>CM049429.1:38977504-40177504 GCA_026929855.1 Poa annua | reverse complement strand
CTAAACGGTAGGGGAAGCCGGCTTCTCGGCGGAGACATCAGCAGGAGCAGCAGTCCCGGTGGCAGCAGCGGGAGCAGCGATCTCGGGAGAAGCAGCAGGAGCAGCATCGGCTTCAGATCCGGCGGCGGTACTCGGGGCATCGGGGCGCACCTCGGTCTGGAAGGCCTCGGGTCTCGGCGAAGTCGTAGCATCCCGGGGAACCACGGTCTCGGGCGCAGCACCAGAGGCAGCATCGTCTTCCTCCGGGGTCTCGTCATCCGCGTCACCGGTCGCACCGGTTTCTTCGTCATCCTCATAGTCGGATTCGGAATCAAAAGCAATCACGCTGGCGGTGAAGGCGCGAATATTGGACCATGAAGCGATGCGATGCGCCACCTCTTGTCGCCGCTGGACCTTAGCCGGATCACTGCACCACGGCGAGATCGTCCGCAGGCGCTGGATCGCGTCCAGGTCGAGACCTTCGTACCAGCTAAGTACTTGGGTCAAGACCTGGTCGGCACCAGCCCGCGCACCGGAGCGCTTCCAAGCGTGGATGCGCCTCCCGGCACACCGGAGTGCGCTCGCGAGTTCGGCGACCGAAAGCGTCGCGCGGATACTCAGCCACAGCGCGCCGTGGACGTGGATCGCAGCGCTGAGCAGCTCCGTCCCGATCGACCGGAGAGGCACTATCCGGGCCTTCAGGGCGGTGAGGTGGTTCTCAATATCCCAGGCATCCGAGACAGCACCCTTTCCGGCACGCTTCTCCCGGGCAGCAGCAACAGCAAGGGCGGCAGCCTCGCGAGAGTGCTCGAATTCCCCTTGAAAAAGAAGAGCTGTCAAGCGACTAAGGCATAAGAAGAGCAACAGCAAGGAAAGATAGGAAGGAAAGCATGAGGGATGTCGGTCCACTTACTGTTAAGGTCCCGGTTCAGTACAGTTAGCTCGGAGAGCCAACTATCGGACCGTGACCGGAGAAGAGCCAACCCGGTCTCCGCGAGATGCGCGCGCTCCTCGGACTGGTCCAAGGTTTCCCTTTGTTTCTTCGTCGCCTCAACGAAGCGCGTCTTCATCTCGGTCGCAGGAGCCTTGACCTTTTCGAGCTCACCGTTAAGTCGCGCAATCTCGGCTTGCGCGGTAGCAAGTGCGGCCTTCTGGTCTACCGAGACCTTGCGCGCGGCATCTCGCTCCTCCCGGAGGCGCCCCTCGCACTTCTTGGACTGACAGAGGTCAGCAAGAACTCGGTTGAAGATGCTGCAGCGTTTCTTGCTGCACTCCTGAAATCAAGACGAAAAGGATGAGTCAATCTAGGAAAAGATGTAAGGAAATCGGGAGAGTCCGAGATCAGTAGCAAGTAAAGGCTCCCCGGTTTCGAGATCGGGAGGATCTCGGGGACTCGGTGTCCGAGTCCTCAAATTTTCTCTAAGATTGGAGCCTAGTGATCTGCTATTCGGTGGAATCTAGAGCACTAAACACCAATCTCGGGGACTAGTGGTGATGGAGCAAATTTTAAAAACAAGCTACCCGGTTGGGAGGATCTCGGGGACTCGGTGTCCGAGCCCTGAAATTTTCTCTAAGATTGGAGCCTAGTGATCTACTATTCGGTGGAATCTAGAGCACTAACGACCAATCTCGGGGACTAGTGGTGATGGAGCAAATTTTAAAACAAGTTACCCGGTTGGGAGGATCTCGGGGACTCGGTGTCCGAGTCCTGAAATTTTCTCTAAGATTGGAGCCTAGTGATCTGCTATTCGGTGGAATCTAGAGCACTAAGCACCAATCTCGGGGACTAGTGGGTAAGGAACAAATATTTATTGGTGAAAGAAAGAGAGCAAACTTACCTCGGTCACCCGAGTAACATCCAGCGCGGCCACCTGGAGAGCGTGCAGAGCTTGAGCGTTGCGGCTTGGGCCTGCAGCGTGCAAGTCTCCCACGCTCTCGGAGGCGTCGGCGGCAATCCAGGCCTAGTTGTATTCATCAACAATGTGTATGCCGGAGCCGCCGGGCGCGCGAGTAGCAACAACGTCCCGAGATCTTGAAGGCACAAAGGAGCTTACGGTTGCTCGCAACATCCGCAGGGCGGCAGTAGGGATCTCGGCGGGAGGCGGTGGTAACGGTGAAAACATACCCGTGCGCAACGCCAAGTCTTGGGCCGAGGATGTCGGTGCAGCAGTAGGTTTGGCAGAAGTTGTTTTCTGCCCGGCAACCTTGCCGTGCGACTTCGCGGCAGGTTGGTCAGCTGGCCGGGAGGAAGCTGCGGGCCGTCTCTCCGGGGCAGTCTTGTTCGCAGCTTGCCGGGAGGGACCGCTGGGCACAAGCTGCCGGGGAGGGCTCAGGATCTCTGCATCAAGCCCGGGCACCCGGCGCGGACTTTCCGGAAGAAGAATGTCTCCCGAGGTGGTCGTGGCCTGCACCGGGGTCTCGTCGATCACCGGGCGTGCATCCGGAGTCACAGCAGTAGCTGGTGCGGCACCGGAAGCAGCAGGCTCGCTTCCTCGAGTAGAAGGGCGAGGTGGAGAAGGGGAAGCCCGAGCCGGGCTGGGAGGCCGAGTTCCGGGAGGAGGAGGAACAGCGGGTGACGGCAGGTCGAGTGCGTCCCTGAAAGAAAATATCTCAGTAATAATTTATGGAGAAGGCAAAGTCAGGTAGCATAAGACAAAGAAAATGTACCCGGAGTCCACAATGGGAGGACCCTTCTGCCGGCGTCGAGGAGGCTTCTCGGCCGTTTGTTTGTTCGGCTTGCTCCTCTTGGGGGGGTTGCCGGAGTCATCGGCAGCGTCGGTGTCGGAAGCCGCACGCTTCCGGCTCTCGGCGCGTTTGTTCACGGCCGTCGGCTTCGGAACTACTGCTGAGGCCCAGTTGAGAGGGAGAGCGTCAATCACATCAAGAATTTGACAGTCAATCTCATCCTCATCATCCGAAGAAATGGAAACTGCCTCGGAGGTTGAAGGGTTACCCGGGGCCGCAGCTTTCTGTAGCGTACCTGCACTTTAAATAAGGCAGATACCTGTGTATAGTGCAAATCCCTGGATCGATTCATTTGCACACACAGTTTACGATGTAATATCACAACAAAGGTCAATTTTATTACATCGATGATCCAGAATTACAAAATATTTGATACAAGTTGCATAGCATAAAGCTAGCATTGAAAAGTACACAGCGGAAAATACAATAGCAGTGAGCCTCTATAACTTTCATGCTGCCACAGGCGAAAACATGTTGGTTGCAGACTCGAAACCTTTAACGAAACCTCACTCGTCATCTGATCAATCTGCAGTAAGAAAAATATTGCAACAACGTGGGTCAGATTCCATTAAAAATGGAGTCTGGCAAGTGACACTATGGTGGACACTTATGGAATAACTCTAAAGCCTATATGAATATTTGACTGGTGGAGCTCAAGGCTAATTTGCATAAAGCCAATTTTTCCTACTCTTTTGAAAACACTTTTCTTCTATTCGAGACATCCGTGGCATGAAATCCACTGTCTCATTCTACCCTTGTTCACCCATCAAGTTTTATTTCTGAAGTTGGAATGGTGGAATCCTCCATTGACGTCCTTGATCAGCTGCTCAAAATTGTCCGTAACCGGGGACACGTCTTAGTACTTAGTTTTACACTCTGCAGAGGTTGTGCACTTTCACCATTGTACCCATTCAACCCAAGGTATCCTTTACACACCATTTGTGATAAGGAAAGGAGAGAATGAGACGAGATCTTTCAGAAGCATTTTGCCTCCCCATTCTGGCTTGACCCGTTCCACCTAACATCCCCCTACATCTGCTTGTCAAGCCGGAGAGTGTCCACGCAACATAATTGATCAAGCCAGAGCCCATATGGCAATGGCTGCACTGGAAGCAATCGTCACTTGGAGTCCCTTCAGATTCCTCTGTTCCTGGGTGGCCGTTCTCAAGTGTACATACTCTATAGGAACCATAGAAATGGACCGAGTAGCCACTCAACATAAACCATCCGACCAATTACCACCCAGGTGTTTCATTCTTAACTTAGTAGAATTTAGATTTTCACAAAACAACATTTGCATAGCATCAATAATTCTACTAAGTATTGCATAGGTACCTAGACACAGGTATAAGGGATTCTACACAGGTTTAGCATAGCAACACATGCATTTAAAAATACACTAAGTAATGCATAAAAATAGGAAGTTTATGAGGTGTGCCACTTGCCTTTGAATGTTGTCGTTGTTCACAAACTCTTTTCAACAACGAACGTTTGCTCTCCGTTTAATCTAAACAATATAAGCAAACAACAATACAACAATCAACAACAAGCCAAACTCACCATGCATACAAACACATACTAGATGAATAAATAAGTTTTATAAAACTTTCTAAGGAAAATATGTTTATGCATGATGTGCAAAATACTTAGAGAAAAATACTAAAACATTTGTTCAAGATGATCACAATTATTATCAACTCTTTGTAAGTTGGACATTCACTATAGTGAGAGAGACAGACACCCGGCCAGCCACTTAAATTGTGGAACAGGTCTCATGTACGTGGACATGTAAGGTTTGTTTCCAGGCCGCTTCATCCCACTATGCTGCTAGGATCCAACAACTTCAAGATGATAACATCATGATCAAAATTTGTTTAAGTCTAAAAGACAAGATTAGGAAAGAGGGAAAAGATAGAAAGAAAGATGTAGTTGTCCTCCAGGCTTCATCTTCAGACTTGTAACTTTCTTCTGGATGATGTCTTGATTGAGCTCTTGGTAGTCTTGTTGAATTTTCAGACTTGATGATTCTTGTATCCTCGAGGCTGGTCTTGGATTTACTTAGTCTTCATGAAGTCTCAGAGGAGAAGAAAAGACAGAGAGAGAGACTTAGAGAATAAAAGGAAGGTTGGCCTTCTTGAACTTCTTCTCACTTTTCTTCTAAGTGCTTGACATCTTGGGGATGTTTCCAGAGTCTGTTTTCTTCTAAGTCCTTCATGAACCTCTCCTTGATTTTCTTCTAAGTGTTTCTTCTCCTTGAAGATCCTTCTGAAGTCTTGTTTTTGGCTAAGTCCTTCAATGGTCTTCTAGCTCCATCTTGAAAATTACTAAGTGTCTAAGTGCATAGCACTTTTCCCAAAATACTAAGTTCGAAGATAATCCTAATTTAGAGAAAACTAAAGAAGAGGGGGTTTCCTATGAGAATAAAATATGCTATGAAATGAAATTTTAAATCACAAGAAACAACAAATTAACTTTCGTGTTTTATTTATAAATATGCATGAATCTATAAGTGCAATTTAATCAATTTCTAATTTTGGAAAATATACTAAAAGGAATAAATATAAGATTAAAGTTTCCTATAACTAAATTTTTATAACAAAATTTCATAATTAATGTTAATAGACAGAGATCATTTAATTAAATCTATTGCAATTGGATTTAATCAAAAATAATGTTTTTATTAAAAGTTATTTCAAAATTAGTCAAACTATTCAAATTAAACACACAACCATGAAATCATTCAAACATTACTCAAAAATATTTTTATAGCAGTAGCATTAATTTACATATATTCCAAAGTTTCTAAAACATATTTATTTGCAATTTTTGGATTTATAGATTTAAAGTTATTACAAATATACTCAAATTCACCATTTGAAATTTGAATATTTTATACTAAGTCAAATTTGAAGTTTGTGAGATCCAAATTATTCTACACATCCAGAGCTTTCCAAATATATAAAAATTATTGAATTTGGAGTTGTGGTTAAAAAGTTGTGACAGATCTAAGTGGCAGGGGTGTTTCTGGAAAACTGCCGATTAAATTTAATTCAGGAAATTGTTTTCCACGTGGCAGCTGACTGGGCAGTGACGTGGAGCTGACGTGGCTGTCTACGTGGATAAGTTATAGATCTGGGCCGTCAGATCTGGATCTGACGGTCCAGATCAGATCGTACCGCTTCGTTTTAAAGGATCTATTTACAACCGTACGATGTAGATCGGATGGCTCACCGTGCTCGTCCAGAAGATGGCGGCGCTTCTCACCGGAGTTAGGAGCTGACGGCGGCACGGGCTCCGGCGTGGACGCTCCGGTCGTTGCCGTGCCTCCCCGGATGCGAGGACAGCAGCCCCGAGCGCGGCGCGTCGCGGGGAGGGCGATGGAGGTGGCGGTGTCGTCTCTCTCTTCCTGGCGCGGCCGGCTGCGGCGGATGGAGTGCGGCGGCGCTCCGGGCGATCCGGTCGAGCATGGGGCGCTCGACTTGCTGCACGAAACCACCGAACACGAGGCTTAGGAGGTGCGCACGACGATGGGGAAGCGAGGGGGGGGGGGGGGATGAGAGGGCTTCGGAGACTCGGGGCTCACCGGAAACTGCAGAGGACGGCGGCGGAGGAGGCGAACTCCGGCGAGCTTTCCAGCGGCCTGGCGGCGTGATTTAGTTAGGGTTTCGAGGGGGAAAAGACGCGGCGGGGTCCGGGGATTATATAGGGGGCTTCGGAGATCGTATCCCGCACGAATCGGAGAGGATTTGGACTCCGATTCGATTTCCATATTCTGCGCTTCGTTCGGTTAGAGGAAGAAGAAGATCTGCTGACGTCAGCATGACGTCAGCCGATATTTTCTTTTCTGATTTTATTTCTTTAATTCATATATTTTGATTTAAATGTCCAAATGATGTCAAATTAATTTCTAAAAATTTGTAAAAATAATATCTTGCTGTTAAACCAGTTGTGGGTATGTTTTGAATATTTTTGAAAATTAGTATTTTGAAATATTGCTTAATTACAAATTTGACACTTAAAGTCAAATTTGAATTTCTATCTCATTTAAATTTTCCTTTGGCTAAAATAAATTTGTAAAAATACCCACATTTCAATATGTTTGGGTTTAAGTTATTTAAACTCATTTTCAATTTCTAAATTCATTTTTGGCTTTGGTATAATTATTAATGATATAACACAACTATATGAAAATGGAGAAGAGAAGATATAATGTATTCATTTTTAACTGAAAATAATTTGAGCAACATTATATTTTATAATATGATAATGCATTTGAAACTTCATAACAACTTTGGACAAGACCTTTGTTTTAATTTTATTCTTATTTAGGATCCATTAATCATTTCATGCTTTGAAACATACATGAAATTCATTTAAGCAAATGAAATGTTTATTTGGCTAATTCATTAATTTAAATTCTATGAGGTTTTAAAGTTATACCCTATAGGCTTATAATTTCCAAACTATATTTTGAACATAGTTAAAGGAATGAAAACCATTTAGTAATTATATACTATTTTGAAAAATCTTATATTTATGAATAGATATGGCTAAGTGGTTTAATTCAAATACTTATAAAGAAACTAATTTATTTAAAATAAAATGAATTGTAGTTTGTAAAATATTCGTCAAATTATATTTTAAGGTTTTTGAAATACAGTGGATAATAAAATGTTTAAACTGTGACATTTGAAATATTAAACTCATGTTTGAAGTCTTTCGTAGTTGGTTTCCTTATGCATTTTAATATTTTATTTTAATAAAAAGAAAAGTTTTAAATTTTAGTGATTTTTGAATATTATAAAATGTTGGGATGTTACAGACTACCACCCTTAAAAGGAATCTCGTCCCCGAGATTCGGAGAAGCTGGAAAGGAAGCAAGGGCTTAAATGATTCTGATAACTCGAGATGTTTTGAGAAATGAAATTTCGGACATGGAACTTGAAAACTTGTAGTGAATGGGTTTTCTGATTGGGAGGATGAGAAGAAAGATAGTTTGAGATCTCTGTGTTTAAGCGACTGGGTTTGAATTTTCTAGGTGGCTACCACCCTTAAAAGAAATTTTTGTGGTCAGTCTAGAAACTTTGTGTAATCTCGTTTATTCCTCTGATGTTGAGCGTACAAGTGTTCCAAAATACAATGGCATGTGGTGGATACAGAAAGTTTTTAGCACTCACTCTTTCCACTCGGTCCTTGGAGAGATTTATTCTTCTTCCACTCAGGGCAGCCACTGGCATAGTGTCCCTTATCCTTGCACCTGAAGCATGTTAAGTGGCTTAGATCCTTCTTGGATTCACTCTTTTGTCTTTGTTCCTCCAGGGTCTTCATGAGAGACTTTTGCATTCCTTCCTTGGCTTGCTGGTTAGCTTGTTGCACCAAGGGATAATATGGGCATTGAATTGGAACATGGGTCGTTCCTTCACACAGGAAGCACATAATCCTTTTGGAGCGGCGTCCATTAATTGGACGTATGATGTGACCATGGGGCCACTCATCAGAGCAATCTTCGAACGTATGTCCTATCTCTCCACAAGTTTTGCATGCCTTTAGTTTGGTCATAGGGTCCTCTTCAACATCCCTATGGTTTTGATCAATCTTTGGCGAGTGGTCATTGATCACCTTCTGACTCTGGTCCCTTAACAGTATTCGCGTAGTTGGGTAAAATTTACTGTTGTTGATATTGAAGTGAGACATCTGCTGGTTTTTAGAAAACAAATTAGTTAATTATATGAACTATGGAGAATTCCATAATTTTTAGAACAAGGCAACCAATTCCTAGCATAATCAATCAACATCTAACAAACATCAAGCAACAAGGTTCACAACAAACAATCAATCTAGTATTGTCATATGGCTAAGTTGATATGATCAATACACTAACACGATATCGTCGTTCTATTTAAGTGGTGGTCAAATCTACCTCCTTCGTGGGTGCTTCAAGTTCCAGTTCAACTTTCTTGAATATCTTCGAAGTGTTGGTCAAATCTTGGTTCTTCAGTGGTCTTCCATGCATGCATAACTTCATGATTAATCGTAGCTTTTCCATATGAGCCAGCAGAATCAGACTTAGACTACAAGAACATGGTCATCTAGAAAAAGATAAGAGGTTTTCAGAAGGTTGATAGTAGATGAGAATACGAGGAAGACATAGTGAAAGATTTGTTTTTAGAAAAGTGAAGAAAAATAGATTTTCAATCCTAAGGTCAAACCTATTTCTATCCAAACCTAGGGTTTCGAACCTACAGGCAACACAGTGCTCTGATACCATCTGTAGCGTACCTGCACTTTAAATAAGGCAGATACCTGTGTATAGTGCAAATCCCTGGATCGATTCATTTGCACACACAGTTTACGATGTAATATCACAACAAAGGTCAATTTTATTACATCGATGATCCAGAATTACAAAATATTTGATACAAGTTGCATAGCATAAAGCTAGCATTGAAAAGTACACAGCGGAAAATACAATAGCAGTGAGCCTCTATAACTTTCATGCTGCCACAGGCGAAAACATGTTGGTTGCAGACTCGAAACCTTTAACGAAACCTCACTCGTCATCTGATCAATCTGCAGTAAGAAAAATATTGCAACAACGTGGGTCAGATTCCATTAAAAATGGAGTCTGGCAAGTGACACTATGGTGGACACTTATGGAATAACTCTAAAGCCTATATGAATATTTGGCTGGTGGAGCTCAAGGCTAATTTGCATAAAGCCAATTTTTCCTACTCTTTTGAAAACACTTTTCTTCTATTCGAGACATCCGTGGCATGAAATCCACTGTCTCATTCTACCCTTGTTCACCCATCAAGTTTTATTTCTGAAGTTGGAATGGTGGAATCCTCCGTTGACGTCCTTGATCAGCTGCTCAAAATTGTCCGTAACCGGGGACACGTCTTAGTACTTAGTTTTACACTCTGCAGAGGTTGTGCACTTTCACCATTGTACCCATTCAACCCAAGGTATCCTTTACACACCATTTGTGATAAGGAAAGGAGAGAATGAGACGAGATCTTTCAGAAGCATTTTGCCTCCCCATTCTGGCTTGACCCGTTCCACCTAACATCCCCCTACATCTGCTTGTCAAGCCGGAGAGTGTCCACGCAACATAATTGATCAAGCCAGAGCCCATATGGCAATGGCTGCACTGGAAGCAATCGTCACTTGGAGTCCCTTCAGATTCCTCTGTTCCTGGGTGGCCGTTCTCAAGTGTACATACTCTATAGGAACCATAGAAATGGACCGAGTAGCCACTCAACATAAACCATCCGACCAATTACCACCCAGGTGTTTCATTCTTAACTTAGTAGAATTTAGATTTTCACAAAACAACATTTGCATAGCATCAATAATTCTACTAAGTATTGCATAGGTACCTAGACACAGGTATAAGGGATTCTACACAGGTTTAGTATAGCAACACATGCATTTAAAAATACACTAAGTAATGCATAAAAATAGGAAGTTTATGAGGTGTGCCACTTGCCTTTGAATGTTGTCGTTGTTCACAAACTCTTTTCAACAACGAACGTTTGCTCTCCGTTTAATCTAAACAATATAAGCAAACAACAATACAACAATCAACAACAAGCCAAACTCACCATGCATACAAACACATACTAGATGAATAAATAAGTTTTATAAAACTTTCTAAGGAAAATATGTTTATGCATGATGTGCAAAATACTTAGAGAAAAATACTAAAACATTTGTTCAAGATGATCACAATTATTATCAACTCTTTGTAAGTTGGACATTCACTATAGTGAGAGAGACAGACACCCGGCCAGCCACTTAAATTGTGGAACAGGTCTCATGTACGTGGACATGTAAGGTTTGTTTCTAGGCCGCTTCATCCCACTATGCTGCTAGGATCCAACAACTTCAAGATGATAACATCATGATCAAAATTTGTTTAAGTCTAAAAGACAAGATTAGGAAAGAGGGAAAAGATAGAAAGAAAGATGTAGTTGTCCTCCAGGCTTCATCTTCAGACTTGTAACTTTCTTCTGAATGATGTCTTGATTGAGCTCTTGGTAGTCTTGTTGAATCTTCAGACTTGATGATTCTTGTATCCTCGAGGATGGTCTTGGATTTACTTAGTCTTCATGAAGTCTCAGAGGAGAAGAAAAGACAGAGAGAGAGACTTAGAGAATAAAAGGAAGGTTGGCCTTCTTGAACTTCTTCTCACTTTTCTTCTAAGTGCTTGACATCTTGGGGATGTTTCCAGAGTCTGTTTTCTTCTAAGTCCTTCATGAACCTCTCCTTGATTTTCTTCTAAGTGTTTCTTCTCCTTGAAGATCCTTCTGAAGTCTTGTTCTTGGCTAAGTCCTTCAATGGTCTTCTAGCTCCATCTTGAAAATTACTAAGTGTCTAAGTGCATAGCACTTTTCCCAAAATACTAAGTTCGAAGATAATCCTAATTTAGAGAAAACTAAAGAAGAGGGGGTTTCCTATGAGAATAAAATATGCTATGAAATGAAATTTTAAATCACAAGAAACAACAAATTAACTTTCGTGTTTTATTTATAAATATGCATGAATCTATAAGTGCAATTTAATCAATTTCTAATTTTGGAAAATATACTAAAAGGAATAAATATAAGATTAAAGTTTCCTATAACTAAATTTTTATAACAAAATTTCATAATTAATGTTAATAGACAGAGAGCATTTAATTAAATCTATTGCAATTGGATTTAATCAAAAATAATGTTTTTATTAAAAGTTATTTCAAAATTAGTCAAACTATTCAAATTAAACACACAACCATGAAATCATTCAAACATTACTCAAAAATATTTTTATAGCATTAGCATTAATTTACATATATTCCAAAGTTTCTAAAACATATTTATTTGCAATTTTTGGATTTATAGATTTAAAGTTATTACAAATATACTCAAATTCACCATTTGAAATTTGAATATTTTATACTAAGTCAAATTTGAAGTTTGTGAGATCCAAATTATTCTACACATCCAGAGCTTTCCAAATATATAAAAATTATTGAATTTGGAGTTGTGGTTAAAAAGTTGTGACAGATCTAAGTGGCAGGTGTGTTTCTGGAAAACTGCCGATTAAATTTAATTCAGGAAATTGTTTTCCACGTGGCAGCTGACTGGGCAGTGACGTGGAGCTGACGTGGCTGTCTACGTGGATAAGTTATAGATCTGGGCCGTCAGATCTGGATCTGACGGTCCAGATCAGATCGTACCGCTTCGTTTTAAAGGATCTATTTACAACCGTACGATGTAGATCGGATGGCTCACCGTGCTCGTCCAGAAGATGGCGGCGCTTCTCACCGGAGTTAGGAGCTGACGGCGGCACGGGCTCCGGCGTGGACGCTCCGGTCGTTGCCGTGCCTCCCCGGATGCGAGGACAGCAGCCCCGAGCGCGGCGCGTCGCGGGGAGGGCGATGGAGGTGGCGGTGTCGTCTCTCTCTTCCTGGCGCGGCCGGCTGCGGCGGATGGAGTGCGGCGGCGCTCCGGGCGATCCGGTCAAGCACGGGGCGCTCGACTTGCTGCACGAAACCACCGAACACGAGGCTTAGGAGGTGCGCACGACGATGGGGAAGCGAGGGGGGGGGGGGATGAGAGGGCTTCGGAGACTCGGGGCTCACCGGAAACTGCAGAGGACGGCGGCGGAGGAGGCAAACTCCGGCGAGCTTTCCAGCGGCCTGGCGGCGTGATTTAGTTAGGGTTTCGAGGGGGAAAAGACGCGGCGGGGTCCGGGGATTATATAGGGGGCTTCGGAGATCGTATCCCGCACGAATCGGAGAGGATTTGGACTCCGATTCGATTTCCATATTCTGCGCTTCGTTCGGTTAGAGGAAGAAGAAGATCTGCTGACGTCAGCATGACGTCAGCCGATATTTTCTTTTCTGATTTTATTTCTTTAATTCATATCTTTTGATTTAAATGTCCAAATGATGTCAAATTAATTTCTAAAAATTTGTAAAAATAATATCTTGCTGTTAAACCAGTTGTGGGTATGTTTTGAATATTTTTGAAAATTAGTATTTTGAAATATTGCTTAATTACAAATTTGACACTTAAAGTCAAATTTGAATTTCTATCTCATTTAAATTTTCCTTTGGCTAAAATAAATTTGTAAAAATACCCACATTTCAATATGTTTGGGTTTAAGTTATTTAAACTCATTTTCAATTTCTAAATTCATTTTTGGCTTTGGTATAATTATTAATGATATAACACAACTATATGAAAATGGAGAAGAGAAGATATAATGTATTCATTTTTAACTGAAAATAATTTGAGCAACATTATATTTTATAATATGATAATGCATTTGAAACTTCATAACAACTTTGGACAAGACCTTTGTTTTAATTTTATTCTTATTTAGGATCCATTAATCATTTCATGCTTTGAAACATACATGAAATTCATTTAAGCAAATGAAATGTTTATTTGGCTAATTCATTAATTTAAATTCTATGAGGTTTTAAAGTTATACCCTATAGGCTTATAATTTCCAAACTATATTTTGAACATAGTTAAAGGAATGAAAACCATTTAGTAATTATATACTATTTTGAAAAATCTTATATTTATGAATAGATATGGCTAAGTGGTTTAATTCAAATACTTATAAAGAAACTAATTTATTTAAAATAAAATGAATTGTAGTTTGTAAAATATTCTTCAAATTATATTTTAAGGTTTTTGAAATACAGTGGATAATAAAATGTTTAAACTGTGACATTTGAAATATTAAACTCATGTTTGAAGTCTTTCATAGTTGGTTTCCTTATGCATTTTAATATTTTATTTTAATAAAAAGAAAAGTTTTAAATTTTAGTGATTTTTGAATATTATAAAATGTTGGGATGTTACACTTTCACCAGAGGAACGGCAAGATGCTCCTCACCATCGGGATCCTCCCTCGGCATCTCTTCCGGTGCTGGGAGATTCGGCCCGAAATTCCCGTTGGCGTGGCTAGCGTCTTCCTCGATTTGCCGCTCGAATAACTGCGCAAATAAATCACCAAATGATACCCATGTCGGTTTCCAGTAGACCCCGGGTGCGAAGGCAAGTTTACGAAAGGCAGATATGAGCACCTGTTTCAGGAGTTTTTTCCGGGATCCCCCGATGGCACCCCAAGAGTAGTCATCCGTCATCTTCGTCCGAGCAATAGCTCGAACGCGGCGGACGACCGCAGCATGATCTAACCCAAAGATATTGGTCCGTGTAGGGTCTAAGTTCCCGGCCATGTGGCACATCTTGTGTACTCGGGTTTGGAGGGGGCAGACGCGGCGAATGATGAAGCAGCGCAGGAGATCATCGCCGGTCATCGTGTCGGTCAGCACATTCAGAACGTCGTGCATGCACCTGACTTCCTCGGTGTCGGGGAGCCGTTTCCAGAGGTTGAATTTGCGCGGAGGACCAATGGCGAACTCCGGCAGATTGATGAAGTCCGGATTCGAGGATCCCAGAGCATCTCCCGAGCTTTCCCGGTTCTTCACATAGAAGAAGCTGCGCTGCCACTTCCGGCAGGACTCTAGTCTCTTGACTATTGGGAATCCGGAGTCAGCACGGGGGATGATGGTGGCAGCTCCACAGTCGACCAAATCTTTTATTTTCTGGTCCGGATTGGGGATGACTTGGCGACGAAGGATGAAGTACCTGGCCCAGAGGTCCAGGAATGGCCATACTCCGAGATATGCTTCCGAGTAGGTGGTGAAGACCGAAAGCATCATGATGGCGTTAGCTGGGAGATGATGGGGTTGGAGGCTGTAGGTGTCGAGGAAGTCGCGGAAGAAGGGGCTAGCCGGAAGCCCAAACCCGCGCTCGAAGTGCGTGAGGAATACAACGTATTCCCCGGGTTGGGGTTCCGGTTGAACCTCATCTTCCGGAAGACGGCTCTCAACTTCTGGCGGTATCCGATGAGTCCGGTACAGCCAATCCAGGTCCGACTGTTTGGTCTCGGATCCATCCCAGCACCCCCGAATACTTTCTTCACCCATGCCGGAGGAGTCCGCAGAAGTATCCGGGCTACTCTGCAGGCGTAGTGGCAGTTAGTCGGGGTTAGTCTATCGGGAGCTAAGATGCCGGATCGCAAACTCCTAAACACAACCGAGTTCAGGGCAAGTAAGATCTACCGTATGCGAGTAAATCGAAACTAAAGTGAGGAAAGTAAGCTCGGGCTAAACTCGAACTGGACGTAATGCGAGCGAAAGATCTAAGTCCTACCGCAACGGTGCATCACCGCCGTGCACCCATGCGCGCCGCTCGAGTCGTGCTCACCGGCGGTGGCTCAACCGCGCGTGTGTTAGGGCACGGCCGAAGGCGGAGTATCATTCTACTAAAGAAGATCATCGAGGCGGAGAGAACAACTCACCGGAGAAGAGGAGGTCGATGACGCGCAAGAAGAACGGCGACGTTCGGGCTCCGGCGAACAGTGAGGGCGGCGGCGTTCAGGCTACGAACACAGCTGCGGCGAGGCGCTCGAGACGACGGTGGAGGAGAAGTGAAGGAGAGGAAGAAGAAGAGGAGACCGTTCCGGTCCCGTATTTATGGGGGGGATTCCGGAGCGGTTTCCACTTTTCCCGCCCACGATCTCCACGATCGTGGGTGAGATCCATTTTGTGCAGGGCGGCACGTGGCGCTAGCCGGAGCGCCCGATCCGGCCACACCGAGGGCCACACGGCCCCAATGGTTGGGCTTCGGATCGGCTGCGGCTCCCGGCGCGCGAACCCAAGCGACGGCATGCTCGGGCAGAGGCACTCGAGTGCATTTCTGGTCAGATGGGACGTCGGATGGGACCCAGCTAGAGATCTCGAGTTCAATACGGAGCCAACGGTCGAGATTCGCTGAGACTGCAGTATCTAGTTACAGGCTTCGCCTTCCGGTTAAAACAATCTTGGCAAGAAGATCTCGGGAAGAACCGATCTCGGCCGCTAGTCGAAGGATGGTGCCATATGTTCTCAGAAGATGGTTGCTGTTAAAGCTGATCCCGCACATCATCCGAGGTCGCTGTGCAGCACCAGCTTCGGGGACTAGTGTCGGGGGGCTGCCCCCCGGGTAGGGGCAGATCCCGGAATAACTCAGCAGTATGCCAACAGTACTTGACCTTTGGCGAGAGCAAGAGACACCCCCTGGTGAGCTGAAGGGGCAACTTGACCCTTAAGTGCTGGAAGAGTCCAGAGTGCCACCTGGCAGGCGCAAGGGTCGGCCCTATGTAATGCTCCAATCCATCAATTATACAGTGATGCTATGTGTTGGTGGTCATGCTACATAATCGAAGGTTATTGGGGTTACCACTCCCAGGCCGAGTAAACATCGGCAGGCGTGCTCGGCATGGATCATCGGCCACACAACCCTTCGATCATGCCATATCCAAAGCATAGCCCTCAAAGTATAATAAAGAGATTAAGACACCGGAACACCTGGCACATGACAGACCCTACGACTCAAGATAATATAGTTCAACTCTTAGTAGAGAAAGATAGCAAATATTACAATCAGAGGTCACAGACCCATCATTACATCAAGCGGAAGCAAATTAAGTTGTTCTAAACAACAAGATCCAAATATGGCCTAAGAGGCCTACAGATAAACAGTTCCGTGCCAGCTGGTTCCTAGTTGCCCCAGGTTGCCACCCGGGAACCCCAGACTACTCGTCGATGTCAATAAAGAACCCACCTTCAGGGTAGGTAAAGTCCTCCTCTGAAACAAAAATAAACAAGGGTAAGTTCGACGAACTCAGCAAGATTTTGAGCTATTAATGCTCCATGATTGGCTCTCAAGGTTTTATGGCTGTTTTGCGTAAAGCTGATTTTATTCTTAAAATATGACTCCAAGGCATCGACTATCAGAATATTTTCGAAGAGGGGTAAGAAGTAACTCTTTCTCTTTTGATTCACTTTCTCATCATCCACCACTGTACATGTTCCACCAAGGCACCTCCCCGACTCACCCTCGAGGAAGTCCACCTTACAATCGTGAGTGGTACCTTTAGTACCCAGTTTTTAGTCATTCCGTTAAAGTTACTCTATGATCCCTGAATTCGTCACCAAGTCGTCCTTAACCGTGGACACGGCTTTTCGAAAAGATTTATCCCTGCAGGGGGTGTACAATGTGAAAGTCGCCAGGTTCCCGAGGGACCTCCCAGCTACTTATCCATGCGTACCGTCCGACCCATTGCCTGATCATTTAGCTCTTTTCCGGGGAAAGCCGGCTGGGTGGGAGGGGCTACGACCTTTACCTTGCTTAGAACTAACCCAGGATCATCAGTGGCGGTAGGACAGGTTCAGTGCCTCCAACAACCTGCCCCGCGGCCACTCATTCTCCTAAGCACCATCATCCTCATCTCAGTCTTGACCACCATCTCAACACACGCGCAAATGGAAAGCCAAACTAGAGGACCCTCGGCTAGTCCGCCACAAGTTAGTCGGTCGACGAGGTTCCATATGCCCACGCATGGTAGCACGCTCAACTTGGCTCGAAGGCGAGAACTCGCACCGAGGCGGCGAGAACGAGACAACCCACCACATTCCATGTGGCCTCTCATCCCCACCTTTTAGCATTTTATTAACGGTTACCACCATCTCTCCACCATCATCCGCAGAATTTCCACATCCGATCCCAACATGAATATCCATCGGACCAATAAACATTTAACTAAGCATGGCTAAGAAACAACATAGCATAGTTCATTATTTCGGCTATCAATACAAACCTATGGATAATAGGAGGGAAACAGGTAATGGCATCGGGAACTTAATGCAACTATAGGATACTCTAATCCAACAAAATTGACATTTGGAACCGCATGCAATATTATAGTGGAGAAAATAATTTGCGGAAAATAGGATAAGATATGCTCAGAGGGTGGGGATCACGCTTGCCTTGCTCAGCAGGCGGGTAATACTGGTCGTCGGGGTAAGGTGGTGAGACCCCGATTCCTTGATCTATCGATGTATAAGAACACCGGAAGAACACAATCAATACAAGCAATTCATATGCAATGCACAAACACATGATGGCATGACATTTTAATGCACTGAATTACTATAACAAGTATATCACTTTTAGATTGGAGGTCCTATATAATGATTCCACAAGAGAGGATGATATGGTTCCATAATTGTGGTTCTGTTCTCCTATGCGTTCAATTTAGGTCAAAATGCTTAAAATGATGTTGAGGGTGTAGCACAATGTGCTTATGAGCATTTTGATTTAAGGGCACAATTTTAGCAATTGGAGAAATGTATAATGAATTTGAGCTACTCCCTTTATTTCTACCCCTTCCTTTAAATCAACACAACAGCAAATAATTTTAATTGCATTTGAGATGTGAGTCATACTAATAGATTGCATTTATTCTTCTGATCATTTTGGTTTATTATTTGCAAAGTTTGGACAATTATTTTGAAAGATATGAATTTTCCAAGTTTTATTCATGTTCTGCCTATTTATTTAATTCGCAGGAAAATGGTCCGGGCGTTTTTCACCGAGGGCAGGGCTAGCCCGAGCCACTGACGAGCGGGCCCCGGGCCATGCTGGCGTCCACGTCAGCGCCACGTCCGCTGCGCATTTGACCGTAGCGGGACGCGCAGTCCGGCACGGTGGCGCGTCGCCGGCGAGCACGGCTTCGGCGGCTGGGGGCACGCGGGGACGCGCTGGCACGCTCGAACGACCCTACGGGGGATTTCCTACCGAACGGAGGCGGATCCGCTAGCTATTGGTCGCCGGAGCGAAGCTCCACGGCGACTCGCGGCGGCGCCCGACAGCGAGCTACTGCGCCCCGTCGATCTAGGGGGAGAGGAGACGAGCGGGGATGTCCAGGAGGACGGGTGGCTCACCCTCGACGCGTGGAGGTGCTCGTAGAGGACGGAGGAGGTCGAGGACGACGGCAATCATGCCCGGAGCGCCGCGGCCGGAGCGGAAGAAGACGAGGACGATGCGGTCGATCTCGAGTTCCCCGGCACGATTCTTTTGGTGGAGAAGAAGCAGGTGTCACGGCGGTGCTCGAGGTGGTCTGCGATCTGTGAGGAGCGAGCTCAACCGGCGGCGATGCGGCGGCGGAGCTCGGCCATGGCGCTAGGGTTCCGGCTCGGGAGGAAAAGAGAGGAAAGGGGGAGGGCAGCGTGAAATATCTGGGGAGAGAGAAGCAGAGCGGCGTCGGTGGCGGCCTTATCCTTGCGCAGGGCAGCAGAGGAGAGGGGGGTCCGGGCGCGGCGCAGGAGAGAGCAACACGGCGACGGGGTTCGTCGGGGACGAGCGCGCTTGGTCGCTACAGAGGAAGGAGACGACGTTTTTGCAAAAAAAAACCTGCCAATTTTATTTCTCCCTCACAAACAGGTCCTTTTCCAATTCTTTTTAAAACCAGTGCACTTCTCTGATTTAATTGTGGAAGTTAAACACTTTAGAATTTTTGTAGAAAAATCATGTAGCCTCCCCATACAGTGTAGAGTCACCACAAAAATTGGCATCTCAAAATAAAATGTTTTGATGCACTTTTGTTCAGAGGGGTTAAATAGGGCATTTCCCTCAAATTTCCCTATGTTGCCCCTTTTATATTTTGGAGACAATGCAAATATAATATTTTGAGCTCTTGGAACTTCCTTGACAAATATGCAAGATTCAAAGTAGTTTGGTTTTAGCAAGTGCAATTATCTTCTTTTGAACTCTTGGAACTTCCTTGACAAATATGCAAGATTCAAAGTGTCTTGGTTGAAATGTTCATAAAAGTAGCAAAATGATATGGATGCCATGATGCAATTACACAAAAGTGGAAAAATTACACAGGTTTTTCAGGTTTCCAAACTTGGGCTGTTACAAATCTACCCCCCTTACAGGAATCTCGTCCCGAGATTCTAAAGTTGCGGAAGAAAGTCGGGATATACCTCACGAAGACTAGACTCTCTTTCCCAGGTAGCTTCTTCTTCGGAATGGTGAGACCACTGAACTTTGAAGAACTTGGTAGCCTTATTTCGAGTCTTCCTTTCCGCTTCATCCAGGATACGTATGTGATGCTCGCGATAGGTGAGATCCGCCTGGATATCCAGCTCCTCATGATTGACTCCACGGATAGGATCCTCGAAGCAACGGCGGAGTTGGGATACATGGAACACATCATGCACATCCGGGAAGTTGGTTGGGAGTTCTAGCTGGTAGGATAGATCTCCTCGTTTGGCCCGAATGGTGAAAGGGCCAACATAACGAGGGGCCAATTTTCCCTTGATTCCAAAGCGACGAACACCACGAAGAGGAGAGACGCGTAGATAGGCCTTGTCACCAATTTCATAATGGACCTCCTGATGGTGCTTATCATAGTAGCTCTTCTGCCTAGACTGGGCAATCTTCAGATTCTCTCGTATGATTTTCACCGTCTCCTCAGCCTCATTGATTACATCTGGACCCAAGAGTTGTCTCTCTCCGGTCTCGGACCAATTTAGCGGAGTTCGGCATTTTCTTCCATACAGAACCTCGGATGGGGCCATACCCAGACTCGCTTGATATCTATTGTTGTAGGAGAACTCAGCGAAGGGAAGGTATTTTTCCCACCCCTTTCCAAAAGAGATTACACAAGCTCGAAGCATGTCCTCTAGAACTTGGTTCACCCTTTCGGTCTGTCCATCAGTTTGGGGATGGAAAGCTCTGCTGAAGTTGAGGCGGGTTCCCATGGCTTGTTGGAAACTCGTCCAGAATTTCGAGGTAAACAAGCTGCCACGATCAGAGATTATCCTCTTGGGAACACCGTGAAGTACGATGATCCGGGAAGCATACAGGTCAGCCAGCTTAGCAGCTGTGATGTCGATCGCACTGGGAGGAAGTGAGCCACTTTGGATAGTCGATCGATGATTACCCAGATGGCATCGTTGCCCTTGGGAGAGTTCGGCAGACCCGTAATAAAGTCCATACCAATCTCGTCCCATTTCCATTCTGGAATCGCAATAGGGCGAAGAGTGCCAGCAGGCCTTTGATGTTCAGCCTTTACACGTCGACAGGTGTCGCATTCAGCAACATACTTGGCGATTTATCTTTTCATCCGAGTCCACCAGAATAGTGGTCGGAGGTCTTGGTACATTTTGGTACTACCGGGATGAATAGAGAGAGGGGAATCATGCACTTCTTTGAGGATCAACTCCTTCAGATTATGCTCCTTTGGCACCACCAGACGGTCACCAAAGTACACGATTCCCGCTTCATTCTCAGAGAAGCATTTGGTCTTTCCACTAGCAATGTTCTTTTTGATATTAAGAATGCCCTTATCCAGTTTCTGATCTCCTTTATCTGGTCTGCCAGAGTAGATTTGATCTCCAGATTTGCGAGGTAGCCAGAGGGGACGATTTTCAGGTTCAAACGGGCGAACTCTTCATGGAGAGCAGGTTTAGCCTTCTCAACCATCAGGTTATTGCTATAAGCTTTTCGACTTAGCGCGTCAGCCACGACGTTCGCCTTGCCGGTTTGGTAGTTCAGACTCACATCATAGTCTTTGATTAACTCCAACCAACGTCTTTGCCTGAGATTTAAATCCGGTTGAGTGAAGAGGTATTTCAAACTCTTGTGATCCGAGTAAAATCTCACAACGGTTACCACACAGGTATGGTCTCCATTGCTTCAGAGCATAAACCACTGCGGCAAGCTCTAAATCATGAGTTGGGTAATTTTGCTCATGTGGCTTCAATTGGCGAGAGGCATATGCCACTACATGGCCATCTTGCATTAACACACAGCCCAAGCCTTGCAGAGAGGCGTCACAGAAGACTACGAAATCCTTGCTTGCGTCCGGCAGGGCAAGCACAGGAGCAGAAGTGAGTTTGGCTTTCAGGGTTTTGAAGCTCTCTTCAGCCTTGTCCGTCCATACGAACTTTGTATCCTTCTTGAGAAGGTCGGTCAGAGGCTTGGCTATTTTGGAGAACCCTTCGATGATTCAGCGGTAGTAACCTGCCAATCCGAGAAAGCTTCGGATGTCCTTGACAGACATGGGAGTTACCCAATCCATAATAGATTGAATCTTGTCGGGAACGACAGCCACTCCACTTGCGGAAATCACATGGCCGAGGAAGACAAGATTATCCAACCAAAACTCACACTTGGAGAACTTGGCATAAAGGCGGTGTTCTCGAAGGCGTTTCAGGACCAAACGAAGATGTTCGGCATGCTCTTCATTGGTTTTGGAGTAGACGAGAATGTCATCGATGTAAATGACAACAAACTTGTCGAGATAATCCATGAAGACGGAGTTCATGAGTCTCATGAACATCGCAGGAGCATTGGTGAGACCAAAGGACATAAAGGTATACTCATATGAGCCATAGCGAGTCACAAATGCCGTCTTTGGGATATCCTGGTTTCGGATCTTGATCTGATGGTACCCTGACCTCAGGACCATCTTGGAGAATACCGTTGCACCAGCTAGTTGATCCCATAGATCATTGATGCGACGAATAGGGTACTTGTTTTTAATCGTCACCGCATTTAACGGCCTGTAGTCAGAGACTAGACGAGGCACGGTAGAATCCCTCTTCTTGACGAAGAGTACGGGACAACCCCAAGGTGAACTGCTAGGCCGAATGAAGTCTTTCGCTAACAGTTCATCAATTTGCTCCTTTAACAGCGCCAGCTCCTCCACCGGCATACGGTAGGGCTTCTTGGCAATCGGCGCGGTACCGGGAAGCAACTCTATGACAAACTCCACACTTCGATCAGGTGGCATGCCAGGCAATTCCTCCGGGAACACATCCGGGAAGTCACACACAACGTGGATGTCTTGGATTTCAGGAGGGGATAAGCCTTCCATGAAGCAAAGGAGGAGCTCTGGTGAGTTGGGCATGGATGGAGATGGAGGTCTGGACTGTGCAGACCAAAACTCCACAATGTCGCCGGAAGATGTGGTCACGGTGATGGTTCTGGCAGCACAGTCGAGGTTAGCCTTGTATTTCCCTACCCAGTTCATGCCCAATATGGCATCAAAGCCGGTTGACTTGAAAGCTATCAGAGGAAATGGGAAGGGGAATGAGCCTATCTTAATTTGGACTTCGGGGGTCACCCTTTTAGTTTGCCAACGAGTGCCCGGGCTGGTGACCAGTAACGGTGTCTCCAACTCTTCAAACGGTATATTGTTTTGTTGTGCAAATGCTACCGAAATGAATGAATGTGATGCTCTAGAATCAAACAGTACTGTAGCAAGAATAATTCAAATGTCAGGTACGGAGACTCTAGAGTCAGGAATGAAAGTAGAACTCGGGTAGAGACTAGGCACAGCAAGGAGAATGATCCTGAAAGCAAACATAGGGACGGGAGCCCCAAAAGCTGGTCGCCCCGCGCCCTAAAACCCAACGACGAGTAAGCGTACTCCACTTGTATGACGAGTCATGCGCGGAGGAAGCGACACGTGATAAGGCTCAAAACAAATAGAGGTAAGATTGCCTAGTTACTGGGTTACCACTCCCAGGCCGAGTAAACATCGGCAGGCGTGCTCGGCATGGATCATCGGCCACACAACCCTTCGATCATGCCATATCCAAAGCATAGCCCTCAAAGTATAATAAAGAGATTAAGACACCGGAACACCTGGCACATGACAGACCCTACGACTCAAGATAATATAGTTCAACTCTTAGTAGAGAAAGATAGCAAATATTACAATCAGAGGTCACAGACCCATCATTACATCAAGCGGAAGCAAATTAAGTTGTTCTAAACAACAAGATCCAAATATGGCCTAAGAGGCCTACAGATAAACAGTTCCGTGCCAGCTGGTTCCTAGTTGCCCCAGGTTGCCACCCGGGAACCCCAGACTACTCGTCGATGTCAATAAAGAACCCACCTTCAGGGTAGGTAAAGTCCTCCTCTGAAACAAAAATAAACAAGGGTAAGTTCGACGAACTCAGCAAGATTTTGAGCTATTAATGCTCCATGATTGGCTCTCAAGGTTTTATGGCTGTTTTGCGTAAAGCTGATTTTATTCTTAAAATATGACTCCAAGGCATCGACTATCAGAATATTTTCGAAGAGGGGTAAGAAGTAACTCTTTCTCTTTTGATTCACTTTCTCATCATCCACCACTGTACAGGTTCCACCAAGGCACCTCCCCGACTCACCCTCGAGGAAGTCCACCTTACAATCGTGAGTGGTACCTTTAGTACCCAGTTTTTAGTCATTCCGTTAAAGTTACTCTATGATCCCTGAATTCGTCACCAAGTCGTCCTTAACCGTGGACACGGCTTTTCGAAAAGATTTATCCCTGCAGGGGGTGTACAATGTGAAAGTCGCCAGGTTCCCGAGGGACCTCCCAGCTACTTATCCATGCGTACCGTCCGACCCATTGCCTGATCATTTAGCTCTTTTCCGGGGAAAGCCGGCTGGGTGGGAGGGGCTACGACCTTTACCTTGCTTAGAACTAACCCAGGATCATCAGTGGCGGTAGGACAGGTTCAGTGCCTCCAACACCCTGCCCCGCGGCCACTCATTCTCCTAAGCACCATCATCCTCATCTCAGTCTTGACCACCATCTCAACACACGCGCAAATGGAAAGCCAAACTAGAGGACCCTCGGCTAGTCTGCCACAAGTTAGTCGGTCGACGAGGTTCCATATGCCCACGCATGGTAGCACGCTCAACTTGGCTCGAAGGCGAGAACTCGCACCGAGGCGGCGAGAACGAGACAACCCACCACATTCCATGTGGCCTCTCATCCCCACCTTTTAGCATTTTATTAACGGTTACCACCATCTCTCCACCATCATCCGCAGAATTTCCACATCCGATCCCAACATGAATATCCATCGGACCAATAAACATTTAACTAAGCATGGCTAAGCAACAACATAGCATAGTTCATTATTTCGGCTATCAATACAAACCTATGGATAATAGGAGGGAAACAGGTAATGGCATCGGGAACTTAATGCAACTATAGGATACTCTAATCCAACAAAATTGACATTTGGAACCGCATGCAATATTATAGTGGAGAAAATAATTTGCGGAAAATAGGATAAGATATGCTCAGAGGGTGGGGATCACGCTTGCCTTGCTCAGCAGGCGGGTAATACTGGTCGTCGGGGTAAGGTGGTGAGACCCCGATTCCTTGATCTATCGATGTATAAGAACACCGGAAGAACACAATCAATACAAGCAATTCATATGCAATGCACAAACACATGATGGCATGACATTTTAATGCACTGAATTACTATAACAAGTATATCACTTTTAGATTGGAGGTCCTATATAATGATTCCACAAGAGAGGACGATATGGTTCCATAATTGTGGTTATGTTCTCCTATGCGTTCAATTTAGGTCAAAATGCTTAAAATGATGTTGAGGGTGTAGCACAATGTGCTTATGAGCATTTTGATTTAAGGGCACAATTTTAGCAATTGGAGAAATGTATAATGAATTTGAGCTACTCCCTTTATTTCTACCCCTTCCTTTAAATCAACACAACAGCAAATAATTTTAATTGCATTTGAAATGTGAGTCATACTAATAGATTGCATTTATTCTTCTGATCATTTTGGTATATTATTTGCAAAGTTTGGACAATTATTTTGAAAGATATGAATTTTCCAAGTTTTATTCATGTTCTGCCTATTTATTTAATTCGCAGGAAAATGGTCCGGGCGTTTTTCACCGAGGGCAGGGCTAGCCCGAGCCACTGACGAGCGGGCCCCGGGCCACGCTGGCGTCCACGTCAGCGCCACGTCCGCTGCGCATTTGACCGTAGCGGGACGCGCAGTCCGGCACGGTGGCGCGTCGCCGGCGAGCACGGCTTCGGCGGCTGGGGGCACGCGGGGACGCGCTGACGCGCTCGAACGACCCTACAGGGGATTTCCTACCGAACGGAGGCGGAGCCGCTAGCTATTGGTCGCCGGAGCGAAGATCCACGGCGACCCGCGGCGGCGCCCGACGGCGAGCTACTGCGCCCCGTCGATCTAGGGGGAGAGGAGACGAGCGGGGATGTCCAGGAGGACAGGTGGCTCACCCTCGACGCGTGGAGGTGCTCGTAGAGGACGGAGGAGGTCGAGGACGGCGGCAATCGTGCCCGGAGCGCCGCGGCCGGAGCGGAAGAAGACGAGGATGATGCGGTCGATCTCGAGTTCCCCGGCACGATTCCTTTGGTGGAGAAGAAGCAGGTGTCGTGGCGGTGCTCGAGATGGTCTACGATCTGTGAGGAGCGAGCTCAACCGGCGGCGATGCGGCGGCGGAGCTCGGCCATGGCGCTAGGGTTCCGGCTCGGGAGGAAAAGAGAGGAAAGGGGGAGGGCAGCCCGAAATATCTGGGGAGAGAGAAGCAGAGCGGCGTCGGTGGCGGCCTTATCCTTGTGCAGGGAAGCAGAGGAGAGGGGGGTCCGGGCGCGGCGCAGGAGAGAGCAACACGGCGACGGGGTTCGTCGGGGACGAGCGCGCTCGGTCGCTACAGAGGAAGGAGACGAAGTTTTCGCAAAAACCCCCCTGCCAATTTTATTTCTCCCTCACAAACAGGTCCTTTTCCAATTCTTTTTAAAACCAGTGCACTTCTCTGATTTAATTGGGGCAGTTAAACACTTTAGAATTTTTTTAGAAAAATCATGTAGCCTCCCCATACAGTGTAGAGTCACCACAAAAATTGGCATCTCAAAATAAAATGTTTTGACGCACTTTTGTTCAGAGGGGTTAAATAGGGCATTTCCCTCAAATTTCCATATGTTGCCCCTTTTATAATTTGGAGACAATGCAAATATAATATTTTGAGCTCTTGGAACTTCCTTGACAAATATGCAAGATTCAAAGTAGTTTGGTTTTAGCAAGTGCAATTATCTTCTTTTGAACTCTTGGAACTTCCTTGACAAATATGCAAGATTCAAAGTGTCTTGGTTGAAATGTTCATAAAAGTAGCAAAATGATATGGATGCCATGATGCAATTACACAAAAGTGGAAAAATTACACAGGTTTTTCAGGTTTCCAAACTTGGGCTGTTACACCCTAACACCTATAAATAGGCACCCCGAGCCTTCGCTATGGTAACAAAAGCATCAGCGGATGGTTCCTCTAAGAACTAGCTTCTCGAAGATGTCTTTGCTGGTAAGCCAAGACATCTTCGGGAAGCTAGGCCTAGAGATACGCATCCACGGACGAGCTCGGACACCTCCGGAAAGGATCTCGGATCTGGAGGTCCGAAGAAACTCCCGGAAGCAGGTGTATTCGGCTTTACCGGATAGATGGTCCGGGTAAGTGCTAACCGGAGTATCTGTCTCGGTCTTGATCTTGTGTAGGAGAGGTTCACAAGGGCAAGCGAGGAGGTAGCCGGCATGCGGGATCCCGGTAGGCCGTCAACGGTCTGTAGCAGGCTTTCCCGCCTAATGCGGGAGGAAGTACCTTTCCGCCTGACACGGAAGCATGGTCACCTACCGCCTGACACGGAAGTATGGTCACCTCCCGCCTGACACGGGAGCGCGTCAGCCGGTACGACAACGGTACGACAAGACCTGACAGGCCTAGCCCGGCAATCCGGAAAAGGCTATCCGGGATGGGTGAAGACATGTCCTGTCTCTGACAAGGGGACAATGATGATCCAGGACGGCGCCTGTTGTCCTTGGCGAGATGATGACGAAGGGGCTACGCCGGATAGCGCGGCGACTAGGTCGCACTAGCCGGTGACGGCATGCCGGCTAGGCCTGTCCGGTGGGGCCATGCCGATTTAGGGTTTCCGGCCCTTCTGGCCGAAACCCTATAAAAGGCGCCATAACTGCTTCTGTGAGAAGAGGACCGACTGAGGAGCCAAAGCAGTAGTTGCATTTACTCCTAGAGCTTTTACTTCTTCTTACCTTGAGTTCATCTAGTTCTTCGTGTTCTTCACCTTGAGAGATCTAAGAGCAAGTTGTAGCCTTTGTAACACAGTTATATCGAGAAGAAAGGCAGGAGTAGGGGTGTTACCTCCTCACGAGGGCCCTGAACCTGGGTATATCGTGTGTGTGTTGTGTGCCTTCGTGCATTTGTTCTTGTTTGTTAGATCTCCCCTATATCGTACTGCTGTTGTTTCTAGTTCTTGGGAGATCTCGGTTATACCGGGATCCTCCTCGTGTGGGCCGCTTCATCAACTCAATACCGAAGGCATTGCAAATGCACGCTAGAGGGTAGCAAATATAAGAAAGACGTCCTCATTCAACATGAGTTCTAACCGTACCAGCAGTACTACGCATAGATCGGCTCTGATACCACTGAAGGGGTTACGGTGCAGAAAACAATAATTTTTCTAGCGTACGAAACCCTAACTAGCCAGGATCTATCTATCTAGTACATGTGATAACGATGGCGGAACGGGTTACATTACCTCCATGTAGACCGATAGCGGGGATTACGCTCCCGCACAAGCGTTGACGATGAAGTCGTACGTAGCCGACCTCGAGGTCGCGGAGAACTTGCCGCGATGATGTAGACGATGACGCCGGGGTGGGAACACCCTTTTTCCTTTATTTAATTAATATTAAATTAATATAAAATATAATTAATTCATAATTAATATATTTAAATACTATTTAATATCCCGTGACTCCGAAACAATTTCCGAACCACCCGAACAACTTTCGGACATCCCTGGAACCATTCCAGACCCTCCCGGAACTCCTTCCGGACCACCAGAACTCTTTCCGGATCATTTCTCTCTCTCCAACAAAATCCTATATTATTCCAGAACCTATCTCCTGGTGTCGTTAAGACCTTAAGTTTGTTACGCTACGGTTCAAGAACACTCCAGACATGGTCGAGACACTCCGCTCACCAATGACCGTCAGGGATACCTGGATGTATATGCCGGCCCCTGTGCATTCTACGGATATTGTCGTTGAACCATAAATATGATATTTATTCCCTTTGTTTCTGCGATACTACCTTGTCCGAGATATGATCGTAGACATATCGATGTCTTTGCTGTATCTCGTTACCGACAAAGGTTATTAACTCGTCTGTGATATTACATCTCCATGATCTAGTCATAAGCTGCGTAGCTATATAGATGTAATCTCACCGTGGGCCCAGAGTATCTTTCCATTACAAGAATGAACAAATCCCGCTCTTGATCCTTACGTCTCGATGCTCTTTCAGAATACCCAAGATGGACACTGTTATTGTCATGCTATATAAGACACAACGTTTGATGCTCTCAAAGCACCCCTAAGAAGCATCAATAAGTACGGTCTCACGGTCTAAGGAATAAGCTATCATATTCTTATCTATTGCAAATGACAAACATCGTAATACGATCTTATTGCAATACTTTGCGTATGTCCATCATCTTATTCAACTAACAAGATGACCCCACTGTCAACAGACGTCATTGTCCTTGATCGGGAATCTCGATCAACTGTTGCCCAATGGACTAGCTCATATAGATGCTTACTAGGGACCTGGTTGTCTAGGTATCACACGTGTATTAATAATTCCGATTAATACAGTTATAGCATAATACACAAACCTATTATAAACTTATGAGATAATGCCATAGATACAACTTATTTATTTGCCTCTAGGGCATATCTCCTTCAATTACATCGTAAACTGTGTGTGCAAACGAATCGATCCAGTGATTTGCACTATACACAGGTATCTGCCTTATTTTAAGTGCAGGTACGCTACAGATGGTATCAGAGCACTGAGTTTCCTATAGGTTTGAAACCCTAGGTTTGGATAGAAATAGGATTTGGCCATAGGATTGAAAATCTATTTCATTCAGTTTGCTGAAAATAAGAACGTTTAAAACATCATTCTTGTAACTATCTTAACTATTCCCTTTCTTATTATCTTCTCTTGTTTCTTAGATGACCGCCCTCATTGAATCACTCAACAAAGGACAAGTGATGACCATGACCTTGGAATGTGAGACTGAGTTTCCAAGAGCACTTAAGGATAACATGAAGAGTTTGGGTTTTCAAGGAGAAGCAGTATACAAAGGTTTTCCTTTCATGGATGAAGGTCAAGAGTATTGGTGGGTGCAAGTCCATCTATACATGAGCAAAGAAGCTGACCACAAGACTGAGGGTGACTGCATGTTCACCAATCCAATACTTCATACCTCATTCTTTGATTCAGCAAGAAATGCAGCATGGAGAGCCATCGAGTACCTTGCAGAAAGACTTCATTTTAGACTTCACAACACCCAGAAGTATCTTGAAGAACTCAAGGAAGTTGAGGAATAACTCGAGGCA
The DNA here is from genome assembly GCA_026929855.1 of Poa annua. Classification (NCBI taxonomy): domain Eukaryota; kingdom Viridiplantae; phylum Streptophyta; class Magnoliopsida; order Poales; family Poaceae; genus Poa; species Poa annua. Next base: position 40,147,615 of record CM049429.1, on the reverse strand, counting down.
CTCAAGAAAAAGATATATTAGACCACCTATTCCCTTAGAATAACGAGATCCGTTGATGTATTGACCTATCAAATTATGGTATGGCAGTACTATCAATTTTGTCCTTCCATGACAATGGTGTGATTCGTTCGATAAACGATTAGTTCGATTTCTCAAAAGAAGTTTGAAATTTTCACGTATGTGTTTGAACCTTGTTGCTTGATGTTTGTTAGATGTTGTTTGTAATGAATTATCTTGATCTTCTTGTATCAGTTAGAATGTTTGACTATCAAAAAAATTTTCCTTTTAAGGGTGGTAGCCACCCAGATAATTCAAACCCAGTCGCTTAATCCCAGAGATCCCAAATCATCTTTCTTTCTAGCCTTCCAATCAGAAATATCATCCCCTGCAAGTTTTCAAGTTTCCATGACAAAAATTTCATTTCTCAAAACCTCTCGAGCTATCAGAATCATTCCAAGCATTTGCTTTGTCTTTCTAGCCTCTCTGAATCTCGGGGACGAGATTCCTTTTAAGGGTGGTAGTCGGTAACATCCTATATTTTGGAATGCTTAAATATCACTAAAATTTAAAACTTTTGTTTTTATTAAATAAAATATTAAAATGCATAAGAAAACCAACTATAAAAGACTTCAAACATATTGAAAAGTTTAATATTTCAAATATCTCAATTTATCAATATTTTCAAAAAGTTGTTTCAAGTATAACATTTTATTATTCATTATGTTTCTTAAAACCCCAATATATAATTTCAAAAATGATTTACCAACCTTCAAACCTTTTTCATGTAAATAAAAGATTCTTTGTAAGTATTTGATTTCAACCACTTAGCCATAGTTCATAAATTAAAATAATAATTACATGTGATCCTTTGAAACTATTTAAAACATGATCTATTTGCCAAATGGTTTTCATTCTTTTAACTAAGTTCAAAACATAGTTTTGGAAATTACAAGTCTATAGTTTATTACTTTAAAAATTCTTAGATTTTATAATTAATGAATTTTCCAAATAAGCATTGCATTAATTTAAATTGGTTTCATTAATTCTCAAACATAAATTAATCTTCATGAATATATATCCAATATAAGAAATGAAATAAATCTAGAATATTATCCAAAGACATGTTATGAAGTTTTCAAATGATTTATCATATTATGAAACTTAATGTTGCAAAAAATAATTGGAAATAAAAATGAATACTCTATAATTTCCATTTCCTTAAAATTATCTATATTTAGTTATTCCACTATTATACCAAACTAAAGATGAATGGTTAAAGAAAATGAGTTTAAATAACTTAAATTCAAACATATCTGAATATGGGTATTTTTACAAATTTTATTTAGCCAAAAGAAAATTTAATTAAGCTATAATTTCAAATTTGATATTAAGTATCAAATTTGTATTAAACCAATATTTCAAAAAAATTAATTTTAAAAGTTTTCAAAACTTGCCCACTAATGTTTTAAAGCATAGATGTGAATTTTACAAATTTATAGAAATTAATTTGACATCATTTGGACACTAAAATCAAAAGATATTAAAAAAATGGAAAATCAGAAAAAGAAAAATCGCTGACGTCATGCTCACATCATCATCTTCAACCTTCGTCTGAAATTCTCTCCAGAAATTGCTCCCGATTTCTTTCCAAATTTCGAGCTCAAATCACGCGGTTTGTTTCCTTCGAGCCTACCTGCAAATACCCCACGCCCTCCTACGTATTTCCCCTAAAACCCTAGCACCTAAGACGCCGCCAGGCCGTCGCTTTTGCTCGCCGGAGTAACCGAAGACGCCGCCGCCATTTTCTCGATTACTGCGAACGACGACTCCCCCACGCTCTCTCTCTCTCTCTTGCACCACCTCCTTTGTTATGTTCATGCGCAACGCTTGAACCCCCTCCTCCTTTTATTTTCTACAGAAGAACCTTGAGGACGAGCTCGACGGAAGTTCGCCGGCGCCCGAAGCACATCGGCCACATCCCCACGCCCCTCCGAGACGAACTCGACGCCTCCACTGAGCCCTTCGCCTCCGCCGCGGCCAGACGCATCTCGCCGTCACCTCCGCTTCGCCGGGGAGCCACTGGACCGAGAGATCCATCCTTTCCCGAGCCGAAGGCCACCGTCCCCTCCATCTCCGGCCCCCGGCGCCGCCACCTTCTGGTCCATGCAATGTGAGCCCTCCAATTCTTTTTCCACGCCATGATTAGATCCATCCTCTGAACCGGTATCAGTAGATCTCAGCCCTCAGATCCAGATCCAACAATCCAGATCTGATTACTTAACCACGTCAGCAGCCCAGTCAGCACCCAGTCAGCGCCCAGTCAGCTGCCACGTCAGAAAATGATTTTCTTATTTAAATTTATTTGGCACTTTTTCAGATAAGCCCCTGCCACTTAGAATTGTTATAACTTTTTACTCACACATCCAAATTCAAATATTTTTATATATTTGGAAAGCCCTTGACATGTAGAATATTTTAAGTCTACTAAAATTAAATTTTGAATTATTTTAAATTATTCAAATTTCAAATGGAGGATTTGAGTATATTTGTAATAACTTTAAATCTACAAATTCAAAAATTGCAAATAAAATTGTTTTAGAAACTTTGGAATATTTGTAATATGATGCCTCTGTTATAAAATATTTTTGAGTATTATTTTGATTATTTAATAGTTGTATGTTTAAATTGAATAGTTTGACTATTTTGACATAACTATTAATAGAAACATTATTTTTGATTAAATCCAATTGCTATAAATTTAATTAAATGCCCTCTGTCTATTAACACTATTTATAAAATTTTGTTATAAAAATTTAATCATAGAAAACTTTAATCCTATATTCATTCCTTTATTTATATTGTAAAAAATAGAATTTAATTAAATTGCAATTATAACCTCATGCATATTTATAAAGAAATCACAAAAGTTATTTTGATGCTTTCTTGTGATAAAAAAGTGCATTTCATGCATAACTTATTTTATTATATAGTTATACTCCTCATAGGAAAACCTCTTCATTATTTTCTCTAAGTTAGGATTATTTTCAAACTTAGTATTTTGGTAAAAGTGCTAAGCACTAGACACTTAGGATTTTCAACATGGAGCTAGAAGGCCAATGAAGGACTTAGCCAAAACAAGACTTCAGAAGTATCTTCAAGGAGTAGAAGCAGTTAGAAGAAAATCAAGAAGAAGTCATGAAGACCAACCAACTATATTTTCTAAGTCTTGCTTCTTCTCTCTCTCTTTTCTCCTTTCTTCTCTTAGCCCTTATGATGACTAAGTTATATTCAAGAACAACCTGGAGGCTATCAACACCATCAAGTCTTCAAAGCCATCAAGTCTACAAAATAGCGATGAAGTCATCACATCCAGAAGAAAAGGAAGCAAGGAGAAGATTCTACATTTTTCTTTCTATCTTTTCCCTCTTTTCTAATCCTGTCTTTCACATTAGACTTAAACAATTTTTTATCATGATATTATCATCTTTGAAGTTAGTTGGATCCTAGCGGCATAGTGAGATGAAGCGGCCTGTAGACTAACCTTACATGTCCACGTACATGAGACATGTTCCACAATTTAAGTGGCTGGCCGGGTGTCTATCTCTCTCACTATAGTGAATATCCAATTTACAAATAGTTGTTAATAATTATTGATCACCTTGAAGATTAGACTTAGTATTTCCTCTAAGTATTTTGCACATCATGGCTAAGCCATTAGAGTGCTTATTTAAGATGAGTTATAACAAAGTTATTTTTGTCCAACTTATGATCTTAGTCCTTAGTCATTCTTGACCCACATATTTTCCTTGCATTAAATTAGAAGATTTTCATGGCATGAGAAGCATTTCTAGTCCTTAGAAATATTTTACACATCATGCATGACATATTTCCTTAGAAGTTTTATAAAACTTGTTTGTTCATTATGAAAGTGTTTGTATGCAATGTGATGTTGTGATTTGTGTTGATTGTTGTATTGTTGTTTGTCTATACTGTTAAATTGAACGGAGAGCTCCGAGTTACGTTGAAAAGAGTTTGTGAGCAAAGACATCCTCCAAAGGCAAGTGTCACACCTCATAAACCTCCTACTATTTTCTATATGCATTACTTAGTGTATTTTTATTTAAGCATGTGTAGGATAGTATTGTTATGCTAGACCTGTGTAGAAATTCCTTACTCCTGTGTCTAAATACCTATATAATACTTAGTAGAATTATTGATGCTATGCAAATGTTGTTTTGTGAAAATCTAAATTCTACTAAGTTAAGAATGAAACACCTGGGTGGTAAAAGGTTGAATGTTGTTGAGTTGAGTGGCTACTCAGTCCCATGTCTATGGTTCCTGGAGTACGTGCACTTGTGAACGGCCATCCAGGAACAGAGGAATCTGAAGAACTCCGAGTGATGATTGCTTCTAGTGCAGCCATTGCCAATGGGCTCTGGCTTGATCAACTATGTTGCGTTCACTCTCTCCGGCTTGACAAGAAGATGTAGAGGGTGTTAGGTGGAACGAGTCAAGCCAGGTGGGAGGGAAAATGCTTCTGAAAGATCTCGTCTCATTCTTCTCCTTTTCCTTATCACTATAAGTGTGTAAAGGATAGTTTGGGTTGAATGTGTACAATGGTGAACGTGCACAACCTCTGCATAGTGTAAAACTAAGTACTTAGCCGTGTCCCCGGTACAGACAATTTGAGCAGCTGATCACGGACGTCAACGGAGGATTCCACCATTCCAACTTCAAAATTATAACTTGATGGGTGAACAAGGGTAGAATGAGATCGTGGTTGTCATACCACGAATGTCTCGAATAGAACAAAAGTGTTTTCCAAAGAGTTAGGAAAAATTGGCTTTATGCAAAATAGCCTTGAACTCCACCAGCCAAATAAGCATATAGGCTATTAGAGTTATTCCACTAAGTGTCCACCATAGTGTCACTTGCCAGACTCCATTTTTAATGGAATCTGACCCACGTTGTTGCAATATTTTTCTTATTGCAGATTGATCAGATGACGAGTGAGGTTTCGTTTAAAGGTTTCGAGTCTGCAACCAACATGTTTTCGCCTGTGGCAACATGAAGTTGATGGAGACGCACTGCTATTGTATTTCCGCTGTTTACTCTTTCAAAGCTAGCTTTATGCTATGCAACTTGTATTGAATATTTTGTAAGTCTGGATCATCGATGTAATAAAACTGATACTTTGTTGTGATATTACATCGTAAACTTTGTGTGCAAACGAATCGATCCAAGGATTTGAACTATACACAGGTATATGCCTTATTTTAAGTGCAGGTACGCTACAGTCAGATGCCACATACTGCGGTGTCTGAGGAAGCACTGAACTATGACAGTTCTTATGATAGTGTGTGAATCAACCACTATGCAGGCATTGGGCAGGCCTGTGAAAAACTGCCTTTGTATCCCTAGGTTTTATTTCAGTTATGAGTGGCACCCGGTTGCCTATGCTTTATGTATCAGAGATATTTGCATCAGACTCTTTATTTACTATCATACTCTTGTTTGTTATATTTGGTACATTTGCTATTGTTGCTATGTTGGTACCTCTTGGTATGCTGGGGCCTCTGCACTTCTTTATGATGCCTATTGCTGCTATGTTTGCTTCTCGTTGCTTGTGATCCATTATCCACTTTATGTTGTGTCTTGTGCCTATATGGAGAATGTGAATCTGTACCAGGAACTGTTACCACTACATGATAAACAGAACAACAACCACACATTGGATCATTCAGTGAATAAGACTGATAATATGATATTTTCTCGGGTTATGGAATTGTCTCTGTTTAAAACATGTACTATGTTAATGTATTCTTGCATAGTACTGCTCACAATACCAGTTACAGTTTTAATGAATAATAGACATTGGTGTATTTTTGATTAGAATGTGAGAGGTATTAACTCCCAAACAAGATGGGATGAAATCAATAGGAAAATCAAAGAGAGTAATTGCAATATCATTTGCTTCCAGGAGACTAAAAGGGAGCACTTTGACCAGAGCTATATTAGAAATTTCTGCCCGAGAAAGTTCAACCAGTTTGCATATGTACCGTTTGTGGGTAATTCTGGTGGTCTAATCATTATCTAGATTGAGAGTCAATTTACAGGGGTGGTGATGCATCAGCATCAGTTTGTGCTTTCTGTGGAGCTAACCTGTAATATAAATAATGTTAAGTGGGTTTTAACCAATTTATATGGTCCTACAGTAACTGAGGCCAGGAGTATTTTTACTGATTGGTTACTCACTCTCAATCATGATGACCATCAATTGTGGATGCTTCTAGGTGATTTCAATCTTATCAGATGTCCTGAAAACAAGAACAAGCCAGGGGGTGATAGCAACAATATGTTACTGTTCAATAGTATTATTCAACATCTGGATTTGGAGGAAATTCCATTGAAAGGAAGAGCATTTTCCTGGAGTAATTTGCAGATTGATCCACTACTGGAAAAACTAGATTGGGTGTTCACATCTGCTGAGTGGACAACTGTTTATCCGGATACCGTTGCAACACCATTATCTAGGCTAACCTCTGATCATGTACCAATTCAGATTAAAATTGATAATTCTATTGCAGATCTTACATTTTCAGGTTTGAGGAATAATGGACTGACATGCCAGGTTCACAGATATTGTTGAGAAAAATTGGTTGAATAGAGGAGAATATAAAAATCCAGCACAGGACATTACTGCTAGGTTTAAAACCATAATGCATGCTTTAAAAACATGGAGTAAAAGCTTGTCTCAGCTCAATAAATTAATAGATATATGCTGCTATGTTGTAGTTGTTATGGATGGTTTGGAGGATCAGAAATCTTTAACAAATATTGAAAGAAATTTCAGGGTAGCCTTGAGAAAGCATATCCTGAGTTTACTTGAAGCTAAGAGAAATACTGGAGAAAGAAAGCCAACATCAGATGGGCTAAACTTGGCGATGAAAATACTAAAAAAATTCATGCCATTGCAACCCGGAATTTTAGGCATAACTATATTGCTTAACTGAATACTAATTATGGCAAAACTGTTACTGAGCATAATGAGAAAGATGTTGTTCTCTGGCAAGCTTACAGAGACAGGCTGGGGATATCTGACACTCTGATTATGCAGTTTGCACTTAATACAGATTATCTTAATGAGGATTTGCATGTGCTTGAGCAGCCATTTACCAGGAGGAGATTGATTTAATCATTAAACACATGCCCAAGGATAAATCACTTGGACCTCATGGGTTTAATGGACACTTCATGAAGAAGTGTTGGCCTAAAAATAAAAATGAGTTATGTTCTATGTGTGACTCATTTCATAATGGTACCTTGGATCTACAGAGTATTAATACTGCTTATATTGCTCTTATTCCTAAGGTGGAAATCCCTATGACTGCTTCTATTTTTAGGCCAATTTCCCTTGTTAGCATGGCACTGAAAATAATTACCAAAATTATTGCTAATAGGCTCCAGAAAGTAGTCATTCCTTTGATTCATAAAAACCAATAATGTTTTATTAAAACCAGGAATATTCAAGACTGCTTGGCTTGGGCGTTTGAATATCTGGATATATGCCGTAAGTCGAAAAAGGAAATTGTTATTCTCAAGATAGACTTTGAAAAGGCATTTGATAAGCTTGAGTACAGTGCTATTGTTGCAATGTGAACGACAGTTGACCACCTAGAGGGGGGGGGGGAGAATAGGTGGTGACCAATTTTTATGTGTTTTTCAGTTTTTAGTCTAGCGGAAAGTAAGTTGTCTAAATGTGCAACTAGATGATACAAGTGAAAGACAAAAAGGAAACTAAACAAGAACAGAATGCAGTAAAGGAGAGTGGAGCAAGACAACCGTAGGAACTCGAAGACACCGATTTTATCCCGAGTTCCACCACAAAGGTGTATGTCTCGTTGGAGAGGTGTGAGCTACCACAAAGGTCTGCTCAACGCCACAAAGGCCTCACCCTATTCTCCTGTGAATTCGACCACAAAGGTGCGAACCCACTCTTCCACTAAGGACTCCTTTAAGGGCGGAGAAGATCCCGTACAAACACGTGAGGCACACACCCACAACTGAATTGGGGGCTCCCACAACGACCACAACAGGTCAAATCCACAAAGGAATCCACAAAGGATCAAGAACACAAAAGATGAACCTAGCTATCCATAAAGGAATCCTAGATTCGTTGCCCCTTAGAAATAGAGGGGGGAAAACAAATCGCTTCGGTGGAGTTGTAGATAGGTGGCTTCTTCCTCAGATCCCCAAGTATCAAACGATTTGAGTGGCTAGATTGGGAGATCCGAAAGAAATGAGCTTCAGCACCAATGGAGGAGAGAGAAAATCTGGAAGCTTAGTCTGCTGGAGGTAGGTGGAGGGGTATTTATACCCCTCTCAAAATCTGCCCGTTGAACAACCGCCAACCCGGAAATCTCCGGGTTGAGAACCGGAGATCTCCAGACTCCGGAAATTTCCAGGAGAAATTCCGGTAGAACTTGACTCTAGATCAGTACTGATTTAGCTTCTTGACTTGGTCGAAAAATCTCTGGCGCTCGGAGTTCTCCGGACTGGGGCTCGGAGATCTCCGAGCTCCGGAAATCTCCGGGAGCATTTCCGGCTCAGCTTGAGCTGGAGTCAGTACGCAATTGAGTTCTTGTTGAATTTCCTTGCCACTCGGAGATCTCCGGACTGGGGCTCGGAAATCTCCGAGCGCCGGAAATCTCCGAGAGCATTTCCGGCTCAGCTTGAGTTGAAGTCAGTACGCATTCTGATCTGAGACTTAGCGAAAACTTGATTGGCTCGGAGATCTCCGGTCTGGGGACCGGAAATCTCTGAACCTCGGAAATCTCCTGATTGAAATCCTGATGAAAGACCAAGTGAAGTAGACATGAAACTTAGGCCAAGTAAGTGTTCCTCTTTATCAAACTACCTGTAAAAGAATCTGCAAGCTTCATCACAAACATTAGAACACCTTTTGTGTTGTCATTAGTCACCAAAATCTGGGAGTGCATAGAATGCATTTTCAATCTCCCCCTTTTTGGCGAATGATGACAACACGAAAGGAGAACGGATTTGCAAAATATAGACGGAGCTCCCCCTAAGTGAGTGCACTATTTTTAGGATGTTTTTGGAATACAAAGTGCATGTTCCTTAGGATCAACACTCCCCCTAGATTTTACAAAACACACAAATACACAATACATACAAGAAGCAACAAAATTAGACAATAGAGTTATTGAAAGGATCGGTATGACACCTAGAGGGGGGGGTGAATAGGTGCTAATTCAAATTTTAGTTCTTTTTCAAATTAGGCTTGACACAAAAGGTAAATTCACTAGATATGCAACTAAGGTGAATTACCTATATGACAAGCTAGCAACTAAGCAAGATATAATAAGGCGATAATAAGGATAGAAGTAACCGAAGTGAAAGCACGAGACGACAAGGATGTATTCCCGAGTTCCTCCCTTAAATGGGAGTACGTCTCGTTGGAGAGGTGTGAACCAACACAATGGTTGAACGGCCACAAAGGCCTCACCCTAATCTCCGGTGAACCGCACCACAAAGGTTTGGTTCACTTTCCACTATCGGAATCCTTCGAGGCGGAATCCGGAGCCTTTACAACAACGATTTGGGGCACGACCCACAGAGGGCTTGGGGGCTCCCGAACAGCTACAATCTGTCACAAAGACAATAGGTAAGTACAACAATGGGCTAGGGTTCCTAGTGTAAGCCCTAGCAAGTGTTCCCTCAAATGAATGAGGGGGAAATGAAGAACGGCTCGGTGAAGAGGTAGATCGGGGCCTTCTCCTTCAATCCTCCAAAGATCAACGAGTTTGGATGGGGGGATTGGGAGATCTTGTGATTCTTGGCTTGCAACAATGGAGTTCCTCCTTTTATTGGTCAAGCATTTTGCTGGAAGAAGGAGGAGGGGTATTTATACCCCTCCAAAGATGTAGCCGTTGCAGCCAAACACCAGGCCGGAAACTCCGGCCCTAGTGGCCGGAAACTCCGGCCAGGGGCGGAAACTCCGGCCGCAGGAGGTCGGAAACTCCGGGCCCCACCAGGGGCTGAACACCAGCTTCTTCAACCTGAACTTGGATATCTTCGAGGTACCTGAGGCCGGAAAGTTTGGCCTGGGGCGGAAACTCCGGTCCACGGGCCGGAAACTCCGCCCCCCACCAGTGGCTGAGCACAACTTCGGCAACCGAGCTTCGGTAAAGATTCCGGTCCTCAGGGACCGGAAACTTCAGGCAGGGGCGGAAACTCCGCCCCCCTAGGCCGGAAACTCCGCCCCCCACCAGGGGCTGAGCACACTTTCAGTGCTGACTCTTTTTCTCCTTTTTGGTGCTGATGCATCTGAAGAGTTCCTAAATTATCCTGCATTACTTAACTCCAACTTAATACATCCACATGTTGTTAACTAACACACAAAACACAGAGATCAAAGAAATGTCCTTTCAATCTCCCCCTTTTTGGTGTTAGATGACAACATATGGATTTGCAATAACAGTAATTTCAGTAACATGTAATGATAGCTGAAAGAGCTCCCCCTAGATGTGTGCATCAAGAATATTTGCTTTGGACTGCACGTGCACACATATAGAGGCAAATTCGAACAACAATTTGCAAGTATGATAGGTAGGCAATACATTTCACAAGAAAAACATAGTATAGTATGGGTTGAGTTTTAGGAGATAAACCATACCTTGTGCACAAAACTGAAGATATTAACCCCATATAACAAGGCACGATAGTAGTCTCAACCACATAATATAAGAAATCCAAATGTCTTACACACACATAGTTCATGTCAAAGAGAAGGCAAATAAGTTCGAAATCCAAATATCAAATAACATAACAAGGACACAAGCGCAATAAAATGATAGAGGCACATGCTTGTGTCCCAACCCATGCAAATCCCGGAGAGAACCTAATAGAACTACTTCTCCCCCTTTGGCACCGAGACACCAAAAAGGGAAAAGAGCATAACTAACGAGCCCATGAAGATCACTCGGTGTCTTCATCCATGTCGTCATCTCCTTCGTCGTCGTAGTCCTCATCGGAGAGGTGCATGGGAGCCTTGCCGGTGTTGTGAGTCGAGGTAGGAAAGGAGGTCACATCCGTATAATCAGCCCAAGGAAAGACATCCTGATTCCATTGATCAATAGGGACCGTGTCAGACGAAGATGAGGAAATGATGGGAATGCCAGCTTCATCTTCTTCCGGAGGAGGAGTAACATTTCCATTCTTCATTTTGCGCATCTCCTTGATCATCAAGTTTTGGTTGCTCAAAATATGTTTCTCTCTCACATAAGACCCATGATTCTCCTTGTGAATAGCAACATCTATGCATAACAGTTTCCTCTTCCACCAAGAGAGCTTGCTAAATTCCGCGTTTACCTTGGCCTTCCCTTGAAGACGAGTGGGGGGATCGGCATTCTTGCTTCTCCTCTTAGGTAAGGGAGTGTCCTCTTCATCACTAGTTTGGGGAGGAGGTGCATGAGAGGATGAAGCTTGCTTTGTGTGCTTGGAGAGAGTATGAAGAGTACCCTTGGCATGCTTGGTGAAGCTAGAGCAATCAAGTGTGGGCACTTTGGAGAGAATGAGCTTCATCACATAGGGAGCATAGAGTGGGTTCTTGTGCTCGAAAATGGCCCAATGCATCTCGCACTTGATGAAATCCATCACATCCACCTCTTGGCCTCGGCACTCCGGACCGGCTTGAAGGACCTTGTAAGCATGGTAGAGTAGGTTGACAAGGCCTCCTCGAATAGCATCCACATTCCCGGCTTGAGGAGCAAGGTTGAGCCGAACCATGCGGAGGAAGATGTTGTAGGTGGGAAGGAGGTCTTGATTAGAGCCCACTGAAGAAGCAACGGAGTAAAGAGGGCGCAAACGGCGCTTGTTATATGCAGTCCCTTCCACATGCATCCTCATCCCAACTGGAGTAGTGGCCCCCTTGAAGTCATAGCCCAGAGATGTCGCAAACTCCACAAAGTTGGAGGTGCACTTGTGCGGTCCAGTCATCCAAGTCATCGTGACATCCTCATCGTTGTCAAACACCACCGTGGCAAAGAACTGCTGCACAAGCTGAATATCATAATCCTGCTGAGTGTAAGAGATGAGCTTTGCCATACCAAGCTTCCTAGCAATCCAAACAGCCTCCCGAAAGTATGCTTTCTTGTTCAGCGCCTCAAGATCCAGAATCTTCTGTTCACAGACTGCGTGCTTCTTAATCCGGGCATAAATCTCCTGCATAATCAGCTGCTGCTCCCTCCTTGGGAAATTGGGGTTGGTGGTGTTGGGAGGCAAGTCATAGAACTGTTGTGACCTCATACGACGGAACTCTAGCTTCCCCATACCCAGAACGGTAGTCAAAGAGTCAAAATGAGCTTGCTCGGCCTCTTCTTCATTATCAAAACCACCAAGTTCAGCTTGTCTAGTGGCCTCCTCATCAATAGTGCTCTGCTGTCTCATGCGGCCACTGCTGCTATCAAATATAAGCTTGTCCCTTGTTTGAGCTCTTCCTTTATTTGAAGCAAGGAGCGGATTCCGAGTGACCACCTTTTTCCTCTGACCTGTGAAACAGAGAGTACATGGATAGCATGGAGATAAGTTTGCATGTCCAAGAAAGCCAAAGGGAGAAAATTAAAAGTGTCAGAATTTCTCTCAGATATGAGCTAGACCGGAGTTTCCCGCCACAGGGGCGGATATTTCGGCCTACACCGGAGATTCCGGTGCATGAAGGACCGGAGTTTCCGCCCTGTGGCAGAAAACTGCAATCTAGTTCAAATCTAAGGAAAAATTGAGCACAACTAATTTTCTAGAGATTGAAATGCCAAAACTAGGGTTCTACACCATGCAGCACAGGCAGAACTTCTCTCAAAACAAGATCTAGAGTGAAAACCTAGAGAGAGAGAGAGAAGAGAACCTTTGCCCGACATGGTGGAGGTCAAATGCGAGGGAGATGGATCCCCAGCACTTGTACGGAGGAGGGGCCAGTGGCACGGCGGATTCCGGTGGCGGGGAGCGGCCGGAGGGGTCCTTGGAGGCGGCGGCGGCGACTGGGAGAGGTGTGGGGGTCGGGGGTGTGTGGGGAGTTGTGGGTCAACTCCTCAACCCGATCCCCTTTGAAGATCCCAGCGAACTGCCCAGACCGGAGTTTCCGGCCTTAGACACCGGAGTCTCCGGCCCGGGCCAGAGATTCCGGTTCTAAGGGCGGAAACTTCAGTCAGACCGGAGTCTCCGGCCTGGAAGACCGGAGTTTCCGGCCCCACCGACTCCAAATCCCAGATTTATGTGTTTTGGACATGCAAAAGGCAAGAGGAGCAGGTTTTTAGATGAGGTAGGCTTGGGATAAGACAAATGGTCACTGGAGATGGTACCATGCACTCAAGTTTGGTAAGAAACAACAAAAAACGACATTAAGAAGCAACGCTTGAGTGCATTTTCCATAAGAGCAAGAATAAAACAAAGAAATCAAGATAACACCACAAGAGTATCAAATCTTCACAAGGAAGAAGTTGGTGGCCTAGGCCACCATGTATGAGTTTATGTGGTGTGATACCGCGAAGATATATCTTGGGTTCACCGCCATTACTCAACATTTAGGCTCACAATTCATAAGAATGAACAAAAGGAGACGAAAACAATTCTTACTATTGGCATAATGAGGGGAGGAATAGTCCAATAGATTAGGACCGCACTCCCCCTATGTCCATGCCTACACCTAGACCAAATAGAAAGTTGAGATAGAGGTGTGCATGCAAGGTAGTCAACCAATGCTCCTAGAATCCACGATATTTAGCTCATGCCTCAAAAAGGTGAACCGTGCTTCGTCAAGTAGCTTTGTGAACATATCGGCAAGTTGAATCTTCGTTGGGATATAACCAAGCTCAATGTCACCCCGGTTGATGTGATCTCGAATAAAATGATAGAGAATCTCAATATGCTTCGTTCTTGAGTGCTCCACCGGGTTGTGACCAATCTTGATAGCACTTTCATTGTCACACAAAAGAGGCACTTTGTCACAAAGGACACCGTATTCCTTTAAAGTTTGCCTCATCCAAAGTAATTGAGTGCAAGCACTAGCGGCCGCCACATACTCGGCTTCGGTGGTAGATAAGGATATGCAATTTTGCTTCTTGGAGGACCAACTCACCAAGGATTTCCCAAGGAATTGACATGCACTGGAAGTAGACTTCCTATCATCCTTGCAACCGGCCCAAACCGAATCCGTGTAACCGGCAAGAGAGAAGTTGGACCCCCTAGAATACCACAAACCAAACCTTGGGGTATAAACCAAATATCGGAAGATTCGATTCACCGCTATCAAGTGACTTTCTTTAGGAGCCGCTTGATACCTTGCACACACTCCTACACTCAACACAATATCGGGTCTAGATGCACAAAGATAAAGCAAAGAACCAATCATAGAGCGATAGAGTTTTTTGATCGACATCTTTACCCTTTGGACTAAGTTCAAGATGGCATTTGGTGTCCATAGGAAACCTCTTCCCTTTTGCATCTTGCATCTTGAACCTCTTGAGCATATCTTGGATGTATTTGTCTTGAGAGATGAAAGTCCCTCCACTTAATTGCTTGATTTCAGAACCAAGAAAGAATTTCAACTCTCCCATCATGGACATCTCGAACCTATCCGTCATAAGCTTTGAAAATTCATCATTGAAAGCTTTGTTAGATGAGCCAAAGATAATATCATCAACATAAAGTTGACATATGAAAAGCTCCCCTTTTACCCTCTTTGTGAAGAGAGTGGGATCGATTTGCCCCACTTCAAAGCCACGGTCTAGCAATAGCTCTCTTAGGTGCTCATACCAAGCACGAGGTGCTTGTTTGAGACCATAGAGGGCCTTATCAAGCTTGTCGACATGGTTTGGGAAGTGTGGATCCTCAAATCCCGGTGGTTGCTTTACATATACCAACTCCTTTAAGGGAACATTAAGAAATGCACTCTTCACATACATTTGTTGCAACTTAAAATTATGATGAGATGCATGGGCAAGTAGGATACGGATGGACTCAAGACGAGCCACGGGAGCATAGGTCTCTCCAAAATCAATGCCTTCAACTTGAGAGTACCCTTGAGCTACCAATCTCGCCTTGTTCCTTACAACCATTCCATGCTCATCTTGCTTGTTCTTGAATATCCACTTGGTGCCAATAACATTGCGGCAATCTTTTGGCTTCTCTACTGGATTCCATACTTTGTTGCGCTTGAAGTTGTTGAGTTCTTCATGCATGGCTTCCAACCAATCCGGATCTTCAAGTGCTTCAAACACCTTCTTTGGTTCAATCATAGAGATATGAGCTTGATGTTCACTAAAGCTTGCCAATTGACTTCTTGTGGAAACCTTGCGAGATACATCACCAATGATGGCTTCAAGCTTGTGACACTTGATTTCCAAATTTCTCTTGACTCTTGCTTGACGGCGGGTTTCGATATCCCCATTGTTGCGTGGGATTTCGGCTTGATCACCTAGATCATTTGAGTCCCCGTCTTGACCGTCTTGATGAGCATTGCCATCTTGTTGCACCTTTTCAATGATGGGAGAAGATGGATGCTCTTGCTCTTGAACTTGACTAGGGTTGAGAATAGGAGTTCTTGAATCTTGTGAGACCTCTTGGTCAACTTGAGGAGGAGCTTGTTCTTGTTCTTGGATAGGTGTCTCATTTGCTTCCATAGAGGGTGCCACTTCAACTTGTGATGATGGAATCTCCACTTGAGTGGAGCTTGTACTTCCTTGAGGAGGCTCATGATGAATCTCGATGGGGCGATGAAATCCAACACCCATTCTTTGTATTGCATCTTGAGGTTCCTCGTTATCTACATCACAAACATGAAATTGCGCCACTTGGGAGCCGTCATTCTCATCAAACCTCACACTACAAGATTCTACAACTCTCCCTAAGGATTTGTCATAGACTCTATAAGTGTGAGAGTTCGCACCATACCCAACAAGATAACCTTCTAAGGCTTTAACTTCAAACTTAGAAAGATGTACACCTTTGATTTTGTAGAAACACTTACAACCAAAGACTCGATAGTAGGATATGTTGGGCTTGTTGCCGGTAAGCATTTCATATGGAGTTTCCTTCTTCCCTTTGCGAAAGAATAACCGGTTGGAGGAGTGACACGCCGTGGAGATAGCTTCGGCCCACAAGAAGAGTGGAGACTTAAACTCCGCCAACATGGACCTAGCCATATCCATAAGAGTTCGGTTCTTCCTCTCAGCTACACCGTTTTGTTGAGGAGTATATGCGGCGGAGTATTGATGTCGAATTCCCTCGTCGCTAAGAAACTCATTTAGGGTGTAGTTCTTGAACTCGGAGCCATTGTCACTTCTAATGGCCAATATGGGAAGATTGTGTTGACGTTGAACTTCATTGGAGAAATCGATGATGGTTTGTTGAGTTTCATCCTTCGTCTTGAAGAAGAAAACCCAAGTGAATCTTGAATAGTCATCGACAATCACCAAACAATATTTCTTCCCACCAAGAATAGGTTGAGGTACGGCACCAAAAGATCAACATGAAGAAGTTCCAATACCCTTGATGATGAGATGATGGTCTTGCTTGGATGGGGAGAATCATGCATCTTTCCTTCAACACAAGCCCTACAAAGACGATCTCTAGAAAAAGAAACATTCTCATTTAGTCCAAGAATGTGGCCACCCTTGTGGAGACTTTGCAAAGTTCTCATATTAACATGGGACAAGCGGCGATGCCACAACCACCCCACGTCGGCCTTTCCGAATAGGCATATTGCTTGAGTGTTGGTTGACCCCGAAAAGTCTACCACAAACAACTCATTTTCAACATACCCAACGAACATGACCTTTAGAGTCTCGCTCCTCAAGAGTACCACCATATCAAGAGTAAAGTGGACATCAAAGTTCATCTTATTAAGAGCACGAACGGACATAAGATTGTAACCTAGAGACTCAACAAGCATGACATTTACAAGGGTGATATCCCTTGCAACTACCACCTTGCCAAGACTCTTTACCTCGGCTTTGGACTCGTCACCATAAGAGACGGTTGAGTGATTTAAATTTGGTCTCAACTCCGTCATGATCTCCTTTTTTTTTGAAAGGAATGCGGTAGGGGAAAGGACATAAGATTGTAACCTAGAGACTCAACAAGCATGACATTTACAAGGGTGATATCCCTTGCAACTACCACCTTGCCAAGACTCTTTACCTCGGCTTTGGACTTGTCACCATAAGAGACGGTTGAGTGATTTAAATTTGGTCTCAACTCCGTCATGATCTCCTTGCTTCCGGTCATATGACTAGTGCATCCACTATCAACCACCCATTTAGATCCACCGGAAGAATAGTCCTACAAGAAATCATTTCTTGCATTTAGGTACCCATTTCTCAATGGGTCCCTTTCGGTTAGCAACAAGGGTCTTAGGAACCCAAATAGAATAATCAATGTAACCATCATAAGGACCAACATATTTTGCATAAACATCACCTTAATAATCAACATAAAGAATGTAGTTGGGATTGTTATGCCCCGCAAAGTCACTACGAGTGGTCTTGCCCCTAGTGTCATTACCACTCGCAATGTTAGTCTTAGCTTGTGCGGGCTTGGTCTTGTTCTCCTTGGTGTTGCTCACCTTCTTCTTTGCCTCGACCACATACCCAAGACCATCCTTTCCTTTGTGTGGTTTTAACTCAAACAAATAAGCAAAACCCTTATCGTTACCTTTAGGAATAGAGGTCTTAGCATGATCCACCTTCAACCTAGCATTTTCTTCAATGACATTTTCATGAACACGAGGAAGAATGGTTATGCTAGTTGAACAAGTTTTAGAGAGTTGAGTTTGGAGTTGCTCATGTGACTTAACAAGGATGGAGTGGGTCGTTTTCAAGACCTTGTGAGCTTTATCAAGCTTCTCCATATCCTCAAGAAGTATAGTATTCGCAACCCCAAGTTCAACTTTCTCCTTTTTAATCACTTTATATTTGGCAAAAACATGATCTCTATCCTTAATGATTTTACTAATGATTTCATCATTTTTAGCATCAAGAGACTCAAGTCTTTCCTCTAGAGTGGTTCTATATTTGCTTTCTTCATCAAGAGAGCTATTTAAGGATGCTATGGAAGCATTCAAAGAAGCAATGGTGAGAGAATCCTCTCTCTCAATCTTACTCTTTTCTTGAAGAAGTTCTTCGGCCGCACATAGTTGTCCCATGAGAGACTCAACATGTTCCTTGGTGTAACATCCCAACATTTTATAATGTTCAAAAATCACTAAAATTTAAAACTTTTCCTTTTATTAAAATAAAATATTAAATGCATAAGGAAACCAACTATGAAAGACTTCAAATTTACTAATATTCAAATGTCACAGTTTAAACATTTTATTATCCACTGAATTTCAAAAACCTTAAAAGGTAATTAGCCAAATAAACATTTCATTTGCTTGAATGAATTTCACCTATTTTCAAAGCATGGAATGATTAATATATTCTAAATAAGAATAGAATTAAAACAAAAATCTTTTCCAAAGTTGTTATGAAGTTTTCAAATGAATTATCATAATATAAAATATAATGTTGCACAAATTATTTTCAATTAAAAATGAATACCTTATATTTCACATTTCCTAAACATTATTTATATTTAGTTCTTTAATATCATGCCAAAATAAAGAAGAATGATTTTAGCAAAACAAGTTTAAATAACTTAAATCCAAACATAATTGAATATGGGTATTTCATGTAATTTATTGAGCCAAAATTTAAATTTAATTAAACCCTAGTTTAAATTAAACATAAAGTGACAATTTTACATATATCAATATTTTGAAATTATTATTTCTGAAAAATGTTCAAAACACTCCCACCATTGGTTTAACAAAAAGATATTGATTTTACAAATTTTTAGAATCTAATTTGAGTTGAATTGGAATTATATTTTAAAAGTTATTTTAAAAATACAGAAAACAGAAAGTGATTTGTCAAAAAAAAAAGAACAGCCCGAGCCAACTGGGCCGAAGCCCATCCGCTTTCTCCCGCGCGCGCAGCCACCAGAAGCCCAGCAGAAGCCCACCTATCCTCTCTATCGCTGACACGCCGGACCCACACGTCATCTTCTTCCCCAAATCGTGATGAACAAGAACTCCTACCGAACCCTAGCTCCAAATCCGGACCAAATTAGTTGGTTTAAACGCGATTTATCTGCTCCCTCCTACCCCATATAAACCCCCGAAAACTCCTCTCTCGAATCCCTAACGAACCCTAGCCCGGGAGCCCCCAGGCTGCCCGCATTGCACCCCGCCGCGCCGCCACTGCCGCCGGCGAAATTCTCTGTCTCCGGTGAGCCCTTGCAACCCCGAGCGCTCCCTACCCCTCTCTTCGCATTCTCTTTTTCTTGCGCATCTCGGTGACACCTCCGTTGTGTTTTTCCCGCACTAGGACGAGCGATTCATCCACGCCCGAAGCTCCCCGCTGCCGTGCGCAACTCCGGTGAGCATTCGGGGGAGAAACAGAGCACGCCGAGGATCCGTGACACGCCACCAACCTCGCCTCGACCTACCGAATCCCACGGTACGATCTGTTCATCCTCGTAGGTCGTAGATAGGCAGGAACGCTTGTGCCGATCGTGTCGCCGCCGTGCGCTCCGTCTCCGGCGACCAGAGCGCCGCCCGGCGAGCACCATCTCTCCTCTGCCGTCCGATACACATCCCGCGGCCAGGATTAGATTGACTAAAACGAATCGGTATGGTTGGTTAGAGACCGTTAGATCTAGATCGTGCGGATCAGATCTGATCACTTAAACCAGTCAGCGCCTCGTCAGCATCCGCGTCACGCCAGCGTGTAAATCATTTTCTATTTTAATTTTAATTGGAAGTTTTGCAGATTAGTCCCTGTAATTAAAACATCTATAACTTTTGAACCACAACTCCAAATTTAATAATTTTTATATTTTTGGAAAGCTCTTGACATGTAGATTATTTTAGATCGGTCAAGATTCAAATTTGACTTAGTATAAAATATTCAAATTTCAAATGGGAAATTTGAGTATTTTTGCAATAAATTTAAATCTATAAATCCAAAAATTGCGAATAAAATTGTTTTAGAAACTTTAGAATATTTGTAAATTAATGCCATTGCTATAAAATATTTTTGAGTAATTTTTTAATGAATTCATAGTTATATATTTAAATTGAATGGTTTGACTATTTTTCAACATAACTATTAATAAAATATTATTTTTTATTAAAGTAAATTTCTACAAATTTAATTAAAAATACCCCTGTCTATTGACACTATTTATTAAATTATATTATGAAAATTTAATCATAGAAAACTTTAATCTTATAATTATTCCTTTTATTATATTTTCCAAAATTTGAAATTAATTAAATTTCATTTATAAATTCATGCATATTTATAAAGAAATCACAAGAGTTAATTTGATGTTTCTTGTGATTAAAAATTTCATTTCATTCATAGCATATTTTATTCTGTCGATATAATTCTCATAGGAAAACCCCTCCTCATTAGTTTTCTCTAAGTTAGAGATAATTTCAACTTAGCATTTTTGTGAAGCGCTAGACTTAGACACTTAGTAATTTTCAAGATGGAGCTAGAAGGGCCATTGAAGGACTTAGCCAAAACAAGACTTCAGAAATATCTTCAAGGAGTAGAAGCACTTGGAAGAAAAGTGAGAAGAAGTTCAAGAAGGCCAACCCCCTTTTATTCTCTAAGTCTTTCTCTCTGTCTTCTCTTCCCCTCTGAGACTTCATGAAGATTAAGTAAATTCAAGACCAGCCTCGAGGATACAAGAATCATCAAGTCTGAAGATTCATCAAGACTACCAAGAGCTCAATCAAGACATCATCCAGAAGAAAGTTACAAGTCTGGAGATGAAGCCTGGAGGACAACTACATCTTTCTTTCTATCTTTTCCCTCTTTCCTAATCTTGTCTTTCACATTTGACTTAAACAATTTTGATCATAATGTTATCATCTTAAAGTTGTTGGATCCTAGCGGCATAGTGAGATGAAGCGGCCTGGAAACAAACCTTACATGTCCACGTACATGAGACCTGTTCCACAATTTAAGTGGCTGGCCGGGTGTCTGTCTCTCTCACTTTAGTGAATATCCAATGTACAAAGAGTTGATAATAATTGTTGATCACCTCGAAGAATAGAGCTAGTGATTTTCTCTAAGTATTTTGCACATCAAGACTAAGCCATTAGAGTGCTTATTCAAGATGATACAAAACAAAATATTTTATTCAACTTATGACCTTAGCCCTTAGTCCTTTTGGACCAACCTATTTGCCTAGCATTAACTTAAAAGATTTTCATGGCATGAAAAAGCATTTCTAGCCCTTAGGAATATTTTGCACATCATGCATAAACATATTTTCCTTAGAAAGTTTTATAAAACTTATTTATTCATCTAGTATGTGTTTGTGTGCATTGTGGAGTTGTGCTTGCTGTTGATTGTTGTATTGTTGCTTGTCTATACTGTTAGATTGAACGGAGAGTCCCGAGTATCATTGAAAAGAGTTGTGAACAACGACAACATTCAAAGGCAAGTGGCACACCTCATAAACTTCCTATTATTTCTATATGCATTACTTAGTATATTTATATGCATGTGTAGGATAGTATTGCTATGCTAAACCTGCCTAGAATTCCTTACTCCGGTGTCTAGGTTCCTATATCATACTTAGCAGAAATATGGATGCTATGCAATGGATGAAAGGTTTTTACAAAATGTTAAGTGACTACTCAGGACTGTGCTCATGGTTGCCGTCGCCTAGGATGAATTTCTATTCTACTTAGGGCCGTGAGCATGGTGATTTTTACCTGAGAGTGCACATCCACTAAGTTAATGAAACTCCTGGGTGGATTGGTTGTATGGCGGTGAAGTTGAGTGGCTGCTCAGGTCCATGTCTATGGTTCCTGGAGTACGTGCACTTGTGGAAAGCCACCCAGGGAACAGAGGAATCTGAAGAACTCCGAGTGACGATTGCTTCCAGTGCAGCCATTGCCATATGGGCTCTGGCTTGATAAATTATGTTGCGTGGACTCTCTCCGGCTTGACAAGCAGATGTAGGGGGATGTTAGGTGGAACGGGTCAAGCCAGAGTGGGAGGGAAAATGCTTCTGAAAGATCTCGTCTCATTCTCTCCTTTCCTTATCACAAATGGTGTGTAAAGGATACCTTGGGTTGAATGGGTACAATGGTGAACGTGCACAACCTCTGCAGAGTGTAAAACTAAGTACTTAGCCGTGTCCCGGTACGGACAATTTGAGCAGCTGATCACGGACGTCAACGGAGGATTCCATCATTCCAACTTCAGAAATAAAACATGATGGGTGAACAAGGGAAGATGAGATTTATGGTTTTCATGCCATACTTGTCTTGATTTGAAGAAAGTGTTTTACAAAAAGATAGGAAAAATTGGCTTTATGCAAAATAGCCTTGAACTCCACCAGCCAAATATGCATAGAGGCTTTAGAGTTACTCCATTAAGTGTCCACCATAGTGTCACTTGCCAGACTCCATTTTTAATGGAATCTGACCCACTCTGTTGCAAAATTTTATTTGTTACAGGTTATTCAAATGACGAGTGAGGTTTCGTTAAGGGATTTCGAGTCTGCAACCAACATGTTTTCGCCTGTGGCAACATGAAAGTTATAGAGACTCACTGCTATTGTATTTCCGCTGTGTACTTTTGCAATGCTAGCTTTATGCTATGCAACTTGTATTAAATATGTTGTAATTCTGGATCATCGATGTAATAAAATTGACGCTTTGTTGTGATATTACATCATAAACTGTGTGTGCAAATGATTCGATCCAGGGATTTGCACTATACACAGGTATCTGCCTTATTTAAAGTGCAGGTACGCTACACTTGGCCTCACCTTGCAAGTTAGTCACAAAAGTATCGAAGGCAACTAGTTCCTTCTTAATCTCAATACTAGATTGATCATGCATAGTCTTAGGAGAAGGGGATGATACCTCGGTGACATGAGCCATGAGGCAACGAGCGGTGTTGATGGAGAGGTTCTCATTGGGGGATTCAAAGAGAGATGATGATGAAGTGGAGACAATAGCCAATGCGGCTACCTCTTTGTTAGGTGCATCTTCATCTTCGGAATCACTTGTGGCATATTCCTCTTGTGCCACCAACACAATTCTCGGTGCCTTCTTGAAGAAGGGCTTTCTTGGTCTTGCGGGCTTCTTTTGAATCAACTTGGAGTGATCCTTTGGGATAAGCTTCCCACCATTTTGCTCACGGTTCTCATAAGGACACTCTCTTATGTAGTGGTTCTTGTCATGACAATTGTAGCATGTCTTTGTCCTTGAGGCAAGCTCTTTCTTGCCACTTGAGTTGTTATCTCGATCAACACGAGCTTTAGCACTAGTCGGGTCATTCCAAAACACTCTTGTCGCAAGTGCAATGTGACCATTGAGGGCTTGCTCAAGATCATGTGGAGCAATGTTGCTAGGACAAGCTTCAACTTCATCATTGGCATCTATGCAAGTCACCTTGGCCTTCAAGGCAAGAGAGGGACCTTGTCTCATTCCCATGGCCCTAGCACGGTTATCTTCGGCATTCTTGGTGGCAACCTTGGAGGCTTGGACTTCTTGCATAACTTCATGGGAAGACAATTGAAGGTAGTTGTATCTTCCTTGAATAGACTTCAACTCCATTGGCTCCGAAGGCAAGAGAGCATTCTCATACTTCCTCTTGACCCAAGCATCATCAACATGAGTTGCTCCCACATCATAAAAGGCTTTGGCAAGAGTCTTGAGTCTACCATACATCTCTTCATGGTTCTCGTTGTCAAGCATCTAGAAGCCTTCGGTAGCATTGCTCAAGGATTCAAATCTATTTCTCTTCATGCTTTCATTTCCAAGGAAGGCGCGCTCAAGACAATCCCAAGCTTCTTTGGCGGTGGTGGCATGTAGAACATGATGCTTGTCGTTGTCGCTCAAGGAGAGTTCAATCATGTGGAGAGCGGAAGAGTTTAGTTGCTTTTCGGCGAACTCTCTCTTGGTCATGTTGCTTGGATCCTCCACCATGTATCCTTCTTCAATAATCCTCCAAAGCTCGATGGAGGCACTGTTGACATGAGATTTCATTGAGCGTTGCCAACTAGCAAAAGCTAATGCATTAAGCTTCGGTGGGGGACCTAAAGGGTTTATGCGGGTAGTGATAATTGGATCGGGAGAGTACCATCCCCGAACGGCATGATACCCTTCCTTTTCCTCATGCGAATTGGGAGATGACTTAGGCTTATCATTGGCTTTCATCTCCTTCTCTTTTTGCTCTTTATTCTCCTTGGAACCACCCTCATCGGAGTTAGAAGCTTTTTCAAGCGGGATGATATCCGCGGGCTTGTTGTTAATGATTTTATTGAGCAAGTCACGAAACTCGTTAAACTTAGCATCCATGGAAGATGTCAAAGTTGTTTCCAAAGCTTTGATATCGGCCATGGATGTCGCGGTGGCTTGGTCCTTTTTAAGGGACTCATTAGCCTCGGCAAGCCTTGCGGTCTCATCCTCACTTTGTGTCATACTTCTCTTAGGCGGTTAAACCCAACAAGAGAGCCTTTGCTCTGATACCAATTGAAAGGATCGTTATGACACCTAGAGGGGGGGGGGGTGAATAGGTGCTAATTCAAATTTTAGTTCCTTTTCAAATTAGGCTTGACACAAAAGGTAAATTCACTAGATATGCAACTAAGGTGAATTACCTATATGACAAGCTAGCAACTAAGCAAGATATAATAAGGCGATAAATAAGGATAGAAGTAACCGAAGTGAAAGCACGAGACGACAAGGATGTATTCCCGAGTTCCTCCCTTAAATGGGAGTACGTCTCTTTGGAGAGGTGTGAACCAACACAATGGTTGAACAGCCACAAAGGCCTCACCCTAATCTCCGGTGAACCGCACCACAAAGGTTTGGTTCACTTTCCACTATCAGAATCCTTCGAGGCGGAATCCGGAGCCTTTACAACAACGATTCGGGGCACGACCCACAAAGGGCTTGGGGGCTCCCGAACAGCTACAATATGTCACAAAGACAATAGGTAAGTACAACAATGGGCTAGGGTTCCTAGTGGAATCCCTAGCAAGTGCTCCCTCAAATGAATGAGGGGGAAATGAAGAACGGCTCGGTGAAGAGGTAGATCGGGGCCTTCTCCTTCAATCCTCCAAAGATCAACGAGTTTGGATGGGGGGATTGGGAGATCTTGTGATTCTTGGCTTGCAACAATGGAGTTCCTCCTTTTCTTGGTCAAGCATTTTGCTGGAAGAAGGAGGAGGGGTATTTATACCCCTCCAAAGATGTAGCCGTTGCAGCCAAACACCAGGCCGGAAACTCCGGCCCTAGCGGCCGGAAACTCCGGCCAGGGGCGGAAACTCCGGCCGCAGGAGGCCGGAAACTCCGGGCCCCACCAGGGGCTGAACACCAGCTTCTTCAACCTGAACTTGGATATCTTCGAGGTACCTGAGGCCGGAAAGTTTGGCCTGGGGCGGAAACTCCGGTCCACGGGCCGGAAACTCCGCCCCCCACCAGGGGCTGAGCACAACTTCGGCAACCGAGCTTCGGTAAAGATTCAGGTCCTCAGGGACCGGAAACTTCAGGCAGGGGCGGAAACTCCGGCCCCCTAGGCCGGAAACTCCGCCCCCCACCAGGGGCTGAGCACACTTTCAGTGCTGACTCTTTTTCTCCTTTTTGGTGCTGATGCATCTGAAGAGTTCCTAAATTATCCTGCATTACTTAACACCAACTTAATACATCCACATGTTGTTAACTAACACACAGAACACAGAGATCATAGAAATGTCCTTTCAGTTATTACAATAGAGAATTTAACGGTACTCATGTCTCACACACATGAAGAAAATAAATAGTCACGAAAATAGGGAGTACACAAAAAAAAAAAGGAAGTGCTCCCAACCCATGCAAATCCCGAGAGTCCTAGAGATACTTCTTCCCCTTTGGCATCAAGATACCAAAAAGGGAGGAGGTTCTACTAACGTCCCATGACTCAAGAGTCGGAATCCTGCTCGGCATCATCATCCTCGTCCTCCTCAGCATCATCATCATACTCGAGAACGCTGTCCTCTGGCACTGCATCATCCCAATCAAAAGTGAGTCCATCTGCATTCCAATCCTTGAAAGGAATCACAGGCTTCAAAGGGTGCTTCGGAGCAGGCATCTTCATATGAGCAATCATCTCTTCTTGGCGCTTCATAATGCGATGGTTCTGAGAGTAGATGGAGTTTGTGAATGCAACAATTCATGTTCATGATTTTCTCAATAGCTCGAACTACCCATGGGCGACTCTTCTTGGCAGCTTTCTTGATGTTGGGATTGGAGGGAACCCGAGAAGGACCACCAAAAATCTCATCCTCGTTGATATCTTGCATGGTGGCTTGTTGTTGAACAAGGTGAGCAGATTTCTGAATAAGCAGGGCTGCCTTGTGGGGCTGAGTACCAAAGGCTGCATCAAAATCATCTCCGTCTTCCTCAGAAAGCTTGTAGAGCCTCTTGATGAGTAACATCACATAGGGAGCATATGGAGGAACTTTCCTCTCAAAAACTGCTAGAGACATCTCCTGGAAAATGAAATCCATGACATCCACTTTGTAGACCTCCTGCTCAACCTCATATTCACCAAGATAGGCCGCATGAGCCTTGGCCATCAAGTTGAATAGGGCCCCAACAATATTGTCCGCATTACCTGCAATGGGAGCAATAGTCCAACGGAACATGCGAAGCAGAATATCATACGTAGGGAGAAGACCATTCTGAGAGCCAATCCTTCCTCCAGGCTGATAAAGATCAGTCATGACATGCTTGTTGTAAGAAATGCCCTGGACATGCATGCGGGCGCCAGCTGGAACAGACAAACCACTAAAGGGATAGGCAAGAATCCGAGCAAACTCTCGGACAGAGGAAGTCAAGCGCTGCCTGCCAGACATCCAGGTCATCCCAATATCCTCTGAGGAGTCAAACACCACAGTAGCATAGAACTGATGGATAAGAGATACGCTGTAGTTGCACTCAGTCCTCATCAAGTGCTCCAGACCCAGAAGTCCACATACCTTGACAGCACCACCAAAATAGTCAGCCTTCTTCATTAGTTTATCAAAGTCAATCCACTTCATGGGGCAGATGGGCTTGTCAATTGAGAACTTCTGATAAACTTCCCTGTAGAGCCATGCCATCTCAGTGCAAAAGTACTTAGGATCATCAGACTCCACATTGTAGGAGAGCTCACTTCGCCACTTGCGAAAACTGCCTTTGTTGAAGTCTTAAGGACGGAGCTCGGGCCTCTTCTTTTTGCATGTCCCAGTGGCTCTCCTGAGAGGGGCTGCAGACTCAGCAGGTGTGCTATCTTCACTTGAGGACCCACTGGGAGGGCGAGAATGAACTGGTTTGCCTCTTCCTCGTGAAGAAATTTTCTTGACACGGCCACGAGGGTTGGAACCTTCAAACACACAGCAAAGAGAGGATGGAAAGCATATGGGATAAGCACTCATGTCCGAGAATGAAAATGGAACGTACTAGAGGAGTTTTTGCAAACACAGTTTCTGTCCTTAGCTGATTTGATTCTGAGTAGGCCGGAGATTTCCGGGTCTGACTCGGAGATCTCCGAGGTCCGGAGATTTCCGAGTCTGACTCGGAGATTTCCGGTCTGCACGAAATTTTGACAGATCTGAACAAGAACTATGAACGAAAAACAGATATGTGCACGTGGAGTGTAGAGCATGCCAAGGGGAGCAAATCTACCAAAAGAAACAAGCAACAACCTCCTAAATCGGCTAGGTTAAACGAAAACTAGTTTCGTCCTAGATTTGAAAAACGAGGAGTTACCGGAAGACATCGCGGAAGGCGTGCGGATGAAAACGAAGCCCTTGAGGAGGAGAAGAAGATCCCCGAAGCACGCGAGAAACCCTCGAACGATCCACCCGCAGCAAGGAACGGAAGATTTGGAGATAATCGGAGGAGAGAGAGGAATAGGGCACGGGGTGGATGAACTGGCCGAACCGGCCGGTCCACCCGTGCCCTTATATAGACAGGAAAATTTGAACCGGAAATCTCCGGACTGAGGCTCGGAGATCTCCGGGTCCCGGAGATTTCCGGGGCTATTTCCGGATTCAGACTTAGCCCTGGAAAACTCTAGCACGCTCGGAGATTTCCGGACATCGGACCGGAGATTTCCGGACCCCGGAGATTTCCGGCTCTAATTCCGATTCAGCTTCGCCTGAGGTCAGTGCCGAAACTGAAAAGGACTTAGGTGCCGAAAAATCGCAGGGGCCGGAGATTTCCGAGTCTCAGCTCGGAAATTTCCGGGACTATTTCCGGTCAATAATCATCACAGTTCAGTGCTGATTTTTTGAATGGACTTAGTCTCGAAATTCTCTGGTGGACCGGAGATTTCCGAGTAAGGCTCGGAGATTTCCGTTCAAACCCGAAAACTCCAGGAACAAGAAACAAAAAGGGGACATGAGTGGGGAAAAGCATGTTTAAAGATAGTGAAAGGCTTAGGATAGACACTCAAACTGAAAAAGAAGACACACTCAAGTTGCAAGAATCGAAAAGCACAAGAGAAGACCAACCAAGAGTGTGTTTTCCCAAAAGAGCCAAAGACAATGCAAGAGAGAATAAAAAATAAAACCAAATAGAGTCCAAAAAAAAGAGTGTTGGTGGCCGAGGCCACCGTGTATGAGTTGTAGCATGGTACCGCGAAGATATATCTTGGGTCCATAACTACATCTCAACATTGAAGCTCACAAATTATATTTAATTTGAAGTTTTAGCAATGATATGTCACTATATGCATATTAGAGGGAGGAAGAGTCCAATGTATTAGGAAAACACTCCCCCTAAGTCCATGCGTACCTCTAGGTCTAATAAAGCCTTAAACGTTGGAGTGAGTGTACGGAGTTCAAGACAAGGCCCGAGAATATATGATATTGAGCTCATTCCTCAAGTAGCAAAAACGGGCTTCATCAAGGGGCTTCGTGAAGATATCCGCCAATTGATCCCTTGTACCAACATATGATAGATCAATATCTCCTCGTGCCACGTGATCGCGGATAAAGTGATGACGAATCTCAATGTGCTTGGTCCTTGAATGTTGCACCGAATTGTATGCAATTTTGATGGCACTCTCATTATCACATAAAAGCGGCACTTTGTCCAAGAGGACACCGTATTCCTTTAAAGTTTGTCGCATCCAAAGAAGTTGAGTACTCCGCTTGCGGCAGCGACGTACTCGGCCTCCGCCGTGGATAATGAGATGCAATTTTGTTTCTTCGAGGACCAACTCACCAAAGATCTTCCAAGAAATTGACACGTCCCGGATGTGGACTTCCTATCATCAATGTCCCCCGCCCAGTCGGAGTCGGTGTATCCACAAAGAGACAAGGTGCCATCTTTGGGATACCACAACCCAAAGCAAGGGGTATGAACCAAATATCTGAAGATTCTCTTCACGGCCATCAAATGACTTCCCTTAGGCGCGGCTTGATAATGAGCACACACTCCAACGCTTAAAACGATATCGGGCCTAGACGCACATAAATAAAGAAGAGACCCAATCATAGAACGATACTCCTTTTGGTCTACCTCTTTACCGTCGGGGTTGAGTTGGAATTTGGCACTTGGTTTGCATAGAAGTAGTCACACCATTAAGTCCAAGCAATTTGAATTTCTTGATCATATCTTGAATGTACTTGGCTTGACATATGAAGGTCTCTTCCCTCAATTGCCTTATCTCAAAGCCAAGAAAGAACTTGAGTTCACCTATCATGGACATCTCGAACTTGTCGGTCATTAACTTGGAAAACTCATCATTGAACACACGGTTAGTAGAACCCAAGATAATGTCATCGACATATAGTTGACAAATGAAGAGTTCACCATTAACCTTTTTAGTGAAAAGAGTGGGATCGATTACCCCAACCTCAAATCCACGGTCTACCAAGAACTCTCTCAAGTGCTCGTACCATGCACGGGGGGCTTGTTTAAGGCCATAGAGAGCTTTGTCCAAGACATAGACGTGGTGAGGATGGTTGGGGTTTTCAAAACCCGGGGGTTGTTTAACATACACAAGTTCTTGTAAGGTACCATTAAGAAAGGCGCTTTTTACGTCCATTTGCTGCAATTTGAAACCATGGTGAGAAGCATAAGCGATAAGAATGCGTATCGATTCGAGTCTTGCAACCGGTGCAAAAGTTTCTCCAAAATCGATACCTTCGACTTGAGAAAATCCTTGGGCCACCAACCTTGCCTTGTTCCTTACAATGATACCATGTTCATCTTGCTTGTTCTTGAAGATCGACTTAGTGCCAATAACGTTGCGGCAATCTTTAGGCTTCTCAACTAGGCGCCACACTTTGTTGCGCTCAAAGTTGTTAAGTTCTTCATGCATAGCCCCTAGCCAATCGGGATCTTCAAGAGCATCGAAAACTTTCTTGGGCTCGACCATGGAAATATGTGCTTGATGCTCACTAAAATGAGCTAATTGACTTCGTGTGGAGACCTTTGCTCGTATATCACCAATGACCTTGTCGAGAGATAATGCCCTAAGTTCCAAAGACTTAGCAAAGCGAGCTTGACGACGAGTTTCAATTGCCGCCCTTGTTGTGGGGACAATTTCTTGACCATCTTGATCCTTTGGATCCTCGTCTTGACCTTCTAGAGGGCCTTGATCATCATGAGGAGTCTCTTCGTGTGGTGGAGAAGGATGATCTTGCCCTAGAGTAGAACTTGGAGAAGTGGAGTTGTCTTCAATAATCTTGGTGGAGGAGACATGATCTTTTTGGTGATGAAGTTCTTGTTGATGATCCTCTTGAGTTTCAACTTGAGAAGAATTAGTATGCTCTTGTTGAGGAAGATCTTGAGATTGTTCTTGAGGGGATTCATCATTTGCTATGGGTGAGCCACCTTGTGGTTATTGTGATGGTGAGGTCTCCTTGATGGGAGAACTTGTGTCTTCTTGAACAACTTCTTGATGGACTTCAATGGGGCGAAGAAAACCCACCCCCATCTTCTTAATGGCATCAAAAGGTTGTTCATCACCTACATCACAAACAACAACTTGCTCCACTTGGGAGCCATTATTTTTATCGAATTCCACACTACAAGACTCTATGATAATCCGAGAGGATTTATCAAAGACTCTATAAGTGTGGGACTCGCTACCATATCCGACAAAAATTCCCTCAATAGATTTAGAGTGGAACTTACCCAACCGGACACCCTTGACGAGATAATAGCACTTACTTCCAAACACTCGGAAGTAGCCAATGTTGGGTTTATTGCCGGTAAGGATCTCATATGGAGTCTTCTTCAAGCCCTTGCGGAAGTAGAGACGATTTGATGAGTGACAAGCGGTGGAAATAGCCTCCGCCCAAAAGTTGATGGGAGACTTGAACTCTGCCAACATAGATCTCGCCATATCAATGAGAGTCCGGTTCTTTCTTTCGGCAACGCCATTTTGTTGAGGAGTGTAAGCAGCGGAATATTGATGACGAATGCCTTCTTCACTAAGAAAGTCGTTAAGAGTGTAGTTCTTGAATTCCGATCCATTGTCACTTCGAACAACCAATATGGGAAGGTCATGTTGGCGTTGAACTTCCTTTGAGAAGTCGATGAAGACTTGTTGAGTTTCATCCTTGGTCTTGAAGAAATAGACCCATGAATACCTTGAGTAGTCATCAACAATCACGAGACAATATTTCTTGCCACCAAGACTTATCTCCGGAATTGGTCCAAATAGATCAACATGAAGTAGCTCCAAAATCCGGGAAGAAGATATGATGGTTTGGCTAGGATGAGGAATATCATGCATCTTGCCTTCCACACAAGCTCTACAAATTCGATCCCTTGAAAAGAAAACATGATCTTTTAGTCCAAGGATGTGGCCACCCTTGTGGAGACTTTTCAAAGTACGCATGTTTACGTGGGCTAGTCGGCGATGCCAAAGCCAACCCACTTCGGCTTTTCCGAAGAAACACATGGCTTGAGAAGTGGTGGCTCCGGAGAAGTCCACCACATAGATCTCATGCTCCATGTATCCCACGAAAGCCACTCTTAGCGACTTACTCCACAAGAGGACCACAATGTCCTTATCAAAGAAGGGAGAGATCCCCATCTTTGTTAAGGCACGAACCGATAACAAACTATAGCCAAGAGATTCAACAAGCATAACATTGACTAGAGTAATGTCGGGGGCAACTACCACTTTGCCAAGCCCGGTTACCTTAGACCTTGATAAGTCACCAAACGTCACGGTTACTTGATCTTCATTAGATTTCAACTCCGTGACGAGTTCTTTGCTCCCAGTCATATGACTTGTATATCCACTATCAATTATCCATTTTGAACCACCGGGAGCAAGATCCTACAAGAGATCACTTCTTGCATTTAGCAACCCATTGCTTCACAATGGGCGCTTTATGGTTAACAACAAGAGACTTAGGAACCCAAATAGCATATGAAATAAAACCATAGTAGGGTCCAATGTAACGAGCACAAACATTCCCATAATAATCGACATATAAAGCATAGTTAGGGTTGTTGTCCCCGGCGTGATCTTTACGAGTCGGCTTGCCCCTTGTGACATTCCTACTCGGAAGACCTTCCTTGGATTGAATGGAGTCGGCCTTCTTGGCTTGGATGGGGTTGACGCTATTGGGAATACCCTTCTTGGCATTCATCTTCATGGGAGGCACATATCCAAGACCTTCCTTTCCTTGTCTAGTGTGAGGCTCCACGATGGGAGTCTCAACAACTTGCTTACCCTTGAGAAGGATGATCTTGGATGTGGAGGCCTTAGTCATCTCACTCTTCAACCTAGCATTCTCCTTCACAAAATTAGCATTATCACACGAACACTTAGAGGTAGAGATGCTAAGAGAATCAAGGTTGGTTAGCCGAGTTTGGAGTTGAGCATACGACTCCTTTAGAAGAGCATGTTCACTCTCCAAAGCCTTGTGAGCTATGACGAGCTTCTCCATGTCCTCAATGAGTCTAACATGCCCAACCGCAAATTCGGCTTTATCTTGTTGAGCCACCTTGAATTTAGCAAAGTACATATCACGATCCTTAATGAGCTTAGCATGTGAGGAATTATGAGTTTCCTCAATAGTTTCAAGTTGCTCCTCAAGACGAGCATGAGACTCTTCAACCTCCTCAAGAGAGGATTTCAAGTAAGATAGAGAAATAGCGTCTTCTCTTTCTATCTTACCCTTCTCTTCATTGAGATGCTCTAGCTCACCAATCCGAGCCATGAGGGCACCAACATGTTTTTTTCTATCACCTTGCAAGTTAGTGATAAAGGAGTCGAATGCCACAAGCTCTTGTTTGATTTGAAGGCTAGAGGCATCATCAAGTTCATTCATTTCATTCATGATAGAGGAAGAGGATGAAGGTACCTCCGATGCCTTTGCCATAAGACACCTTGAGCTCTTGGTGATGGAGTTCTCATTTGGCGATGTGAATAGTGATGATGAAGAGCTTGTCGTAGTTGAAGGAGTTCTTGTTGTTGATGGAGAAACAGTAGTTGTTGATGTGGTGGCAAGAGCCGCCACTTCATTTGGCGTTTCTTCCTCCGATTCTTCATCATCGGTAGGATACTCCTCTTGAGTCAACAACATGATGCGAGGCTTCTTGTTAAAAGGCCTCTTCTTTCCATAGGCCTTCTTGGGAGGCATCTTGGTTTTATCCTTGAGCACTAGACGTCCACCATGCTCTTCTCTTTTCTCATAAGGGCACTCGGCAACAAAATGGAACTTGTCTTGACAATTGTAACATGTCCTTGACTTGGAGGGTGAGACCCTATCGGCTTGAGGTGCACTCTTGTCAAAACGCATCTTGCCTCTTGAGGGGTTGTTCCAAAATGTGCGAGCCGCAAGAGCGAGATGATCATTGTAAGCAATCTTGAGTGCTTCCTCGGACATGGCGGCAAAGCTTCCAAGATCATCATCATCGTTGTCTTCCTCAACGGTAGCCTTCAAGGCAAGGTTGGTTGTGCCTCTTTGCATTCCAAGAGCCCTTGCCCTTGCGTCTTGAGCATTCTTAGTGGCTACCTTATAAGCGGCCATCTCTTGCATAACCTCATTAGACGTCATGAGATGGTAGTTGTGTCTTCCTTGAAGACTCTTGACATCGGTTGGCTCACATGCCATCATAGAACTAACATACTTTATCTTGATCCAAGCATCATCAATATGAGAGGCACCAACTTCCCGAAAGCTTGTGGATATTTTCACCAATCTTCTATACATCATCTCATGGTCTTCACCATCAAGCTTAAAGAAGCCTTCGGCTTCATTGCTCAAGGAGTCATAGAGGTTCCTCCTCATGCTATCATTTCCAACGAACAACTCGGATAGAGCATCCCATGTATCCTTGGCGGTGGTGAGGTGTTGAATGGGAGACATGTCCTTGTTCCCAACCGCTTTTTGGATCATGTAGAGTGCGGTGGCATCAAGTTGAGCCTCCACCACTTCTCTTCTTGTTAAGTTGGTCGAATCATGCGGCTTGTATCCAACTTGAATGATGCCCCACAACTCGATTGAGGAGCTGCACACATGAGACTTCATCACATATTGCCATTGAGAGAAAGTATAATCTTTAAGCAATGGGGGATCACCCCTATGAGAAACTTGCGGATGAGGAATAATGGGATCGGGGGTATGGTATTGGGATGAGGGAGGGGTGGCGTTGTAGCCTTTAGGCACTTCATCTTGGGAAGATGAAGTGTTTTGATGGTTTGAGGAACTAGTAGCATCACCCTTCACATCCAAAGGCAATTGCTTTCCCTTCAACAATTCGGGGTCCACATCTTGAATAATGCCCGGAAGCACCGGAGACTTTGAGGGCAAAGCAAGAGTGGTTTCCTTAGATGTCTTGAGAGACTCAAGCATATCATGAAACTTCTTAAACTCGGTTTGTATGGACGATGTCAACTTTGTTTCCAAAGAGTTGATATCGGCCATAGTGGCACCTTTCTCTTGCATTGCCGCCAAAGTCGCGGCGTCCGCTTCGGAACCCTCTTTCGGGTCAACTTGCATTGTCCAAGGTTGGTCTTAAGCGGTGAAGCTTTTAAGAGACAACCAGGCTCTGATACCAATTGAACGACAGTTGACCACCTAGAGGGGGGTGAATAGGTGGTGACCAATTTTTATGTGTCTTTCAGTTTTTAGGCTAGCGGAAAGTAAGTTTTCTAAATGTGCAACTAGATGATACAAGTGAAAGACAACAAGGAAACTAAACAAGAACGGAATGCAGTAAAGGAGAGTGGAGCAAGACAACCATAGGAACTCGAAGACACCGATTTTATCCCAAGATCCACCACAAAGGTGTACGTCTCGTTGGAGAGGTGTGAGCTACCACAAAGGTCTGCTCAACGCCACAAAGGCCTCACCCTATTCTCCTGTGAATTCGACCACAAAGGTGCAAACCCACTCTTCCACTAAGGACACCTTTAAGGGCGGAGAAGATCCCGTACAAACACGTGAGGCACACACCCACAACTGAATTGGGGGCTCCCACAACGACCACAACAGGTCAAATCCACAAAGGAATCCACAAAGGATCAAGAACACACAAAGATGAACCTAGCTATCCACAAAGGAATCCTAGATTCGTTGCCCCGCAAGAAATAGAGGGGGGGAAACAAATCGCTTCGGTGTAGTTGTAGATCGGTGGCTTCTTCCTCAGATCCCTAAGTATCAAAGGATTTGAGTGGCTAGATTGGGAGATCCGGAAGAAACGAGCTTCAGCACCAATGGAGGAGAGAGAAAATCTGGAAGCTTAGTCTGCTGGAGGTAGGTGGAGGGGTATTTATACCCCTCTCAAAACCTACCCATTGAACAGCCGCCAGCCCGGAAATCTCCGGGTTGAGGACCGGAGATCTCCGGACTCCTGAAATTTCCGGGACAAATTCCGGTAGAACTTGACTCTAGATCAGTACCGATTTAGCTTCTTGACTTGGTCGAAAAATCTCTGGCGCTCGGAGATCTTCGGACTGGGGCTCGCAAATCTCCGAGCTCCGGAAATCTCCGGGAGCATTTCCGGCTCAGCTTGAGCTGGAGTCAGTACGCAATTGAGTTCTGGACTTGTTGAATTTCCTTGCCACTCGGAGATCTCCGGACTGGGGCTCGGAAATCTCCGAGCGCCGGAAATCTCCGAGAGCATTTCCAGCTCAACTTGAGTTGAAGTCAGTACGCATTCTGATCTGAGACTTAGCGAAAACTTGATTGGCTCGGAGATCTCCGGTCTGGGGACCGGAAATCTCCGAACCCCGGAAATCTCCTGATTGAAATCCTGATGAAAGACCAAGTGAAGTAGACATGAAACTTAGGCCAAGTAAGTGTTCCTCTTTATCAAACTACCTGTAAAAGAACCTGCAAACTTCATCACAAACATTAGAACACCTTTTGTGTTGTCATTAGTCACCAAAATCTGGGAGTGCATAGAATGCACTTTCACAATGCTCCCACACTCAGGGTTTGGAGAGAAATTCATTAAATGGATTAGCTCAATTCTGAACAGTGCTACTACATCCATTATTTTAAATGGTGTTGTTCGGAAAATTATCAGATGCAAGAGGGGCGTTAGACAAGAAGAAAAATTATCGTATATTCTCTTTGTTTTGGCTGCAGAGCTTCTTCCGATTGTTATTAATCGAGCATGGGATGATAATGAAATTCAACTGCAAGTGGATAACTCTTATGGTCAAGATTATCCTATATTGCAGTATGCTGATGACACCCCAATTATTTTCCCTGCTGATTCTGACCAGTTGCATAAGCTCAAGATTATACGTGACAATTTCTCTAATTCTACTGGCTTGAAAGTCATTTACAGCAAGACAACTATGGTGCCTATCAATATAACTAGTGAGAGATGTCATGAGCTTGCGGACATTCTTGGATGTAAGGTTGAGCAGCAGCCTTTCACATATTTGGGGCTCCCAGTGGTGACTACTAGACCCAAAGTGGATGACATGATCTACTTGGCAGTCAAGGATGATAGAAGACTTGCTGGGATTTCAAATCTCTTGGCTTACTCAAGTAGACCAATGGTGATCAAGTCTATCATCTTAGCAATGCCAATCTTTGCTATGTGCACCTTGTTAGTGCAAGTCTCAATACTTGATCATGTTGAAAAATCATGCAGAACGTTCTTATGGAATAATAGGGACATCCAGAAGAGTGGAAAGTGTGTTGCTAAATGGGAACAAGTATGTTTACCCAAGAAAAATGGGGGTCTAGGTGTACTCAACCATAGAACTCAGAACCAGGCTCTCATTGTTAAAATTCTTTACAAGTTTTATAATTGTAAAGATACTCCTTGGGTTCAGTTGATTTGGGAAGCACATTATGCTGATGGAAAGGCCTTCTACCAGATTCAGTTGCTGCACCTCCACCCCAACTCCGTCCTCATCCTCGCCGTGTTCGCCTACCTCTGCGTGGCGTACTTGGGACTGGAGCTCACGGTGGGGCTGTTCCGGTGCTTCTATGCGCTCTGGAACACGGCGAAGAACGAGCGCTCGGGGTGCGTCTCGTTCCGCATCGTGGACGGCATGGGGAGCGTCTACATCCCCATGTCGTGGAACGACGGCAAGGCCGTCACTTCGGTGACGAAGAAGGTGGACGACTTCCGCCATCGGTGGTTCTTCGTTAGGGTGGAGCAGCCCTGCGCCTTCCTCGATGTCCCCGACGCGCCGCCTGTGAAGAATTCCCACTGGGGCAAGGCGCCCTATGACGGCGCGCGAAACGCGAGCTTGATGGGCCGCCTGAGCTTCCTTCGCGAGGAGGGCCTCACGGGGTAAATCATCGTGGCGGACTTTGTGACGCGCCGCATCGCTCCCCTCCAGGCGCACTCGGTGCCCATGTGGATGTACTCCGGCCCTCAGGGCAAGATGCGGCTCCACTGCGAGGACAACGACAACGACGTCGTCGACAACGTCCTGTCTGCGCTCTTCATCAACCCGGTGGTGCCTGCCGCGGACCGGCTCCCCATCATGCTCAGGCCTCTCCATCAATATAACATGACCGAGTGCAAGGCCATCTTGGATGGGACGCCCCTGTTTACTCCGGCAGGCCAGGCGGGGAAGGAGGTGCCTGTGCCGGTGGTGCAGGAAGCGGAGGGGCCAGACTCTCCCTCAGCCTCGGGAGCTGGGCGAGGCGAGGAGGAGGCCGCGGCAGGGGAGGTGTCCTCTTCGAGGCCTTGGCCATTTACTGACGAGATTTAAGACATCTCGTCAGGTGATGATGACGCCTTTGTGGTGGCGCCTTCGCGCCTCGTGGAGGAGGAGGACAAGAAGAGGGAGGCCTCTGACGTGGAGGCCACTCCGGGGCGGCGCGAGCCACGCACCAAGGCGGTTGTGGATCGGTCTGGGCGAGGACGTCCGACGTCCCCTCCAAGAGGAAAGCCGTAGAGCCTCCAGAGGGGTCTGGTGCCAGGGCCACGCCCTCCTGGCGCTCGCCAGGACTGGCGTGGGTCGACACCGGCGCTCAACCGTCCGGGTAAGTGCCTCTGGCATTCAGTCTCTTGGCTCTTGCTCTTTTTCCCTTTATCCTTTTTTGAAGGTGTTTCCTTGGTTTCTTTTAGTGATCTCGTGCCTGCAAAGTGTTGTAAGCTTCGCAAGGCAGCAGATGGGAAGAGAGCCACGGCTGAGGCCGTGGCTAAAGAGGCCAAGAGGCCTGTGGAGACGGCCTTCACAGGCCCAACTGACGAGGTGCCTCAAGGGGAGGAGGTCGCGCCTCGCCCAGAGGCCTCTGCGCCGCCTTCTGAGCCAATGGTGGTGGAGGCTCCGGAGGAGAGGGTCGCTACTCCTCCTCGCGCCCCTACTCCACCTCGCACGATTACGCCACCGCGCGAGCCAACTCCGCCGCATGTGTCCACGCCTCCCGCGAAGCCAAAGGCCGAGGCGGGCCAGGCGCCACAAGGCGCCGGCGAGTCCGCAGGAGGAGCTCCTTCTTCTCCGCCCCGTCCCGCTGCAGGGGATGAGCGTCAGGCCGGTGCGGGCGTCGAGGAGGCTTCTGGCGCGGCCGGGGACGGAGTGCAGCCTAGCTCCCAAGCGCGTTCCGTGGCCAGGCTCTCGGGCCTCGATGTCGGGGCAGGTCCCTCCTCAAGCCAAGACCTGGTCCTCCGCGGCTGGGACTGGAGCGTCGGGCACCGCGAGGTCGCCTTCCGCCTCGTGAGGGAGTCCCTAGAGGGCTTGGAGGTGCACCTCGCCCTCGAGGACATACAGCTCACCCAGCAGCGCGAGGAGCTTGCAAGGGCGTGGGCGTCCTTCAATGCGGCTGTCGAGGCTCGTCGCCAAGAGGACCTGGCGTTGCGCGCGGCCACCCGCTTCACCAAGGAGATCCACGAGGGGGCCATCCGCGAAACCTCCAAACTTCTTGTGCCCCTCTAGGAGGAGCGTGACGCCGCTACTGAGCTCCTGGCTGCGGCGACGGCCGAGCACGAAGCTATGGAGGGCTCGTTGGCGCAGAAACGTCGCAAGCTGGGTCAGCTGGAGACCCAGCTGCTCTCCGCCCACCAGGCCGCGTAGGAAACCCTGGAGGAGGACCGCAAGGGCCTTGCCGAGCGCGAGCGGCAGCTGGCCCTCAAGGAGAAGGAAGTGCGGCTGCGCGACGAGCAGCGGCTTCAGGCGAAACGCGAGCTCGAGGCGCGCGAAGGGGACCTGGCCCAGGCGATTCAAAAATACGACGAGAACGTCGCCGCCCAGAAGCGCGCCCTGGAGCGCTTCGAGCAGTGGTACACCGAGAAGAAGAAAGAGGCGGATGACGCCCTCTTGGAGCGCGAGAAGCAATACATGCTGACAAAAGCCCAGGAGTTCCGCGACTTGGCCAAGAAGCAGGAGGACCGCTTCAAGGCCAAGCGCACCGCTGATGCCTAGCGGATCGTGGAGCTCGAGAAGGCCAACTCCAATCTCGAGGCCCGCCTCCAACGCGCCAAGGAAGGTCGACGCCTGGCGGAGGAGGGCCGCAGCGCAGCCGTCCAGGACCTCAACGCCCTTGCCAAGGACGTCGAGGAGCAGGTGGCTCCCGTGATGGAGCAGGCTGCGTACACCGCCAAGGCGGCCCGCGCGCTCACGAGGCAGCGGGAGCGCATGTTCGAGGCGCTTGTCGCCCGGGGCAATAGCTCGCCGCCCAGCTTGGCGCGGATGCGCTGCACGCCGAGGTATGAGCCTGTGGCGATGCTGCCATGTACTTGGTCTACTTCGACCAGCTCTTCACGGCGCTCGAGGGCCCTGCCGCTGACCTCCGCGAGATGATCGAGGACGAGAGCGGGCAGCTCCTGGGGGTGGTCGTTGACCGCATCTTCACCAACATCAGGATCCTCACGCCGGGCTTCGACCTCTCCACAGTGACGGAGGCTCGTCAGGGCGAGGACGTGCAGCGGGTCTCAACCTCCCTCCACGAGCAAGTCGATGCCTTCTGCAACCGCTTCTAGCGTGCGGAGGTTGCCGTGGAGGATAGCGAGGAGGGGGCCGCCTCTTCCGAGATCAAGGAGGGCGCAGTGGAGGATGTGCAGGACGACACTGATTCCGCCTGAGCTTTGGTCATTGCGCCTGTGTGCGCTTGTATCTGAAACAATTTTATGCTTAGACACTGTGCTACCTTGTGCATGTAATATTGTAGCACCCCATTTTTTATTAAAGTTGGAACGCCTGTGTTATGTGCTAGTCCCTGGATCACTGCCAGCACCACAGTACAAAAATATAAAGTATCATTGCATAAGTATTAAATTACTACAACGAGATCCAAAAATAATAGCCAAAATGGCTTTATTACAAATTGCATAGCCATGAAGGCTAGCTAAAGTTCAGAGTTCACAGCGAAAGCAAAAATAACATTTAGCCTCATCTTCAAGCATGCGTCACAGGCAGTCATGTTGGGTGTAGACTCGAGCCAATCATTCAGCATCAGAATTTCCTGCACATTGGAATATGCAGCCCCCGAAGGAGGTCAATACAATGATGTATTGGCAAGTGACTATGGTGGATAAATATACTGGCAAGTCTAACATCTATATGTATATTTGGCTTGGTGGGGTTGAAGGCTATTTGCAGAAAGCAAGTTTTCTCCTATCATTTTGTAAAACACTTTTATTTCTCGAAGACTTGGCACCGTGGGACAAAGCCCAAGTGCACCAACAATTCTTTCCTTAGTCAAATTTTACTTTATGAAAACAGTGTTGAGATTCTTCTGCCCATCCTTGTCCAGTTGCTCGAAGTAGTCCATATCCGGGGACACGGCTGAGAACTCAGATTGTCGACTCTGCAGAGGTTGTGCACTTTCACCTTTAGACTCAATTTGTCCGAGAAATCCTATACACACGGAGTGTATTATGGAAAGGAGAGAATTGAGACAAGAACTTTCAGAAGAAGAATGCAACCATACTAGCAAGACCCGTTCCACCTATCAACTCTACATCTGCTTGTCAAGCCGACAGGTTGCACTCCCACAACTTAATCATTCTAGGCAGAGCCCATTGTCAAAAGGTTGCACGGGAAGCTTCTAAACTTGGAGGGACTTGGTAATCTCTTTGTTCCTGGGTGGCCGTCCACAAGTGTACTTCTGGGTAACAACCACCATACTCATGGCCCTAAGTAGAATAGACATTCATCCTAGGCGATGACAACCACAAGCATAGTCCCAAAAGCCACTCAACATAAACCATAACAACCAATTTCCACCCAGATGTGCATTTTAGATTTTAACACTTAGGAACATTTCCATAACATAGCAACATTTTTATAGCATGGCTAAGCAACTAATAAAATTTTTTCATGGCTGCTTAGGGAAAAGGGTAGCTACATACTACTAGGATATTTGTAAAATACCAACTAACTTAGCATTATAAAATAAATCAAAATCCCTATCATGCACACTACTCAAAAACATACTACTTATGCATATAGAAAATATGGGATATTGTATGTATGTCACTTGCCTTGGTAACAGGAGGAACAAGCACAGCAAGAATAACAATCACAAGCAAGTCCTTCCTCTTCTTCACAATCTAGCACAACAATGAATAACATAAATAGCAACACCATATCATCACAGCACTAAACAAAATCATGTATGCATGAATGATATGCTATGATGATTAGACACACTTATTAATAATTCTTATTTTCTGTCATTAATAATTGAATTATAGTGTCTAGGTATTTCTTATTTTATTTATTAAGTAATTTGAAATGATATAGTAAAACTTTGATTTCCATAACTACAACTTTTATTGTTTTTATGACATCTTTAATTTGGACATTTATTAATATTGCTGGACAGAGGGAAATTATACAATCTTAAAACAATTACATTTATTTCTAAATATTTTTTATTATTTAAGTTATTATTTTAATGGCTGAAATACTCCTCTGATAATTATTCAATTTATAATTTGTCAAAGGGAAAAACAAATGATGTAAAATTAAACTACATGAATAGAGCTTTCCAATGACATAAAGTTTATTAAATTTGGACTTACAGATCAAAAGTTATGAATTTTGCAAGTTTTATCT
The DNA here is from genome assembly GCA_026929855.1 of Poa annua. Classification (NCBI taxonomy): domain Eukaryota; kingdom Viridiplantae; phylum Streptophyta; class Magnoliopsida; order Poales; family Poaceae; genus Poa; species Poa annua. Next base: position 40,105,040 of record CM049429.1, on the reverse strand, counting down.
ATTTTCTGTTTTATTTATAAAATTTCCAGCGAAAAAGAAATTGACTGGGCTACATGGCGCAATCCTATTGGTCGATACCGCTTCGGCGCGGATCGGCAGCGTGGGCTGTCCGATCTCCATTATAACGAGCGCTTGGGATTAAATAGATCTAGATCCGTTGGATCTAGATCCAACGGTCCGAAAACGGAGACCACGCGCGGGCGGCGCGGTTCGCCGGAAAAACTCCCGACCGCGGCGGCGCCACGGCCGGCATTGCACGCGCTCGCATCCTAGGGACCTACGGGATGGATGGTTCTTACCGAAACGTGGAGAAGGTCGATGCGGGGACGGTGGCGAGGTGGCGGTCTCCGGCGTGAATTCAGCCTCGCGAAATCGCTCGCCGGAGTAGCACGAGGCGGCGGTTCTCCTCGGGCGAGCACGGACACGGTGATGCGCTGCGGGAAGGAGTTCAAAACCGTGTCAAGAAGCTCCGCAAGGAAAAGTTAAAGCGAGAGGAAGCAACGATACGGTACGGGGTGGTTAGGGTTGCGCGCACGGCGAGGTTCTCACCGACGGCGACGGCGGAAGAACGGGGTCTCTAGCGGCCAGCCCAGGGGCTCTTTGGAGGAGTGGTTTGGGGCAAAACACGGAGGAGCTCGGGGGCTTTTAGTAGGGGAAAACCGCGACGTAAATGGAGCAGTAATTCGTCGTATTCAAACGAAATCAAATCGGGCGTTTCGGTCGGAAACGTGGGCGTGATTTGGGGACGAACGGCTCCGCGGGGGAGATGACAGGTGGGTCCCACCTGTCAGCGACTGCGAGCGAGCGCGCGGGGCGCTGGGCCGCTGGCGGGCTGCTCGGCTACGCGCGCGCGGCAGATAGTTACGGGCCACGGCCCACTCGCTCCGAAATTCGAATATTTTTATTTAAAACCCTTTTCTGTTTTTAATTACTGATTTCAAAAATGATTTTTAAATCTATTCAAAACATTTCAGAAAAATTCATAAAAATATGTTTTGGAAAGGTTATTGAAAATGGAACTTTTTAACATTATTCTTGCCCATATATAAATTGGTAAAATTTTATTTATTAATGGAGTTTTAAATAAACACTTTATGGAATTTGTAGATTATTTATATTTAGATTTGAAGTTTTATTTAATATTTTTGTGAGGTATTCTTATGCTCAATGATGCATGATGCTTAAATGCAAGTTTAATTTTTTTTGCAAAATTTGGGATGTTACAGACTAACCCCCTTTAAGAGGAAGCTCGCCCTCGAGCTTCGGAAGGATTAGCAAATAGGTGTGGATGGTCTTCTCGGAGGTCGTCCTCTCGTTCCCAGGTGGTTTCTTTCTTCAGTGTGATGGTCCCATTGGACTTTACAAAACTTGATGGTTTTGTTACGGGTGACTCTTTCTGCGGTCTGCAATATCTTGATAGGTTTCTCCTCGTAGGTCAAGTCACTTTCCAATTGTACTTCTTCGAGGGGTACAGTATCCTTTAAAGGAACTCCCATCATTTCGGGGTGACATTTCTTCAGTTGACTGACATGGAACACATTATGAACCGCAGATAGAGCTTCTGGTAGTTCTAACTCATATGCCACCTCACCCTTACGAGACAGAATTTTAAAAGGTCCAATAAACCGAGGTGCTAATTTTCCTTTAATTCCAAACCTCTTCACACCCCTGAGTGGCGACACTCTAAGATAGGTTCTATCACCCACCTCGTAGGCGACTTCCCTACGTTTAGAATCCGCATAGCTTTTCTGGCGGGACTGTGCTACCTTCAATCTATCCTTAATTAATCTGACTTTCTCTTCAGCCTCTTGGATTATATCAGGTCCAAAGAAACTTCGTTCTCCTACACCACTCCACAACAATGGGGTTGTGCATTTCTTCCCATATAAGGCCTCAAATGGTGCCATCTCGATGCTAGCTTGATAACTGTTATTGTAAGAGAACTCGGCATAGGGTAGGTTGTCATCCCAACTAGACCCATAATCGAGCGCGCACTCTCTTAACATATCTTATAGAATCTGGTTTACTCTTTCGGTCTAACCATCCGTTTGCGGATGAAATGCAGTACTGAACTCCAATCTAGTTCCCAGTGACTCATGCAACTGCTTCCAAAAATGGGAAGTGAACTGGGTCCCTCTATCGGACACGATACTCTTGGGGACACCGTGTAAACACACAATCCTCTTCATGTAAATATCAGCTAGCTTTGCGCTGGTATAGGTGGTCTTCACGGGTATAAAGTGAGCTATTTTGGTTAAGCGACAAACAATAACCCAAATAGAATCATACCCTGATCTGGTCCTTGGTAACCCGGTGATGAAATCCATCCCAATAGAATCCCACTTCCAGTCTGGTACCTTCAAAGGTTGCAAAAGTCCTGCTGGTTTCTGATGCTCAGCCTTTACTCGACTGCATACATCGCATTTTGCTATATATTCTGCTATTTCTCTTTTCAGATTGTTCCACCAAAATCTCTCCTTCACATCCATATACATTTTGGTATTTCCTGAATGAATGGAGTAAGGTGTTTCATGGGCTTCTTGCAGAATTAACTTCCTAAGATCAGGTTCATTTGCCACACACACACGTTTTTCAAACCACAGGGTTCCTTCCTCATCTTCATGAAATCCCTTGGCTTTTCCTGCTCTCAAATTGGCTTTGATTTCTTCAATATCTTTGTCTCCCTTCTGAGCTTCACGTATATTGTCCATCAAATTTGGTTGTACTACCAACGAAGCTACAAAACCTTCTGGTACCACTTCCAATCGGAGGTCCTTGAATGCCTTGCATAAATCCTCAGGTATTTCTCCTGCCGTGAGGCCATTCAAGTAAACCTTACGACTCAGGGCATCAGCTACTACATTAGCTTTTCCAGGATGATATTGAAGACTTAGGTCATAATCCTTGATAAGTTCTAACCATCTTCTCTGCCTCATGTTCAATTCTTTCTGTGTGAAAATATACTTCAAACTTTTGTGGTCAGTGAACACTTCACATCTTTTACCCATTAGGTAGGGTCTCCAAGTTTTTAGGGCATGTACTACTGAGGCTAACTCGAGATCATGGGTGGGATAATTTGTTTCATGTTTCTTGAGCTGTCTAGAGGCATAAGATGCCACTCTGCCTTCTTGCATCAGCACACTTCCCAGGCCTTGGCGTGAAGCATCACAGTATACTTGGAATTCTTTCTCTAGATCGGGTAAGCATAGAACTGGGGCTGAAACTAGTCGTGTCTTTAATTCCTGAAAACTGGCTTCGCATGCATCAGTCCACTCAAATTTCTTCTCCTTCTTTAATAATTCTGTCAGTGCCTTGGCGATTTTGGAAAAGTTTTCTATAAATCTTCGGTAGTATCCTGCTAGACCGAGAAAACTTCGTAATTCTCCAACATTCTTTGGTGGTTCCCAATTGGTTACAGCTGAAACCTTTTCAGGATCCACTGCTATACCCTCCTTGGATACTATGTGTCCTAGGAATGCGACTTGTTCCAACCAAAATTCACACTTGCTGAATTTGGCATATAACTTATGTTCACGTAGTCTCTGCAATACTAGGCGCAAATTCTCTTCATGTTCTTGGTGACTCTCGGAGTAGATCAGAATGTCATCTATGAACACTACCACAAACTTGTCCAGAAAATCCATGAATACTTTATTCATCATATTCATGAAATAAGCTGGAGCATTGGTTAATCCAAATGGCATTACTGTATACTCATAAGAACCATATCTTGTAACAAACGCTGTTTTTGGTATATCCATCTCTCTAACCTTCATTTGGAGATATCCTGATCGAAGATCAATCTTGGAAAACACACATGCACCTTTCAGTTGATCAAATAATTCATTTATCTTGGGTAACGGATACTTGTTCTTGATGCTGTGTTCATTTATATCTCTGTAGTCCGTGACTAATCTCTGGGTTTGATCCTTCTTCTTGACAAAAATAACTGGCGCTCCCCAGGGCGAAGAACTTGGACGGATAAATCCTTTCAAAAGGTGTTCCTCCAGTTGCTTCTTGAGTTCTTTTAGTTCATCGACGGCCATTGGGTAAGGTCTCTTGGCTATTGGTCCGGTACCCGGTTTTAGTTCAATGAGAAATTCCACATCTCTATCAGGCGGCATTCCCGGTAATTCTTCTGGGAATACATCTGGGTACTCTTGGACAATCAGCACATCACCAAGGCTAACCCCCTTAAGAGAATTTAGCCTAACTTTCTTAAGTTCGAAAGTTGATCTGAATTTAATCTTTTGTTTTTCTGGGGTGGTGAGGGTGATAGCTCTGTTTGCACAGTCTATGATTCCTTCAAAACGGGTCATCCAATCCATTCCAATAATAACATCCAAACCTTGGGTTTCTAGGATGACTAAGTCTGCTGGAAAAAGATATTTTCCAATGCTTAATTCTAACTGCCTACAGCCTGAATTTACTATCATCTCACCCCCAGGTGAACTCACTCTAATAGGTTTTCCTAAGCTTTACTCGGCTAGCCCATGTTTGTTTACAAAAGCTCTTGATATGAATGAATGCGATGCTCCAGTATCAAATAAGACCAATGCTGGAAAAGAATTTAGCAGGAACTTACCAATCACAGCGTCAGGTTCATCATGAACTTCTTCCATGTTGAGGTGATTTACTTGTCCCTTCTGGAAAGGATTGGGCTTGGAATTTTCATCGGCCTTTCTTTCTGGGCAATCAGTAGCATAGTGTCCCGTCTTCTTGCACTTGAAGCAAGTCACATTAGACAGGTCCTTCTTTCCCTCAGTGTTAGGACGAGGATTTCCATGATTATGGCCAGGGTGATGGTTTCCCTTGAACCCACCATTATTTCCTTTATACCCTCCATTGTGGTTATGGCCATGATACTTTTGGCCACTACCATTGTGGGAGTAGTTCCAGGGTTTATGGCCACTGACTTCTGAGGTGTGTGGTTTCTTGTGAGCCACTTCAGTGTTACCCTTACTTGCACCAAACTTCCTCTTCCTATTCTCTTCTTTTCTGATGTTATTGTCCAGGGTGATTGCCTGATCTAGCAGAATCTGATAGTTAGGAGCATATGCCACAGACAGAGGTATCTTTAATTCTCCCCGAAGTCCATTTAGGAATTTGTCCTTCCTTTTTGCATCGGTGTCGATGTCTTCTGGTGCGTACCTTGATAGCGTACAGAAGTCATCTATATACTCCTTCAGAGTTCTACCTCCCTGTCTCAAGCTATGAAACTCCTCCTTTTTCAGGTTCATTATGCCAGAGGAGATGTGAGCATTGCGGAAACCATCCTTGAACGCATCCCAAGTCATGCCATCCAAGGGATGGGTTACTTGGTAGGTCTCCCACCACATGGCAGCAGGTCCCTCCAATAAGTGAGCAGTGAACCTCACCTTTTCTGCCACAGAACACTCACAGGTTACTAAGTCCTTGTTGACTGAACGGAGCCAGTCATCCGCCACTATGGGTTTAGTAGCAGAGGAGAACTTATTAGGTCTAAGCCTGAGAAATCTTGCAAGTTTGTCCACCGGAGGTGGGGGTGGTGGTGGATGGTTGTTATTGTTGTTGTTGTTGTTGTTGTTGTTGTTGTTGTTGTTGTTGTTGTTGTTGTTGTTGTTGGTTGCTGCAATGAACTGGGTCATCATGGTCATCAGTTGGGCTTGAGCTGCCATCAGCTGTTGCATAGTTTCGCTGTTGTCGGGATCACGATGTGGAGGCATCTGTGGGGTTTTTGCATGGATGAGTAAAAGATAGATAGATCTATAAGGAGAAACCTTTCCCATGCACAAAACAAACCAGTCAAGCACACCATCAATCAACACACCACTCATAAAACAATCAGCAAACAGTTCAAAACCTTTGGTTTTAGGAAAACGATATAAAAGTTTGGAAAACCACTCGCGAGGTTCCGTGGATACAAGGGATGGTACTGCCTTACCACAAGTTGGTAGGTCAATACAATATCAAGACATTGTGGTGTATGATAAATGGTAGTCTCACTAACTAACTACTCGACCATATCCTCTTCCTCCTCTTCAATTTCCTGTATCTCGATTCCTTCATTGGCGAGTACATCCTTGAGTTCCTTTACTTCTTTCTCCAGGGCAAGATTCTTTTCTTGCAGCTCTCTCTTCTCAGTACGAAGCCTTTTTATCAAGTCACTATCAGCCTCAAACTCGACTTCATTGCTCTCGAGCTCTGCCTTTTGTTCCCTGATGATCTTGTTCTTCTCTTGAACTCTTTTCTCTTGCCTCCTGTACTTCTCCTCTTGTGCAGCGAATCTCTCTTCCTGTGCCTTAGTTACTTCCTCCTGAACCTTCACCTTCTCTTCATTCTCCTTAAGTAAGGCACATAACTCATCGTTCTTCAGGAGCTCGGTGCGTCGATCTTCATATAGTTCAGTGACAAGGATTTCCAGCTCCTGGAAATAAAGGCTAAGGGGTTTTGCCTTGCCTCTTTCTCCGACATCATACAGGTAAGGTTCTCCATCTTAGTTTCTTCTTCCAAAGAAAATGGAGTAGTGGCCCCTCAACTCTAGGCTGTAGCGTCCACAGAGGCGCCCAATCAAATCTTGCATGACTAGATTGAGCCCTTTGTCTTTGGAGTCACTAACCATTTTGATCTCCAGTGGGGACTCTTCTCCACGTCCTGGTTGTGTTGCTTTTAATCCCCAGCAACCCTCTTTGTTAAACTTCTTCAGAATGAAGCCTTTTATTTGGGGTAGTGGTAACCCTATCTTCTCGCCGATGTCGAGGAGGTAACAGCCAAAACGGGTGTTCTTGAAGTCCTCCGTAGTGGTGAAGTGAAAGCTCGTCATCCTTTAGGTAGGAAGAAAGGAAATTAGAACAAGAATTGCATAAGATAAGGAAGTACTAGTTATGGAGTGTATTATTACTTTTAGGGGGAAGACTTTAGGGGGAAATCCTAAGGTGATCAACAGATATTAACAACTCTTCGTAAATTGGATTTTTCACTATAGTGAGAGAGACAGACACCCGGCAAGCCACTTATATTGTGGAACAGGTCTCATGTACGTGGACATGTAAAGTTTGTCCCGGGCCGCTTCATCCCACCATGCCGTTAGAATCCAACATACTTCAAAGATGGTAACATTATGACCAAAAAGGGCTTAACCAATCCTAGGGGCTCGAACCTACAGGCAACACTTTGCTCTGATACCATTTTGTAGCACCCCAACTTTTATTAAAGTTGGAACGCCTGTGTTATGTGCTAGTCCCTGGATCACTGCCAGCACCACAGTACAAAAATATAAAGTATCATTGCATAAGTATTAAATTACTACAACGAGATCCAAAAATAATAGCCAAAATGGCTTTATTACAAATTGCATAGCCATGAAGTCTAGCTAAAGTTCAGAGTTCACAGTGAAAGCAAAAATAACATTGAGCCTCATCTTCAAGCATGCGCCACAGGCAGTCATGTTGGGTGTAGACTCGAGCCAATCATTCAGCATCAGAATTTCCTGCACATTGGAATATGCAGCCCCCGAAGGAGGTCAATACAATGATGTATTGGCAAGTGACTATGGTGGATAAATATACTGGCAAATCTAACATCTATATGCATATTTGGTTTGGTGGGGTTGAAGGCTATTTGCAGAAAGCAAGTTTTCTCCTATCATTTTGTAAAACACTTTTATTTCTCGAAGACTTGGCACCGTGGGACAAAGCCCAAGTGCACCAACAATTCTTTCCTTAGTCAAATTTTACTTTATGAAAATAGTGTTGAGATTCTTCTGCCCATCCTTGTCCAGTTGCTCGAAGTAGTCCATATCCGGGGACACGGCTGAGAACTCAGATTGTCGACTCTGCAGAGGTTGTGCACTTTCACCTTTAGACTCAATTTGTCCGAGAAATCCTATACACACGGAGTGTATTATGGAAAGGAGAGAATTGAGACAAGAACTTTCAGAAGAAGAATGCAACCATACTGGCAAGACCCGTTCCACCTATCAACTCTACATCTGCTTGTCAAGCCGACAGGTTGCACTCCCACAACTTAATCATTCTAGACAGAGCCCATTGTCAAAAGGTTGCACGGGAAGCTTCTAAACTTGGAGGGACTTGGTAATCTCTTTGTTCCTGGGTGGCCGTCCACAAGTGTACTTCTGGGTAATAACCACCATACTCATGGCCCTAAGTAGAATAGACATTCATCCTAGGCGATGACAACCACAAGCATAGTCCCAAAAGCCACTCAACATAAACCATAACAACCAATTTCCACCCAGATGTGCATTTTAGATTTTAACACTTAGGAACATTTCCATAACATAGCAACATTTTTATAGCATGGCTAAGCAACTAATAAAATCTTTTCATGGCTGCTTAGGGAAAAGGGTAGCTACATACTACTAGGATATTTGTAAAATACCAACTAACTTAGCATTATAAAATAAATCAAAATCCCTATCATGTACACTACTCAAAAACATACTACTTATGCATATAGAAAATATGGGATATTGTATGTATGTCACTTGCCTTGGTAACAGGAGGAACAAGCACAGCAAGAATAACAATCACAAGCAAGTCCTTCCTCTTCTTCACAATCTAGCACAACAATGAATAACATAAATACCAACACCATATCATAACAGCACTAAACAAAATCATGTATAAATGAATGATATGCTATGATGATTATACACACTTATTAATAATTCTTATTTTCTGTCATTAATAATTGAATTATAGTGTCTAGGTATTTCTTATTTTATTTATTAAGTAATTTGATGTAAAATTAAACTACATGAACAGAGCTTTCCAATGACATAAAGTTTATTAAATTTGGACTTACAGATCAAAAGTTATGAATTTTGCAAGTTTTATCTATTTTCTGTTTTATTTATAAAATTTCCAGCAAAATAGAAATTGACTGGGCTACGTGGCGCAATCCTATTGGTCGATACCGCTTCGGCGCGGATCGGCAGCGTGGGCTGTCCGATCTCCTTTATAACGAGCGCTCGGGATTAAATAGATCTAGATCCGTTGGATCTAGATCCAACGGTCCGAAAACGGAGACCACGCGCGGGCGGCGCGGTTCGCCGGAAAAACTCCCGACCGCGGCGGCGCCACGGCCGGCATTGCACGCACTCGCATCCTAGGGACCTACGGGATGGATGGTTCTTACCGAAACGTGGAGAAGGTCGATGCGGGGACGGTGGCGAGGTGGCGGTCTCTGGCGTGAATTCCTCCTCGCGAAATCGCTCGCCGGAGTAGCACAAGGCGGCGGTTCTCCTCGGGCGAGCACGGACACGGTGATGCGCTGCGGGAAGGAGTTCAAAACCGTGTCAAGAAGCTCCGCAAGGAAAAGTTAAAGCGAGAGGAAGCAACGATACGGCACGGGGTGGTTAGGGTTGCGCGCACGGCGAGGTTCTCACCGACGGCGACGGCGGAAGAGCGGGGTCTCTAGCGGCCAGCCCAGCGGCTCTTTGGAGGAGTGGTTTGGGGCAAAACACGGAGGAGCTCGCAGGCTTTTAGTAGGGGAAAACCGCGACGTAAATGGAGCAGTAATTCGTCGTATTCAAACGAAATCAAATCGGGCGTTTCGGTCGGAGACGTGGGCGTGATTTGGGGACGAACGGCTCCACGGGGGAGATGACAGGTGGGTCCCACCTGTCAGCGACTGCGAGCGAGCGCGCGGGGCGCTGGGCCGCTGGCGGGCTGCTCGGCTACGCGCGCGCGGCAGATAGTTACGGGCCGCGGCCCACTCGCTCCGAAATTCGAATATTTTTATTTAAAACCCTTTTCTGTTTTTAATTACTGATTTCAAAAATGATATTTAAATCTATTCAAAACATTTCAGAAAAATTCATAAAAATATGTTTTGGAAAGGTTATTGAAAATGGAACTTTTTAACATTATTCTTGCCCATATATAAATTGGTAAAATTTTATTTATTAATGGAGTTTTAAATAAACACTTTATGGAATTTGTAGATTATTTATATTTAGATTTGAAGTTTTATTTAATATTTTTGTGAGGTATTCTTATGCTCAATGATGCATGATGCTTCAATGCAAGTTTTAAATTTTTTTGCAAAATTTGGGATGTTACAAATATGTTCTCGTTTGCAATTTGCTTTTAGCTTGTGTGCCCCTTGAGAGGTCCCTTTTGACTTATTTTCATGTCTATTGGTTCTCTGCGTCGTTTGGACCCGTCTCTTCGTGCCATGACCCCGCCACTTCGGTATTCTAGAGCAATGACTCAGCAAGGCCAGGGGGAGTTTAGCCTAGGAGAGGTAAGAACCCTGAGTCGCGATGCTCGAGGGAGTCCATGAAGCACAAAGGAAAGCGAAATCGCTCGAGGGATAAACGAGCGCTTGAGGGAAAAAGGCACTCGAGGCATGGGTGCGAGACTTAGCTTCTCGAGGCTCTTCGCCCTGTAGAGGTTTTTAGCCTGGTGAGGAGGTCCTCTGTAGGGGTGTTTCCCCTATTGCCTCCTCAGGCTTGCGGAGACGCTAGTTCCCTGTAGATGTTAGAGGAGCAAACTCAAACGCTTTTGCACGGTACTGGGGACTCATGCGCGCTTATAGGTCCCCTCAGGCGCTCCTCGCAAGGAGAGTAAGTGCCAAGGTCCTTTGTAGAGATGGCATGTTTCTGGGAGGCTGCCCTCCAGACAGAGCTCAGATCCTTGGATTTTGCAGTGCTGCTGGTGTGTCATTTGAGGCACTCGCACCGTACTCAGCCCCCTCTCGCGAGGTGCGCATGTGGAGAGATATATGCGCACATTTTAGTAAAGTAATGTGGATATAAAACTCACCACCAAATTATACATAGCGGCGCCGTAGCGCAAAGTTCACTTAGGAACGAAATTGTCTCATTATGCATGAGTTTGCCAAGTTAATGTTTTGACCATGTCGAGGCATGGGGACCACCCATTAGTGGCAGAGACTCTCTACGGCCTGAGGTGGCTCGTAACATGGAGAGCTCGGAGGGTTGACCCTCAAGAGAAGCCTTTGGACCTTGGAGGTTTAAGCCGTGAGCTTTTAACCTCTAGAGACAAAAAATGCTTGGAGGTTGAGCCATAAGCTGCCTCTTCCGCCAGATGTCTTGACGTGACGATGATCACGGGCGTGACAATGATCACGTTTTCTTTTATCCTTCTGGATACAAAAAATGCTTGGAGGTTGAGTCGTAAGCTGCCTCTTCGGCCAGATGCCTTGACGTGACTTTGATCACGGGTAGAACTTGCATAGGTGCATGATTTTCCACGGATTCTTGTCGGGATGCCGTCTTGAGTTTCGAGGCGAGCCGCGCCAGTCCTGGCGATGTGGGTGACCCTGTAGGGGCCTTCCCACATCGGTGACAGCTTGTGGAGGCATTCCCTAGAGAGGATTTGCCTGAGGACGAGATCTCATGTCTCCAGTGTGCGGGAGCGTGCGTTGCGGCTTTGGTAGCATCGCAGGTCCTGCTGGTATTTTGCCGCCCGGAGGGCGGCACGGCGGCGTAGTCCCTCGAGAAGCAGCAGGTCGTCGTTGTGGAGATCTTCTTGCTCGTCCTCGTTAAAGGCAAGGACCCGTGGGGATCCATGCTTTATCTCTGTGGGGAGGACTGCTTCGGCTCCATAGACGAGGGCGAACGGTGTTTCCCCTGTAGGCTTGGGTGGCGTTGTGCGGATGGACCAGAGCACCGAAGGGAGCTCGGTGATCCAACCCTTGCCGTGGCCCTTGAGGATGTCAAAGGTCCTTGTTTTTAGGCCCTTGAGGACTTCTGCGTTTGCTCGCTCGGCCTGGCCATTGCTCTGTGGATGAAGGACCGAGGCGAAGCAGAGTTGAATGCCCATTTTCTCGCAATAAGCCCTGAAGATACCACTGGTGAACTGCGAGCCATTATCGGTGATGATGCGATTCGGCACTCCGAAGCGGCAGACCAGGCCTCTGATAAATTTCACCGCCGCGCCTGCTGGAATTGTGCGCATCGCCTCCATCTCGGGCCAGTCAACTTGTCTATGGCCACGAAGAGGTAGCGATAGCCCCCTTGCGCTGTTGGGAATGGTCCCAAGATGTCCAGCCCCCAGACCGCGAACGGCCAGGAGAGCGGAATGGTATGAAGTCCCAACGCGGGCTGATGGATTTGCTTGGCGTGGAATTGGCAAGCTTCGCATGTTTGGACGATGTCAACTGCATCCTGAAGTGCCTGAGGCCAATAGAAGCCACTCCTAAATACTTTGCTTGCGAGGGTGCGGGCGCACGAGTGGTGGCCGCACTCCCCGCTGTGGATGTCCTTGATCAGCATTTTGCCTTCTTCAGGAGCAACGCATTTGAGCGTGATGCCGTTTCGGCGCTTGCGGTAGAGATTTCCTTCGAGGATGTGGTAGGATTTTGCCTGGCAGGCGATTCGCTTTGCTTCAACATCTTCCTTGGCAAGGATCCCTTTGGCGAGGTAGTCTTTGATTTCGTCAATCCAGCCTGTTTCCTGATGCGCCGTTGTGAGCAACAGACGTTCCCCTGTAGGGGGGCCGCTATCGGGAGCCCCAACTGTAGGTGGTGGCGGGAGCGCTTCTGTAGCGTACCTGCACTTTAAATAAGGCAGATACCTGTGTATAGTGCAAATCCCTGGATCAATTCATTTGCACACACAGTTTACGATGTAATATCACAACAAAGCGTCAATTTTATTACATCGATGATCCAGAATTACAAAATATTTGATACAAGTTGCATAGCATAAAGCTAGCATTGAAAAAGTACACAGCGGAAATACAATAGCAGTGAGTCTCTATCACTTTCATGCTGCCACAGGCGAAAACATGTTGGTTGTAGACTCGAAACCTATATACGAAACCTCACTCGTCATCTGAACAATCTGCAATAAGAAAAATATTCCAACAACGTGGGTCAGATTCCATTAAAAATGGAGTCTGGCAAGTGACACTATGGTGGACACTTAATGGAATAACTCTATAGCCTATATGCATATTTGGCTGGTGGAGTTCAAGGCTATTTTGCATAAAGCCAATTTTTCCTATCTTTTTGGAAACACTTTCTTCAAATCAAGACGAGTATGGCATGAAAACCATAAATCTCATCTTCCCTTGTTCACCCATCATGTTTTATTTCTGAAGTTGGAATGGTGGAATCCTCCGTTGACGTCCGTGATCAGCTGCTCAAATTGTTCGTACCGGGGACACGGCTAAGTACTTAGTTTTACACTCTGCAGAGGTTGTGCACTTTCACCTTTAGACTCAATTTGTCCGAGAAATCCTATACACGCGGAGTGTATTAAGGAAAGGAGAGAATTGAGACAAGAACTTTCAGAAGAAGAATGCAACCATACTAGCAAGACCCGTTCCACCTATCATCCACCTACATCTGCTTGTCAAGCTGACAGGTTGCACCCTCACAACTTAATTATTCTAGACAGGGCCCATTGTCAAAAGGTTGCACGGGAAGCAATCGTCACTCGGAGTTCTTCAGATTCCTCTATTCCCTGGGTGGCCATCCACAAGTGCACTCTCAGGTTGACAACGCCCATGCTCATGGCCCCAAGTATAGTAGAAACTACCTTAGGCAAAGACAACCACAAGCACAGTCCTGAGTAGCCAATCAACATAAACCATTCAACCAATCCACCCAGGTGTTTCATTAACTTAGTGGATGTGTACTCCCAGGTTGACAACCACCATGCTCACGGCCCTAAGTAGAATAGAAATTCATCCTAGGCGACGACAACCATGAGCACAGCCCTGAGTAGTCACTTAAAAATTTGTAAAAGTTTTCATCAATTGCATAGCATCAATATTTCTGCTAAGTATGATATAGGAACCTAGACACAGGAGTAAGGGAATTCTACACAGGTTTAGCATAGCAATACTATCCTACACATGCATATAAAAATACACTAAGTAATGCATAGAAAATACTTAGGAAGTTTATGAGGTGTGCCACTTGCCTTTGAATGTTGTCGTTGTTCACAAACTGTTTTCAACAACGAACGTTTGCTCTCCGTTTAATCTAAGCATTAATAGCAACAACAATACTCAATCATAAAACAGAACCATACAACACATACAAGCAAGTTCCACAATATGCAAATTATTTCTAAGGACTAGAAATGCATGTCATGCCATGAAAAATCTTTGAAGATAATGCAAGGCAAGTAGGTTGGTCAACTGACTAAGGATTAAGGTTAGAAGTTGGACAAGATAACTTTGTTATAACTTATCTAGAATAAGCCTTCAAAATGCTTAGTCAAGATGTGCAAAATACTTGGAGAAAATACTAAGTTTATAAGGTGATCAAGAAAGACGATTGTAGTTGTCCTCCAGGCTTCATCTCCAGACTTGTAACTTTCTTCTAGATGATGTCTTGATTTAATTCTTGGTAGACTTGAATAATCTTCAGACTTGATGATTTTTGTATCACCTAGGTTGGTCATTGGATTTAACTTAGTCTTCACGAAGTCTCAGAGAAGAAGGGAGAAAAGAAGGAGAAAGGAAGCAAGACTTAGACAATAGTGATGGTTGGTCTTCATGAACTTCTTCTTGATTTTCTTCTAAGTGCTTCTGCTCCTTGATGGTACTTCTGAAGTCTTGTTTTGGCTAAGTCCTTCATTGATCTTCTAGCTCCATGTTGAAAATCCTAAGTGTCTAGTGCATAGTACTTTTACCAAAATACTAAGTTTGAAAATAATTCTAACTTAGAGAAAATGGGGGAAAGTTTTCCTTATGGGAAATATAACTATAAGATAAAATATGCTATGCAAATTTTAAATCACAAGGAACATAATACTAATTTTTGTGATATTTATAAAGTATGCATAAAGCTATAATTGCAATTTTAATTAGTTTCAAATTTTGCAAACATAATAAAAGGGAAACATATAGGTTAAAGTTTTACGTGATTTATATAACATATTTTTTATAAATGGTATTATTAGCCAGAGGTGATTTAATTATATTTATTGCAATTTGATTTAATCAAAAATAATATTTCTATTAATAGTTATGTTGAAAATACTCAAACTATTCCATTTAAATATATATAACTATGAATTCCTTCAAATATTACTCAAAAAATATTTTATAGCAGTGGCATCAATTTACAAATATTCCAAAGTTTCTAAAACAATTTTATTTGCAATTTTTGGAATTATTGATTTAAAGTGATGCCAAAAATACTCAAATTTACCATTTGACATTTGAATATTTTAAACTAAGTCAAATTTGAATTTTGGCAGATCCAAAATATTCTACATGTCAAGGGCTTTCCAAATATGTAAAAATATTTGAATTTGGATAAGTGGTTAAAAAGTTATGACAGATCTAAGTGACAGGGGCTTTTCTGCAAAACTACCATTTAACAATTTAAAAGAAAACAATTTCCACGTCAGCGCTGACTGTGCGCTGACGCGGATCTGACGTGGCAAGTGAGTAGATCTGGTCCGTTGGATCCAGATCCGACGGATCTGAATGGATCGTACCGATTCGATTAAATGATCTAATCCTACGCGTACAATATAGATCGGACGGCCAGGAGAAGAGGAGCTCACCGGGCGGCGCGGATGGTCACCGGAGACGAAGGAGACGGCGGCGCTGGGCTCGGGCATGGACGGGGATGGTGCTCCGGCAGTTCCTCGGACGCGCGGATGACGCCCTCGGGTGCGGTGCGTTGCGGCGATCTCGATGGGCTCGGTGGCGGCTTCGCGGGCGTTTCGGAGGGGCGTGGCCGAAGTGCTTCCGCGCCGGCGAGCTTCGGTCGAGCACGAGGTGCTCCGTTCGGCTCGCCGGGGAACAAAGAAAAACGACGGCGGTACCGAGGAACTCCGACGAGCTTTTCCGGCAGCCTGGCGGCGTGCTCGGCTAGGGTTTTTGAGGGGGAAAGCGAGAGGAGGGGCAGGGCTACTTATAGGGCAGAGAGGCGCGTTGATTTAGGGCGCTAATCACGCGAATTTTTAAGGAAGGAGGCGCCGGCGGTTTCGGGCGGGATTTGAGGCAGAGGTTGAAGACGATGACGTCGGCATGACTTCAGCGTTTTTCTTTTTTGTTCTGATTTTTCTTTTAATTCATATCTTTTGATTTAATTGTCCAAAGGATGTCAAATTAATTTCTATAAATTTGAAAATTTTATATCTATGTTTTAAAACAATAGTGGACATGTTTTGAAACTTTTTGAAAATTAATTATTTTGAAATATTCATAAAATACAAATTTGACACTTTATGTAAAATTTAAAACTAGGGTTTAATAAATTCTATTTTTGGCTTAAAATAGATTCTATGAAATATCCATATTCAAAATGTTTGAATTTAAGTTATTTAAACTCATATTCCAATATTAAATAAATATTAGCTTTAATAGATTATTAAATATCTCATTACAACTATTTGAAATGGAAGGAGAAAATGAAATGTAATCATTCTTAATTCAAATTATTTGTGCACCATTATATTTTATATTAAGATATATCATTTGAAAATTTTATAACAACTTTGGAAAAGGTTTTAGTTTTAATTCATTTCTCATTTAGAATATATTAATCATTTCATGCTTTAAAATAAATGAAATTCATTTAAGCAAATGAAATGTTTATTTGGATAATTCATTAATTTTAATTTATGAAGTTTTAAAGTTATAAACTATAGGCTTATAATTTCCAAACCATATTTTGAACTCAGGTAAATGAATAATAATCTTTTTACAAATAGGCAATGTTTTCAATAGTTTAAAATAACACTGGTAATTATTATTTTAATTTATTTATAGCTAAGGCTAAGTGGTTGAAATCAATTACTTATAAGTAAACTATTTACTTAAAATAAAATGGTTTGTACTTTATAAAACATTTGTCAAATTACATAAGAAGGTTTTTGAAATAAAATGGATAATGTAATGTTTAATTGGAAATAACTTTTGAAAATAATGACACATTGGGAATTATGAAATAATAGACTTTTTCAAAATTGGTTGAAGTCTTTTATAGTTAGTTTTCTTATGCATTTTAATATTTTATTTTAATCATAACAAAAGTTTTAAATTTTAGTGATTTTTAACATTCCAAAATATTGGGATGTTACAGCTTCGTCTGTGCTTGCGGGCATGGCCTCTTGAGGCTGTTTTATGGATGCTTTGACGAGTCTTTCTTCAAAGACGCCTGGCAGCTGAGCTTGCCTCCTCGATGCGCGCTTGGCGATGTCATCGGCCTCTTGATTTTCCTTTCTTGGGATGTGCATGAGCTCCATGCCCCTGAAGTGCTTCTCAAGCCTGCCGACCTCTTCAAGGTATGCGGCCATGTGGTCGTCCTTAGACTTGTAGCTCTTGTTGGAGAAGTTGACGAGCAGCTGGGAGTCGCCCTTGATGAGTAGGTGCTTGATGCCCAAAGCGATTGCGGCACGTAGGCCGGCGAGCAGGCCTTCGTACTCAGCAATATTGTTGGAGATCTTGTCCATTCCGAAGCACAGCTGGACCACGTAATAGAGCTTGTCGCCCTTGGGTGAGGTCAAGACCACGCCAGCCCCGCTGTGATGACAAGAGAAAGCTCCGTCGAACTTCATGGTCCAGTGGCTGGGCATTTTGTCTCCGGAGGGCTCTTGTTCTTCTCCTAGAGGCTCTTCAGGGGTTGGATCAGTCTATTCGGCGACGAAGTATGTGATTACCCTTGTGGTATCAAAACGCAAGTTGAATGGTTGTAGCTCTATGTTCCATCATGCGACACGATGTGTGGCGTTAGGGTTGTGCAGGATTTGCTCCAGAGGGAATGAGGTAACCATCGTGATGGGGTGCCCCTGGAAGTAGTGTCGCAGCTTTCTTGAGTCGATGAGGAGATTCTGCTGCATTGTGTACCGCTCGCGAGCATCGCTTAGTACTGTATTGACGAAGTAGACTGGATGCTCAACAAGGGTTGTCCGTTTAGTCTTGGTGCTCTCTGCTTGAGGAGGCTCTGCAGGGCCCTCAAGTGGGTTAGCTTGTGGAGTCTCTTTAGGGGCCACAAAGGGGTTGGCATGTGGAGGCTCTTTAGGGCCCTCAAGGGGGTTGGCCTATGGACGCTCTTCAAGCTCCCTTGCGAGATCATCCTGTAGCGGTTGACTTGGGGCAGGCCCCGCTTGTGGCTCTGGGCCTGGCGGTGGGTTTGTGGGGCCTGTTCCTTTGTCGAGCTCTTCGTCAGGCGGTTTTGGCTTTGGAGTGGTTGCACTCTTCTTGTGGAGGACTGGCTCTTCCGTTTCTACCACTAGGACGGCACTGGCGATCTGTGGAGTGGCTGATAGATACAGCTTCAAGTGCTCGCCTGTCCTTGGGGCTACATGACTGGTGGGCTAGCCAGGTACCTCTTTAAGTACGCGAAGGCTTTTTCCGCTTCAGGCGTCCACTTCAAGGTGCCAGTTCTCTTCATGATCTTGAAGAATGGCAGAGCTCTCTCGCCAAACTTGGAGATGAATCTACCCAAACTGGCCATGCAGCCTGCTAGACGTTGCATATCCTTGAGCCGACGTAGAGGTTTCATTTCCTCTATGGCCTTGATTTTGGCAGGGATTGCCTCTATGCCTCGGTGGGACAGAAACGTCGCGAGCTGGGCCAGCTGGAGACCCAGCTGCTCTCCGCCCACCAGGCCGCTAAGGAAACCCTGGAGGAGGGCCGCAAGGGCCTTGCCGAGCGCGAGCGGCAGCTGGCCCTCAAGGAGAAGGAAGTGCGGCTGCGCGACGAGCAGCGGCTTCAGTCGGAGCGTGAGCTCGAGGCGCGCGAAGGGGACCTGGCCCAGGCGATTCAAAAATACGACGAGAACGTCGCCGCCCAGAAGCGCGCCCTGGAGCGCTTCGAGCAGCGGTACACCGAGAAGAAGAAAGAGGCGGATGACGCCCTCCTGGAGCGCGAGAAGCAATACATGCTGACAAAAGCCCAGGAGTTCCGCGACTTGGCCAAGAAGCAGGAGGACCGCTTCAAGGCCAAGCGCACCGCTGATGCCTAGCGGATCGTGGAGCTCGAGAAGGCCAACTCCAATCTCGAGGCCCGCCTCCAACGCGCCAAGGAAGGTCGACGCCTGGCGGAGGAGGGCCGCAGCGCAGCCGTCCAGGACCTCAACGCCCTTGCCAAGGACGTCGAGGAGCAGGTGGCTCCCGTGATGGAGCAGGCTGCGTACACCGCCAAGGCGGCCCGCGCGCTCACGAGGCAGCGGGAGCGCATGTTCAAGGCGCTTGTCGCTCGGGGCAATAGCTCGCCGCCCAGCTTGGCGCGGATGCACTGCACGCCGAGGTCCGAGCCCGTGGCGATGCTGCCATGTACTTGGTCTACTTCGACCAGCTCTTCACGGCGCTCGAGGGCCCTGCCGCTGACCTCCGCGAGATGATCGAGGACGAGAGCGGGCAGCTCCTGGGGGTGGTCGTTGACCGCATCTTCACCAACCTCAGGATCCTCACGCCGGGGTTCGACCTCTCCACAGTGACGGAGGCTCGTCAGGGCGAGGACGTGCGGCGGGTCTCAACCTCCCTCCACGAGCAAGTCGATGCCTTCTGCAACCGCTTCTGGCGTGCGGAGGTTGCCGTGGAGGATAGCGAGGAGGGGGCCGCCTCTTCCGAGATCAAGGAGGGCGCAGTGGAGGATGTGCAGGACGACACCGATTCCGCCTGAGCTTTGGTCATTGCGCCTGTGTGCGCTTGTATCTGAAACAATTTTATAGTTGAAGTCTTTTATAGTTAGTTTTCTTATGCATTTTAATATTTTATTTTAATCAAAACAAATGTTTTAAATTTTAGTGATTTTTGAACATTCCAAAATATTGGGATGTTACAGCTTCGTCTGTGCTTGCGGGCATGGCCTCTTGAGGCTGTTTTATGGATGCTTTGACGAGTCTTTCTTCAAAGACGCCTGGCAGCTGAGCTTGCCTCCTCGATGCGCGCTTGGCGATGTCATCGGCCTCTTGATTTTCCTTTCTTGGGATGTGCATGAGCTCCATGCCCCTGAAGTGCTTCTCAAGCCTGCCGACCTCTTCAAGGTATGCGGCCATGTGGTCGTCCTTAGACTTGTAGCTCTTGTTGGAGAAGTTGACGAGCAGCTGGGAGTCGCCCTTGATGAGTAGGTGCTTGATGCCCAAAGCGATTGCGGCACGTAGGCCGGCGAGCAGGCCTTCGTACTCAGCAATATTGTTGGAGATCTTGTCCATTCCGAAGCACAGCTGGACCACGTAATAGAGCTTGTCGCCCTTGGGTGAGGTCAAGACCACGCCAGCCCCGCTGTGATGACAAGAGAAAGCTCCGTCGAACTTCATGGTCCAGTGGCTGGGCATTTTGTCTCCGGAGGGCTCTTGTTCTTCTCCTAGAGGCTCTTCAGGGGTTGGATCAGTCTATTCGGCGACGAAGTCTGTGATTACCCTTGTGGTATCAAAACGCAAGTTGAATGGTTGTAGCTCTATGATCCATCATGCGACACGATGTGTGGCGTTAGGGTTGTGCAGGATTTGCTCCAGAGGGAATGAGGTAACCATCGTGATGGGGTGCCCCTGGAAGTAGTGTCGCAGCTTTCTTGAGTCGATGAGGAGATTCTGCTGCATTGTGTACCGCTCGCGAGCATCGCTTAGTACTGTATTGACGAAGTAGACTGGATGCTCAACAAGGGTTGTCCGTTTAGTCTTGGTGCTCTCTGCTTGAGGAGGCTCTGCAGGGCCCTCAAGTGGGTTAGCTTGTGGATTCTCTTTAGGGGCCACAAAGGGGTTGGCATGTGGAGGCTCTTTAGGGCCCTCAAGGGGGTTGGCCTATGGACGCTCTTCAAGCTCCCTTGCGAGATCATCCTGTAGCGGTTGACTTGGGGCAGGCCCCGCTTGTGGCTCTGGGCCTGGCGGTGGGTTTGTGGGGCCTGTTCCTTTGTCGAGCTCTTCGTCAGGCGGTTTTGGCTTTGGAGTGGTTGCACTCTTCTTGTGGAGGACTGGCTCTTCCCTTTCTACCACTAGGACGGCACTGGCGGTCTGTGGAGTGGCTGATAGATACAGCTTCAAGTGCTCGCCTGTCCTTGGGGCTACATGACTGGTGGGCTAGCCAGGTACCTCTTTAAGTACGCGAAGGCTTTTTCCGCTTCAGGCGTCCACTTGAAGGTGCCAGTTCTCTTCATGATCTTGAAGAATGGCAGAGCTCTCTCGCCAAACTTGGAGATGAATCTACCCAAACTGGCCATGCAGCCTGCTAGACGTTGCATATCCTTGAGCCGACGTAGAGGTTTCATTTCCTCTATGGCCTTGATTTTGGCAGGGATTGCCTCTATGCCTCGGTGGGACAGAAACGTCGCGAGCTGGGCCAGCTGGAGACCCAGCTGCTATCCGCCCACCAGGCCGCTAAGGAAACCCTGGAGGAGGGCCGCAAGGGCCTTGCCGAGCGCGAGCGGCAGCTGGCCCTCAAGGAGAAGGAAGTGCGGCTGCGCGACGAGCAGCGGCTTCAGTCGGAGCGTGAGCTCGAGGCGCGCGAAGGGGACCTGGCCCAGGCGATTCAAAAATACGACGAGAACGTGGCCGCCCAGAAGCGCGCCCTGGAGCGCTTCGAGCAGCGGTACACCGAGAAGAAGAAAGAGGCGGATGACGCCCTCCTGGAGCGCGAGAAGCAATACATGCTGACAAAAGCCCAGGAGTTCCGCGACTTGGCCAAGAAGCAGGAGGACCGCTTCAAGGCCAAGCGCACCGCTGATGCCTAGCGGATCGTGGAGCTCGAGAAGGCCAACTCCAATCTCGAGGCCCGCCTCCAACGCGCCAAGGAAGGTCGACGCCTGGCGGAGGAGGGCCGCAGCGCAGCCGTCCAGGACCTCAACGCCCTTGCCAAGGACGTCGAGGAGCAGGTGGCTCCCGTGATGGAGCAGGCTGCGTACACCGCCAAGGCGGCCCGCGCGCTCACGAGGCAGCGGGAGCGCATGTTCAAGGCGCTTGTCGCTCGGGGCAATAGCTCGCCGCCCAGCTTGGCGCGGATGCACTGCACGCCGAGGTCCGAGCCCGTGGCGATGCTGCCATGTACTTGGTCTACTTCGACCAGCTCTTCACGGCGCTCGAGGGCCCTGCCGCTGACCTCCGCGAGATGATCGAGGACGAGAGCGGGCAGCTCCTGGGGGTGGTCGTTGACCGCATCTTCACCAACCTCAGGATCCTCACGCCGGGGTTCGACCTCTCCACAGTGACGGAGGCTCGTCAGGGCGAGGACGTGCGGCGGGTCTCAACCTCCCTCCACGAGCAAGTCGATGCCTTCTGCAACCGCTTCTGGCGTGCGGAGGTTGCCGTGGAGGATAGCGAGGAGGGGGCCGCCTCTTCCGAGATCAAGGAGGGCGCAGTGGAGGATGTGCAGGACGACACTGATTCCGCCTGAGCTTTGGTCATTGCGCCTGTGTGCGCTTGTATCTGAAACAATTTTATAGTTGAAGTCTTTTATAGTTAGTTTTCTTATGCATTTTAATATTTTATTTTAATCAAAACAAATGTTTTAAATTTTAGTGATTTTTGAACATTCCAAAATATTGGGATGTTACAGCTTCGTCTGTGCTTGCGGGCATGGCCTCTTGAGGCTGTTTTATGGATGCTTTGACGAGTCTTTCTTCAAAGACGCCTGGCAGCTGAGCTTGCCTCCTCGATGCGCGCTTGGCGATGTCATCGGCCTCTTGATTTTCCTTTCTTGGGATGTGCATGAGCTCCATGCCCCTGAAGTGCTTCTCAAGCCTGCCGACCTCTTCAAGGTATGCGGCCATGTGGTCGTCCTTAGACTTGTAGCTCTTGTTGGAGAAGTTGACGAGCAGCTGGGAGTCGCCCTTGATGAGTAGGTGCTTGATGCCCAAAGCGATTACGGCACGTAGGCCGGCGAGCAGGCCTTCGTACTCAGCAATATTGTTGGAGATCTTGTCCATTCCGAAGCACAGCTGGACCACGTAATAGAGCTTGTCGCCCTTGGGTGAGGTCAAGACCACGCCAGCCCCGCTGTGATGACAAGAGAAAGCTCCGTCGAACTTCATGGTCCAGTGGCTGGGCATTTTGTCTCCGGAGGGCTCTTGTTCTTCTCCTAGAGGCTCTTCAGGGGTTGGATCAGTCTATTCGGCGACGAAGTCTGTGATTACCCTTGTGGTATCAAAACGCAAGTTGAATGGTTGTAGCTCTATGATCCATCATGCGACACGATGTGTGGCGTTAGGGTTGTGCAGGATTTGCTCCAGAGGGAATGAGGTAACCATCGTGATGGGGTGCCCCTGGAAGTAGTGTCGCAGCTTTCTTGAGTCGATGAGGAGATTCTGCTGCATTGTGTACCGCTCGCGAGCATCGCTTAGTACTGTATTGACGAAGTAGACTGGATGCTCAACAAGGGTTGTCCGTTTAGTCTTGGTGCTCTCTGCTTGAGGAGGCTCTGCAGGGCCCTCAAGTGGGTTAGCTTGTGGAGTCTCTTTAGGGGCCACAAAGGGGTTGGCATGTGGAGGCTCTTTAGGGCCCTCAAGGGGGTTGGCCTATGGACGCTCTTCAAGCTCCCTTGCGAGATCATCCTGTAGCGGTTGACTTGGGGCAGGCCCCGCTTGTGGCTCTGGGCCTGGCGGTGGGTTTGTGGGGCCTGTTCCTTTGTCGAGCTCTTCGTCAGGCGGTTTTGGCTTTGGAGTGGTTGCACTCTTCTTGTGGAGGACTGGCTCTTCCCTTTCTACCACTAGGACGGCACTGGCGGTCTGTGGAGTGGCTGATAGATACAGCTTCAAGTGCTCGCCTGTCCTTGGGGCTACATGACTGGTGGGCTAGCCAGGTACCTCTTTAAGTACGCGAAGGCTTTTTCCGCTTCAGGCGTCCACTTGAAGGTGCCAGTTCTCTTCATGATCTTGAAGAATGGCAGAGCTCTCTCGCCAAACTTGGAGATGAATCTACCCAAACTGGCCATGCAGCCTGCTAGACGTTGCATATCCTTGAGCCGACGTAGAGGTTTCATTTCCTCTATGGCCTTGATTTTGGCAGGGATTGCCTCTATGCCTCGGTGGGACAGAAACGTCGCGAGCTGGGCCAGCTGGAGACCCAGCTGCTCTCCGCCCACCAGGCCGCTAAGGAAACCCTGGAGGAGGGCCGCAAGGGCCTTGCCGAGCGCGAGCGGCAGCTGGCCCTCAAGGAGAAGGAAGTGCGGCTGCGCGACGAGCAGCGGCTTCAGTCGGAGCGTGAGCTCGAGGCGCGCGAAGGGGACCTGGCCCAGGCGATTCAAAAATACGACGAGAACGTGGCCGCCCAGAAGCGCGCCCTGGAGCGCTTCGAGCAGCGGTACACCGAGAAGAAGAAAGAGGCGGATGACGCCCTCCTGGAGCGCGAGAAGCAATACATGCTGACAAAAGCCCAGGAGTTCCGCGACTTGGCCAAGAAGCAGGAGGACCGCTTCAAGGCCAAGCGCACCGCTGATGCCTAGCGGATCGTGGAGCTCGAGAAGGCCAACTCCAATCTCGAGGCCCGCCTCCAACGCGCCAAGGAAGGTCGACGCCTGGCGGAGGAGGGCCGCAGCGCAGCCGTCCAGGACCTCAACGCCCTTGCCAAGGACGTCGAGGAGCAGGTGGCTCCCGTGATGGAGCAGGCTGCGTACACCGCCAAGGCGGCCCGCGCGCTCACGAGGCAGCGGGAGCGCATGTTCAAGGCGCTTGTCGCTCGGGGCAATAGCTCGCCGCCCAGCTTGGCGCGGATGCACTGCACGCCGAGGTCCGAGCCCGTGGCGATGCTGCCATGTACTTGGTCTACTTCGACCAGCTCTTCACGGCGCTCGAGGGCCCTGCCGCTGACCTCCGCGAGATGATCGAGGACGAGAGCGGGCAGCTCCTGGGGGTGGTCGTTGACCGCATCTTCACCAACCTCAGGATCCTCACGCCGGGGTTCGACCTCTCCACAGTGACGGAGGCTCGTCAGGGCGAGGACGTGCGGCGGGTCTCAACCTCCCTCCACGAGCAAGTCGATGCCTTCTGCAACCGCTTCTGGCGTGCGGAGGTTGCCGTGGAGGATAGCGAGGAGGGGGCCGCCTCTTCCGAGATCAAGGAGGGCGCAGTGGAGGATGTGCAGGACGACACTGATTCCGCCTGAGCTTTGGTCATTGCGCCTGTGTGCGCTTGTATCTGAAACAATTTTATAGTTGAAGTCTTTTATAGTTAGTTTTCTTATGCATTTTAATATTTTATTTTAATCAAAACAAATGTTTTAAATTTTAGTGATTTTTGAACATTCCAAAATATTGGGATGTTACAGCTTCGTCTGTGCTTGCGGGCATGGCCTCTTGAGGCTGTTTTATGGATGCTTTGACGAGTCTTTCTTCAAAGACGCCTGGCAGCTGAGCTTGCCTCCTCGATGCGCGCTTGGCGATGTCATCGGCCTCTTGATTTTCCTTTCTTGGGATGTGCATGAGCTCCATGCCCCTGAAGTGCTTCTCAAGCCTGCCGACCTCTTCAAGGTATGCGGCCATGTGGTCGTCCTTAGACTTGTAGCTCTTGTTGGAGAAGTTGACGAGCAGCTGGGAGTCGCCCTTGATGAGTAGGTGCTTGATGCCCAAAGCGATTGCGGCACGTAGGCCGGCGAGCAGGCCTTCGTACTCAGCAATATTGTTGGAGATCTTGTCCATTCCGAAGCACAGCTGGACCACGTAATAGAGCTTGTCGCCCTTGGGTGAGGTCAAGACCACGCCAGCCCCGCTGTGATGACAAGAGAAAGCTCCGTCGAACTTCATGGTCCAGTGGCTGGGCATTTTGTCTCCGGAGGGCTCTTGTTCTTCTCCTAGAGGCTCTTCAGGGGTTGGATCAGTCTATTCGGCGACGAAGTCTGTGATTACCCTTGTGGTATCAAAACGCAAGTTGAATGGTTGTAGCTCTATGATCCATCATGCGACACGATGTGTGGCGTTAGGGTTGTGCAGGATTTGCTCCAGAGGGAATGAGGTAACCATCGTGATGGGGTGCCCCTGGAAGTAGTGTCGCAGCTTTCTTGAGTCGATGAGGAGATTCTGCTGCATTGTGTACCGCTCGCGAGCATCGCTTAGTACTGTATTGACGAAGTAGACTGGATGCTCAACAAGGGTTGTCCGTTTAGTCTTGGTGCTCTCTGCTTGAGGAGGCTCTGCAGGGCCCTCAAGTGGGTTAGCTTGTGGAGTCTCTTTAGGGGCCACAAAGGGGTTGGCATGTGGAGGCTCTTTAGGGCCCTCAAGGGGGTTGGCCTATGGACGCTCTTCAAGCTCCCTTGCGAGATCATCCTGTAGCGGTTGACTTGGGGCAGGCCCCGCTTGTGGCTCTGGGCCTGGCGGTGGGTTTGTGGGGCCTGTTCCTTTGTCGAGCTCTTCGTCAGGCGGTTTTGGCTTTGGAGTGGTTGCACTCTTCTTGTGGAGGACTGGCTCTTCCCTTTCTACCACTAGGACGGCACTGGCGGTCTGTGGAGTGGCTGATAGATACAGCTTCAAGTGCTCGCCTGTCCTTGGGGCTACATGACTGGTGGGCTAGCCAGGTACCTCTTTAAGTACGCGAAGGCTTTTTCCGCTTCAGGCGTCCACTTGAAGGTGCCAGTTCTCTTCATGATCTTGAAGAATGGCAGAGCTCTCTCGCCAAACTTGGAGATGAATCTACCCAAACTGGCCATGCAGCCTGCTAGACGTTGCATATCCTTGAGCCGACGTAGAGGTTTCATTTCCTCTATGGCCTTGATTTTGGCAGGGATTGCCTCTATGCCTCGGTGGGACAGAAACGTCGCGAGCTGGGCCAGCTGGAGACCCAGCTGCTCTCCGCCCACCAGGCCGCTAAGGAAACCCTGGAGGAGGGCCGCAAGGGCCTTGCCGAGCGCGAGCGGCAGCTGGCCCTCAAGGAGAAGGAAGTGCGGCTGCGCGACGAGCAGCGACTTCAGTCGGAGCGTGAGCTCGAGGCGCGCGAAGGGGACCTGGCCCAGGCGATTCAAAAATACGACGAGAACGTCGCCGCCCAGAAGCGCGCCCTGGAGCGCTTCGAGCAGCGGTACACCGAGAAGAAGAAAGAGGCGGATGACGCCCTCCTGGAGCGCGAGAAGCAATACATGCTGACAAAAGCCCAGGAGTTCCGCGACTTGGCCAAGAAGCAGGAGGACCGCTTCAAGGCCAAGCGCACCGCTGATGCCTAGCGGATCGTGGAGCTCGAGAAGGCCAACTCCAATCTCGAGGCCCGCCTCCAACGCGCCAAGGAAGGTCGACGCCTGGCGGAGGAGGGCCGCAGCGCAGCCGTCCAGGACCTCAACGCCCTTGCCAAGGACGTCGAGGAGCAGGTGGCTCCCGTGATGGAGCAGGCTGCGTACACCGCCAAGGCGGCCCGCGCACTCACGAGGCAGCGGGAGCGCATGTTCAAGGCGCTTGTCGCTCGGGGCAATAGCTCGCCGCCCAGCTTGGCGCGGATGCACTGCACGCCGAGGTCCGAGCCCGTGGCGATGCTGCCATGTACTTGGTCTACTTCGACCAGATCTTCACGGCGCTCGAGGGCCCTGCCGCTGACCTCCGCGAGATGATCGAGGACGAGAGCGGGCAGCTCCTGGGGGTGGTCGTTGACCGCATCTTCACCAACCTCAGGATCCTCACGCCGGGGTTCGACCTCTCCACAGTGACGGAGGCTCGTCAGGGCGAGGACGTGCGGCGGGTCTCAACCTCCCTCCACGAGCAAGTCGATGCCTTCTGCAACCGCTTCTGGCGTGCGGAGGTTGCCGTGGAGGATAGCGAGGAGGGGGCCGCCTCTTCCGAGATCAAGGAGGGCGCAGTGGAGGATGTGCAGGACGACACTGATTCCGCCTGAGCTTTGGTCATTGCGCCTGTGTGCGCTTGTATCTGAAACAATTTTATAGTTGAAGTCTTTTATAGTTAGTTTTCTTATGCATTTTAATATTTTATTTTAATCAAAACAAATGTTTTAAATTTTAGTGATTTTTGAACATTCCAAAATATTGGGATGTTACAGCTTCGTCTGTGCTTGCGGGCATGGCCTCTTGAGGCTGTTTTATGGATGCTTTGACGAGTCTTTCTTCAAAGACGCCTGGCAGCTGAGCTTGCCTCCTCGATGCGCGCTTGGCGATGTCATCGGCCTCTTGATTTTCCTTTCTTGGGATGTGCATGAGCTCCATGCCCCTGAAGTGCTTCTCAAGCCTGCCGACCTCTTCAAGGTATGCGGCCATGTGGTCGTCCTTAGACTTGTAGCTCTTGTTGGAGAAGTTGACGAGCAGCTGGGAGTCGCCCTTGATGAGTAGGTGCTTGATGCCCAAAGCGATTGCGGCACGTAGGCCGGCGAGCAGGCCTTCGTACTCAGCAATATTGTTGGAGATCTTGTCCATTCCGAAGCACAGCTGGACCACGTAATAGAGCTTGTCGCCCTTGGGTGAGGTCAAGACCACGCCAGCCCCGCTGTGATGACAAGAGAAAGCTCCGTCGAACTTCATGGTCCAGTGGCTGGGCATTTTGTCTCCGGAGGGCTCTTGTTCTTCTCCTAGAGGCTCTTCAGGGGTTGGATCAGTCTATTCGGCGACGAAGTCTGTGATTACCCTTGTGGTATCAAAACGCAAGTTGAATGGTTGTAGCTCTATGATCCATCATGCGACACGATGTGTGGCGTTAGGGTTGTGCAGGATTTGCTCCAGAGGGAATGAGGTAACCATCGTGATGGGGTGCCCCTGGAAGTAGTGTCGCAGCTTTCTTGAGTCGATGAGGAGATTCTGCTGCATTGTGTACCGCTCGCGAGCATCGCTTAGTACTGTATTGACGAAGTAGACTGGATGCTCAACAAGGGTTGTCCGTTTAGTCTTGGTGCTCTCTGCTTGAGGAGGCTCTGCAGGGCCCTCAAGTGGGTTAGCTTGTGGAGTCTCTTTAGGGGCCACAAAGGGGTTGGCATGTGGAGGCTCTTTAGGGCCCTCAAGGGGGTTGGCCTATGGACGCTCTTCAAGCTCCCTTGCGAGATCATCCTGTAGCGGTTGACTTGGGGCAGGCCCCGCTTGTGGCTCTGGGCCTGGCGGTGGGTTTGTGGGGCCTGTTCCTTTGTCGAGCTCTTCGTCAGGCGGTTTTGGCTTTGGAGTGGTTGCACTCTTCTTGTGGAGGACTGGCTCTTCCCTTTCTACCACTAGGACGGCACTGGCGGTCTGTGGAGTGGCTGATAGATACAGCTTCAAGTGCTCGCCTGTCCTTGGGGCTACCATGACTGGTGGGCTAGCCAGGTACCTCTTTAAGTACGCGAAGGCTTTTTCCGCTTCAGGCGTCCACTTGAAGGTGCCAGTTCTCTTCATGATCTTGAAGAATGGCAGAGCTCTCTCGCCAAACTTGGAGATGAATCTACCCAAACTGGCCATGCAGCCTGCTAGACGTTGCATATCCTTGAGCCGGCGTAGAGGTTTCATTTCCTCTATGGCCTTGATTTTGGCAGGGATTGCCTCTATGCCTCGGTGGGACAGAAACGTCGCGAGCTGGGCCAGCTGGAGACCCAGCTGCTCTCCGCCCACCAGGCCGCTAAGGAAACCCTGGAGGAGGGCCGCAAGGGCCTTGCCGAGCGCGAGCGGCAGCTGGCCCTCAAGGAGAAGGAAGTGCGGCTGCGCGACGAGCAGCGGCTTCAGTCGGAGCGTGAGCTCGAGGCGCGCGAAGGGGACCTGGCCCAGGCGATTCAAAAATACGACGAGAACGTCGCCGCCCAGAAGCGCGCCCTGGAGCGCTTGGAGCAGCGGTACACCGAGAAGAAGAAAGAGGCGGATGACGCCCTCCTGGAGCGCGAGAAGCAATACATGCTGACAAAAGCCCAGGAGTTCCGCGACTTGGCCAAGAAGCAGGAGGACCGCTTCAAGGCCAAGCGCACCGCTGATGCCTAGCGGATCGTGGAGCTCGAGAAGGCCAACTCCAATCTCGAGGCCCGCCTCCAACGCGCCAAGGAAGGTCGACGCCTGGCGGAGGAGGGCCGCAGCGCAGCCGTCCAGGACCTCAACGCCCTTGCCAAGGACGTCGAGGAGCAGGTGGCTCCCGTGATGGAGCAGGCTGCGTACACCGCCAAGGCGGCCCGCGCGCTCACGAGGCAGCGGGAGCGCATGTTCAAGGCGCTTGTCGCTCGGGGCAATAGCTCGCCGCCCAGCTTGGCGCGGATGCACTGCACGCCGAGGTCCGAGCCCGTGGCGATGCTGCCATGTACTTGGTCTACTTCGACCAGCTCTTCACGGCGCTCGAGGGCCCTGCCGCTGACCTCCGCGAGATGATCGAGGACGAGAGCGGGCAGCTCCTGGGGGTGGTCGTTGACCGCATCTTCACCAACCTCAGGATCCTCACGCCGGGGTTCGACCTCTCCACAGTGACGGAGGCTCGTCAGGGCGAGGACGTGCGGCGGGTCTCAACCTCCCTCCACGAGCAAGTCGATGCCTTCTGCAACCGCTTCTGGCGTGCGGAGGTTGCCGTGGAGGATAGCGAGGAGGGGGCCGCCTCTTCCGAGATCAAGGAGGGCGCAGTGGAGGATGTGCAGGACGACACTGATTCCGCCTGAGCTTTGGTCATTGCGCCTGTGTGCGCTTGTATCTGAAACAATTTTATAGTTGAAGTCTTTTATAGTTAGTTTTCTTATGCATTTTAATATTTTATTTTAATCAAAACAAATGTTTTAAATTTTAGTGATTTTTGAACATTCCAAAATATTGGGATGTTACAGCTTCGTCTGTGCTTGCGGGCATGGCCTCTTGAGGCTGTTTTATGGATGCTTTGACGAGTCTTTCTTCAAAGACGCCTGGCAGCTGAGCTTGCCTCCTCGATGCGCGCTTGGCGATGTCATCGGCCTCTTGATTTTCCTTTCTTGGGATGTGCATGAGCTCCATGCCCCTGAAGTGCTTCTCAAGCCTGCCGACCTCTTCAAGGTATGCGGCCATGTGGTCGTCCTTAGACTTGTAGCTCTTGTTGGAGAAGTTGACGAGCAGCTGGGAGTCGCCCTTGATGAGTAGGTGCTTGATGCCCAAAGCGATTGCGGCACGTAGGCCGGCGAGCAGGCCTTCGTACTCAGCAATATTGTTGGAGATCTTGTCCATTCCGAAGCACAGCTGGACCACGTAATAGAGCTTGTCGCCCTTGGGTGAGGTCAAGACCACGCCAGCCCCGCTGTGATGACAAGAGAAAGCTCCGTCGAACTTCATGGTCCAGTGGCTGGGCATTTTGTCTCCGGAGGGCTCTTGTTCTTCTCCTAGAGGCTCTTCAGGGGTTGGATCAGTCTATTCGGCGACGAAGTCTGTGATTACCCTTGTGGTATCAAAACGCAAGTTGAATGGTTGTAGCTCTATGATCCATCATGCGACACGATGTGTGGCGTTAGGGTTGTGCAGGATTTGCTCCAGAGGGAATGAGGTAACCATCGTGATGGGGTGCCCCTGGAAGTAGTGTCGCAGCTTTCTTGAGTCGATGAGGAGATTCTGCTGCATTGTGTACCGCTCGCGAGCATCGCTTAGTACTGTATTGACGAAGTAGACTGGATGCTCAAC
Source organism: Poa annua (assembly GCA_026929855.1). Lineage (NCBI taxonomy): Eukaryota > Viridiplantae > Streptophyta > Magnoliopsida > Poales > Poaceae > Poa > Poa annua. Next base: position 40,073,672 of record CM049429.1, on the reverse strand, counting down.
AAGGGTTGTCCGTTTAGTCTTGGTGCTCTCTGCTTGAGGAGGCTCTGCAGGGCCCTCAAGTGGGTTAGCTTGTGGAGTCTCTTTAGGGGCCACAAAGGGGTTGGCATGTGGAGGCTCTTTAGGGCCCTCAAGGGGGTTGGCCTATGGACGCTCTTCAAGCTCCCTTGCGAGATCATCCTGTAGCGGTTGACTTGGGGCAGGCCCCGCTTGTGGCTCTGGGCCTGGCGGTGGGTTTGTGGGGCCTGTTCCTTTGTCGAGCTCTTCGTCAGGCGGTTTTGGCTTTGGAGTGGTTGCACTCTTCTTGTGGAGGACTGGCTCTTCCCTTTCTACCACTAGGACGGCACTGGCGGTCTGTGGAGTGGCTGATAGATACAGCTTCAAGTGCTCGCCTGTCCTTGGGGCTACCATGACTGGTGGGCTAGCCAGGTACCTCTTTAAGTACGCGAAGGCTTTTTCCGCTTCAGGCGTCCACTTGAAGGTGCCAGTTCTCTTCATGATCTTGAAGAATGGCAGAGCTCTCTCGCCAAACTTGGAGATGAATCTACCCAAACTGGCCATGCAGCCTGCTAGACGTTGCATATCCTTGAGCCGGCGTAGAGGTTTCATTTCCTCTATGGCCTTGATTTTGGCAGGGATTGCCTCTATGCCTCGGTGGGACAGAAACGTCGCGAGCTGGGCCAGCTGGAGACCCAGCTGCTCTCCGCCCACCAGGCCGCTAAGGAAACCCTGGAGGAGGGCCGCAAGGGCCTTGCCGAGCGCGAGCGGCAGCTGGCCCTCAAGGAGAAGGAAGTGCGGCTGCGCGACGAGCAGCGGCTTGAGGCGGAGCGCGAGCTCGAGGCGCGCGAAGGGGACCTGGCCCAGGCGATTCAAAAATACGACGAGAACGTCGCCGCCCAGAAGCGCGCCCTGGAGCGCTTCGAGCAGCGGTACACCGAGAAGAAGAAAGAGGCGGATGACGCCCTCCTGGAGCGCGAGAAGCAATACATGCTGACAAAAGCCCAGGAGTTCCGCGACTTGGCCAAGAAGCAGGAGGATCGCTTCAAGGCCAAGCGCACCGCTGATGCCTAGCGGATCGTGGAGCTCGAGAAGGCCAACTCCAATCTCGAGGTCCGCCTCCAACGCGCCAAGGAAGGTCGACGCCTGGCGGAGGAGGGCCGCAGCGCAGCCGTCCAGGACCTCAACGCCCTTGCCAAGGACGTCGAGGAGCAGGTGGCTCCCGTGATGGAGCAGGCTGCGTACACCGCCAAGGCGGCCCGCGCGCTCACGAGGCAGCGGGAGCGCATGTTCGAGGCGCTTGTCGCTCGGGGCAATAGCTCGCCGCCCAGCTTGGCGTGGATGCGCTGCACGCCGAGGTCCGAGCCCGTGGCGATGCTGCCATGTACTTGGTCTACTTCGACCAGCTCTTCACGGCGCTCGAGGGCCCTGCCGCTGACCTCCGCGAGATGATCGAGGACGAGAGCGGGCAGCTCCTGGGGGTGGTCGTTGACCGCATCTTCACCAACCTCAGGATCCTCACGCCGGGGTTCGACCTCTCCACAGTGACGGAGGCTCGTCAGGGCGAGGACGTGCGGCGGGTCTCAACCTCCCTCCACGAGCAAGTCGATGCCTTCTGCAACCGCTTCTAGCGTGCGGAGGTTGCCGTGGAGGATAGCGAGGAGGGGGCCGCCTCTTCCGAGATCAAGGAGGGCGCAGTGGAGGATGTGCAGGACGACACTGATTCCGCCTGAGCTTTGGTCATTGCGCCTGTGTGCGCTTGTATCTGAAACAATTTTATAGTTGAAGTCTTTTATAGTTAGTTTTCTTATGCATTTTAATATTTTATTTTAATCAAAACAAAAGTTTTAAATTTTAGTGATTTTTGAACATTCCAAAATATTGGGATGTTACAGCTTCGTCTGTGCTTGCGGGCATGGCCTCTTGAGGCTGTTTTATGGATGTTTTGACGAGTCTTTCTTCAAAGACGCCTGGCAGCTGAGCTTGCCTCCTCGATGCGCGCTTGGCGATGTTATCGGCCTCTTGATTTTCCTTTCTTGGGATGTGCATGAGCTCCATGCCCCTGAAGTGCTTCCCAAGCCTGCCGACCTCTTCAAGGTATGCGGCCATGTGGTCGTCCTTAGACTTGTAGCTCTTGTTGGAGAAGTTGACGAGCAGCTGGGAGTCGCCCTTGATGAGTAGGTGCTTGATGCCCAAAGCGATTGCGGCACGTAGGCCGGCGAGCAGGCCTTCGTACTCAGCAATATTGTTGGAGATCTTGTCCATTCCGAAGCACAGCTGGACCACGTAATAGAGCTTGTCGCCCTTGGGTGAGGTCAAGACCACGCCAGCCCCGCTGTGATGACAAGAGAAAGCTCCGTCGAACTTCATGGTCCAGTGGCTGGGCATTTTGTCTCCGGAGGGCTCTTGTTCTTCTCCTAGAGGCTCTTCAGGGGTTGGATCAGTCTATTCGGCGACGAAGTATGTGATTACCCTTGTGGTATCAAAACGCAAGTTGAATGGTTGTAGCTCTATGTTCCATCATGCGAAACGATGTGTGGCGTTAGGGTTGTGCAGGATTTGCTCCAGAGGGAATGAGGTAACCATCGTGATGGGGTGCCCCTGGAAGTAGTGTCGCAGCTTTCTTGAGTCGATGAGGAGATTCTGCTTCATTGTGTACCGCTCGCGAGCATCGCTTAGTACTGTATTGACGAAGTAGACTGGATGCTCAACAAGGGTTGTCCGTTTAGTCTTGGTGCTCTCTGCTTGAGGAGGCTCTGCAGGGCCCTCAAGTGGGTTAGCTTGTGGAGTCTCTTTAGGGGCCACAAAGGGGTTGGCATGTGGAGGCTCTTTAGGGCCCTCAAGGGGGTTGGCCTATGGACGCTCTTCAAGCTCCCTTGCGAGATCATCCTGTAGCGGTTGACTTGGGGCAGGCCCCGCTTGTGGCTCTGGGCCTGGCGGTGGGTTTGTGGGGCCTGTTCCTTTGTCGAGCTCTTCGTCAGGCGGTTTTGGCTTTGGAGTGGTTGCACTCTTCTTGTGGAGGACTGGCTCTTCCCTTTCTACCACTAGGACGGCACTGGCGGTCTGTGGAGTGGCTGATAGATACAGCTTCAAGTGCTCGCCTGTCCTTGGGGCTACCATGACTGGTGGGCTAGCCAGGTACCTCTTTAAGTACGCGAAGGCTTTTTCCGCTTCAGGCGTCCACTTGAAGGTGCCAGTTCTCTTCATGATCTTGAAGAATGGCAGAGCTCTCTCGCCAAACTTGGAGATGAATCTACCCAAACTGGCCATGCAGCCTGCTAGACGTTGCATATCCTTGAGCCGGCGTAGAGGTTTCATTTCCTCTATGGCCTTGATTTTGGCAGGGATTGCCTCTATGCCTCGGTGGGACAGAAACGTCGCGAGCTGGGCCAGCTGGAGACCCAGCTGCTCTCCGCCCACCAGGCCGCTAAGGAAACCCTGGAGGAGGGCCGCAAGGGCCTTGCCGAGCGCGAGCGGCAGCTGGCCCTCAAGGAGAAGGAAGTGCGGCTGCGCGACGAGCAGCGGCTTGAGGCGGAGCGCGAGCTCGAGGCGCGCGAAGGGGACCTGGCCCAGGCGATTCAAAAATACGACGAGAACGTCGCCGCCCAGAAGCGCGCCCTGGAGCGCTTCGAGCAGCGGTACACCGAGAAGAAGAAAGAGGCGGATGACGCCCTCCTGGAGCGCGAGAAGCAATACATGCTGACAAAAGCCCAGGAGTTCCGCGACTTGGCCAAGAAGCAGGAGGACCGCTTCAAGGCCAAGCGCACCGCTGATGCCTAGCGGATCGTGGAGCTCGAGAAGGCCAACTCCAATCTCGAGGCCCGCCTCCAACGCGCCAAGGAAGGTCGACGCCTGGCGGAGGAGGGCCGCAGCGCAGCCGTCCAGGACCTCAACGCCCTTGCCAAGGACGTCGAGGAGCAGGTGGCTCCCGTGATGGAGCAGGCTGCGTACACCGCCAAGGCGGCCCGCGCGCTCACGAGGCAGCGGGAGCGCATGTTCGAGGCGCTTGTCGCTCGGGGCAATAGCTCGCCGCCCAGCTTGGCGCGGATGCGCTGCACGCCGAGGTCCGAGCCCGTGGCGATGCTGCCATGTACTTGGTCTACTTCGACCAGCTCTTCACGGCGCTCGAGGGCCCTGCCGCTGACCTCCGCGAGATGATCGAGGACGAGAGCGGGCAGCTCCTGGGGGTGGTCGTTGACCGCATCTTCACCAACCTCAGGATCCTCACGCCGGGGTTCGACCTCTCCACAGTGACGGAGGCTCGTCAGGGCGAGGACGTGCGGCGGGTCTCAACCTCCCTCCACGAGCAAGTCGATGCCTTCTGCAACCGCTTCTAGCGTGCGGAGGTTGCCGTGGAGGATAGCGAGGAGGGGGGCGCCTCTTCCGAGATCAAGGAGGGCGCAGTGGAGGATGTGCAGGACGACACTGATTCCGCCTGAGCTTTGGTCATTGCGCCTGTGTGCGCTTGTATCTGAAACAATTTTATAGTTGAAGTCTTTTATAGTTAGTTTTCTTATGCATTTTAATATTTTATTTTAATCAAAACAAAAGTTTTAAATTTTAGTGATTTTTTAACATTCCAAAATATTGGGATGTTACAGCTTCGTCTGTGCTTGCGGGCATGGCCTCTTGAGGCTGTTTTATGGATGTTTTGACGAGTCTTTCTTCAAAGACGCCTGGCAGCTGAGCTTGCCTCCTCGATGCGCGCTTGGCGATGTCATCGGCCTCTTGATTTTCCTTTCTTGGGATGTGCATGAGCTCCATGCCCCTGAAGTGCTTCTCAAGCCTGCCGACCTCTTCAAGGTATGCGGCCATGTGGTCGTCCTTAGACTTGTAGCTCTTGTTGGAGAAGTTGACGAGCAGCTGGGAGTCGCCCTTGATGAGTAGGTGCTTGATGACCAAAGCGATTGCGGCACGTAGGCCGCCGAGCAGGCCTTCGTACTCAGCAATATTGTTGGAGATCTTGTCCATTCCGAAGCACAGCTGGACCACGTAATAGAGCTTGTCGCCCTTGGGTGAGGTCAAGACCACGCCAGCCCCGCTGTGATGACAAGAGAAAGCTCCGTCGAACTTCATGGTCCAGTGGCTGGGCATTTTGTCTCCGGAGGGCTCTTGTTCTTCTCCTAGAGGCTCTTCAGGGGTTGGATCAGTCTATTCGGCGACGAAGTCTGTGATTACCCTTGTGGTATCAAAACGCAAGTTGAATGGTTGTAGCTCTATGTTCCATCATGCGACACGATGTGTGGCGTTAGGGTTGTGCAGGATTTGCTCCAGAGGGAATGAGGTAACCATCGTGATGGGGTGCCCCTGGAAGTAGTGTCGCAGCTTTCTTGAGTCGATGAGGAGATTCTGCTGCATTGTGTACCGCTCGCGAGCATCGCTTAGTACTGTATTGACGAAGTAGACTGGATGCTCAACAAGGGTTGTCCGTTTAGTCTTGGTGCTCTCTGCTTGAGGAGGCTCTGCAGGGCCCTCAAGTGGGTTAGCTTGTGGAGTCTCTTTAGGGGCCACAAAGGGGTTGGCATGTGGAGGCTCTTTAGGGCCCTCAAGGGGGTTGGCCTATGGACGCTCTTCAAGCTCCCTTGCGAGATCATCCTGTAGCGGTTGACTTGGGGCAGGCCCCGCTTGTGGCTCTGGGCCTGGCGGTGGGTTTGTGGGGCCTGTTCCTTTGTCGAGCTCTTCGTCAGGCGGTTTTGGCTTTGGAGTGGTTGCACTCTTCTTGTGGAGGACTGGCTCTTCCCTTTCTACCACTAGGACGGCACTGGCGGTCTGTGGAGTGGCTGATAGATACAGCTTCAAGTGCTCGCCTGTCCTTGGGGCTACCATGACTGGTGGGCTAGCCAGGTACCTCTTTAAGTACGCGAAGGCTTTTTCCGCTTCAGGCGTCCACTTGAAGGTGCCAGTTCTCTTCATGATCTTGAAGAATGGCAGAGCTCTCTCGCCAAACTTGGAGATGAATCTACCCAAACTGGCCATGCAGCCTGCTAGACGTTGCATATCCTTGAGCCGGCGTAGAGGTTTCATTTCCTCTATGGCCTTGATTTTGGCAGGGATTGCCTCTATGCCTCGGTGGGACAGAAACGTCGCGAGCTGGGCCAGCTGGAGACCCAGCTGCTCTCCGCCCACCAGGCCGCTAAGGAAACCCTGGAGGAGGGCCGCAAGGGCCTTGCCGAGCGCGAGCGGCAGCTGGCCCTCAAGGAGAAGGAAGTGCGGCTGCGCGACGAGCAGCGGCTTGAGGCGGAGCGCGAGCTCGAGGCGCGCGAAGGGGACCTGGCCCAGGCGATTCAAAAATACGACGAGAACGTCGCCGCCCAGAAGCGCGCCCTGGAGCGCTTCGAGCAGCGGTACACCGAGAAGAAGAAAGAGGCGGATGACGCCCTCCTGGAGCGCGAGAAGCAATACATGCTGACAAAAGCCCAGGAGTTCCGCGACTTGGCCAAGAAGCAGGAGGACCGCTTCAAGGCCAAGCGCACCGCTGATGCCTAGCGGATCGTGGAGCTCGAGAAGGCCAACTCCAATCTCGAGGCCCGCCTCCAACGCGCCAAGGAAGGTCGACGCCTGGCGGAGGAGGGCCGCAGCGCAGCCGTCCAGGACCTCAACGCCCTTGCCAAGGACGTCGAGGAGCAGGTGGCTCCCGTGATGGAGCAGGCTGCGTACACCGCCAAGGCGGCCCGCGCGCTCACGAGGCAGCGGGAGCGCATGTTCGAGGCGCTTGTCGCTCGGGGCAATAGCTCGCCGCCCAGCTTGGCGCGGATGCGCTGCACGCCGAGGTCCGAGCCCGTGGCGATGCTGCCATGTACTTGGTCTACTTCGACCAGCTCTTCACGGCGCTCGAGGGCCCTGCCGCTGACCTCCGCGAGATGATCGAGGACGAGAGCGGGCAGCTCCTGGGGGTGGTCGTTGACCGCATCTTCACCAACCTCAGGATCCTCACGCCGGGGTTCGACCTCTCCACAGTGACGGAGGCTCGTCAGGGCGAGGACGTGCGGCGGGTCTCAACCTCCCTCCACGAGCAAGTCGATGCCTTCTGCAACCGCTTCTAGCGTGCGGAGGTTGCCGTGGAGGATAGCGAGGAGGGGGCCGCCTCTTCCGAGATCAAGGAGGGCGCAGTGGAGGATGTGCAGGACGACACTGATTCCGCCTGAGCTTTGGTCATTGCGCCTGTGTGCGCTTGTATCTGAAACAATTTTATAGTTGAAGTCTTTTATAGTTAGTTTTCTTATGCATTTTAATATTTTATTTTAATCAAAACAAAAGTTTTAAATTTTAGTGATTTTTGAACATTCCAAAATATTGGGATGTTACAGCTTCGTCTGTGCTTGCGGGCATGGCCTCTTGAGGCTGTTTTATGGATGTTTTGACGAGTCTTTCTTCAAAGACGCCTGGCAGCTGAGCTTGCCTCCTCGATGCGCGCTTGGCGATGTCATCGGCCTCTTGATTTTCCTTTCTTGGGATGTGCATGAGCTCCATGCCCCTGAAGTGCTTCTCAAGCCTGCCGACCTCTTCAAGGTATGCGGCCATGTGGTCGTCCTTAGACTTGTAGCTCTTGTTGGAGAAGTTGACGAGCAGCTGGGAGTCGCCCTTGATGAGTAGGTGCTTGATGACCAAAGCGATTGCGGCACGTAGGCCGGCGAGCAGGCCTTCGTACTCAGCAATATTGTTGGAGATCTTGTCCATTCCGAAGCACAGCTGGACCACGTAATAGAGCTTGTCGCCCTTGGGTGAGGTCAAGACCACGCCAGCCCCGCTGTGATGACAAGAGAAAGCTCCGTCGAACTTCATGGTCCAGTGGCTGGGCATTTTGTCTCCGGAGGGCTCTTGTTCTTCTCCTAGAGGCTCTTCAGGGGTTGGATCAGTCTATTCGGCGACGAAGTCTGTGATTACCCTTGTGGTATCAAAACGCAAGTTGAATGGTTGTAGCTCTATGTTCCATCATGCGACACGATGTGTGGCGTTAGGGTTGTGCAGGATTTGCTCCAGAGGGAATGAGGTAACCATCATGATGGGGTGCCCCTGGAAGTAGTGTCGCAGCTTTCTTGAGTCGATGAGGAGATTCTGCTGCATTGTGTACCGCTCGCGAGCATCGCTTAGTACTGTATTGACGAAGTAGACTGGATGCTCAACAAGGGTTGTCCGTTTAGTCTTGGTGCTCTCTGCTTGAGGAGGCTCTGCAGGGCCCTCAAGTGGGTTAGCTTGTGGAGTCTCTTTAGGGGCCACAAAGGGGTTGGCATGTGGAGGCTCTTTAGGGCCCTCAAGGGGGTTGGCCTATGGACGCTCTTCAAGCTCCCTTGCGAGATCATCCTGTAGCGGTTGACTTGGGGCAGGCCCCGCTTGTGGCTCTGGGCCTGGCGGTGGGTTTGTGGGGCCTGTTCCTTTGTCGAGCTCTTCGTCAGGCGGTTTTGGCTTTGGAGTGGTTGCACTCTTCTTGTGGAGGACTGGCTCTTCCCTTTCTACCACTAGGACGGCACTGGCGGTCTGTGGAGTGGCTGATAGATACAGCTTCAAGTGCTCGCCTGTCCTTGGGGCTACCATGACTGGTGGGCTAGCCAGGTACCTCTTTAAGTACGCGAAGGCTTTTTCCGCTTCAGGCGTCCACTTGAAGGTGCCAGTTCTCTTCATGATCTTGAAGAATGGCAGAGCTCTCTCGCCAAACTTGGAGATGAATCTACCCAAACTGGCCATGCAGCCTGCTAGACGTTGCATATCCTTGAGCCGGCGTAGAGGTTTCATTTCCTCTATGGCCTTGATTTTGGCAGGGATTGCCTCTATGCCTCGGTGGGACAGAAACGTCGCGAGCTGGGCCAGCTGGAGACCCAGCTGCTCTCCGCCCACCAGGCCGCTAAGGAAACCCTGGAGGAGGGCCGCAAGGGCCTTGCCGAGCGCGAGCGGCAGCTGGCCCTCAAGGAGAAGGAAGTGCGGCTGCGCGACGAGCAGCGGCTTCAGGCGGAGCGCGAGCTCGAGGCGCGCGAAGGGGACCTGGCCCAGGCGATTCAAAAATACGACGAGAACGTCGCCGCCCAGAAGCGCGCCCTGGAGCGCTTCGAGCAGCGGTACACCGAGAAGAAGAAAGAGGCGGATGACGCCCTCCTGGAGCGCGAGAAGCAATACATGCTGACAAAAGCCCAGGAGTTCCGCGACTTGGCCAAGAAGCAGGAGGACCGCTTCAAGGCCAAGCGCACCGCTGATGCCTAGCGGATCGTGGAGCTCGAGAAGGCCAACTCCAATCTCGAGGCCCGCCTCCAACGCGCCAAGGAAGGTCGACGCCTGGCGGAGGAGGGCCGCAGCGCAGCCGTCCAGGACCTCAACGCCCTTGCCAAGGACGTCGAGGAGCAGGTGGCTCCCGTGATGGAGCAGGCTGCGTACACCGCCAAGGCGGCCCGCGCGCTCACGAGGCAGCGGGAGCGCATGTTCGAGGCGCTTGTCGCTCGGGGCAATAGCTCGCCGCCCAGCTTGGCGCGGATGCGCTGCACGCCGAGGTCCGAGCCCGTGGCGATGCTGCCATGTACTTGGTCTACTTCGACCAGCTCTTCACGGCGCTCGAGGGCCCTGCCGCTGACCTCCGCGAGATGATCGAGGACGAGAGCGGGCAGCTCCTGGGGGTGGTCGTTGACCGCATCTTCACCAACCTCAGGATCCTCACGCCGGGGTTCGACCTCTCCACAGTGACGGAGGCTCGTCAGGGCGAGGACGTGCGGCGGGTCTCAACCTCCCTCCACGAGCAAGTCGATGCCTTCTGCAACCGCTTCTAGCGTGCGGAGGTTGCCGTGGAGGATAGCGAGGAGGGGGCCGCCTCTTCCGAGATCAAGGAGGGCGCAGTGGAGGATGTGCAGGACGACACTGATTCCGCCTGAGCTTTGGTCATTGCGCCTGTGTGCGCTTGTATCTGAAACAATTTTATAGTTGAAGTCTTTTATAGTTAGTTTTCTTATGCATTTTAATATTTTATTTTAATCAAAACAAAAGTTTAAAATTTTAGTGATTTTTGAACATTCCAAAATATTGGGATGTTACAGCTTCGTCTGTGCTTGCGGGCATGGCCTCTTGAGGCTGTTTTATGGATGTTCTGACGAGTCTTTCTTCAAAGACGCCTGGCAGCTGAGCTTGCCTCCTCGATGCGCGCTTGGCGATGTCATCGGCCTCTTGATTTTCCTTTCTTGGGATGTGCATGAGCTCCATGCCCCTGAAGTGCTTCTCAAGCCTGCCGACCTCTTCAAGGTATGCGGCCATGTGGTCGTCCTTAGACTTGTAGCTCTTGTTGGAGAAGTTGACGAGCAGCTGGGAGTCGCCCTTGATGAGTAGGTGCTTGATGCCCAAAGCGATTGCGGCACGTAGGCCGGCGAGCAGGCCTTCATACTCAGCAATATTGTTGGAGATCTTGTCCATTCCGAAGCACAGCTGGACCACGTAATAGAGCTTGTCGCCCTTGGGTGAGGTCAAGACCACGCCAGCCCCGCTGTGATGACAAGAGAAAGCTCCGTCGAACTTCATGGTCCAGTGGCTGGGCATTTTGTCTCCGGAGGGCTCTTGTTCTTCTCCTAGAGGCTCTTCAGGGGTTGGATCAGTCTATTCGGCGACGAAGTCTGTGATTACCCTTGTGGTATCAAAACGCAAGTTGAATGGTTGTAGCTCTATGTTCCATCATGCGACACGATGTGTGGCGTTAGGGTTGTGCAGGATTTGCTCCAGAGGGAATGAGGTAACCATCGTGATGGGGTGCCCCTGGAAGTAGTGTCGCAGCTTTCTTGAGTCGATGAGGAGATTCTGCTGCATTGTGTACCGCTCGCGAGCATCGCTTAGTACTGTATTGACGAAGTAGACTGGATGCTCAACAAGGGTTGTCCGTTTAGTCTTGGTGCTCTCTGCTTGAGGAGGCTCTACAGGGCCCTCAAGTGGGTTAGCTTGTGGAGTCTCTTTAGGGGCCACAAAGGGGTTGGCATGTGGAGGCTCTTTAGGGCCCTCAAGGGGGTTGGCCTATGGACGCTCTTCAAGCTCCCTTGCGAGATCATCCTGTAGCGGTTGACTTGGGGCAGGCCCCGCTTGTGGCTCTGGGCCTGGCGGTGGGTTTGTGGGGCCTGTTCCTTTGTCGAGCTCTTCGTCAGGCGGTTTTGGCTTTGGAGTGGTTGCACTCTTCTTGTGGAGGACTGGCTCTTCCCTTTCTACCACTAGGACGGCACTGGCGGTCTGTGGAGTGGCTGATAGATACAGCTTCAAGTGCTCGCCTGTCCTTGGGGCTACCATGACTGGTGGGCTAGCCAGGTACCTCTTTAAGTACGCGAAGGCTTTTTCCGCTTCAGGCGTCCACTTGAAGGTGCCAGTTCTCTTCATGATCTTGAAGAATGGCAGAGCTCTCTCGCCAAACTTGGAGATGAATCTACCCAAACTGGCCATGCAGCCTGCTAGACGTTGCATATCCTTGAGCCGGCGTAGAGGTTTCATTTCCTCTATGGCCTTGATTTTGGCAGGGATTGCCTCTATGCCTCGGTGGGACAGAAACGTCGCGAGCTGGGCCAGCTGGAGACCCAGCTGCTCTCCGCCCACCAGGCCGCTAAGGAAACCCTGGAGGAGGGCCGCAAGGGCCTTGCCGAGCGCGAGCGGCAGCTGGCCCTCAAGGAGAAGGAAGTGCGGCTGCGCGACGAGCAGCGGCTTCAGGCGGAGCGCGAGCTCGAGGCGCGCGAAGGGGACCTGGCCCAGGCGATTCAAAAATACGACGAGAACGTCGCCGCCCAGAAGCGCGCCCTGGAGCGCTTCGAGCAGCGGTACACCGAGAAGAAGAAAGAGGCGGATGACGCCCTCCTGGAGCGCGAGAAGCAATACATGCTGACAAAAGCCCAGGAGTTCCGCGACTTGGCCAAGAAGCAGGAGGACCGCTTCAAGGCCAAGCGCACCGCTGATGCCTAGCGGATCGTGGAGCTCGAGAAGGCCAACTCCAATCTCGAGGCCCGCCTCCAACGCGCCAAGGAAGGTCGACGCCTGGCGGAGGAGGGCCGCAGCGCAGCCGTCCAGGACCTCAACGCCCTTGCCAAGGACGTCGAGGAGCAGGTGGCTCCCGTGATGGAGCAGGCTGCGTACACCGCCAAGGCGGCCCGCGCGCTCACGAGGCAGCGGGAGCGCATGTTCGAGGCGCTTGTCGCTCGGGGCAATAGCTCGCCGCCCAGCTTGGCGCGGATGCGCTGCACGCCGAGGTCCGAGCCCGTGGCGATGCTGCCATGTACTTGGTCTACTTCGACCAGCTCTTCACGGCGCTCGAGGGCCCTGCCGCTGACCTCCGCGAGATGATCGAGGACGAGAGCGGGCAGCTCCTGGGGGTGGTCGTTGACCGCATCTTCACCAACCTCAGGATCCTCACGCCGGGGTTCGACCTCTCCACAGTGACGGAGGCTCGTCAGGGCGAGGACGTGCGGCGGGTCTCAACCTCCCTCCACGAGCAAGTCGATGCCTTCTGCAACCGCTTCTAGCGTGCGGAGGTTGCCGTGGAGGATAGCGAGGAGGGGGCCGCCTCTTCCGAGATCAAGGAGGGCGCAGTGGAGGATGTGCAGGACGACACTGATTCCGCCTGAGCTTTGGTCATTGCGCCTGTGTGCGCTTGTATCTGAAACAATTTTATAGTTGAAGTCTTTTATAGTTAGTTTTCTTATGCATTTTAATATTTTATTTTAATCAAAACAAAAGTTTTAAATTTTAGTGATTTTTGAACATTCCAAAATATTGGGATGTTACAGCTTCGTCTGTGCTTGCGGGCATGGCCTCTTGAGGCTGTTTTATGGATGTTCTGACGAGTCTTTCTTCAAAGACGCCTGGCAGCTGAGCTTGCCTCCTCGATGCGCGCTTGGCGATGTCATCGGCCTCTTGATTTTCCTTTCTTGGGATGTGCATGAGCTCCATGCCCCTGAAGTGCTTCTCAAGCCTGCCGACCTCTTCAAGGTATGCGGCCATGTGGTCGTCCTTAGACTTGTAGCTCTTGTTGGAGAAGTTGACGAGCAGCTGGGAGTCGCCCTTGATGAGTAGGTGCTTGATGCCCAAAGCGATTGCGGCACGTAGGCCGGCGAGCAGGCCTTCATACTCAGCAATATTGTTGGAGATCTTGTCCATTCCGAAGCACAGCTGGACCACGTAATAGAGCTTGTCGCCCTTGGGTGAGGTCAAGACCACGCCAGCCCCGCTGTGATGACAAGAGAAAGCTCCGTCGAACTTCATGGTCCAGTGGCTGGGCATTTTGTCTCCGGAGGGCTCTTGTTCTTCTCCTAGAGGCTCTTCAGGGGTTGGATCAGTCTATTCGGCGACGAAGTCTGTGATTACCCTTGTGGTATCAAAACGCAAGTTGAATGGTTGTAGCTCTATGTTCCATCATGCGACACGATGTGTGGCGTTAGGGTTGTGCAGGATTTGCTCCAGAGGGAATGAGGTAACCATCGTGATGGGGTGCCCCTGGAAGTAGTGTCGCAGCTTTCTTGATTCGATGAGGAGATTCTGCTGCATTGTGTACCGCTCGCGAGCATCGCTTAGTACTGTATTGACGAAGTAGACTGGATGCTCAACAAGGGTTGTCCGTTTAGTCTTGGTGCTCTCTGCTTGAGGAGGCTCTGCAGGGCCCTCAAGTGGGTTAGCTTGTGGAGTCTCTTTAGGGGCCACAAAGGGGTTGGCATGTGGAGGCTCTTTAGGGCCCTCAAGGGGGTTGGCCTATGGACGCTCTTCAAGCTCCCTTGCGAGATCATCCTGTAGCGGTTGACTTGGGGCAGGCCCCGCTTGTGGCTCTGGGCCTGGCGGTGGGTTTGTGGGGCCTGTTCCTTTGTCGAGCTCTTCGTCAGGCGGTTTTGGCTTTGGAGTGGTTGCACTCTTCTTGTGGAGGACTGGCTCTTCCCTATCTACCACCAGGACGGCACTGGCGGTCTGTGGAGTGGCTGATATATACAGCTTCAAGTGCTTGCCTGTCCTTGGGGCTACCATGACTGGTGGGCTAGCCAGGTACCTCTTTTAGTACTCGAAGGCTTTTTCCGCTTCAGGCGTCCACTTGAAGGTGCCAGTTCTCTTCATGATCTTGAAGAATGGCAGAGCTCTCTCGCCAAACTTGGAGATGAATCTACCCAAACTGGCCATGCAGCCTGCTAGACGTTGCATATCCTTGAGCCGGCGTAGAGGTTTCATTTCCTCTATGGCCTTGATTTTGGCAGGGATTGCCTCTATGCCTCGGTGGGACAGAAACGTCGCGAGCTGGGCCAGCTGGAGACCCAGCTGCTCTCCGCCCACCAGGCCGCTAAGGAAACCGTGGAGGAGGACCGCAAGGGCCTTGCCGAGCGCGAGCGGCAGCTGGCCCTCAAGGAGAAGGAAGTGCGGCTGCGCGACGAGCAGCGGCTTCAGGCGGAGCGCGAGCTCGAGGCGCGCGAAGGGGACCTGGCCCAGGCGATTCAAAAATACGACGAGAACGTGGCCGCCCAGAAGCGCGCCCTGGAGCGCTTCGAGCAGCGGTACACCGAGAAAAAGAAAGAGGCGGATGACGCCCTCCTGGAGCGCGAGAAGCAATACATGCTGACAAAAGCCCAGGAGTTCCGCGACTTGGCCAAGAAGCAGGAGGACCGCTTCAAGGCCAAGCGCACCGCTGATGCCTAGCGGATCGTGGAGCTCGAGAAGGCCAACTCCAATCTCGAGGCCCGCCTCCAACGCGCCAAGGAAGGTCGACGCCTGGCGGAGGAGGGCCGCAGCGCAGCCGTCCAGGACCTCAACGCCCTTGCCAAGGACGTCGAGGAGCAGGTGGCTCCCGTGATGGAGCAGGCTGCGTACACCGCCAAGGCGGCCCGCGCGCTCACGAGGCAGCGGGAGCGCATGTTCGAGGCGCTTGTCGCTCGGGGCAATAGCTCGCCGCCCAGCTTGGCGCGGATGCGCTGCACGCCGAGGTCCGAGCCCGTGGCGATGCTGCCATGTACTTGGTCTACTTCGACCAGCTCTTCACGGCGCTCGAGGGCCCTGCCGCTGACCTCCGCGAGATGATCGAGGACGAGAGCGGGCAGCTCCTGGGGGTGGTCGTTGACCGCATCTTCACCAACCTCAGGATCCTCACGCCGGGCTTCGACCTCTCCACAGTGACGGAGG
Organism: Poa annua; assembly: GCA_026929855.1. Classification (NCBI taxonomy): domain Eukaryota; kingdom Viridiplantae; phylum Streptophyta; class Magnoliopsida; order Poales; family Poaceae; genus Poa; species Poa annua. Next base: position 40,058,594 of record CM049429.1, on the reverse strand, counting down.
CTCGTCAGGGCGAGGACGTGCGGCGGGTCTCAACCTCCCTCCACGAGCAAGTCGATGCCTTCTGCAACAACCGCTTCTAGCGTGCGGAGGTTGCCATGGAGGATAGCGAGGAGGGGGCCGCCTCTTCCGAGATCAAGGAGGGCGCAGTGGAGGATGTGCAGGACGACACTGATTCCGCCTGAGCTTTGGTCATTGCGCCTGTGTGCGCTTGTATCTGAAACAATTTTATGCTTAGACACTGTGCTACCTTGGGCATGTAATATGTTCTCGTTTGCAATTTGCTTTTAGCTTGTGTGCCCCTTGAGAGGTCCCTTTTGACTTATTTTCATGTCTATTGGTTCTCTGCGTCGTTTGGACCCGTCTCTTCGTGCCATGACCCCGCCACTTCGGTATTCTAGAGCAATGACTCAGCAAGGCCAGGGGGAGTTTAGCCTAGGAGAGATAAGAACCCTGAGTCGCGATGCTCGAGGGAGTCCATGAAGCACAAAGGAAAGCGAAATCGCTCGAGGGATAAACGAGCGCTTGAGGGAAAAAGGCACTCGAGGCATGGGTGCGAGACTTAGCTTCTCGAGACTCTTCGCCCTGTAGAGGTCTTTAGCCTGGTGAGGAGGTCCTCTGTAGGGGTGTTTCCCATGTTGCCTCCTCAGGCTTGCGGAGACGCTAGTTCCCTGTAGATGTTAGAGGAGCAAACTCAAACGCTTTTGCACGGTACTGGGGACTCATGCGCGCTTATAGGTCCCCTCAGGCGCTCCTCGCGAGGAGAGTAAGTACCAAGGTCCTTTGTAGAGATGGCATGTTTCTGGGAGGCTGCCCTCCAGACAGAGCTCAGCTCCTTGGATTTTGCAGTGCTGCTGGTGTGTCAATTGAGGCACTGGCACCGTACTCAGCCCCCTCTCGCGAGGTGCGCATGTGGAGAGATATATGCGCACATTTTAGTAAAGTAATGTGGATATAAAACTCACCACCAAATTATACATAGCGGCGCCGTAGCGCAAAGTTCACTTAGGAACAAAATTGTCTCATTATGCATGGGTTTGCCAAGTTAATGTTTTGACCATGTCGAGGCATGGGGACCACCCATTAGTGGCAGAGACTCTCTACGGCCTGAGGTGGCTCGTAACATGGAGAGCTCGGAGGGTTGACCCTCGAGAGAAGCCTTTGGAGCTTGGAGGTTTAAGCCGTGAGCTTTTAACCTCTAGAGACAAAAAATGCTTGGAGGTTGAGCCATAAGCTGCCTCTTCCGCCAGATGTCTTGACGTGACAATGATCACGGGCGTGACAATGATCACGTTTTCTTTTATCCTTCTGGATACAAAAAATGCTTGGAGGTTGAGTCGTAAGCTGCCTCTTCGGCCAGATGCCTTGACGTGACTTTGATCACGGGTAGAACAAGCATAGGTGCATGATTTTCCACGGATTCTTGTCGGGATGCCGTCTTGAGTTTCGAGGCGAGCCGCGCCAGTCCTGGCGATGTGGGTGACCCTGTAGGGGCCTTCCCACATCGGTGACAGCTTGTGGAGGCATTCCCTAGAGAGGATTTGCCTGAGGACGAGATCTCATGTCTCCAGTGTGCGGGAGCGTGCGTTGCGGCTTTGGTAGCGTCGCAGGTCCTGCTGGTATTTTGCCGCCCGGAGGGCGGCACGGCGGCGTAGTCCCTCGAGAAGCAGCAGGTCGTCGTTGTAGAGATCTTCTTGCTCGTCCTCGTTAAAGGCAAGGACCCGTGGGGATCCATGCTTTATCTCTGTGGGGAGGACTGCTTCGGCTCCATAGACGAGGGCGAACGGTGTTTCCCCTGTAGGCTTGGGTGGCGTTGTGCGGATGGACCAGAGCACCGAAGGGAGCTCGGTGATCTAACCCTTTCCGTGGCCCTTGAGGATGTCGAAGGTCCTTGTTTTTAGGCCCTTGAGGACTTCTGCGGTTGCTTGCTTGGCCTGGCCATTGCTCTGTGGATGAGCGACCGAGGCGAAGCAGAGTTGAATGCCCATTTTCTCGCAGTAAGCCCTGATCATACCACTGGTGAACTGCGAGCCATTGTCGGTGATGATGCGATTCGGCACTCCGAAGCGGCAGACCAGGCCTCTGATAAATTTCACCGCCGCGCTTGCTGGAATTGTGCGCATCGCCTCCATCTCGGGCCACTTGGTCAACTTGTCTATGGCCACGAAGAGGTAGTGATAGCCCCCTTGCGCTGTTGGGAATGGTCCCAAGATGTCCAGCCCCCAGACCGCGAACGGCCAGGAGAGCGGAATGGTATAAAGTCCCAACGCGGGCTGATGGATTTGCTTGGCGTGGAATTGGCAAGCTTCGCATGTTTGGACGATGTCAACTGCATCCTGAAGTGCCTGAGGCCAATAGAAGCCACTCCTAAAGACTTTGCTTGTGAGGGTGCGGGCGCACGAGTGGTGGCCGCACTCCCCGCTGTGGATGTCCTTGATCAGCATTTTGCCTTCTTCAGGAGCAACGCATTTGAGCGTGATGCCGTTTCGGCGCTTGCGGTAGAGATTTCCTTCGAGGATGTGGTAGGATTTTGCCTGGCGGGCGATTCGCTTCGCTTCAACATCTTCCTTGGCAAGGATCCCTTTGGCGAGGTAGTCTTTGATTTCGTCAATCCAGCCTGTTTCCTGATGCGCTGTTGTGAGCAACAGACGTTCCCCTGTAGGGGGGCCGCTATCGGGAGCCCCAACTGTAGGTGGTGGCGGGAGCGCTTCGTCTGTGCTTGCGGGCATGGCCTCTTGAGGCTGTTTTGTGGATGCTTTGACGAGTCTTTCTTCAAAGACGCCTGGCAGCTGAGCTTGCCTCCTCGATGCGCGCTTGGCGATGTCATTGGCCTCTTGATTTTCCTTTCTTGGGATGTGCATGAGCTCCATGCCCCTGAAGTGCTTCTCAAGCCTGCCGACCTCTTCAAGGTATGCGGCCATGTGGTCGTCCTTAGACTTGTAGCTCTTGTTGGAGAAGTTGACGAGCAGCTGGGAGTCGCCCTTGATGAGTAGGTGCTTGATGCCCAAAGCGATTGTGGCACGTAGGCCGGCGAGCAGGCCTTCGTACTCAGCAATATTGTTGGAGATCTTGTCCATTCCGAAGCACAGCTGGACCACGTAATAGAGCTTGTCGCCCTTGGGTGAGGTCAAGACCACGCCAGCCCCGCTGTGATGACAAGAGAAAGCTCCGTCGAACTTCATGGTCCAGTGGCTGGGCATTTTGTCTCCAGAGGGCTCTTGTTCTTCTCCTAGAGGCTCTTCAGGGGTTGGATCAGTCCATTCAGCGACGAAGTCTGTGATTACCCTTGTGGTATCAAAACGCAAGTTGAATGGTTGTAGCTCTATGTTCCATCATGTGACACGATGTGTGGCGTTAGGGTTGCGCAGGATTTGCTCCAGAGGGAATGAGGTAACCATCGTGATGGGGTGCCCCTGGAAGTAGTGTCGCAGCTTTCTTGAGGCGATGAGGAGATTCTGCTGCATTGTGTACCGCTCGCGAGCATCGCGCAGTACTGTATTGACGAAGTAGACTGGATGCTCAACAAGGGTTGTCCGTTTAGTCTTGGTGCACTCTGCTTGAGGAGGCTCTGCAGGGCCCTCAAGGGGGTTAGCTTGTGGAGTCTCTTTAGGGGCCACAAAGGGGTTGGCATGTGGAGGCTCTTTAGGGCCCTCAAGGGGGTTGGCCTGTGGACGCTCTTCAAGCTCCCTTGCGAGATCATCCTGTAGCGGTTGACTTGGGGCAGGCCCCGCTTGTGGCTCTGGGCCTGGCGGTGGGTTTGTGGGGCCTGTTCCTTTGTCGAGCTCTTCGTCAGGCGGTTTTGGCTTTGGAGTGGTTGCACTCTTCTTGTGGAGGACTGGCTCTTCCCTTTCTACCACCAGGACGGCACTTGCGGTCTGTGGAGTGGCTGATAGATACAGCTTCAAGTGCTCGCATGTCCTTGGGGCTACCATGACTGGTGGGCTAGCCAGGTACCTCTTTAAGTACTCGAAGGCTTTTTCTGCTTCAGGCGTCCACTTGAAGGTGCCAGTTCTCTTCATGATCTTGAAGAATGGCAGAGCTCTATCGCCAAACTTGGAGATGAATCTACCCAAGCTGGCCATGCAGCCTGCTAGACGTTGCATATCCTTGAGCCGGCGTAGAGGTTTCATTTCCTCTATGGCCTTGATTTTGGCAGGGATTGCCTCTATGCCTCGGTGGGACACGAGGAAACCAAGCAATTTGCCTGAAGGCACTCCGAAGATGCACTTGGCGGGCTTGAGCTTGATGTTCACCTTGCGCAAGCTGGTGAAGGTCTCTTCGAGCTCCCTGAGAAGAGTATCTCCCTCTCGAGACTTGACGATGATGTCATCGACGTAAGCTTCGGCATTTCTGCCCATTTGCATGCCAAGTGTTATCCTCATGAGCCTCTGGAAGGTAACGCCAGCGTTTTTCAGACCGAAGGGCATGCAGACATGTAATATACACCACAAGGGGTGAGGAATGCTTTCTTATCCTCGTCTTCCTTTGCCATTTTGATCTGGTGATAACCAGAGAAAGCATCGAGGAAGCAGAGGAGGTCACAGCCTGCCGTGGAGTCCACGGTCTGGTCGATTCTTGGCATGGGATAAGGGTTCTTGGGGCAGGCCTTGTTGACATCAGTGTAATCGATGCAGAGGGGGCCTCCTCCGGCGGGTTTTGGGACAACCACACCGTTGGAGAGCCAAGTGGGGTGCACGACCTCGTGAACAACATTTGCTGCTTTTAGCTTCTCGACCTGAATGCTTGCTTCTCGGGGGCTTGCTATCTTGCTTTTTGCTTGACGGGGCGTGCGTTTGGACACACGGCTAGGTGCTGCTCGATCACCTCCCTCGGTACACCGGACATATTGACGGAGTCCATGCGAACATGTCAGAGTTTTCCCGGAGGAAGGCGACGAGCGCGTTTTCCTATTTGGGAGGCAAAGCAGCGTCAATGGTGACGCTAGCCCCCGAGCTGCTGGAGCTTAGAGAGACTTTCTTTGTAGCGGCTGGCTCCTGGGAGAACAGCTGCTTCTTCTTCTTGGGTCTCTTGAGAGGCTCCATGTCTTCATCAGCAGGGAATTCCATGGCGGCTGCCTTGTAGGCTGTCTCGACGGCGGGCGTAGCATCCAGGACATGTCCACGGATGGTGGTTGTGCCAGCGCTGCCGGGAATCTTGACCATGTTGTAGGCGTGATGCATGACGGCCATGAACTTCACGAGGGAGGGGTAGCCGAGGATGGCGTTGTATGGCAAGCCGATGTGCGCAACGTCGAAGTCGATGTGCTCGGTGCGGTAGTTTTCCTCGCTGCCGAAGATGACGGCAAGCCTGACCTGCCCCAGAGGCTCGATCGAGCCGCTGGTGACTCCCGTGAAGGACCTAGAGGGCATGAGCCGCTAGTAGGGCACTTGAAGCGCTTCGAACGTCTCAATGGAGATGACATGCAGGCCTGCTCCACCATCAATGAGTGTCTTGGAGACAGCGATGTTATCGATGGTGGGGCTGCAGACCAGCGGGAGGGTTCCAACAGTCTTGGTGGACTAGGGGTGGTCCTGAGCGTCAAAGGTGATGGTGTACTGCGACCATTTGAGGCAGGGGAGGGTGGCGTTGAGCTCGCGAGCGAACTGTTTGAACTGATTGCTCGATTTGGGCGCCTGTGCCCCACCGAGGATGCAGGCAATGGCGCCTCTCGGAGCTTGGTAGCCTCCATCTTCCTCGTCAGGGAGGTTACCGTTCCTCTCCGCAGCATTGGCCTGATTGCCAGATGGCTTCTGGTAGCCGCCCTTGCGCCCGCTTCCACGGTAGCCACGGCCTCGACCGCGGCTGCCGCTGCCCTCTGCTTGTTCACGCTCCTTGCTCAGCCTCTTGAGGTCGAAGCAGGTCTCTGTAGAGTGACCACGCCTGTTGTGGTAGATGCAGAACGGGCGATGGTCGTCCTTTCTCTCCCCAGGCTCGGGAGAGTCCCTGCGGGTGTCTTTTGCGTCAGGCTCTGCCGCGAGGACCGCGGTGGCCTTGCGCTTGGGCTCCTCCTTCTTCTTCTGGATCATGGACCCCTCAGCGTGGTCGTCCCCTCACGAGGACATTTTGCCGAAGAGGAGTCCCTCTTCAGCCTTGGCGCACTTCTCAGCCAAATCGAACAACTTCACCACAGAGGTGAGCTTGTCGTGGATACCCAGCTTCTCGAGCATCCTGCTGTTCGTGCCGCCCTCCGGAAGCCGGTGATGACTTGGGTGTCAGGGATGTTCGGGATCTTGTTGCGCATTTGGCTGAAGCGCTGGATGTACTTGCGGAGGGTTTCATCCTTCTTCTGCACCATAGCGCAGGTCGTTCTGGGTGAACGCGCAGGTCGTTCTGGGTGAGCGCGCGCTCGTATGTCCCCTTGAAGTTGGAGACGATTTGCTTGCAGAGCTCCACCCAAGAGTTCACAGATTCCTCCGGGAGGTTCAGGAGCCACGACAGCGCAGAGTCGCGAAGCGCGTGCGAGAACCAGTTGGACATGACCTTGTCGTCTCCGCCTGCCGCCTGGATGGAGCTGCAGGAACTCGATGGGGTTGCTGGAGCCGTCGTAGCCCTTGGGGAGAGCCGGCCTGAACTTTGGGGGCCATACCACGAGGCGCAGGGAGCGGGTGAACGACATGCAGCCTACGGCGTACGTGGCCACCCCGTGCTGCAGAGCACTACGGTTCTGCTGGCCCGCCTGGCCAATTTCTTCCACGAGGCGGTTCTGGCGGTTGCGCTGGAGCTCCATCCCCACGCGCGCGTCTGGCGCGGTGCGCTGCACGGTCAGATAGTCGTGAGGTGAAGACGCGTGCGAGGCAGACCTCTGCGTCGCAGCAGGTGCAGGCTGTGGCGAAGGCGGAGGCGCGTCAGGCGCAGCCATGTCCGCGAGAGAGGGGTGCATGACGGACTGGGACGGAGCGGGGCGAGTCGTGGCGATGCCGACGAGGCGGTTGAGCCGCTCCAACCACTGCTCGTGGGCCTCAGCGGTAGGCTGATAGCGGAGAAGCTCTTGCGCCATGAGAAGAGCGGTGTGCGATGCGGGGTCCGTCCTCCTTGGGCCGGAGCCGCTAGGGCGCAGCGTCGGGTGTGACGACTGTGCGTCCTCCTGGTGCTCGGATTTGTGCTCGGGCTCCTCCACATGAGGGCCTAATTTGGCGCGCTCTTCACGGCGGGGTCGCCCCCATCGTCCGCATGTGGCCGTAGCGCCGGGCGCGGCGCATGCTCTTTCAGGCGCGCGTCTGTAGGCGCGGGCGGCGCGAGTAGCGCGGGTGTTCGCCATTGCACGGAGGCGGCTCGAAGGTCGTTGACGCGCCTCAACCCCCTACCTGGCGCGCCAAATGTTGGGAAGTGACTCCCACGGAACAGGGATAGTCACACCCTGAAGAGTAGTTCAAGAAGGGGATTGAACACGGAGGTCAAACGACCCTCGAGAGGCACGACGACGGTGCTCGCCGGGCCTGGAGAGGAACACCCACGACAGAGATGGACGCCAGCCCGTACCCAGGTTCACGGCCCTCAGGAGGAGGTAACACCGCTACTCCTGCTTGTCTGTATTGCACTGCAGAGGTTACAGTACAACTGAGCTTGCCGAGGGCTCTCTTGAGGCAGTTCGTGCTTGAAGGGGGACACAATGGTCATCTTCCTCCTCTAGCCGAAGGCTATCCTACTAGCTGGGCTAGTGTTTACAAGTGTTTAGCAAGCAATTGGCCGACCCCTTCCTACGGTGGAGGTCTTGCTCCTTTTATAGGTGCCACGGGCGTCTTCCTTGTGCAGGGCGTCCAAGGTGGGCTCCCACACGGCAGTGGCACGACGGAGTTGGAGTCCACCACGGCTGAATCATTCATGGACGCGGTCCATCGGCGATAAAGTTGGGCGCGGTGGCCGACAGGCTGCAGACCGCGTAGAACGGCTCGCAGGGGTTGAAGTGATCGTGGTGGAGCCCACGATGACGATCTTCTTGGAGCGTTGCGTCGTCCAGCCGCTTTATAACCAGAGAGGAAAGCCCCAGCTGTCCTGGCGCAGGCGGCGCAACTTTGTTGACTCCTTTATCACCAAAACGGCAAAGGGAGTGCCCGTGTCACTCTATGGCTGCAGAGGCCATGTGCGCGCCTGAAGCTTCCCCACAGGCCCGAGGCGGTCTGTGGAGGGATTTATGTTGACTTCTCTCCAGGAACGTGGCGCCTCGGGAGAGTCTATTGAAGCGTAGGTCCTCTTCAGGCCTTCGCTTCCTCTTCAGGCCCTCAAGAGGATTTGCCTCTCGAGGGTCTCTCCAAGCGGTGGCTTGGTCCTTAGTCATTTCGTCTGATCTGTCAGCGTGCGAGGCCTAGGGAGAGTGGGATCTGCACACCCCAGTCCCCACTAGGCCGACAACCCCCAAACTTAGACTTTTCCATAGTATTAGCAATAATGGTGTTCAAAGAATTCATGCTAATAACATTCCTACTAGCATGCATATAAAGTTCCATAGGTTTTTTAATTTTCTCTTCAAACATTTCATGTCCTAGCTCAAGATAAATACTATAAAGCTCTCTAATTTTTTTTTGTTTTCCATTGACCTAACTAGCGAAAATAAAAACAAGAAACAAAAAGTAATAACTGCAGAATCTAAAGGAGATACCTTCAAGCGCTCACCTCCCCGGCAATGGCGCCAAAAAATAGCTTCATGTCTACGCACGCTTCTATTCTTGTAGACAGTGTTGGACCTCCAAGAGCACAGGTTTGTAGAACAGCAGCAAGTTTCCCTTTAGTGAAAAACCCAAGGTATATCAAACTCAGGGAGGTAGAGGTCAAAGATAACCCTCTCAAGCAACCCTGCAATTAAGATACGAGAATTCTCTTGTGTCCCCAACCCACCCAATACACTTGTCAGATGTATAGGTGCACTAGTTATGCGAAGAGATAGTGAAATACAAGTAATATGGATGATTATAAGTAGTAATTGCAATCTGAAATAAAAATGGCAGCAAGAAAACATGTAGCATAACTTGTTGGAAACGGTGTTTCAATGCTTAGAAACAAGTCCTAGGGATCCTACTTTCAACAGTGGACACTCTCAACAATGATATCAAAGTTAAATAAATAAACACTACTCTCAAACACTCTCATGTTGGATAACAAACACCATTCATTGTGTATGGCTACAAGAGCACCTACAAAGTCAGAGTAAACTAACACCAATAATGTCATAAAAGAATCACACACGGTGCACACACTATCACCGTTACAACCGTGAATAACCCCGGAGTTCATATTAAAGTAACCTCTAGAGTGCATAATAGATAAAGAGTAGCATCACATATTCAATTAGATTACAAAGCTCATGATCACATAAAAGATCACATCATGGGAGAGAGAGAGATAGACCACATAGCTACCGTAGATCCCGCAGCCCCGGGGGAGAACTACTGACTCCTCATCATAGCAGCCAGCAACGGTGATGGAGATGGCGGTGGAGTCGATGGAGGTGGCTCCGGGGGCAATTCCCTGTCCTGGCAGGGTGCCGGAAAAGAAAATTATGTCCCCCGAATCTTGTCTTCGATGATGGCGGCGTTCTGGACCCGTGGAGGAAAATAATGAACACCATGTGATTTTTAGGTTTTTGGGTGTTTTAAGTAGGCGAAAGGGCGAAGGCGGGCGGTGGAGGCCCGAGTTCCCCACACCTGGTACTCGCGCGGCCAGGCCCTGAGCCGCGCGAGCACGTGGTGGCAGCGCCTCGGTGCCCCACTTCGTGTCGTCTTCGGTCTTTTGGAACGTTCCCAATTAAAAACTGACTTCAGGATAAAAATCGTCTAATTCCGAGAATATTTCTTTAAATAATTTTCTGAAGCCAAAAACAGCAGAAAATAGGGAACTGGCACTTTAGCATCTTGTTAATAGGTTAGTCCCAGAAAATGCATAAAACTATATAAAATGCATATAAAACATGGAATAACATGGTATAGTATAGCATGGAACATAAGAAATTATAGATACGTTGGAGACGTATCACCGGGTTGACGAGAAGAGGCGCCGATGGGATATCAGGCATGTCCATGCCGGGTTAAGCGGAGAAGATGCCCAGACATACACTATCGGACAAAACCAAGGACACGGACGGACATGTCAGGCCCATCCCCGTGATGTAGTGCTAAGGACAGACAAGATGGGACAAGCCCATGCCCATGACACAGGGAATAGTGTTGATAAGACCCAAGTAGTCAAATCGTGAACAGTGCATGTGTACTATCGTGAGTCCCTCTTGTCCCTTGGGCTTCATTTTATAAGAGGCACCAGGGAAGGAGCAGGATGCCACGGGCTGATTTCTCTCACACTCACACGCACCAAGCCAAGCCAGAGGAGAGCTCCATTCGAGCCATGCGGCCACACGCGAGCTAGCTCCTCACTTCCTCCCACACTAGTACTAGTTAGCTAGTCTCACACACGAATGATGAAAAAGAAGATGAACAGGTCAAGGAGCAAGCTTGTAGCCCGAGATGTGATCCACCATATACACCACAAATGTGGGACGTAGGAGTTTTACCTCCTCACGAGGGTTTTAAATCTGGGTAGCTCCGCGTGTTTGTCGTGTTCATCGTTTGTGATTCCTTCGTGCTATCCCTCCCTGAATCCTCTAGTGTCCATCGGCCCTGACACCACCACGATAGTACACAAACACTACAATGTGTCTAGATACAAGTTTGGAAAAGTGTATGTGGAAACATGCAACAACATCTTATATTATGGAGCGGAGTGAGTAGCTCTCTAAGATGGATACATATTTTACTAGTATGATGTTAAATAAAGGGAGCTCCTACTCCCGTGTCGTCTCCGGGGCGACACCGGGGCGAACCCTAGCGCAGCGCCAGCAGCTCACCCCCGACCCACCCTCCCTGCCACCGATGCCGCGGGAGAGGACCATGGTGGCGGCAGGCCTGATGCCAAAGGTGTTGGGCTGGTTGGCTCACGGCCGACGCGTGCGCTTGCTTTGCTGGGGCGGTGGTGTGACGCCCCAAAATCAGTACAATGTAGATTGAAGTGATCCCGCCGAAATCCGCATAAAAACGATTTTAGGTCGCCCACCAGACATAATGTGCACGCCGAAACATGCGCATTATGTGGGTGGAATTGTGATAACGTTACAACAGTTCCGATACATCCACAACAACAACAAAAGATATAATACAACAACGACTCGAACGAGTCAAGATATAAATGATACAATACAAAAATACAAATGACAGCGAAAGCACAATAGTATCCGACTACGAATAAGAAGCAAATTGGACTAAGAAGATAAACGATGGCGCCATATCCCTGTCCAGCCCAAGCCGGAGGGATTCCCAAGCTAACGTCGTCAGACTTCAAACCTGTTAACTGCACATGAATACAGTCCATATACATGGGTCAATACTATCGGTAATGATAGCAAGGCTGAAAGAGCATTTTCCCTCATGTGTGGTTTTGGTAATTGAATGACAATCTCTATTGACTAATGTTTGCATTGAGATATCATTATAGATCATGTCCATGGAATTGTGGAGTTCATGTGTTGGACTCTTGAAGCTTATGTGTTGAGTGGAGCATATTGCAAGTATGTCTTGAAGGATTCAAGACATCATATTAGTGAAGAAATGTTGGAAGATACAAGGTTGATCAAGATGTTGATCAACTCACAAAGCTACAAGATATACCAAGAGCGATCATGTATCTCTTGGGATGGATGACGTCATGTGGTGATCATCATCAAGGTGATATGTGCAAGACCAAGACCAAGAGAAGCTTCTTGAAGAGATCCTATGCTTGGTGCTTGCAATGGATACATGAAGATGAATCTAAGCGAGACTCTCCCATTGTGAGCATGGGGGAGTATTTGGAGAAGTCTTCATCAAGCATGTGCTTGGACGCGCAATCAAGGAAAGATGAACCACTTGAAGAGATCAAGATAGTTATCATCCAACTCAAGTGGAATGCTCAAGGCAAAGGTATGATCTTGATAGGACTATAGGATAAATAGGCGTACTATCAAGACTCTCAAGTTAGTAACTTGATCGCATCGTTGTGGAGAGCTCAAACCTTTGCATACTTGGCATATCATGTTTCTTGGTTCTCATTTGGCTTTTATGTTGGTGAGGAGTTAGAGCTTGGTTCATCTCCATGTCAAGCTCTTGTTCATCGAAATCGGTTTTACTTTGGACAACTTGTTGCGTTTTTTGTGCCGAAAATATTGTCGGTTCTACCATGAGGAAAGTCCCACACCTTGCCATGTGTGGTGATTTTACTCTATTTTTGTTGGGTGCTCATCGTCGCTATCTTTCCAACAAAATTGGTCTCACCTCATTTGGAGTTCATTTGCAAAAGTTATAGCAGTTTTCATTTTGGTGTTTTGCTGATTCGGATTATTGGGGTCGGATATTCCGCTCTACCGGAATTTCCGGTTCCCCAACTCATCCAAGAAAACGGCTAAGGAAAGGAGAAAAAGGGTTCTGACTCCATTCGGAAATTGTGCTCGGAAATTTCTGTCTACCGGAATTTCCGTGTGCACCCAGAAAGCCCTCCAGTTTTGGCTAAGGAAATAAAGACTTTTGGTTCTGACTCCAACCGGAAATTGTGCTCGGAAATTTCCATATACCGGAATTTCCGAGTGCACCAGAAAAGTCCTCCAGAAACGGCTAAGGAAAATTTTGGTTTTGCTTCTGACTCCAGTTGAAAATTGTGCTCGGAAATTTCCATCTACCGGAATTTCCGAGTGCACCCAGAAAGCCCTCCAGTTTTGGCTAAGGAAAGAAGGACTTTTGGTTCTGACTCCAACCGGAATTTCAGCTCGGAAATTTCATGGACTCGGAATTTCCGGTTGACCGGAATTTCCGAGTCTCACTTATACCGGAATTTCCGAGTGACGAAACAGCCAACGGCTATATTTCCTGGAGGGGTATAAATACCCCTCCCCTTCTTCTTCCCCAGCCAACCCAAGGCAGCACGTTTTTCCCCTCTCTCCTACTCCATTGTTGACCTTGGAAAGCTCACTCCCCTCTCAATCCCTCCATAGAATCTTGCATATTCTTTAGGGAAAGTTGAGAGGAGATCTAGATCTACAATCTTACCAATCCATTTCTCCTCTAAGTGAGGGGAACCTAGTGGATCTAGTTCTTGGAGTTCCTTTGTGGTTCTTCTCTTTGTTCTTCCTCTCTTCTCCCCTCATAAGCATTAGTTGCTTTTGGTGGGATTTGGGAGTGAAGGATTTGCCTCCTTTGTGGTTTCCTTTGTTCTTCCTCTCTTATTCCCCCATAAACATTTGTTGTTGTGTTGGAATTTGAGAGTGAAGGACTTGAGAACTTCGTGTGCTCTTGCCATTGCATTTGCATCGGTTTGAGCCCTCCACGAGGATTCGTGGTGGTGATACTTGTGAGCTTGTTACTCTTGGGTCTTTGGACCCTAGACGCCTTTTCTGGCCGGCCTTTTGTGGCCAAGACCTTTTGTGGTCAAGACCTTTTGTGGTCACTTGAGAGCCCCCAATTAAGTTATGGGTGTGTGCCTCAAGAGTTGTACGGGATTCGATCTCCACCCCAAAGGAGATCAATAGTGGAAGGTGAACTCGCAACCTTTTGTGGTTGAGTTCATCAGGAGAAGAAGGTGAGCCTTTGTGGCGTTGCGGCTAACCTGTTGTGGTTGCGCACACCTCCAAACGAGACGTACACCCTTTGGGTGGAACTCGGGAATACATCCTCGTCTCCACGTGCCTCGGCTATTTCTATACCCGAGCTCTTTACTTATGCACTTTACATTGTGATAGCCTTCGTGCTTGAAGTCATATATCTTGCTATCACCTTGTTACTTGTATTGCTTAGCATAAGTTGTTGGTGCACATAGGTGAGCCTAGTATTTATATCTAGGTTGTATGCTTGTTAAAGTAAACCTCTAGTTTTATTCCGCCTTTATCAAGCATACCGGAATTTCCGGGTCATTCTTGGACCGGATATTCCGGCTCCTCGGAAAAAGTTTTAAATCGCCTATTCACCCCCCCCCCCCCCCCCCTCTAGGCGACGTCTATCCGTTCAAAGACAAGCATTAAGGAGAGTTCTACTGGATGCGTAAAATGCATTCCGAACAGGTGAGCGCATCTCCTTAGGACGGTTTAACGGCAGCGTGCAAGCTCTAGGCAACTACAGAGACACACTACAACATTCGTCTATTGGAGAGGGATGAGAGAGCGCATAAGTAACCAACTACAACTAACACCAATCATAACCCATTCTCGGATTAACCCCTTCAACCAAGTATGAGGAAGCAATTCGGGAAACTCACACATTAAACAGTTTTAGTTACCATTTATTGTGGAAGTAATTCTATATTAGTAGTCAAATTAATTAACATTAATTAGGTGCAAGTTGTCTAGATCCCATTAGTCGGCAACGCACCAAGTTGTCCATAAGCATGGACGCGGCTCATCGATAAGATTATACCCTGCAGGGGTGCACTACTGTACCCATACTCGTTCGATCAACCCAATCAAACATCAGGGCCTCTCAACACGACTCGTTCCTTCACTACAGCAAGTCCAAGTGCCACCCATATGAGTTGTTACCTGCGTCAAGAGTCCGGCTGATATCTCAATTGCGGACTCATTAGTTTGCGTCAACGCGTCATGCGGCTCAAACCACAGTAGGAACTGTCCGCTTCGCGCACCGCACCTATATAACCCCCCATATCTCATAACCTCTCATCGTCATCATCATCATCATGCACATGCATATGAGCAAATGGAAAGCCTGAACTACTTGCGGCACATGGACAAGCTGAAGATCCGTTAAAGTCGAGGGGGCTCCATAGGGCCTCCCACAAGTGGTTAGTGCGCTCAAACTTGGATTAGGGGAGCAAGATCTCAGTTCCTAGGTCGACACTTAGCAGAACAAAGCACCTCGCAAGACCTTCTGCCAGTGCATTAACATTTAGTTATAATACCCAAGACAAGATAGCATTTTATTTAAGTAGTACATTCTAACATACTAAGTATGTGAAATAAAAGACAAACAGACGACTCGCACAACCAACTCTAAGCATGCACTACGACTCGCAGGCCAACAAGTAAACATACAACAGTTAATAGGATGTGGAGTTGGGGGCTATATCATGGCTGCAAGGTAAACATAGAATAGGATCGAGACACAAGCATCGTATCACAAGGCTAGCAATAGAGGCAAAAGGCATGCAAAGGTGATTGATGCACACGGTGGGTGTGTTGTTGGGAGACCCCAAAAGGAAGGTGTGAAGTAGTGCAGCAGCAAGTTTCCCTCAGTATGAAACCAAGGTTATTGAACCAGTAGGAGATGAAGAATTCCCCCGAGGTATCAACAACACAAGAAATATGCTTCCTGGTGGTTGACGTGGAGCCTGCACAAAAACAATCAAGATACTTTTCCCCAACTTAACAGTGAGGTTGTCAATCTCATCGGCTTGCTGTAACAAAGGATTAAACGCATGTGTGGAAGAAAGATGTATGTTTGAAGAAAGTAACAGGTTTCCAGTTGTGGTTTTATCAGATTAATGAGAAGGACCGGGGTCCACAGTTCACTAGTGGTGTCTCTCCATAAATAATAATAACATTCATCCATGTGTGGTAAACAAATTACAGCTAGGCAATTGACAGAATAATTATGAGCAACCCAATGCAAATACTAATGATATGGTGTCTAGTGTGAGATTCATTCGGGCATTACAACAATATACATAGACCGTTCCAACCGCATCTATGACTAATAATCCACCTTCCGGTTAGCGTCTGCACCCCTTTCAGTATTAAGTTACATGCAACAGATTATCGCCTTAAGCACTTTGTGTAAAGTAAGTAAGTAACATCATCGTTAGATAAAGTACTACTATTTTATCCCTAGTAGCAACAGCACATCTACAACCTTAGAGCTTTATGCCACTGCCCCAGATTTAATAGAGATATGAACCTACTATCGAGCATAAATATCCCCTCTTGGAGTTACAAGCATCTACTTGGCCAGAGCATACACAAGTAATGGAGAGCATGCAAGATCATTAAATAGCACACACATGATATATTATGAAGCAATAACTTTAGTACTCAATATTCATTGGATCCCAGCAAACACAACATGGAGAATTACATAAAGATGATCTTGATCATGATAGGCATCTCACAAGATCTAAACATGATAGCACAAGTGGAGAAGACAACCATCTAGCTACTGTTATGGATCTGTAGTCCAAGGTAGACTACTCACGCATCAGTTTGGAGGCGGTCATGGTGACGTAGAGGCCTCTGGAGACGATTCCCCCTCCCGGCAGGGTGCCGGGGAGCAGTTCTGATATCTCCCAAAGTGGTGGTGACGACGGCGGCGGCTCGGTACCCGTGGAGGAAAAGTGATTAACCTTGCTCTGTTTTTAGGTCAAGGGGGTATTTGTAGGCGAAAGACCTAGGTCGGTGGGCGCCCGAGGGCGCCACACCGCCTCCCGGTGCGGCAGCAATGGGGCCCGCGCCACGAGGCGATGTGGCGGCCTCGTGGCCCCACTTCGTCTCGTCTTCGGTTTTCCTGGACGCATATTTTCCAAAAATAATTCCTGGTTGATTCGTTTCCAATTTGGCAGATATTTCCTTAAGAGCTTTTCTGAAACCAAAAACAGCAGAAAACAGGGAACTGGCACTGTGGCATATTGTTAATAGGTTAGTCACAAAAAATGCATAAAGCTATATAAAATGCATATAAAACATGTAATAATATGATATAACATAACATGGAACACAAGAAATTATGGATACGTTGGAGACGTATCAACATCCCCAAGCTTAGTTCTACTCGTCCCGAGTAGGCAAGAACGATAAAAGAAGAATAATTTCTTAAGTGACATGCTTAAACACAATCTTGATCATGTAATAATGTAAGGCATGTAAACTGAGAACAAATGAATAAGGGTTGTAGTTTATATTGATATCAAACGAGTAATGAATAAACAAGTAGGTGTAGCAAGCAAAGCTTTCAATGATATAGTACTAGATAGCAATCAACCGTTCAAAGTAGATATTAGAGATGATTTAAGCTTCAAGCACAACAATATAATCATCTAATGCTTCCAACAAACATGACAACTTTATGAAAGGATCAAGTCAAGTAATAGCAATATGCACGTAGAAGATCAATACATTATTTGTTCAAAAGCAACAAGCAAGCGTTCAACGTTGGTTCCTGGCACCAGGATGTTATGGCTAAGAGAATGTTAACGAAGGTTTGTAAGGCTAACGGAAGAAAGGCTCACAAAGCTATAGATGATCATTAATTAGACAAGAGAAAGTCATACAACCGAAACTTTGCAAGGAGTAGTGATTGCCATACAACAGATGCACATGGAGCTATAAGTATATGAAAGCTCTCCAATGGAACTAGTGGGGGTGCATCCAACTTGCTTGCTCACGAAGACCTAGAGCACTTTTGAGGAGGCTCATCATTGTAATATACAAGCCAAGTTTTGTAGTGTAAAGTTCCCCACATAGTTATGCAACTAAGACATGAAAACTCTCTCATATGGAGTAAAGGTGCTAAACATGAGCACAAAATAATGATCACAAATGATATGGTGCTATAACATGAGCACAAGTGATGACTGTAGATGATATGGTGTTGTAACATAAGCACAAGTGTGTGATAAAGAATAGTAATGCTGCCCCTTTTTTATTTCTTTTCTTTCTTTCTTTCTTTTCTTATTTTCCTCTTTTTCTATTTTTTTTCTTTTTTTGTTTGTCTTTTCGATGGCCTCCATGGCTCTTTTCACTTTTAGTGGCAAGCATCCTAATATGATACATGACGTATGACAACGCACTAATGATGATAAAACAACATATTGATGATACAAATAACTAATATGAATGTGCCATAAGAATACATATGACAATGGTGCCTCTGCCAGTGTAGCAGATCATGAAGTGCTCTAGCGTAACATGGGTAAAACCACACATCAGATATATAGAAACACGCAAAGCAATAAATAATTAATGGATGACAATAAGTCATGTAATGTAAGATGGACGTTGCATGGCAATATATCTCGGAACATCTATGGAAATGTTGTAGTAGGTAGGTATGGTGGATCTTTTGAGGAAGATGTTTGGCTTATGTGTAGGAGAACAAGATGAAGATCTCCCACGAGTTTGGATGTACCCGCGAAAAATGCACCAACTCTCAATGTGAGAAAGGGCAAAGCAAAGTACCAAAGAGGCTAGCAATATGGTAGTGGAAGTGCCATCAAAACCGCAGATTTAGAACTCACAAGTAAAATATTCCAAATAAAAATATGATCATGCAAAGAATAATGAAAAATACTCCTAGGGGTGTTGTGGCAAATGAACAAGTAACTGTTGGGGACCTGACCGTAGCGCATACTATAAAGCCATTACGGTTGCCTTAGACAAAAAGAAGTCATATACCATTATGCAATCAACTGGAAATTAAGTGTGGCACAGTTTTCAAGTTTCTCTAGACCAGCCATTTAATCATTGCACTTTACTAGACCATCATGTTTACCATTAAACAATTTAATATCTCAAAACAACATCAATGATTCAAGTGACACAATTTAATGATCTACAAGATTAATGTATCATTTAATTATACCATCTACCACATTTAGCATTTTCTGTTCTCAACCAAACACCAATCAATTTATTTAAAAGATAAACTCTCAAAGTAATTAAACAATGAGATATGAGAGTATAACATAACAAGGCTAACAGCTCTAACAAGAGATGCATGAAAAACAAGAGCTAGAGAGCAAACAATAACATGGAAAGAATACTCAACGAATATAAGTGAAGAATACGAGTATTCGTATGAAAAAGTGGAGCATGTCTCTCTCCCACACAAAAGAATGCTAGGATCCATATTTATTCAGAGAATAAAAATAACAAAAACAAAAACAAAAGCAAACAGACGCTTCAAGATAAGCACATAAGATGTGACGGAAGTAAAATATAGTTTCACTAGAAAGGACCTGATGGTTTGTTGATGAAGAAGGGGATGCCTTGGGCATCCCCAAACTTTGACTCTTAAGTCTTCTTGAATTATACTGGGGTGAACCACCTGGGCATCCCCAATCTTTGGCGTTACTATCCTCAAGGCATCCCCAAACTTTGACTCTTAAGTCTTCTTGAATTATATTGTGGTGAACCACCTGGGCATCCCCAATCTTTGGCGTTACTATCCTCTTGATCACATTATATCATCCTCTTCTCTTGATCCTTGAAAACTTCCTCCACACCAAACTTAGAGTAACTTTATTAGAGGGTTAGTGCACAAAAAATTATGATGTTCTGTAGGAACACAATTGCTACCATTACTACTGGACATTAGCTACAGACACTGATACTTAAAAGGATAAAAAGATCCAATCAAAATAGCAAAAGAGGCATTGTAAAAAGAAAATGGCAGAATCAGAACAGTCTATAAAGACGAATTTTTTCGAGAGACTTAACTTGCTCATATCAGAAAACTCAAAACTAATGAAATTTGCGTATACATCTGCGGATTATGCACAAAAAATGGCAGATGTTTCTGACGTTCTAGTAGGGAGATATGAATTTTACGGTGGACATCAGAAATCTGTTTCAGCACAGGAATTGAATTTAAGTATCAACTTTCAACTAGAGGCTTAACTTGACACAACATTGCAATAAAAATAAGATACAAAGGAATTACTACAGAGCTAGGGCAAGTCCTTGACACAAACAAAACAAACTGAAATAACAGAAAATAAAAGTGGGTTGTCTCCCATAAGCATTTTTGTTTAACGCCTTTGAGCTAGGCAAAAAGTGAAACTCAAGTATTATCAAGAGATGAAGCATCAACACCATAATTTGAACGGACAATAGAATCAAAAGGTAGCTTCATTCTTTTTCTAGGGAAGTGTTCCATACCTTTCTTAAATGGGAATTGGTACTTGATGGTACCTTCTTTCATATCAATAATTGCACCCACAGTTCTCAGAAAGGGTCTTTCCAACACAATTTGACAAGATGGATTGCATTCAATGTCCAAGACAATAAAATCAACGGGGACCAGGTTATTATTAATTCATAATAGGAATATCATTCATCCTCACCAAAGGTTTCTTCAAAGCATTATCAACAAGAAAAACATCCAAATAACAATGTTCCAATGGTGGCAAATCAAACATATCATAGAGCTTTTTAGTCATAACACAAATAATTGCACCAAGGTCACACAAAGCATTGCAATCAAATTTATCTACTTTCATCTTAATGATGGGCTCCCAACCATCTTCTAACTTCCTAGGGATAGAAACTTCAAGTTTTAATTTATCTTCCCTGGTTTTAATGAGAGCATTTGTAATATGAGCAGTAAAAGCCAAATTAAGAGAGCTAGCATTAGGACTTGTGACCAATTTTTGCAAGAACTTAATAAATTCAGAGATATTACAATTATCAAAATCAAAATTATTATCATCAAAGCAAACCAAACCACATTCTCTCACGTTCTTAAAAATTACAGCACTTTTGTCAACACTAGTTTCAGCAGTTTTAGGCAATTTTAAAATTTTGGAGGAAGTAGAGGAGACATTTCCAATACCAACTATGTAACTATTGATAGTAGGAGGCTTACTAACATGTGAAACACCATTATTTTCAGAGGTAGTAATAGTAAAAACTTTAACAATATTAGCCTATTTCTCTAATTCTCTCTCTCTTTCCCATCTAGCACGTAATTGAGCCATTAATCTAACATTTTCATCAATTTGAACTTGGATGGCATTAGCAGTAGGAAAAGGATTATCATCTATATTTTCAGGTTTAGCAGCCATTTTATTAATTAAAGAAGATTGTGCTGTAGACATAGAGGAAATACAAGTTTCAGCATTAGTCATTTTTCCTTGGAGACCTGAAATCTCCCTATTTAAATTTTCCATTTGATGACTAATGTTTCTTAGCATATTAGATTGTTCTTCCATGGTTTTAGTGAATAATTTATTTTTCTCATATTGATTTTGCATAAAAACTTTAGTAGCTTTCTCAATTTCTAGAATCCTTTCCTCACTTGGCATTTTAACGTAAGAATTACCATAAGAGTTACCATTATTAGGAGGATAGGGCTTATAGTTGTTATTACGATAGTTGTTCCTATTGGCATTGTTGTTAAAATTGTTGCTTTTAATAAAGTTTACATCAACATGCTCTTCTTGTGCAACTAAAGAAGCTAAGGGAACATTATTGGGATCAATATGGGATTTACCACTAGCAAGCATAGACATAATAATATCAATATTTTCACTCAAAGAAGAGGTTTCTTCAACAGAATTTACCTTCTTACCTTGAGGTGTCCTCTCCGTATGCAATTCAGAATAATTCACCATCATATCATCCAAGAGTTTTGTTGCAGCCCCCAAAGTGATGGACATAAAGATACCGCCAGCAGCTGAATCCAATAAGTTTCTTGAAGAAAATTTTAGTACTGCATAAAAGGTTTGGATGATCATCCAAGGAGTCATTCCATGGGTTGGGCAATTCTTTATCATAGATTT
The DNA here is from genome assembly GCA_026929855.1 of Poa annua. NCBI lineage: Eukaryota > Viridiplantae > Streptophyta > Magnoliopsida > Poales > Poaceae > Poa > Poa annua. The sequence goes on along the minus strand of CM049429.1, from coordinate 40,037,090 downwards.
CATTCTTTCACAAGCTTGAGCAACATGTTCATTATCAAGTTGGTTAAAATTCATGATGCTACTTCTTAGAGAAATAATATTAGCAGGAGGGTAGAATTTTTCAATGAAAGCATCTTTGCATTTAATCCATGAATCAATACTATTCCTAGGCAATAAAAGAAACCATTCTTTAGCTCTTCCTCTCAAGAAGAAGGTAAATAATTTCCGTTTTATAATATCACCATCTATATCCTTATATTTTTGCATTTCACATAATTCAACAAAGTTATTTAGATGGGCAGCAGCATCATCAAAACTAACACCAGAGAATTGCTCTCTCATAACAAGGTTCAATAAAGCAGGTTTAATTTCAAAGAACTCGGCTTTAGATGCAGGTGGAGCAATAGGTGTGCATATAAAATCATTATTGTTGGTGCTTGTAAAGTCACACAACTTAGTGCTTTCAACGGAACTCATTTCAGCAATTTAATTGACAAACCAAAATAACAAAACTCAAGAAATAATTGACAACCCGAAATAAACAAAGCAACAAAACTGAATATAAATGACTAAACCGAAATATAAAAGTTAATGCAAGTAACTCATTTTTTTGTATTTTTTATATTAAGCAAACAAGACAGTAATAAAAATAAACTAAGTAAGACAATAACAAAATAAAAATATTGGAAGTGCGAAAACTCCCCTCGTGAAGAACACTCAAATCCCCAACAATGGTGCCTGAAAAATGCTTGATGCACATGGTGGGTGTGTTGTTGGGAGACTCCAAGAGGAAGGTGTGAAGTAGTGCAGCAGCAAATTTCCCTCAGTATGAAACCTAGATTATCGAACCAGTAGGAGATGAACAATTCCCCCGAGGTATCAACTGCGCCAGAAATATGCTTCCTGGTGGTTGACGTGGAGTCTGCACACAAACAATCAAGATACTTTGCCCCAACTTAACAGTGAGGTTGTCAATCTCACCGGCTTGCTGTAACAAAGGATTAAACGTATGTGTGGAAGAAAGATGTATGTTTGCAGAAAGTAACAGGTTTGTAGTTGTGGTTTTATCAGATTAATGAGAAGGACCGGGGTCCACAGTTCATTAGTGGTGTCTCTCCATAAAAAATAATAACATTCATGCATGTGTGGTAAACAAACTACAGCTGGACAATTGATAGAATAATGATGAGCAAACCAATGCATATACTAACGTTATGATGTCTAGTGTGAGATTCATTCGGACATTACAACAATATACATAGACCGTTCTAACCGCATCTATGACTAATAATCCACCTTCCGGTTAGCGTCCGCACACCTTTCAGTATTAAGTTGCATGCAACAGATTATCGGCTTAAGCACGGTGTGTAAAGTAAGTAAGTAATATCATCCTTAGACCAAGTACTATTGTTTTATCTCTAGTAGCAACAGCACATCTACAACCTTAGAAATTTCTGTCACTGCCCCAGATTTAATAGAGACATGAACCTACTATCGAGCATAAATACCCCCTCTTGGAGTTAGAAGCATCTACTTGGCCAGAGCATACATAAGTAACGAAAAGCATGCAAGATCATTAAATAGCACACACATGATATATTATGAAGCAATAACTTTAGTACTCAATATTCATCGGATCCCAGCAAACACAACATGGAGAATTACATAAAGATGATCTTGATCATGATAGGCGGCTCACAAGATCTAAACATGATAGCACAAGAGGAGAAGACAACCATCTAGCTACTGCTATGGACCCGCAGTCCAAAGTAGACTACTCACGCATCAGTCTGGAGGCGGTCATGGCGACGTAGGCCTCCGGGGACGATTCCCCCTCTAGGCAGGGTGCCGGGGAGCAGTTTTGATCTCTCCCGAAGTGGTGGTGACGACGGCGGCGGCTCGGGGCCCGTGGTGGAAAAATGGATTAACTGTGCTCTGTTTTTAGGTCAAGGGGGTATTTGTAGGCGAAAGAGCTAGGTCGGTGGGCGCCCGAGGGCGCCACACCGCCTCCCGGCGCGGCAGCCATGGGGCCCGCGCCACGAGGCGATGTGGCGGCCTCGTGGCCCCACTTCGTCTCGTCTTCGGTTTTCATGGACGCATATTTTTCAAAAATAATTACTGGTTGACTCGTTTGCAATTTGGCGGATATTTCCTTAAGAGCTTTTCTGAAACCAAAAACAGCAGAAAACAGGGAACTGGCACTGTGGCATCTTGTTAATAGGTTAGTCACAGAAAATGCATAAAACTATATAAAATGCATATAAAACATGTAATAATATGATATAACATAGTATGGAACACAAGAAATTATGGATACGTTGGAGACGTATCAGTGATCAAAGGGGAAACGCTTTGCCTGGAATCCCGTTAAGATCTTGTCGTTGCTCACACATCTCAACGTCTTATCCGCGAAGAAGTAACAAACACTGGAAAGCGTAAAAGATGCATCTTACAACTACGGCAAAAGATCCAGCATGATCATGAGAATGATGCATGGCATGGCAAGATGCAATACGAGATGCACTTAATCCAAATTAAGCGGAACCCCGGTTCCCGACAATTAATATTTAGATTCAAGTTATTTATCTAGCCATCAATGTTAAATGTTCATTAACATGGCAAGACATGGCATAGATGATCTAGTCAAATTAAGAATTGCATATAAATAATTGACCAACACATTCCATATTAATTATTTAAGTGGATTATGCAAAAAAAATAAAGCTAAAAAACAATCTACATGATGCAAACAAGAGTAAGGATGACATATTAACATGCATTGTATTTTTCTGATAAAAATAGATATAAACTTTGTATCCATTGGATTTGTAAATCAAAAGATATAATAAATACAAGATTTACCATTTTAGCAAAAAAGAGAAAAAAAAAGAATAGACATAAGTGAAAGCTCAGCCGGATGGGACTTGAGCTCGGGACATCAGATGTGAATCCAGCTATCGTACCACTGAACTACGATATATACTGTTCATGTATCCAGAACTGATACCACATGGTTAGGAGCAACACCGTTCACTGAATTTATAAAAAGATATTGCTGGGATTTGTTCTTTGGTTTCCAAAGTGCAACAGCAGCGCATAGCCACTGGGCTGGATCGATGTTGGTGATAGAGTGTGGATTAAAAGGGAGATGAAGCATCCCGGACGCGATAACTGAATTTCAGCAGAAAAGGTTTAGGTTCAGAGCACAAAAAAGGAGATGAAAATGGCATTCGGTGGGATTTGATCTTCGGATCTCCTCGATTCATGATAAGAGACGCAACCACTAGGCTACGACTTGATTGATGAATGTCTAGGACACGCATGGCACATAAACAGAACAACGCGTTAACTGAATTTCGATAGAAAGCTTCAGGTTTTCAGAGGACCTCGACGACGGCGACGAACTGCGGAGGACACCGCAGCGATTCCGCGCGATGGCGGCGACCAGAGCATGGGGGAAAGGGGGAGAGGGGAGGAGGAGGTTTCCGGTGGAGTGGATCGAGCTCGGGGGCGAATCGATTGTCGATGGAGAGGAAGACAAGGTGTAAGTCTCTCGCGTGTGCGCAGCGACCGGACGTAGACGACGGCAAGCTTGACGATGATCCTGGCGGCGCTCCGGGCCGACTCCTGCTCTGAATCCTACGGAAAACTTGATGCGGACGAAGCCATGGTTCCATTCCCACGCCTAAGAGAACCTCGTGGTGACCACACCGACGGCTCGGTGAGCTTCATGAGATCCGGTCATGGAGGGAGCTTGGTGGAGAGAAAAAGAGGAGGGAGATGGCGGCTGCGGCGCTAGGAGGGAGGAGGAGAGGCTAGGGTTCGGAGGGAAGCCGCTAGGAAAGGATTTATGGGAGGGGAAAGCAGGGAGCAGGTGGGAGGAGGGGCACATGGTGGGGGACACCATGGCTGGCTTTCTCCCTGCTCTGTAGGGATGAAGGAGAAAGGAGGCCAAGAGGGGAGTTGGGCTAGTCGGCCCAATAATGTTTTTCCTGTAATTTGCAATAACCAGAAAAGAAAAAGAAAAGAAAGATAAAAGAAAATAGAAGAGAGGGAAAAGAAAAGAGGGAGGCAAGACTTTTTGCAATTATTTTATAGACAAAAATACATTTGCAATTATTTCCAAAATACAATTTGGAGCTTTCGTTTAAAATAGAAAAGGAGATTCATTATTTGCTCAATAAAAGTGGTTGCGTAAAAATAACAATTTTATGTTTATTTAGGAAAACATGCAAGGTGATGAGATGCATGATGATATGATGATGTAAAAAGAAAAACAAACAATAATCTAATTGGGGGAAATCCCAAGGCGTTACAGGTGGCGGTTGAGCTCGCCTACGCGTGGGGCCGAGGCAGTGTCCCCGGCCGTGCGGCGGTTGTTTCCTCCCTTCTCCGTTCCCAGGCGGTGGAGCTCCGTCCTGGCGGTGGGTGGAGGGTGCTTTCCGTGGATCTAGGATCTCGTCCAGATTCGCTGTCTACTATGCTTCGGCCGCCGCCAGCAAAGTGGAGGTGCAGAGCTGCTAGGGCTGGCACCTGGTGGAGGTGGTCGTGCGGTGGTGGAGGTTGTTAGGCGTCCCTCGGCCCGGTGTTGTTGCTGGTCACGGTTGTGGCTGCGGTAGTGGTCGTGGCGCGGCCTGCTCGGGTGGTTGAGGGAAGCTCTGGTGGACAAGCTGACGATGGGGTGTGAGCAACAGTGTTGAGCGAAGGCTTGGTCCTTCCTTGGCCGTAGCCGGCAGCGACAGCGCCCTGTGGGTGTCGTCCTCTTCCTGAAAGCGTTGTCGTGGTATTGTGCTCGCCCCCACCATGTCCACGCTCCAGGGGAAACCCTCGATCCGGTTGTTCCAGACCAGACATTGTTGGTGGCTTGCCGTCATGTCCCTCTTGAGGGCATTGTCCGTGGAGTTGGACCCAGTTGGAGGGACCTGTGATGGTTTGTGGTGATGTTATTTGGCCACGATGCTCGGGCTTCTACGAATGGACGGAAGACCTCCTCTGAAGACAGCTAATGGCTCGGGCTAGTGCCCGGGATGCTTTCCGGGTGTCAGACTCGGCTTCGAGATGCCCTTCGGTAGTGCAGTTGGTTGTTGTGTGAAGCCTCGGCGGCGCAGGGCCCTTTGTCCGGTGTGGACTCGGCAATGTGTTGCCCTTCGGCTGCTCCAGTACCATCGTGGCTAATCTCGGTGGAATGAAGCTCTTCGTCTACAGCGGTGCTTCTGGTGCGCTAGCGTCCAATGCTAGTTGGAAGACGTTGGAGGTCGAAGGCGTTCCTACGGGGTTGTTTGCTTAGTGTCGTGTTCTTAGTCTTTGTTGTTGTTCTAGCTCTCTGTTTGTTTCCCTCTGTAACTTCACCGACATTTGCTCCGGTTCCCTCTTAATGGAAATGAAGCAGCGGTCGCTGTCTTCCGTCAAAAAGTATGATATTAAATAGGGGTATTGAGTCACGGAACTCCAATTATGAGGATTATTGGATTTAGTGCAAGCATACCTTTGGTTAAAATTGTTTAATCTAATAAGTGCAAAGTTTATTATGAAGATGTTTAACTGAACTTGCTATTACTGTGGATACATGGCTCACAACACCCCGTTAGGCTTAGTCTGATTTATTGTATCAAGTTTTTACTATGAATGGAAACAACATAGTAGATTGGATCTACACGCGGAGGACAACCGGCCTACACGGTTGGTGTTTTACCTCTTACCCTAGGCCGACAGGCCCACCCAGCCCATCAAGGAGGGGGTGGCGGCAGCGCATGGGGGAAGGGGGTCCTGTCTCTCACACTATTGATCATTGGGTTTTTAGGAGTTCTCTCCGATATCATTCTAGTTCTCTCATGTGTTGAAATATCTACCTCTTGTGTTTGTAAGTCCTATGCCAATGAAGTTCTATTTGACTGGAAAAGACAGATGTGTGCGTACTCTCAAAGGGATCATATCTTTGATCCTTACTTGGTTGGATCTAGGAGGCTCGGCGTCATTCATCAGGCTTCAACAACATCATCATCAACATGTACTTCCCATTCAGAATGGTTATACGGATGCAGTTCTATTGCACTGAAGCGGACGGATGTGTGCGTACTCTCAAGGATCGTATCTTTGATCCTTCCTTGGTTAAATCCAAAAGGCTACGATCGGGGAGTCGGCGCCATTCTCACCGCCAGGTTTGGTCCTAAGAATCTAATCCAACTTCGACACTTACATCCATATACACATCTACTTTCACTTAAGAGTGTTGATATGATACGATTACTAGATGGTGTCATAAATAGATCTTGGTAATTACGTGTAAGGTAAAAATTTAATACTTTGCATGTAACCCAACACGACTGAGGAGGATGACCGCCCTTCATGACCTCTTAGAGCATGTACAATGGTAGAGAAGGCCGGTTTTCTCTTAGCTCTCCACGTCACTTAGAGAAGGCAACAAGTAGTAGTCATACAATGCGTTAACTCTTGTTGTCATCTCTAGCAATTAATGAGAACTAATTAAATTTAGTAAGAAATTATGTTAATAAGGGAAGGCAGGCATATGGTACATGCACAAAATAATCTTGTCTTAGTTTTAAGAGATCATCCCTTAGGTATGGGAAGACAACCCTCTCTCTTCATTCTCTTTCCTTCAACTAAGCAAAAATCTAACGTGGCATCTCTAAACGAAGGCTGACGTCACCGTATTATACCTTTACTCATTTGATTTCCTCCCAAAAGAAGGAGGGGCAAGGCTGATGTGGTAGGCGCCAAGAAAGAGACCATGAAATTAGGCACCAGGTACTATCCATCACACTTAGAGTTGGTATTTATTGTTTCCCTTACTCTGCATTGGAGGCGACGAAGGCAACCATTTGGGCGTGCCTTTGCACGCGGTAGGCTGCGAAGGCGACCACTGAGGTAACATGCATGGTGTCAGATGATCGACCACAGGGTCCCACATCATAATCAGAGTATGGCGTGCGACAAAACAAAAAACTTCTCTTCCTTCCTACGGTAGATTTCCCACAACATCGCTTTTATGATCGCTACATCTTTTCCACAGCTCACAACAAATTTCACAGAATGTAAGGCAACCACTGAGGTAGATGCATGGTATAAAATAATCGACCGCAAGGTCCCACATTATGATCAGAGTATGGCGTGCGGCAAAACAAAAACTTCTCTTCCAACGATAGGTTTTCCACAACATCGCCTTTATGATCGCTACATCTTTTTCACAGCTCACAACATATTTTACAGAATGTGAGGCGACCACTCACGTAGATGCATGGTGCCATCTGATCGACCGTAGGGTCCCACATCATGATCAGCAAAACAAACTTCTCTTTCCACGGTAGATTTCCCACACCAACGCTTTTATGATCGCTATCTTTCCCACAGGTCACAACAAATTTTACAAAATGTACAACAAAATTAAACTTTAGTTAACCCTAAAAAAAATCAAACTTTAGTTAACCCTAAAAAAATCAAGCCATAAACTGATGGGAACTAATCCCAAGCCATAAACTAAACGGTTTTTCTGATTCTTATATGAGATTGGCCAAACTCTTAGACTGCTAAACTGCATCATGCTGCTATGCAAGTTTGCACATGGGTAGTAACTAACATTTTCTAAGTGCGCGTGAATTTCAACAAAGAAAAAAGGTAACCGAACTGTAGAAACATCTTTATTCCTCCAAGTTGCACATCATATTGAGAGAAATACAAATACCCGAGCTGTTGAATTTGCTCTATGATTTCCAGGTGAGTTGCAACTGAGATTGGGTGAAACTAGATGAGGTGAAATCTAATCGCGTCATAAGCTAAAGCCATGGCTCCTGGAATCAGTGCAGGTGGAGATGGCATGAGATTTAGTTTCGGCTGGGTGTCAAAACAACATTCCGGGCGGGCTAGTTTGGCTCGGTTTGCCAAATTCCTGTCGTTGGTCCAGTCCAGATCCACAACCACTGCCATATTTACTAGTAGTATTTTAGATACTATAACAGTAGATGTCTACAGCGACTTGTCCCTGCTATCAGCTACTGACTCCGGTGTATCACTCACAGGGCTCTCATGTGCAGGAGAGTCTTCCTCCACGTTTCTGCATTCGTCTTCTTTGCTCTTGTCGAGACCTTTCCTGCTGAACATGCTTTTCAGGTTCTGGGCGGTTTTCCCTGCATGTTTCACCATATGCACTGCCTTGTTCCTCAGCTGCCTTTTGGTTGGGCTTTCGACCTCGCCTCTCTCGGGGCTGGAATGTTGGTCGTCAGGCATCTGCTCCGTCCTGCTGTTCCCGACGCCTTCGTCGACAATATATGTTACCGACACCCTGCTTTCTCCAACAGGCCGTATGTTTGAGCGAGGCGTTGTGCACAGAGATGTTTCGTCATCATCGCTCCCGTTCTTGGAGCTTTTGTGGCGCATAGCTCCAGCTAGTTTAGCCAAACCCTTTTTGACCTTGCGAAGGTGACGATGTGATTTACCACTGGCTGGTTCTTCAGTGCTGGAGTTGCTTGTCTGAGATTCTGACATAGATGACCTAGGGCTATCACCGCAGGCCTCATTTTCTGGTAGTATTTGGGAGTCCTGGCACCGTACTCGTCCTTTCCGAGGCACGTAGGTAGCCGTCACATCACTGCCGGGCCGGTGTACCCAAACACCAGCCTTATCCAGCCCTTCGATGTCCACTTGCTCATATTCATCAGACATGTTCCGGTATTCCACAGATGATGCACTCTCAGTGTTGACTCGGGAAGAAGTGCTAGCTTTCCTAACCTTGGGTGTTCCACACTGCTCATCTTCATCATTAGGTACCTGCAGGCATGAGCTTATGATACTAGCAGGTGAGTTGATTCAACAACTAGCTAACGTTACGACACATGGTAGTTTAGTCCAATTGATGCATGGTTCAATGATAACCAAGGACTGTAATCCTCACCATATTCCATGCAAAGCAGGATATTAGAAGAACTCCACATCTCTATTCCTGGCTAATAAATGGCTGGTATCCAGAACAAACAAAAAACTCAAAAATTTAAATCTGTTCTCACCTTTCCATTTTCGTCTTCAATTACAGTTACAGCTATGTGAATCCTCCCTACTTTTATATGCTTTAGTGCAATCCATATATCGTGTCTTTGTCCCCCTCTGAATTTGTTGATACTAACTGAACAATCACTACATGAAAAGTAACATCAAGAAATCAGAACGCTGCATATATTCAGAGCATACAATCGAGTGTTCGCAATCTTTCATGAGTATTGAGTTACGCCATGCTATGGCATTATTTGAATGGATATACGAGATGCTATAATATATGGCGAGACCAACCCAAGTGCATCATCAAAGATATGATCCTTATCTCGAACTTGAAGAGAAAGAAGATTGAGTGATTCCCATGAAGTAATTGGTATTTTAAACTGCTCCTGCCATTTGGGGTTGAGAGTTTTCTTATGAATCGTTGTCTGGAAACGGTACGGACCGAGATGGCCTTTGACATATGGATCAGATAAACCTGAACATCGGTTGAATAAAAATTTCACCAAAAAATGTCCAAATATGAAACATTTTCCTGAAAGAATGTTAAGTCAATCTTGCTGGTTGAAAACATACCATTTGGATCAGACGGTTTCATATCAGCCCCTTCCAAGACCTCTACCTTGACATGTGCAATAGGCGGCTTCTCATCAACAGTGAACCAATTACCTGAAACGTAATAGTAGATGCAAATCAATTTCAATCCTTAAAAGAGTAAAGCACAGTAGGACAAGTTCCACGTAGGACTAAAGATGAGGAGTTGATCATCTTCCATCAAGTTAAGACACGCGCTGGGGAGGGAGGGGGGGGGGGTATTTCCACTTTTTTTCTTTTATGTATGAGCGTAGTGGTGCTTAATCTATCTCCAGTCTACTTTCCCTTGTCAGATAAAATCTATTTCCCACCCCCTGAGGTGGTATCAAGTGTTATCTAATACTCAATTAAAGACATACAAAGCCTGGAAATTAGTGTCAACTGACCCACGGGAAGGATACCAAAAGTTTCTCCCATAATACCACAGTTTTACATCACTGTCAAATTCATGTACTGGAAACCAAGTTCACAACCGAAAATAGTGCAAACAGGTTATTTTCTTGAGATGAAAATCAGCTTTAGTTCACCACAAAGCACGCCATGACCCGACAATATCTAGGTTTTACCTAACTCAGAATCAAATACCACAGTGGTACTATTTTAGACTAGTAACTGAATTGGTCACAGAACTAACGACAGCAAAGTGAAAGAAAAGCACATTAGTCAGGTCAAGGACGACTTTGAAGCACAACTATTAGATTACTGTCATTTACCTGTAAATTCCGAATCCGAGGCGAACTTCTCCATATCAATAACTAGCATGTTAGGCTGCGAAACAAAATTTAAAGATTAATGTTTATTGTGTGCATAAAAATAGTACTCCGTACAAGAAACTGTTCAAGAAAATACATACTAATGACCACACATCACATGGTATTCTTTGTTGCCCAATTTTATTTTCAAAGAATGGCCCAGTGGTTGCAACAAAATACTCCAGCATGTTGATTTGAAAATGCATGACTTGTAAAATCTAACCTCAACAAGGGTCTGTCCAAAGGCAACATCCAACATCCTGTCCTGAAAAGTTGGATACACAAGGGAAATCAGTATTCTCAATGATATGCAGCGAAGAAGTAAATACAGAAATAAAAAAACACATCACAAGGAAAACTTACGAGCCATCCAGAAATTCCTGGCAGTTCAGTTACGTCAAGCCCATGACCAAATAGAGGTTTCACTGTCATCTGGAAGTATGGAGGCTCAACAAAGCATACTCTTACTCGACCAATAAAAGGCCACTGTGGAAGGAACCTCACACCAACAAGGACCTACACAAGTTTAGAAATATTTGGTGAGTGCAATGCAATGTAAAGTATTACACACCCTATCTCACTGAAGCTAAGGAAACAAATCTGAAAAGTTCCTTCTAATGTCTTCAATTATCCTCCCATTTAGTTCTTGTGGGGACTTTATTTTTTTGATCATGCATATGCTATTTTTAAGAATATATGACAGACTCAACCTTACCAGATTTTTAATCATGACATTTTAATGGTCTAGCATTAGAAGTTTGGGGGTAAATTACAAGAAGAAACTTCACCCTCCTTGAGCTAAATTACACGAGCTAAGGGTAACGTGATGTACCTCAGTATGCTTAGTTGCTTACCTTACCTTCAACATGCATGCTAGTTATATGCATGTTTGCCGTAATACCAAACCCTAATCTCTTCGTTAGTTGCACAGCCATCCTTGCATCCATATCATCCGCGGCAAGGAAGTTCATTCCTATCTCCAGAACCTGGCACATTATATGTTAACCTTACAAATTTATAGGTGAGTAGCAGAGAAGTCATCTTAACAGTAAAATGTAAGGTATCACATTCACACACCAGATGGTCATCATCAGTTGATTGACTGACGACCCTGATATCTGTAAAAATCGGGGCATTCCTGCCCAAGTAAAGGTTCTGGATCTCTGCTTTCCTCTGCACAAGTAATAAGTACGTCATGGACAACCAAGAATACTTTCAGCTAGCAGCTTGCTCTCCTAGGCAGCAAATGAGAAAATGAACAAAACGGAGTGCCCAAAATCCAAGCTTACTGCGGTCCATGGTTTAAACTTGTTTATGAACCATGGGAATATAGGCAGAAGGAGCTGTTGGGATGCAACCCTTTCCATGCAAACTGGCCAGATCTTCTCAACAGCATAATTTAGCCACCTGACTGTTTCTGCATCTGAGAGGAGCTGTTCCAAAAATAAAATGAGCTCAAAATAGTGAAAGGGGGCACTGTGGTTTACATGAAACAAACAGAATAAATAAATAAAATTACAATAATGGAAATTGCACAACATGATCATACTACAGCCTACCCTTCTTTGGTTGGCACTTTTCCTTTCTTCATATTGTAATCGCTTCCGCAGTCTCAACGTGTACCGTTCATTCACCTGATTTGGAACATATCAGAAGCCATGGATACTATAGTAGAAACAAATAGAAGATCGACAAATGATAAGGGCTATAGTGCCACACTACATCAAGATGGGAGTGCCAGATGATTAGGAGTATTCAAGATGCCATAATTTTCTGTCTTTTAAGGCGTGGTTATTCTATTTTTCTAATTATGTGTAGTTCCTCTTGGTGAAAGTACGAAAGTACTAAAATAAAAAGATTATACTTACCACATTATTCAATATGCCAGCATTTTCCATTTTTTTAAGAGGTGATTATTCTATTTCTCACGTTAAGTTTAGTTCCTCTTGGTGGAAGTAAAAAAATGAAATGATTGCAGAACCTACGGGATGCAAGGTTACAGAAAGTGCTTACGCACATGCTTAGGCGCTGAGCGAAGCAAAACGCCTAGCGCTCAACTGCACTTAAACGTGCGTTAGTGCTTTAATCCTTTAGAAAAGAGAAAAGTGGAGGCAAAACGCTCAATTAGTGCCTAATGCTTAATTGAACCTTGATGGGATGTAATAGAATATTTCGTTATACGTATAGTCTGCCATTCAATTTGTAGGACACTGACTCACAAGGGCAAAGGGGGTGTTCTGGTTCAATACCACACATTGGTGTTTCCTTGCCTAAGTGCGGCTAGCCACCTTTTGTAAAGTGCCATGTAAGGATAGGCAAAGTGTCATGTAAGCCAGCTATATGTTCTAAGAGAAGAGGCAGTGCTGTGATCAATAAGATCATGGTTAATAGTATATCCAATAGCCAGCTATATGTGGCTGCCACGTCATTTATAGTCAATATAGTGGCTCACTCACATAAAGCTAGTCATACTTGCTTGTTATACGAGTAACGTATGGCCCACCTTATTCTCTCACAAAGAGTGTTAGAGATCATACTACACTTGCCTATATGAGCATCTCCACCGGCACGTCCAACAGAGCTTCCCAACACATGTTATTGGGAGCACGAGGTTGCCGCCCTACTGGGAGCGGCTCGCTCCACGGATGGCTGCCAATAGGTAATTCTCGAAAAAAAATTGAATCTCGAATATGAAAGAAACGGCGATATTTCATTGGCACATTTCATAGAAGACATCTAACAAACTTTTGACAAACAACATTTAACAAAAAGCTGAACCTCAAAAATGGAAGAAACAGTAATATTTCACTGAATACATAAGACATCTAACAAATTTTAACAAAGAACATTTAACAAACTTAAACGGAATTTAACAAAATTTCAACTAAGCCCTAGATCTAGCAGCGCTGCGCCGCCGTCAAGCGCGAGAGAAGGAGACCTATCCCACCGCCAGCACCAGAAGCTTTGCCTCAATGATCTGCCGCCGAAGTGTCATCCGCTATTAGTGGCGACGGTGGCTCAGACTTCTGGTTTTGCTGTCGTCAGCCTTGAGGAACTTCTCCGGGCGGCCGCCCTTGCCGAGTGTGGTGGGATTTGATCCAGCAGAGGGGAGGCCTCGATGGCCGCCTGGATTCCCTTCCGCTTCGGCTTTGGCGAGTCGTCGCTGTCTTGCGCCTCCTCTTCCGGTGCCTGGTGGCGATGGTGGTGGTGGGCTGGTGCGGCATGTTCCTGTGCCGGCGCCGGGTGCAAGGCAGGTCGGGCAACACGTCATCATCAGAGCAGGCCCGTTCGTCATCTGATGCGAACCGACAGTGACTTCCGCATGTTGGAGGGGAGAAAGAAGCTGCCACGGCACCTCATACTCCGCAGCCACGACGTCCTAGTATGGCGCCGTGGCGGAGTAGTCCGGATCAACGCGCAGCTCCCACGAGGCCACGACAGGTCGCTCCGTCACCGAATGATGTACTCGAGGCGGGAAGGAGCGGTGGCGCCATCTGCACCATAACAACGTTCAGCACCCAACCCTCCGGTAGTTGAGCACCGTCAGTCAGCGGGATGTTGTGGCGGTCTTGGCGGACTTGGCGGACGTAGTCCTAGGCTGCCTCGAGCCCTCGACCGACAGCGTGTGAACCAGTGGTGGTGGCTCCCGGGATGAGCTCCCCTGCTCGGGGCAGCGTAGGAAGGCATGCTCCTCACGGCGCACCAACCTACGTCGCCGATCCTCATCCAGATGGTCTTGCTCCTAGGACGTGGACGTACCACGTTCCATTTGTCCGGTAGCAGGACGAGGGCTGCTTGTGGCCCCGCATTTTGGATAGGAGGCGGCATTGTCGCTCCTGGGACACGTTTCACTCTCCTTGCGCTGCATTTCACAGGCAAAACAGCACGACATCATCTGCTTCTTGTTAAGCAGGCACTGCTCCCCCTGCTCCGGGCGGCGATTGGTGGGCACCACACTCGCACCGAGCACGACGTTTTGCACCCATCATCTGGTGGCGGGCAACCTCCTCTTCAGTCATCGCCGGTCGCGATTTGCGGTTGCTAGACATGGTAGGTAGGGTTATGGCGGAAGCCGAGGTGTTGTGTGGAGAGGAGAAGCGCATCAGACATGCCATTTTGAAGCCGACAGGGAGCGAAGGAGGCTGCCTCCACGTTAACACCACCACCAGCTTGTCTGCCACACGCATTGACGCCGATGACGTGTGTGAGCCACTTCATTGGTTTCCAGTGTTGCACGCTACGCTCGACGTGTTGTCCGCGCCCTCCGCTTGAGGCCGCTCTCTCGCTGACTCGTCAGTCCGGTTGACGCCACGCCCGCTTCCTCCCTAAAAGTTTTTAGGGCATGAATCGGGTTTTGCCAGATGTTCTATTGGGGACAGATGTTCTATTGGGGACGTGTCAGGCAACTTTTAGGCTATTGGGCTCGCCGCTGGGGCAGATTTCGTGCCGCACGAGACGAGCCGGTGGAGATGCTCTAAGTTTGCATCTCGTTTCTATTATCTCGACTCCAACTAATATACTCCCTCCATCCAAAAATAAGTGTCTCAAGTTTGTACAAAAATGGATGTATCTATATGTGAAATATGTCTATATGTGAAATATGTCTATATGTGAAATATGTCTAGATACATTCACTTTTGGGCAAACTTGAGACACTTATTTTGGGACGGAGGGAGTAGGTAAAAATCTGTTGTGGCTTCTGTTATATAGCCGGGAAATGTCACTCCTATTATACTTGCTCTAAGTTTAAAAAGCTATCCATAGGCAACAAAGTGTCCCTTGTAGATAGCTCATGGACTACCTTTCCGGTCAAGTAAAAAAAAAAAGTAGTATGTCCCTCACCGGTTCCACTCTTCCTACGCGTAGCTTCTTGCTGATACAACTAGCTAACAAGTAAAAATCTGTACAAGAGAAGAAGAAGAAGAACTTCTCCTTGGCTTGCGCCCTATTTGGCTACACAGATTCCATTCGTACACAATGTTCTTTTTTGACGATATTGAATTAGCACAAGACAGAAACAGGGTAATCCGTAGCTAACAGGGTGTGGAGTTGGCTAGCCAAAATAGAAAATACAAACGACTCAAACATCTAGTCAAATGCAGCAGTGGGGAGGCAATCAGGTGCGGTGGGTGGGTGGTCGAGCACTCACCGCGAAGAGGTAAACGAGGGCGGCGAGGAAGAGCGCCGGGTGCGCCCACCCGGCGGACGCCGCGGCCCAGAGCACGGCCAGCACCAGCGCGGCGTGGTGCACCACCGTAACCTCCGTTATATCCATCGGGACGGACCACGCCGTCGTCGATGCCCGCGGCGGTAGACCCGTCCGTCAGAAGGAGGTTGCGCGCGCGTGGGGGGAGAGGAGAATCTGGTGAGGGCCAGGAGGCGGCGGCGGCGAGCGAAAAGACGGGGAGATTTTGCTGCGGCGTGGTTGCGGTTGCGGGCCGGGGCTTTCTCGAGCGCGGGGCGTGGATGTCACCTGCGAGTTTCGGGGAGCGGCGAGGCATGAACGTGGCGGGCGGTGCTGGCCAGGTGGGGTAACATGGCGACGGCGCGTGGAGCGGTGTGCCGCGACGGCTTCCTCCTCTAGTCTGGTATACCAGTACCTCTACCTGGTGTAGTACTACTATTTCCGTTATTTCTCGGGAGATCGGGAGTCGATGGATGGATATGTATGTTGGACTTGGCCCGGGCTGACGTCCATTTCCTCCCCGGCCAAGCCATCTTCTCTTTTCGCGTGGCGACGCCGGGCTAGTTTAAAATTCCTCATTTGGTCTAAATTGGCGACCGATTTCAACGTGTGTACTATACGAGTAGTAGATTTGGAAGACGCGGAATGGCTGTCGTCGACGGGTGGACGCGCGCGGCAGCCGGCAGCGTTTGGTTGAACAGCAGATGGTGTATTTCCTCCGTCCCACGTGTAGCATGTACGGAGTAGGATATATTCTTAAAAACAATTTGTTATATAAATATCAGCATAATTACATTATTCCCTCCAATCGAAAAAGGCCGTCGTGGTCTGTGTACAAATTATAATTTACATAAAGTCCTTCCATAATTAGAAAAAAAAATCTATTATAATTTTCACCGCCCTCTTCTTTCGTCCGTGGGGACTTTCTAGCTCCGTCCCAGATTGTCACCGTCGACCATTCCTATTTCATTATGCGCAGATTGGCCTGTACACTCCTCCCCCCGCTGTAGGGGTGCCCGGGGATGCGAGCGACCTAGTTGATTTCGTCGAACTTGACCCCTGCTTGCCCTACACGGCCCCTCGCCTCCATGACCTTGGAAACTACATTTTTTCATCGAGGGAGGCGCCTACATCTCCACTTCTAGTTGTAGGGGAGGAAACCTACATGTAACTTGCAAATTGCATCACTTAAATGCATCCGTTTGCTTATAGTGAAACTGATTTTGCTAAACTGATGAAACTGAATTTACTAAATTGATGGAACGGTCGCTAAACTTAAGTCCTCACAACAGTCATGCCCTTTTCTTTACACAAAATGGACACGCTGGAGAATAGCCTCAGATACAACATTAGCTCCAAGACCAACGTCAAGAAGAGCAGACAAGAAAAAAGAGGGATTTGATCTTGGAGACCACTAGGCATCGTACGTCCGATGGAAGCTATACCCATCGGACCAGCTCCAGGCCGTTTGATGTATCAACAAGCCCCGTGAGTTTTGAACAAATGATAGCATTAATTGCTCCGTAATAATAGTTGTCTATTGTTTCCTTGCCAAAATAATAATAAATGCAGCTAGCTGTTCCATAATCCGATCATTAATTAGCCCCTAATTAATTTATTGTTTGAATGCATAGAAACGTCATCTCCTACTGAATTGAAGCAATTTATTAATCCGGCTAATTATTCTTCACAAAGCATGGAAGTAGACGAGGCAACAAACATTGTTCTTGATACATAGAAACATCATTTTCTAGTGTAAAAAAAAACATCATTTTCTAAACGTTCAGAATAATTGTTCTGCTTCCAAGATAACAAAAAATGCTACCCATGCAGTGGAGACTTGCTTCAATTATAAAGTAAGTACTCATCTTATTGATCCATTTCTTGCTGGATTGAAACAATTTATTAATCCGGCTAATAATTCTCCATGAAACATGGAAGCACAAGGCAACACACATTGTTCTTGATGCATGGAAGCATCATTTTCTGGACGTTCAAAAGCAATTATTTTGTTTCTGAGATACCAAAAAATGCAACCCATTCAATGAAAACTTGCACCAAATACAAATAAAAGTAGTTTACTGATTTATTTCAACATGGTAAGGTTAAATTTCTTTCGACCGGACAATTTGCTTCCATAGCTAATGAACATGCTTAAAGAGCATGTAAAATTTGGGTCTTACACAGTATGAATCATTGATACAAAATCGTGCTTCTAACAAATTGGAACTATGCTTCCATACTCCATAGCTAATGTACATGCTTCGAGTGCATGTAAAAGTTGGATCTTACGCAACATAAATCATTAGATACAAAACTGTGCTTCTAACAACTTAGAACTGTGTTAACTCCTCGGGCGCGAGCAGCACGGACGCCACGATGCCGGCGAGCCGACCTAGCGACGCACCTGGTCGACGATGTCGCGGGCGGCGTTGCAGACGTCGAGCGCCTTGACCGCGCGCTCGTGGTACTCCACCACCAGCTTCTCCGCATGCGCCGCTGCGTAGGGGTCGCCGCAGAAGAGTATGGTGGCGTCAGGATCGTCGAAGAAGACGAGGACGAAAAGGCGGCGGCGACATTTCTCCTACGCGCCGCCTGCACCGCTGCGTCGGGGTCATCGAAGAAGAGGAGGTCGTCGTCGGGGTCGCCGAAGAAGACGACAGCGCGGCGACATTTCGCCTGCGCGCCGCATACGCCGCTGTGTTGGGGTCGCCGAAGAAGAGGAGGACGGCGTCGGCGTCGCTGAAGAAGACGACGGCGGCGGCGAGTTTTCGCCTGCGCCGATGCGTCGTGGTCGACAAAGAAGAGGACGGCATCATCGGGTCGTCGAAGAAGACTACATCAGCGACTTTTCCGGCCTCTCCGACCCACTGATTGCTTTCGTCCTTCCGCTGATTCCGTAGATTGCTTTTGTCCTTGTTTAATATATCTCTATCTCTTCTCTATCTCTCAGTACGTCATTTTTTATTTCGATTTTACCCCGTGATTTCTGAGATATTACCCACCACTGCCATCGGTAAGTAAAAAACGGTTCGGTTTTTATCCCCTTGTCTAGCCCTATTGGTCGAAGCTCCAAGGGCTGTCGCCACCTACCTCACGCCTCCCCGTCAAGGCCGTCATCGTCCCGTCACGAGGGTAGCCGAGCCTGGCTGGCATTCGCATCGCCACACATGGAAGCGCTCACGCTGGTCCTCATCGGCCCACCCCGTTCACCGCCATGTCGCTGAACGAAAAGCTCTTCGCCCCACAGCACATTATAGTTCCTTCGTCCCTCTCGCTGCGCTTCTATTCGAGCGCAGCGCCGTCCCTCCTGAATGCGTGCCGCCACCAACAGCCACGCGAGCGCCAATGATGCGCCTTCTAGCCGATCCGTGCGAGTCGCGTACCTCCCTCCTCTCGCCATTCAATCTTCGCACCCACGCATTCCGCTCCCGGCGTCGGCCGCCGACAGGCCAACAAACCTGATTGATATTCCATTAAGGGAGAAGGCCACCATGAGCATCGCCCTCCTCCCCGATCTGCTCCCATGACCATGCTCCCTGGCCGCTTCCTTTCCTTAACATGGATGGATGCCGCCGGCAAACAGCCCCTGGCCGCTGGGCAGTCCGCGATCCGGCCTCCACGGCTCCACCACCGAATAGCCGCTACCTCTGAGGCTCTGACACGGATTGAGGCTACAACGCGGTCGCCACAGGTGCAGGCGGTGGAGATGTTCGACTCGATGAGTGCGAGGGCAACAACTAGACCAGTTCATGTCGTTGCTCTGCGTGCGCGAGGCTGACCTTGCTGAAGCATGGCCGGCGCGTGCCCGACATCATGGCCAAGTAAGGGCGCTGTTGTCTTCTCCAACAGATACGCCCGCCCCTCCTCCAAATGAAAGCAGCCAACGGCAAACTTGTGGTCGCTTGGAGCGCTGGACAGAGATCCAATCCGGAGATAGGCATGTTCGTACAGCAGCTCTGCATGCACAATGCTGAAATTTGCTGGTGTACTACTGTACTATAGCTTACCGAAGGTCAAAACTAAATATTCTACTTATTAAGATTGACCTATCTAGACTCATATCACTCATGACAACAAGAAAAATAATAGTTGTTTTTTGGAAACTTCTATCTTGGTAGTTTGCAGTTATATGGCTTGGGTGGCCAAACCTGAAAAGTTTAGCGAAACTTCAGTTTCCATCTTGATTCAGTTGCATATTTTCTTCTGGCCACAAGTTGCATTGCTGGTGTGTGGCACTCCGCCATGAACGGAAACTTCAACATAGTGTCCATGAGTTTAGTTGCTCCTATATTAAATTCCAGCGCAATCCCTCACTTTCTGATTGGTGTTGTTCAATCATATTTGTATTCGTGAGTTGATCAATAAAATACTGAGATTGGCGGACTGCTGGCATGCAGCCCTCTCCGCCGTTCCTATTCCTTTTGCAATCAGAACGAGCTTAGAGTGTGGTGCACACAAGAGGAAAGATCAACGCTTGACTTATAAATAAAACGATAAAAAATAAAAATTTAGAACTAATATTAAATGAAATTAAAATATTTAATTTTTAATGATTTAGAACTAATTTTTAGTTTTGTGTGTGCATATTGTTGTGTCATATCGTTTTGACAATTATACGAATTTACAAAAATATAGATTGGTGCAATATAGTGTGACAATTATAGAGTATATTAAAATATCAGTGCAAACGGATGAGTTATTTCTTTTCTTTTTTTGAGGGGTAGATGAGGTATTTCTTAATTTAGATGAACTTTAATTCATATGAACTTCCTATAAAGAGATAAGTCGCCGCTTGTGCTTTGCTGAAGAAGAGAGAATATGGAGAGGGCACACTAAGGTTACGTTTGTACGACTTGATAGATTTTGGGGGGGGGGGGGGGGGGCGCACCACGTCCTCATGGGATGTCCGATATCAACTACACTTTGCATGTTCAGCTTTCCAAGGTTCGGATAAATACTAAAGTCACTTGATTAATATCTCAGGTTAATTGCAAGTTTCGGTGCTCAACATTGTCGTGTCCGAAGCATTCAAAAGTTAAAACCATGTGACTTTTTTACGTGTTAAAATAAGAACTAAGATATCAGATAATTCGATCAACCCGTAGCAACGCACAGGAATTTTGCTAGTATATATATAAGGTAGTGGACGATGATTACCGAACGCCGTGATTAGCGCTGTTACCGGGCCGGGCTGGGATATTTGTTGCCTGCTAGCCGTGGGATGCAATCCCTATCGACGATGAAGCCAAGGCGCGCATCCCTGTTGCGCACACGCTGGTCATCCCCGAGCCGGATGACGAGGTGTTAACTCGACAAGTCCCAGGGTTGTGCACCCCGGGTTGATTGATGGGAGAGAGATGAGTGCAGGTAGTCACGACGGCTGACAAGCAAGGATTTACCCAGGTTCAGGCTCCCGGAGGATAACACCCTACTCCTGCTTGTCTGGTTATTGATGCGAGTTGTGGTTACAATGGCGAGATTGCGATCTCGTTAGGGTTTGTGCCGTAGCTATTTGCGTGTGTCCTCTGGGACGAGCAACCCTCCTGGCTTTATAGGCAGCCAGGTCTCAGGTGGTTGGTGCCGATGGCAACTACAGATATGGCAGGTTATGCTTCCTAACCGACTTGGACTAGGTTACATGGTGCCCCGCGTGGGCCTTCTGTGGGCCTTCCTGTCCTTGGCGCGGCCCAGGTAGCCTTATCGTGGGCTACCCGAAAGGCAGCCCCACGTCAGTAGCCCCCGAGTGCTTGGTCGAAGCGTAGAGTCGAGCAAAGGACTCCTTCCTCCTGGACGCGCCATTGGATTGCTTGATCTTGATCTTGAACTCGATTTCTTCAGTCGAACCGGCCACTCCCGATGGGAGTAACGTTTGCAGTCGAATTACTTTGCCTTCATCTTCTTGCGAAGCTTGCTTCTACTCAGCCTGTTTGGCTTACTTGTGGATGGATTCGGTTGTTCGAGCTTACTCTGTTGCCACCCGAATGGTTTCTTCGGGTTCTCGGATCGTCTTCCGATCCTACTTTATTGATTTCAGCTTTGAAGCTTACTACTCGAATTACGCTGTCGAGTTGCTTCAATTGATTTTGGAGCCGTTGCCTTGATGACGTCACTGGTGACGATCCGCTGCACGCCTCTGCGCTCGATTGGACGTGACTGGTGGGCCCCGCTGTCAGAGCTGACCGCGGTCAACAGTTGTCACGTCTCCGAAGTGGGCGCGAAATTTGCGCGGCACGATGATGACGCCTCGGTTTTCGTGCGTAGTGGACGAAGTGGGCGGTGACGGTTGGTTTCCTCGTGCGACACGTGGACGGCCAGATGTGTCTGCTCGGAGCCCTTGTTCTGTGGACGGTTGAGATGAGATTTTTCGAGGCATAAGTACTGTGTCTTGACGCTTGGGATTTCATCTTCTTCAATCGCTCTGTGTTCCCTTTCCTCTGCGCTCTACCATTTTCGCCGCCATCCAGAGCTCCGTGCAATCTGCCCGTACACCTTGCGCTGCCTTGCGGCACCATGGGCAAGCCGAAAAGCGCCGCTGGCTCCTCCGCCGCCGCCGACGAAGACGGGCTGA
Source organism: Poa annua (assembly GCA_026929855.1). NCBI lineage: Eukaryota > Viridiplantae > Streptophyta > Magnoliopsida > Poales > Poaceae > Poa > Poa annua. Next base: position 40,015,006 of record CM049429.1, on the reverse strand, counting down.
TGAAGAAGCCCGACGGCGACTGGCAGAGGTCGTCGGTGAAGAAGGCCGAGGTGGAGCTCTTCCGCGCGCAGGGTCTGCTTCCACCTGCTGACCAAGTCCAGGTATGCGTTCCTAGCAAGGAGGTTTTCCCCACTCCCCGCGATGGGGAACATGTTCGTTTCGTGGAATTCCTTCCGCGGGGCTTCGGGTTCCCCATGCACGATTTCGTGTGCGGTCTCCTGTATGCCTATGGGGTTCAGATCCACGATCTGACCCCCAATGGCGTCTTGAGCATCGCGGGCTTCATCGTGCTCTGCGAGTGCTTCCTGGGTGTCGCGCCCCATTGGGCGTTGTGGAAGTCGCTCTTCCTCGTTCGCAAGAACGTTGGGAAGAGCGGGTTGACCTTCCCCGTGGGTGGCTTCGGAATCCAAGTACGCGGTGACATGAAGAAGTGCGACTCTGTCCAGGGAAGGCGCAGGAGATGGTTCTACGTCCAGTCGAACCAGGACGGCCTGAATGCATTCGACAGCGGACGTGGACTGCGGAAGACCGACGCCTGGGCGCACCCGCTGACTGCCGTGGAGAAGGAGGCCGTGCGGCCCTTGCTGAGCCTGCTGCGCGGTCTGACCAAGACCCTTGGGCGCGAGGCGGGTGGCGTCTTCCTGATGGCCACCTTCTTCCGTCTTCGAGTGCAGCCGCTCAGCGCTCGGCCTCACCCAATGTGGGCCGCCGAGGGTGTCAGCACCGAGCCGCTTGACGACGAGGAGGTGGAAACCAAAGTAAGATCCATCACCAACCTCCGAGTCGCGGACACGTGCAACGTCAAGTGCCCGATTGCGGCTTACGGGGCCTCGAACCCCGTTCCTGAGGTAAGTCTTGGCTTGTTTTCCTTTTGTCTTTGCTCGACTTGCGTCTACTTTCTTTTTGATTCGACTTGTGTCTACTTGCTTCAGGGTCGGGATCTGTTGATCAGCCTTCCTCCTCTTCCCGAGAACGGACCCGACGACGAGTCGAAGTTTGTCGAGGAGGAAGACGACGACGAAGAGATTCCCTCCGCACACTCTCCCCACGAAGAGGTGGAAGAAGGGGATGAAGTGGAGGAACCCGTGCGGAAGAAGCGGAAGCTCCCGAGCCGTGGCGACTCTGCCACTGCATCGTCACCTGCTAAGGATGTCGATGTTACTCTGGAGGAGGTCGTCGCGACGTCGTCGGGTGCGCGGTCCTTGGGTGGCTGGGATGAACCCCTGAATGTTCCTCCAGTCAGCTCCGCGGCTCCTCGCTCTTTCGCGCGGATGCCTTCGCCCTCCCTGGAGAGTTACGACGACCTTGGTACCCCCAGGTGAGTTTCTTGATGATGTGTTTCCTTCGAGTTGCGTTTTGTAGTTGCAACGTTTGAGTTGTTGACAAGTGTGCTTGTTTTCGCTGCAGCCATCGTTCTGGCGATGTTAGCTCCCCCCTTCGGGAGGTGGAGCATACATCCGCCCCTTCGACTGAACTGGGGACCCAGGCTGTAGTGGAGAAGGCGCGTGCTGAGCCTGCTGGCGTTGCATCGTCGAGCCGCGACCCTCCTTCGGCTTCAGAGGACCTCGACCTCCTGGACCACGTAAGTCTTTTTGTGCTTGTACTTGTATTCTTGAGTTTTCATCGGGTGTGCGATCAGCGCTCCCGATGGGAGTAGCCCCCGAAGGTGTGGGTGACTAGTATAGTCGCCCGCAACTTTATTAACATCTTGCTTTTGTTTCAGCCATACTACCGTCAGCAGCTTGACGCAGCCGCGGCTTATGTTCGCCTGGAGAAGGAGAGGGACCAACTGCGTGCTTCTCTGGACCAGGCTACTGGGCGGGTTGATGAGCTTGAGAAGGCTCTACATGAGTCTCGAGAGCGGGAGCTGGCGCGGGTCGCTCAGGAAAAGACTCAAGTCGGTCGTCTCCTTTCACTCGCCGGTGTTCTTGGGGGTAAGTTTCGGCTTGATGCCTACTGTGTCTTAATCTTTTTCTTTGTCTGACCTTGGATCCTTTGCGCAGAGACTTGCGGTGGGGCTCCTCCGGAAGACGCGTCGAGTGAGACGGTTGACCTGGCGACTGTTGTTGGCTTCCTCGACCGGGTCTGTGCCTATGCCTCAGATGCGCTGAAGAAGTCCGCAGCCGCGTTGCAGAAATCGACTGGGGCCCTTGCTGTGGTGCACCAGAGTATCTTCCCAGGCGACCAGCCGCCGGCAGCCGTGGACGCCCTTGCTGCGCCGTTTGAGAACGCGACCACCATCGCCGACTTCACGCGGTCGCAGACGGTACGCGGCTCCGAGCTCACCTTCCAGCTCCTCTTAGGGCATCAGGTTCCAGGTGACTTCGAGAAGGTCGTCAGCGGTTTTCCCCGCAAACCCGATGGCCGAACCGCGTCGCTGAGTGGCGTGAAGGAGCGTGCCTCGCAGTTAGCCGTGCAGCTTGTGGCACTCTTCGAGAGGGCCCTTGCTAAGGCGACTGAGGCGGCTGCCTCTCGGAAGGGTCGTTCCCGGTCGCAGTCCGCAGCCTTAGAGTAGGCCTAGCTTTAGGAATTCGGCAGTCGCCATGGTCTTTATTTTGAACTTCTTGTTCTGTAATGAATATTGTCCTTCCAGGTCTTTTGGCCTTCAATATTGCTTTCTGCTGACTTTCTTTCTGCCGAGTTTAACTGTGCTTCGCAGTCGTATGATTGTATTGACTCTGCGTATTCATGGCAGAATGTTGTGCGCGGTGATGCTTCGCCTTCTCCTGTGGCCGAGCCGAGTGGCGCGGCTTCTTCTTCGGGTGCTCGCCGTCGTCGGGCGGCGCCTGCTCCTCCACGTAGTGTAAATGATCAGCGGATTATCACATACCTGAAAAACAAGGTGGTTGAGCTAGAGGCGACCCTGAAGAATACTGAGCGGCTGTTGCACCGCTCCCAGTCGCATCCTACGGCGGAGTTCTCGCGACGTGAGGATTTTTTGCTTGGGGAGATCGACTTGATCAGCCGGCAGTTGCAAGGTTTGTACCCTGTGGCGGCTGCTGTCTTTGCTGGCTTTCTTTCTTGTTCTGACTCGCATTTTATGCGTGCAGATGTTAATCCTGATTGGGAGGCCGAGCGGGTTCGCGTTGAGGAGCGAGTTACCCGAGAGGCATCCGGCGACTCCTACGAAGCTCGGCAGTTCTGGGTGAACAAGTCGAGGGGGCGCGTCCTTGCCACCATGCTTGATCGTACGTGGCGCGCTGATTTTCTTATGGAGAACTGCCGGAAGACACTCTGGCACATCAATCGCGTGTACTTCCCGCATAATGCGCAGCCGAACGGGCTGTCCGTCTTGCTGGAGAGGTTTCGCGATGGTGAAGGGCTGAAGGAGGTGGTCGACGCCCAACTTGTGGCTGGGGCGAACGCGGCGTTGGCATACGTCCGGATGCACCGGCCGCATCTTCCGCTCGACCGGGCGCTTGATGGCCTGCCTGGTGATGACGACTTCGACGAGACCTTAGCGGCTGCGCGCCGAATTATCAGGCAGGTTCAGGACCTGAGTGAGCGCCTTGTAGGTCCCCTCGATGCGCCGAAGGCCGAGCCTGCAGTTTAGAGTAGATGTCGTCTGATGTACAGGGTTAACTATAGAGGGCAAATGTGCCTGTGCAAGTCGTAATGTAATAGATTAAAATACTTTCGAGTCATGAGAATTGATCTGCTTGCTCGAAATTGAAAATGCCTGTTTTGATTTGCGACCTGTTTGGCGCAGTCGCCTAGTATGTTAGGCAACGGCCTAGGTTTTTTCAAGTGTGACCTGTATGCCGCAGTCTCTGACTTTAACAGGTGGCGACTTAGGATTTTTGTAACTTGACCTGTATGGCGCAGCCCCCGAGTTGTTCGAGTGGTGGCCTAGGATTTTGGCTAAGACCTGTGCGGCGCAGCCCCCGAGTAGGTCGAGTGGCGGCCTAGGATTACAAGTGTTACCTGTTTGGCGCAACCCCCGAGTATGTCGGGTGGCGACCTAGGATTTTGAACTTGACCTGTACAGCGCAGCCCCCGAGTGAGTTCGAGTGGCGGCTGAGGATTTTTCTGAGAAGGCCTGTTTGGCGTAGCCCCCGAGTAGGTCGAGTGGTAGCCTAGGATTACAAGTGTTACCTGTGTGGCGCAGCCCCCGGGTGTGTCGGGTTGCGACCTAGGATTTTGAACTTGACCTGTATGGCGCAGCCCCCGAGTCGGTCGGGTGACGGCCTAGGATTTTTTGACTTATGCTTGTATGGCGCAGCCCCCGAGTAGTTCGGGTAGCGGCCTAAGCTTTTCTTTCAACCTGTGTGGCGCAGCCCCCGAGTAGTTCGAGTGGCAGCCTAGGATTTTTTGACTTATGCTTGTATGGCGCAGCCCCCGAGTAGTTCGGGTAGCGGCCTAAGCTTTTCTTTCAACCTGTGTGGCGCAGCCCCCGAGTAGTTCGAGTGGCGGCCTAGGATTTTAGCTTCCTCTGTGTGACAGGTAAAGGAGACAGATATTCTTCAAATCACTTTATTGATTCTTGCGAACAGGCCGCCTCATTAAAACCCTTCCAGTCCCCTCAGATGCCCTGGTAAGGGAAAGAGTGCGTCTGAAACCTGCCGCGCTGATTTTCTTGTACAATGATTGGGTTGAACTAGGCGTAGAGCCGGCGCAGTTGTGCCACGTTCCACGAGTTGCTGCAGTCTGCTCCCGTCTTCGAGTCTTTCAGGCGGTAAGCTCCGTTGCCGATTGCTTCTGTCACGATGTACGGGCCCTCCCATGGGGAGGCGAGCTTGTGCACCTTATTTTGCTTGAGTCTAAGAACCAGGTCGCCTGCAACGAACGCTCTTGGTCGCAGCCTCCGAGTGTGATAGTTGCGCAGGTCCTGTTGATACACGGCTGATCGTGCCAGGGCGATGTCGCGTGCTTCGTCCAGGGTGTCCCTGCTGTCTTCGAGTGCCTCCTCTGCGTCCGACTCGTCATAGGCGACTACTCTCGGTGCGTCGAACTTGATGTCGCAGGGGAGGACCGCTTCTGCGCCATACACCATAAAGAATGGAGTGTACTGGGTAGATCTGTTTGGCGTTGTTCGCAGACTCCAAAGGACCGACGGCAGTTCTTCCACCCATGCGCCCGCTGCGCGTTTTAGGGGCACGCGCAGTCGCTTCTTGATGCCGTCGCAGACGAGGCCATTGGCTTTCTCCACTTGACCGTTGGATTGCGGGTGCGAGACAGACCCATAGCTGAGCTTGATCCCCTGCTCTGAGCAGAAGTCCTTGAATTCTTCGGCTGTGAAGTTCGAGCCGTTGTCGGTGATGATCCCATTCGGTACTCCAAATCTGAAGATGATTGACCTGATGAAATTGACTGTTGTGGATGCAGTCGAACTTGTGATGGGCACGGCTTCGATCCACTTTGTGAACTTATCGACTGCAACCAGGAGGTGAGTGTGACCTCCGGGTGAGGATTTCTTCAGCGGGCCCACCATGTCCAGACCCCATTGGGCGAAGGGCCAGGCTAATGGTATTGTCTTGAGTTCCGATGCTGGCGCGTGTGGCTTGTTGGCAAATTCCTGGCACCATGTGCATTTCTTTACTAGCTCCTCGGCGTCCTGCATGGCTGTCAGCCAGTAGAACCCGGCTCGTAGCGCTTTGGCCACCAGTGCCCGACTGCTGGCGTGATGCCCGCAGATACCCGCGTGGATGTCGAGTAAGATGGCTTGGTCGTCGACTGGATCTATGCACCTTTGCAGGATTCCTGAGATGCTTCTTTTGTAGAGTTCTCCGTTGATGACGGTGAAACTTTTGGAGCGCCTGATGATGTGCTTTGCTTCGACTGGATCGGCTGGCAGCTTCTGATGTAGTATGTACGCCAGGTACGGTCCTGTCCATGTGGCTTCGACTAGCATGACCTCCATGGGGACCTTGTCTTGGCTTGGCGTGTTGGCATCGCCTTTTGTTGTTGCAGTGCTTGCTGTATTCTGAGTCTTGACGGATCTCTGCGTGATGCACTCGAGGAAGACGCCGGGTGGGACTGGCACCCTGTCTGAGCCCATGTTAGCAAGGACGTCGGCTTCCTCGTTGCTTTCACGGCCAATGTGGCGCAGCTCGCAGCCGTCGAAGTTGCCTTCCAATTGATTGTAGAGGTCTCTGTAGGCGATCATGTTGTCGGCGACGGCGTCGCAGGACTTCATGGTTTGCTGTACCACCAGGTAGGAGTCGCCGTATATCATGAGGTGCGTGGCGCCGCAGTTCTTGGCCATCCGCATGCCATGGATCAGGGCCTCGTATTCGGCTTCGTTGTTGGACGGCGTTGGAAAGTCCATCTGCAGGACATACTTGAGCTTGTCGCCTTTGGGGGAGATGAGCACGACTCCTGCCCCGGCTGACTTGAATTTCTTGGAGCCATCAAAGTACATTGTCCATGCGTTGGACAAGTCGGGGATATTTGGTAGCTGGGCTTCTATCCACTCGGTGGTGAATTCCGGGAGGACTTGGGCCTTGATGGACTTTGGGTGAGCATATTTCAGCCCCCATGGTCCTAGCTCGACAACCCACTTGGCGACTCGTCCTGTCGCGCGTTGGTTTGTGAGAATGTCTGCTAGTCCGGAGGAGCTTACCACCATGATCGGGTGCTCGGAGAAGTAGTGGACGACCTTTCTGGAGGTCATGAAGACTCCGTATGCCAGCTTCTGGTAATGAGGGTAGTTCTGCTTGGACAAGGTGAGTACTTCGCTAAGGTAGTAGACGGGCCTCTGCACCGGGTGACTGTGCCCTTCTTCTTCGCGTTCGACTACGAGCACCGTGCTTACCACCCTGTTTGTTGCTGAGACGTATAAGTACAGCGGCTCGTTTTCCAGTGGTGCCACGAGGACTGGAGAGGTTGTCAGGGTTGTCTTGAGATGGTCGAATGCGTCCTGCGCCTCCTGTGTCCACTCGAACTTGTCCGTCTTCTTCATCAGTTGGTAGAAAGGTAAGGCTTTCTCTCCCAACTTACTAATGAACCGGCTGAGAGCTGCGACTCGGCCGGCTAATCGTTGCACCTCCCGGAGCTTGGTTGGTGCTGGCATTGTGAGTATGTTCTGCACCTTCTCGGGGTTTGCTTCGATTCCTCTTGCGGATACGAGGTACCCTAGTAGCTCTCCGGCTGGCACGCCGAACACGCACTTCTCTGGGTTGAGCTTGATCTGGTACACGTCGAGTGCGGCGAAGACCTTGCGGAGGTCTTCGACTAGGGTATCTTCCTTTCGGGTCGTGACAACAATGTCGTCGACGTAGACTTGGACGATCTGCCCGATTAGCCCCTTGAGGCATGCTTGCATTGTCTGCTGGTACGTGGCACCTGCGTTCTTTAACCCGAACGGCATCGTTTGGTAGCAAAAGACGCCGTCGGGTGTGATGAAGGCCGTCTTCTCTTCGTCTTCGACTTTCAGCCTGATCTGCTGGTACCCTGAGTAGGCGTCCAGGAAGGACAGGCGTTCGCAACCTGCTGTCGAGTCGATGATTTGGTCTATCCGCGGTAGCAGGAAGTGATCCTTGGGGCAGCATTTGTTGACTGCAGTGAAGTCAACGCACATGCGTAGTTTCTTCGTCTTCTTTTTCTCCACTAGAACCGGGTTGGCGACCCAGTCCGAATCCTTGATCTCTCGGATGAATTTGGCGTGCAGTAGTCTGTCGACTTCCATGGTGATCGCGTCTCGTTTGGGTCCTGAGAAGCGTCGCATGGATTGTTTGACTGGTCTTGCGTCCTTGTGGACTTTCAGAGAGTGCCCGGCGAGTTCCCTGGGTATCCCTGTCATGTCAGAAGGTTGCCATGCAAAGATCTTCCAGTTCTCACGTAGGAACTCGACGAGCGCGCTTTCCTATGCGGGGTTCAGACTCGATGAGACCTTGACCGTCTTTCTGTTGTCAGTCGGATGGACTTGGTGGGTTACGGTGTCGTCGTTCGTGTTGAACGCTGCGTCCTTGGCGGGCTTCTTGCGAGCCGGGAAGACGGTCTTGTCGTTGTCGGCTGATATGGCCTTGAAGTGCTCTTCGACTCCGAAGAACTCAGAAATCTTGGCGAACTCGCGGTCGTAGCTGTTGGAGAGCCCGAAGTCACCGCGGACGGTGATTACTCCTTTCGGCCCGGGCAACTTTATCATCAGGTAGGCGTAGTGGGGTACTGCCATGAACCTGGCAAAGGTCGGGTGCCCGAGGATGGCGTGGTACTATGACTTCCAGTCGACGACTTCGAAGTCGATCGACTCCTTCCTGAAGTGCTCGGGTGTACCAAGGATGACGTCGAGTGTGATTGTTCCCATGGGCGTGATTGCTTGCCCTGGTACTATGCCGTGGAAGGTGGTTTCCGATTCCGGCAATTTCTCCGTCGACCTGTTCATTCTTCTTAGGGTGTCGGCGAATATGATGTTGATGCCGCTGCCTCCGTCCAGGAACACCTTCTTCAGGCTGTAGTCGCCGACCAAGGCCTCAATCACGAGTGCGGCGTGCCCGGGTCGGGTTACCTCTGATGGGTGATCTGCCCTGGAGAATGTGATTGGTGTCTCCGACCCGCGCAGGTAGTCTGGTACCGCGCGCGGGCTGTTGATGGCTTGAAGTACTTGGCGTGTGATAATTTTCTGGCGCCTGTTCGACGGAGGTCCCCTCTGGATCATGTTTAGCTGTCCCCGTGCGGCTGGGTACGTGTCGGCTGCTGTCGCCTGACCTTGTTGTTGTTGCTGTTGTTGCGGCTGGGGGAACGCTCCTGCCGCCTGCACTTGGTTGTTGTTTGCGGGTTCTGCCTGGATGGCTAGCTGCGGTGCCGCCTGTATGGCCTGTACCGGGGCGATGATTTGCTGCATGGCATGGTATATCTTTCTTGCTTTGCGACAATCCTTTAACAGGTGGCTGGAACCCCATTTGCCTGTCTACGGGTTGCGGAACGAGTGATGCTTACAGGGTTGCATCAGCTCCTCTGCTGGGGTCAACGGGCGCTTCCACTCGCGTTTCTGACTTCCATCATTGTGGCCGATGCTGCTGCTGCCACGGTTGTACTGACTCGAGCTGGGCTGGCGACTTTGGTCGTACTGTCGGCTGCTGTCACGTTTGTCCTCACGGGGGGTTTCATAGCCCGCCGCTACTAATTCGATTGAATCATGGGTGTAACGTGGCTTCTTCTTTTGACGTGCCTCGCGCCAGTTGCTTGTTTCGCCCTCTTTTTTGGGAGAAGTTTCACGGACGTAGTCCTCTCCTTCGGCCCATTGGTTGGCTGTCTTCACGAGTTCTATTGTGGTCTTCGGCTGGAGCCTACCAAATTCCTCCCGGAGGTCGCGGCGAGCGACGCCGTGCATGAAGGCGTCCATCACTCGATCTTCTGATACGGGTTCCATGGTATTGCGGTGGAGTGTCCACCGCTGGATGTAAGAGCGGAGCGACTCATCCTTTTCTTGCTTGCAGGCCTGCAACTCGATGTAGGTCGTTGGCCTTGCGAATGTTCCCGAGAAACTCTTGATGAAGTTATCCTGGAATTCTTCCCATGTTCGGAAAGAGTCTTTGGGTTGGCTTGTGAGCCACCCGCGTGCCGAGTCTGTCAACATGAGCTGGATGTACTGCATTGCCGTAGTCGACGTTCCGCCTTGGCAGGTGCAAGCGATGAGGTAGTCTTCGAGCCGCAGTTTTGGGTCTTGCTTCCCGTCATACTTTGGTGTGTCAGCCGTCAACTTGAAGCCTTTAGGCATGCGGGTGTCGCGGATGTTGAAGCTAAAGCATGCCGCGCCACACGGTTCGAAGTCGCGGTCAGCACGGTCGTCCGTGTTTGTCGCACTAGCCGAGCGCTCCTTGCGGTTGCGGTCCACCGTATTCTGTGTCAGGACGTCGCGGAGGTCCTTGACTGGCTGTCGCTGTGCCGCTGGGATGCCCGAGGTTGTTGGTTCGTGCACTCGGTTGCTTGGCCCCTTGGCCGCCAGAGCTTCTTTGATTGCCCTTATGGAGGCAATTTGTTGCTTGTGGAGAAGGGAGCGCGCGTCCCCCTCCGGTGGCTGCGTGAGCCGGAGGTATGTCTCGACTGAGATCAGGGCGGCATTCTCTGTTTTTGGGACGGGTATCCCGTTCTCATCTTCGGTGACGAAGGACGAGTCGAGATTGCGGGTGAGCCTTGTTCGATCGGCTTCTGCCATGTGGGGAACGCGGGCTCTGGTTCGCCGTGCTCCTTGGTTAACCTCTGTAGAGGATGTGAAGGAGAGGGCGGCTCGCCTGGCACTCGATGCGTCCGCGTCCCTTTTGCGTCTGAGCAGGTCGGCTTTTTCGGCGCGGATTCGTTCGCCTTCCTTGCGTAGCAAGTACTGGACCGCCAGATGGTCTTCTCGAGGTGCATTGGGTGGGGGGAACGTGCCCTCGTCCACATGTTTCATGGCTTGGATCGCCATGTCCCGTGTGATGACAAGTTTAGTCTGGTCCGGCATGTCCACCTCTAGCGGATATGCGGGTTCTTATTCGTCATCATGCGGTGCTGTGCCGGCCATGAAGACTTGCTTGGGGTAGACTTGAGTCGGAGAGTTGGTGCTGCCGCTGCTGCTTCTGTCGCCCGCTTCTTGCTCGGGGTCAAAAATTGCTGCAACGTGGCGCGCGGCGCAGTCGTTGTCGTGTCTTCTCGCGATTGTCCATGTGCTCCCGCTCGCCGGGGCGAGTGCGATTGGCTTGGGGTAGACTTGAGATTTCCACGAAGATGGGGGCGCGCGCGACATGGCTGTCGGGCGCGGGCTCCTGGTTGCCCGTGCGGGTGCGACAGTCGAGGTGGATCTTGACTTGGTCGACCGCACGACCGAGGTTGGGGTAGTAGACTCGATTCGCGCGGCCGTTGCCGGAGTTGTCGATGTAGATGCCCTCTTCGCGGGTGCAGCGGGCGCAGTCCTCGCAGGTGCGGCAGATGCGATCTTCGCGGGTTCGCTGGGCGCGGCCTCCGCGGGTGCGGCAGATGCGATCTTTGCGGGTTCGGCGGGCGCGATGGTTGCCGATTCAGGTGACGCCGTCGCGCGGAGCGCGGTAGTCGTAGACCTGAGTATACCACGACTATCGATGCAGCAGAATATGGAGCCGAAGGTGATGTGTATACCTTTGTCTAGATCGGCGTACACCGACTGGTGGGCTGGCGGGTGGATCACGTACTCGAAGGAGCCGAATCGGATCGACTCCCTGACGGCGGACACGCCGATCTTCATTGCGGATGGAGCCGGAGCGACCATGATCCTAGCACTTGTTTGACTTTCCCACAGACGGCGCCAATTGACGAGGTGTTAACTCGACAAGTCCCAGGGTTGTGCACCCCGGGTTGATTGATGGGGAGAGAGATGAGTGCAGGTGGTCACGACGGCTGACAAGCAAGGATTTACCCAGGTTCAGGCTCCCGGAGGATAACACCCTACTCCTGCTTGTCTGGTTATTGATGCGAGTTGTGGTTACAATGGCGAGATTGCGATCTCGCTAGGGTTTGTGTCGTAGCTATTTGCGTGTGTCCTCTGGGACGAGCAACCCTCCTGGCTTTATAGGCAGCCAGGTCTCAAGTGGTTGGTGCCGATGGCAACTAAAGATATGGTAGGTTATGCTTCCTAACCGACTTGGACTAGGTTACATGGTGCCCCGCGTGGGCCTTCTGTGGGCCTTCCTGTCCTTGGCGCGGCCCAGGTAGCCTTATCGTGGGCTACCCGAAAGGCAGCCCCACGTCACCGGAAGTGTTGGGTGCCGATACGCCGTCGCCGGCGCGCGAGTTCTCGGATGATTCCCGCGACACACCGCCGACCCGCCGAAAGGTGGAGCTAAGCTCGCTGCGTTACAAGGTCCTGATCCACGTCGATTCAATTGAGGAAGAAGTGGACCCCTGAACGAGTGGATCTGCCAGGGCTCCTCTGATAGCGACCGGAGTGGTCTACCGGGCCAGGACTATGGCGACGAGTTCGGCGGCGGCTGCAATTCCAGGAAGTTCCCTTGGAAGAGCGGCGAGCCAGACGTCCGTGGTGCACGTGGGGCCCAAAGCGCGCCTCCATAGAGGTCCTTCTTGAAGGAGATATGCCCTAGAGGCAAATAAATAAATAAGTAGTATTTATTGCATTATCTCATAAGTTTATAATAGGTTTGTGTGTTATGCTATAACTGTATTAATCGGAATTATTAATACATGTGTGATACTCCCTCCATTTCAATTTAGTTTGCGTTCTACGTTTAGTCAAAGTCAAACTTTATTAAGTTTGACCAAAAATGTTGAAAAAAATATCAACATTCATAAAATCAAATGCATACAATATGAAAATATAAGTTATAATGATTTTAATACTATGATTTTTTTTATTATAAATGCTAAAAAAATTCTATAATATTTGATCAAACTTGACAAAGTTTGACTTTGACTAAACCCAGAACGCAAACTAAATTGAAACCGAGGGAGTACATAGACAACCAGGTCCCTAGCAAGCCTCTATATGAGCTAGTCCATTGGGCAACAGTTGATCGAGATTCCCGATCAAGGACAATGACGTCGGTTGACAGTGGGGTCATCTTGTTAGTTGAATAAGATGATGGACATACGCAAAGTATTGCAATAAGATTGTATTACGATGTTTGTCATTTGCAATAGATAAGAATATGATAGCTTATTCCTTAGACCGTGAGACCGTACTTATTGATGCTTCGTAGGGGTGCTTTGAGAGCATCAAACGTTGTGTCTTATATAGCATGACAATAACGGTGTCCATCTTGGGTATTCCGAAAGAGCATCGAGACGTAAGGATCAAGAGCGGGATTTGTTCATTCTTGTAATGGAAAGATACTCTGGAACCACTCGGTGAGATTACATCTATATAGCTGCGCAGCTTATGACTAGGTCATGGAGATGTAATATCACAGACGAGTTAATAACCTTTGTCGGTAACGAGATACAACAAAGACATCGGTATGTCTACGATCATATCTCGGACAAGGTAGTATCACAGAAACAAAGGGAATGAATATCATATTTATGGTTCAACGACGATATTCGTAGAATGCACAGGGGTCGTCATATACATCCAGGTATCCCTGACGGTCATTGGTGAGCGGAGTGTCTCGACCATGTCTGGAGTGTTCTCGAACCGTAGCGTAACAAACTTAAGGTCTTAACGACACCAGGAGATAGGTTCTGGAATAATATAGGTTTTTGTTGGAAAGAGAGAAATGATCCGGAAAGAGTTCCGGTGGTCCGGAAGGAGTTCCGGGAAGGTCTGGAATGGTTCCAGAGATGTCCGAAAGTTGTTCGGGTGGTTCGGAAATTGTTTCGGAATCACGGGATATTAAATAGTATTTATATATATTAATTATGAATTAATTCTATGTTATATTAATTTAATATTAATTAAATAAATAAAAAAGGGGGCTCCCACCTACATGGGCCCTAAGAGGGCCCAAGAGGGGGGAGCCGCACCACCCAAGGGGAAGGGGACTTGGGCCCTAGTCCAACTCGGACTAAGGGGGTTCGGCCGAACCCCCTCCCCCTCGTATTCCTTTAGTCCCACATGGAGGAGGCAAGGTGTTTGCACACCCCCTCCCCCTTTATATAGCAAGGCATATTAATTGGATTAATTATAGAAAAGTACAATTAATTGTATAGCAGGCCGGTCGAGTTGCTTCTCCGCCCGTTTTGCCCTCTCTCTCCACCTAAGCTATACCGCCGGGCGTCGTTGCCCTGCAGGATTCCAGATAAGATCTACCCCGCGATTTCAGCTGGATCTGAATGACCGGGGGTTGTCGTTCAGCTCCGTATGTTTGCGATTGCTCGGAGGTAACTCTTCTCGAGGAGCCTAGGCGATGTCGTCTCGCCCCCCTGCAGCCGCCGGCGCCACTTCCCCTCTGCCGCCGGCGCCTCCCCCCCTGTCGCCGGCGCCTCGCCATCTTCCGCCCGACGCCCGTCGACGCAGGTCATCGTCGACACCCCGGCGTCATCGTCCACATCATCGCGGCAAGTTCTCCGCAACCTCGAGGTCGGCTACGCACGACTTCATCGTCAACGCTTGTGCGGGAGCGTAATCCCCGCTATCGGTCTACATGGAGGTAATGTAACCCGTTCCGCCACCGTTATCACATGTATTAGATAGATAGATCCTGCCTAGTTAGGGTTTCGTACGCTAGAAAAATTATTGTTTTCTGCACCGTAACCCCTTCACTTTTGTCAGGTCGCCGCTGCGCCTGCCGCCTGGCGCATCCCGCCAATGGAGAGGACGAGTTCTGGCGCGAAGGAACGGCCGGTCCAACGGCAGTTCGCCCTGCGCCAAAGCAAAAGATGGTCTGGAAGGTCAGGGTTGCAAAGGCACCTACTTTGGCAGCTGGTCTTGTCGCTTCTCCTGCTCATCTTGTCGCGGAGACAGTGCCTGTTTCGTCGTTCTGCATGGAGCCAACGACTGGCAGGGTGGGCGATCCCAAGGTTGCTTTGGTTGGTGGTACCACGGCTTTGCAGGGATGGACGGCGCGTGGAGTTGCTGATCTGGCACACCCTACCACCGCCGCCACGGAGTTGCTGACAGATGAGCCCATTCTGGACGTAAGCTGTGATTCGTCTTCGGGTGAGAACAAGCCAGACACCATCTGCTCTATGGTAGCTGCTGAGGATGAATTTTTGAGGTTTCTCTCTCGGACTCTGAGAGCGTGACCAAGGACCTACCCTCGCCGCTGGATGACAGAGAGCGTGTCGAGGAGTTCCAGCTACATCGGCCCACTACGACGGAGGCCCAGGTTGCGCTAGAGGTGGACGCTGAGCTTATCGCACAGCCTGCGGCGTTGGACTTTTCGGAACCACGACCCATACAGGAAGTTGAAGCCCATCCCGAGTTGCAGGCGGTTCGTGAGCGTGCTACTCCTGCTACGACAGCTCCGGCTGTCGATGCAATCGCCTACAACAGACTGAAGCATTTCTGTGCAGGGATTCTCAAGACGCTCGCACCGCCACTCTTCAGGGAGGTGCAATCGGCGTCGAGGTTATGCGCGGAGGCGGAGCCTTTTACGCCTAGGCACAATACTAGGCACGCCAAGAAGAAATTTGCTCCCACGCCAGTCAAGACTGCCACAAAAGCTTCAGAGGCGGAATCAGTGCTCCTAAAAGCGCTTGGAATTACGCCGGCCGACTTGGAGGTGAACGAGCAGGCCTTGTTGGAGTTCCGCGGGATGTTTGACTCGCCTCTACATGAACAACACCTCCGCACAGTCACGGCTATCTTTGGCAGAGCGCTCCCGCTACAGGCTGAGTTGGACGGGGAAGGTCGGATCGCTGGAGCTGCGATCTGTGCAGCTTAGGCTTGCACTTGGTGTGGTGTTTTCTTCGGTTTTATGGATTTATACACCGAATTGATCAGTTGGAACATTCGAGGCCTGAATGATCCAATTAAGCGGAAGGCCGTGAGGGAGTTCCTAGCTTCGTTTAGAGCTATCATTGTGTGTCTCCTAGAGACTAAGTTGAATGTAATCGACCAGTTCTTGGTTTTGCAATGTCTTGGACCCCGCTTTGAAGGGTTTGTTTACTTGCCGGCGTTGGAAACTGGAGGTGGTATCCTAGTCGCTTGGGATTCCTCGTTACGTACACTTCGCGATGTTAGTCTCGATGAACATGCGATTACGATGGAGGTTCGCACACTGGATAACAGCACTTGGTGGTTGACTGCGGTGTACGGCCCTCAAGGCGGTACGGCGAAGGCTGCATTCCTGGAAGAATTGGCTGTCCGCCGGCAACTCTCCCCAGGGCTGTGCCTACTGATTGGAGATTTTAATATGATCATGCGCGCCTCCGAGAAGAACAATACAAACTTGAACATGAACTGCATGTCTAGGTTCAGGAATTTCGTCGCAACCCAGGAGCTCAAGGACTTGTATATGCATGGTAGGCTGTTCACTTGGACTAATGGGTGCAATCCTCCGACGCTCTCTCGCATTGATCATGCGTTGGCCTCGGTTGATTGGGACTTGGAGCACCCTGACTGCATTCTGCAGGCTCTGTCCTCAAACATCTCTGACCACACTCCCTTGCATCTTGCGCTTAACGCTGGAGCAAAGCCGAAACGGCGTTTTAGGTTTGAGTCCTTCTGGACCAAGCTGGATGGGTTCGTGGATGCTGTCAAAGACGGGTGGGTGTGCGACGCTGCTATCACAGATCCCTTCATCAGGATGGACCGTTTGTTCCGCAACACGGCGTCTCACTTGCAGCAATGGGGACAGAAGCGTGTGGGAAATGTGAAGCTAAAACTGGCAATGGCGAACTTGCTGATTCACAGACTCGAGGCTGCACAAGACCTCAGGAATCTGTCCGCAGCGGAGTGGTGGGTGCTGCGCATGTTGAAACAGACCGTGCTCGCACTGGCTTCTTTTGAGCGCACAATTGCACGCCAACGATCGAGGATGCGTTGGCTCAAGGAAGGTGACGCTAACACCAAGCTTTTTCACTCGATTGCAAATGGGAGGCGAGCCAAGAATTTCACTGCGTCTGTCAGATATGGAGAGGAGGTTCTGACGGAGCAAGCTAGGAAAGAAGATGCCTTTCATGATGCATTCGTGGGACTCATTGGCACCATCCATTGCCGCGTGAGCAGACGTTAGATCTGGATGAGTTGGGCCTCCCAGTTTTTGACCTACATGACCTCGACAACATTTTTTCGGAGGAGGAGGTTTGGGCCACGATCAAGGACATGCCCCGAGACAGGGCACCTGGTCCAGATGGGTTCTCTGGAACCTTTTTTCTCAATGTGTGGCCGGTGATTAAGCTATAATGGCTGCTTTGCTGAAGCTATTTGTCGGGGATGGCAGTGGATTTGGCAGACAAAATAATGTCATAATCACGCCCATTCCAAAGAAGGAGGATGCATTGGAAGTTGGAGATTACCGCCCGATCAGTTTAGTGCACAGCTTCTCCAAGCTCTTCTCTAAACTACTCGCCAATCGTCTCCGGCCCCACCTAGGGCGCATCGTCAGCACGAACCAATCTGCCTTTGTTAAAGGAAGGAGCCTCCATGACAATTTCGTGCTGGTCAAGCAGGTGGCCCGTAAGATCAACGCTAGGAGGCAGAAAGGTGTGCTCGTTAAACTTGACATATCTAGAGGTTTTGACACCCTCTCTTGGGCTTTCCTTTTCGAGGTGCTTCGCAAACTTGGTTTTAGCGAGATCTGGTGTTCTTGGCTGTCGTTTCTTTTCAAATCTGCATCCACTCGGATTTTGGTGAATGGGATCCCAGGTTGCAAGATTGATCACGCTAGAGGTTTGCGCCAGGGTGATCCTATCTCGCCGATGCTGTTTGATATCGCCATGGAGCCGCTCACGACTCTGATCACTGCTGCTGTTCAGGCTAACTTGTTCCAACCGATCCATGGAGTTTCCCCACTGCAGCACCTCGCGCTGTTTGCAGATGACGTTGTCTTGTTCGTCCGGCTGGTGGAGTCTGATCTGCTTGCAGTGCGTGATATCTTGGCTGCCTTCGCTG
The DNA here is from genome assembly GCA_026929855.1 of Poa annua. Classification (NCBI taxonomy): domain Eukaryota; kingdom Viridiplantae; phylum Streptophyta; class Magnoliopsida; order Poales; family Poaceae; genus Poa; species Poa annua. Next base: position 39,997,605 of record CM049429.1, on the reverse strand, counting down.
ATGCATCCGGTTTGCGGATAAACTATGTCAAATCTTCGGCGACTGTGATCCGTGGAGTTGAGGCTGACGAGGATCTCGTCAGGAACACACTACAGTGTACGGTTGCCCACTTTCCCATTCGTTACCTAGGTTTGCCGTTGGTGCTTCGGCCGCTAACCAAGGATGAATGGCAGCCGGCCCTCGATCGCATCCTTAGCTTCTTGCCTGGTTGGCAACGAGGGATGATCGACAGGGCAGGGAGACTGGTGATCATCAAGTGTGTAATTGCTGCCAGACCTATCCACCAGCTCCTCGTGGCCGGTGCGCCCGTCTGGATGCTAGAGGAGATATACAGTTGGATGAGGAGCTTCTTCTGGGCAGGGAAGGATGAGGTGAATGGTGGCCAATGTCTGGTGGCATGGCCGGCGGTTTGCAAGCCCACATGCTTTGGTGGGCTAGGTATTAAGGATCTACAGCTGCAGGGGTTAGCCCTTAGGGTTTGTTGGGAGTGGTTGAGACGTACCGACAGCTCCAGGCCTTGGTTTGGCCTCCCTATGATGCAGGATGCGAAAGCCCGCAAGACTTTTGACAGCCTGGTCCGCATCCAAGTGGGGAGGGGCTCTTCGGTGTTGTTTTGGACTAACAGATGGATCAACGGGAGGTCGATCTGTGACATTGCGCCGCTGGTGTTAAGTTTGGTTTGCACGCGCACGCGGAACTGTAGGACGGTGGCAGAGGCGCTTCCAGTCACAAATGGTTCGAGGACTTACGCGGCACGCTTACGCAGGATGGGGCGTTGCAATGCGCCACGCTATGGCTGGAGTGTGGGCGTGTTCTGCGCAATGTGGAGGACCAGGACTCTTTCAGTTGGCCCTGCTCAGCCTCAGGCAGCTACACGGCGAGATCGACCTTCAAGCGACTCTCGGAGGGTGGGATACAAGTCAGCTACGATGCGGCGGTTTGGAAGTCTTGGGCGACGCCGAATTGCAAGATTTTCTTGTGGCTAGCCCTAAAATACAGGCTTTGGATGTCTGATCGGAGAGTGAGACATGGGTTGCAGGATTCGGTTGATGCTTGTCGTCTTTGTGATCAGGAGGATGAATCAACTGATCACATGCTCATGGGATGTGTATACTCGCGGCAAGTCTGGCATCACTGCTTTTTGCTGGAGAAGTTCAAAGCGAGCCCCCCCCAACATGGTGATCAGTTGGAGGGTTGGTTGTTGATGCAAAGGAAGACGGTGGCCAAAGACGTCCGTCGGTGCTTTGACACACTCGTGGCTGTCGGATGTTGGTGCATTTGGAAGCAGAGAAATGCCAGGGTCTTCGGCAATATTTCACAAATCTGTAACGAAGATGTGTTAGCTGCTAGGGTGCTCGAGGACATGAAATTATGGGTTCTAGCTAAGAGAGTTAGGGGTGTTGGTGCTAACGTCATAGCCGGAGAGTAGGCTTTCGAGCTCCGGAGTGGTGTGATATGTCCGTCTGTGGACATGTCGTGTGTGTGCCCAAGTTTGGGCATATTTTCTTGTACCAAACCCTCTGCCTTCTATAAATCAAAGGTACGCAATTTGCGTCCGACACTTAGATTGGATCGGACTACCAATTAGAATACTTTCCCTTTGATCTTTACATGTTCTTTAGGAACTAGTAGTCGTGCCCGTGCAACGCACGTCTTTATAGTACTATAATAATTTTATGTCTAAGATGTTTAAAGAAGTGCGAAAAACACATATAAGTAGTAATATGACAGCAGGAAGAAACCCATAGCAAGCTTAAAAGGAGAGCCAACAATTGCCCTGCTTCATGGTCATCTCTAAGTATTGAACAACTGGTACGACTTTAAAAGCAGTTGCATAGCAGTGAATTTATTAGACTTATGTAGTAATTTACAAACCTACATACTCCAGTATCATACAATAATTCAGTTGACCTTTCTTATCGCATCTGACTGAACATATCCGGACGTATGCCTTAATGTGAGGCATGGTTTTACCTTCTGACAGCCTCAGAAACCACCATACAACAAAACTTACCTTAATAGCAAGATCATTTATAGATATCTTCTTCCCACCAAAGGCATCCTACAGAGGGTTCAACTCGTTCCGTAATTTGTTCTGTAATCTAAACAGAAAAAATGAATAGTGGATCTTCTGTCTAAGAAGCCTTCCAGAAGAATAATGTCGCAAATAAAAGATAGGGCTAATTATCTCACACAATGATAGAGCAAATTATCTATATAATTCACACAAAAAGGGGTATGTGTAAGATAAATAGTAACTGTTTGAAGAATTACATACTTAATAAGATTGTCAAGGCGACTCTCAACTGCTAGTGCGGAATGGTCAGCTTAGATTGCAGCAATCGGTTTGCAGTGACCTGAGGAAAATAAAAACTAGAAGTTGTCAATGGAATTAGAGCGACACCATAAGCAACAAGTATTTTTTAACAACTCCAAATTCGAAGAATCACCTGGCACTACTCTTACCTTCATTATTTGTGCATTCGGAAGATCCACATAGCCTAGTCCTTGAATGTTGCATCTTGCTTCTTCGCACCCTTGCAGTATGTAAATGTCTTTTGAGCTGGAGACTTCTATAGGAACAGGTGAAAGCACATATAGAGAAATATCTTCATTTATCAAGAAAGAGTTTCTACAGGTGTTTATAAGTTTATGAATCATTACACAATTCATTTCTTGCTGATGATATTCCCAGTAAGGTCAACGAATAAATATATGTTCTTTCTGAGGCTGCAGCTATTGAAGAGTGATAAAGCAGGGAGATAAATACATAAAAGTCCTACTTATCTTACTACGTTATAAAAACATCATCAAGCATTTCTGAGTAATCTTGTTATGCATCAGATATATATAGTTCATATGGGGATCATGTGTCCAACCGAAATGAAACAATTTATTCGTCTGCCATTCAAAAAAAATATGTACCGCTGCAAATAGAATATGATAAGTAATCACAAGTAGCAACAAAAACAAACGAAATGAATGGAGAAGAGAGTACAGCTACAAAAGCTAGCTGTAGAAAATATTTCAAGTGATATCTGATCTTATGAAACCTTTCAAAGTTAACAAATGACTATAATCAAATAATCAATTGCACATGATGTTCCAGTAATACAAATAAGAATGTGTCATCTAAAGAACCCTAGATAGATGTTTAAATTATTTACAACACAATATGCAAGGAATAATATATCTCTCGGCATGTAGTACTCACAGGTTGATTGTCGAGTACGACAGACACCCGAAGGCATCTTCTCCCACACTGAAACCATTGTGTCACAATTACTTTATATGAAAATATATGAAAGCCAAAAACAGTTTTAGAAAAAAACAAAAAGCTGAGATAAGAGTAATGTTCCCTTTTTAGCTGTCTGAGTTTCTTTCTCTTCTCTTCATGTGTAGTTGTCTGAGTTTCTTTCTTCTCGCAATGAAGTTGTATTACCCCTGCCCTCCTACAGATGTAGGTACGTTTTGCACTTTTTGGAGGTTTCTTATATCTCACTCGTAATATTCTCTATGAAGCCAATCACTATCATCATCGGCAAGCACAGTTGACTTGATACATGACGTGTGAAGATCCATGTTCAGGCTGGAACATCCAGATCCAATATCCCCAATACCTGAAGTAGACAATGTGAAACACATAGCTTGAGCAGTCAGCATATGATATTTTAATAGCATGGTGCTAATTTAATAGCATGGCAGACAATACTTTAAGCGATTGTGGTTGTGGGTTAAAACCTTTTCTTGCAAATGATTATGATGACAGGAAGGATCAAAACACACATGAATACGCTGGCATGATCAACAAATTGGCAAGGACTTCAAAATATCAGTAGGTGGTGAACAACCGAGTATGATATCAAGGGCGTTTACTATATGCAATATTCAGATGAAGGAAACCAAGGAATTGACCTTTAATCGTGCACGTGATGACTAACATAACATTCACAAACACAAAATCGACTAAATTGGAAGAATGACTAAAGATTACCAAGGAATTGGAAGCAGGACTAAATCTGAATCCATACAGAGAAGATAAAAGTTCTTCCATTAACTTGGATGAGAGAAGTTACCTCAGTTTTCTTTCAACTACTTCATGCTATATATAACAAATTAAAAATCTCCCTATAATAGACAGTAGCTAAATTATATCTTTGAACTGTCTGTTATGTATCAGTAAAAACAAACATGGTAGTAATGTAATAGAAGCAAAAAATATAAGCTGCTCAACACAGCCAACTAATGAATGCTGGTTTGAACAAACTGAATATGAGAAAAATTAATATACTAAAATGAAAGTGAAATTATGTCTTGAGAAGTTCCAAATGTAACAGGGCCACCTTAAAACTTCCATTCAATCATTTGTACCCGTGGATGCCAACGGCGGAATTTGCTAAACTGTCCATGATGTTAATTTGGATCTCCTTCACCAATTTGATTGAAGCATACAATTTCTTATCAAGTTGATGACGTTCATAAGATAGCCAATGCCCAGACAATAGCTTCATGATAAGAAATGGAAACACAAAAGAACACACTGAAGAATGCTTGAATGCGTGAATGCGTGATGATAATGCATAGAAGGTTCCCATAACCCTGTTCCTCCTCGCACTGTCGCACCAACACTTCAAGCAGTAATGCACTGCAGCCATCGTAGGGGAGGTAGGAGGAGACTGAGCGTGAGGGGGATGTGGACGCCGCGCAGGACGGCGGCGAGCGCGGGGGCGGCCCAGGGCGACGCGGCGAGCTCGACCTCGGCGACGGCCGCACGATCGACCGTGGCGGGGAGGGAGTCCGGGGCGGGGGTAGCGCGGCGGTGTCGAGCTCGAGACGGTCCGCACGGGACGGCGAGGCAGCAGTGCAGGCCCAGCTCCACCCGCAGCGCCCCCGGGTCGGCCGCTAGCCACGACCGGAGCGCGCCCAACAGCCTCTCGCGCGCTGCGTCTGCGAGACCCATCCTGTGGACTGGGGAGGGTTCAGGACGCCATGGGATGAGGAGGCGTGGAGAAACGGCGGCGGCGAGTCTGATCCGGCGCATCGGTGGAGGGTGCAGTACGTGAAACGCGGGCCTGGGCTCGATCTCTACGGTGTGCCATTAGGGGCGATTGGGCGAACCTTGGGAAGGTCGCGTGAGAGGAGGCGTGATTCACGGGAACTAATTGATTCCGAGGTTAACTGCCGTAGCGTGGTGGTAGGAAAAAGTTCTGCCGAGGGTCGACAGGAATAATCCAGATCGTTGCTTGGGGCTAGATTAGATCAAACAAAATTATGTCGTTGGATCTGTTTAGGTGAGAGCGATCGGATGGTTCAGAATGACCTGTGTACGCTTTGGTTGGGTGGCTTTAGCAAAATTTTGGTTCTCTCTTTTATAAGTAGTATAGATGTATACACCGAATCACTAATTTGGAAATCTTATAATAGAAAAACATCCTTGACTCGGTGTGTTATATCCTCATTTTCTAAGCATGCATATTTCTAGGGGGAGAGTGAGTGGTCCTGATTCATTTATACTAGAAGGAAGAGACCCGCGTCCATCCTAATACGAACAACGATATATTAAAAAATTTAGCGAAACATACATATAAAACAGTATTAACAATGAAAAATTGTACAACTCGATCACTACATAGAACTAGAGAAGGAACACAATTATTTGTATTAAGGTTAGGGGTACACCACTTAATAGAAAGAGCATGACCACACGTAAAAGAGTTTACACTCACTTAGACAATCAGACTCAATTAGATAATCAGAATGCAATAATTATGAAATGTCATGAGAGTTAAATTGTGTACATAGTTCTATAATGATTTTTTAAAATTCCCAACAATCTAGAGACGTTATATGATATGATAAACATTGCAAACTCAAAGAGCTAGATTAGCCATCAAGGTCATACAGTGAAGGTCATTGATGTTAATATAATAAAATCAAATATATTTTTTGACATAAATTATCACAAAATCAAAAATAGTTGGCTTAATTATGTCATAACATATTTAAATAAATTACATTGAATACGGTCGATACTATATGAAAATAGAGGAATATTTCACCAATAAATACTAAATAATTCACAAAAATATAGAGCAAGTTGAGATCTTAAACATGCAATATTAATCTATGTATTGGATCTAGATTGTATAAAATGGTATGAATACCACCAACTACTATATATTGAATTGTAGGAATACACTTCTTTTGACATACAATATATAAGTACTACTGTGAGGGTTGTAGGAAGTCAGCTCAATGGCGTTGACTGGCTGGCAGAGGGGAGAGCACTTAGCTTGCAAGTTAACAATGGACTTGATAGGTGATATTAGGGATGGAGAGTCGACCAGTACTAATAACAACAGTGACAGCGGTGGTCGATGTGGGAGCCGATATAGGTGTTCACATGCAACTACTGTAAGAATTGTAGAACGCTAGCTCAATGACGTTGGGTCCGCACCAGAGGGGAGCGCACGTGGCGTGCAAGTTAACAATGCACTTGGTGTTGGGTGGCCACCAGAGGGAAGCACATGTGGTGTGTGCAAGTTAACAATGAACCTAAGGTACCACATTAGGAATGGAGGTGTGAATGGTGTCATGTGGAATCAGGGATGAGGTGTCATGTTAGTCATGTAATCACAAGTGTTTGACAAAGCCAGAGGTGTGCATGGAGAGAAGCGCAAAATTTGCGTAGGGACGGTTGTGTTCGGTACAATACGACTTGAGGGAGGCGGAGGGAGAGAAATATCGTCGTGTGGCACAGGTGGAACAACGCTATGGTGGGCACTATACGTAGATAAGAGAGAGGTTATCAGATATCATCGATAGCTCCGAACTCACCACATGTCATTTAAAAAACAAAACGACATGTTTAGTTTTTTTTAATAAAATATACCAATGCGTGCAGCACACTTTAGAAGTTTTTTTGTATTTTTTGTCTACACAAAAAGAGTAATTTTTAGAGAAAATTGAGCTTTTTTAAAAAGATGGGAATCCAATTTTATTTCACCAAAAATTAGATAAGTACAAACATATTTAATAGAATATTTTATGAACTGAATTTAAAATTGTGAACTACAACTAAATATAAAATGAAATATATAAAATAAAATATGAGTGGGGGCCAACATGATGTCGACATATGAGAGAAGAAGAAAACTCTATTCCTAGGGAGATTAGTATTCTTAGGGGATGTCTATATATTTATGTGGTAATAATCGTACTATATATAAAGGAGCGCACGAATCGCGCGGCCTCAGCGTCCGGTCACTGTTCATTGATTTATAGCCAATCACGCGCCGACATGTGTCCTCCCAGCGAATCCAGCCCATCCGTTACAGATCCAACAGCTCGCACTGGCCACCCTGCCGTTTTTGCAGAAAAGCATCTACACAAACGGATCAGTGCCCCTCGCTCCAAACAATAACACGTATAAAGACCTACTTCAAAAATTGCAAAATTTGAAGGGCGTTTTTGCAAAACCGTCCCACAATCACCCCTCCTCCTCTCTCTTCCCCGTGCGCCTCCAAGCCCGCCGCCGCCCAGCCCAGCCGCTCCGCTCCCCCGCGCACAAATCGAAGGACGCGGAGATCTCCGTCGCATCGCCCTCTCCAAATTAGCTGAGTTTGAGCTTCCGGGATGACGCAGGCCAGCCGGAGTTATTCCCGCCGTGCTCAGCGACCACCGTGCCGTCCGCGGGCTGCCACCGGTGCTCCGGCGACCAAACAGCGGCGGGGCCACCGCTAGGTGGCGGCTCGCATCGAGACGCGTCCAGTGCACCCAGCGGCGCGTCCAGGCTCGCCTTGGATGGCCGCCGGCGAGCTCGCCGGCGCCGGCGGATTCGATGCTCTGCTCGGTTCAGGCCGCCGCTAACGTCACTGTGACATCAGCGTGGGACCCATATGTTAGTGAGACAAAATTCCCTACCGAGCAAAAAAACAGAAAAAATGAATAATATTGCAAATTTAATATCTTAGGGTGTATTCATCTGAAAAATATGAAAAATATATGAAAATAACCACAAAAAATGCTAATTACTTAAACTGTAATGCAAATATTTTTTCAAGATTTTAATACTGTGAATAATTCAAAACATATTCGATGATTTCAGTCCCATGAATATTTAAGAAAATTCAAATACATTTCGCATTATCTTCTAATCTACCCACCAACAATATTTGAAAACATCTATCATATCTACATTGTCAAAAAAATAATTTAATATTCGATTATTTTAATTAATGTTTGGAACAAACAAATTGGTGAATATTTGTAACAATTTCTAAAGCATGCCAAATATTTCTATGCGTAGCCTCACAAAAATAAATGTTGCTTGTCATATGATCAAACTTTGAATTCGCATGCAAATGTTTACATCTTTTTTGAAATCCACTCCTTCTAATTAAACAAAAAATTAATCCCAAATCTGAAAAACAATCCAACTAAGACAATTACAAAAACAATTTCCAAATGCATGCTCTTTGAATTTCAGAAAAAAACAAACGAACTTACATACTTTTAAAATTTAACGACCACCAAATAAAAAAATTTAAATATTATTTCAACATACGCACGACACACGGATGCGGCATAGCCGCACCACATCCACTAGTAGTTGATAAAATGTATACGTGCAGTATATGCCTTGTATAGCTAGCATATCTCTAACCATACATTTTTTTTAAAAAAAATCTAACCTTACGCTTAGAGTTAGATAGAGGATCTGCTAATTCGAGGTCGGCCTCATTTTAACGAAAAAAACAAGGTTAGTTTAGATAACCCATCAATATTTCTATTTTTTAAATAGGAAAGGCAAACAAATTTCAGCTTTATTCAAAAAGGAATAGACTATCCAGTCGTGGTCTCAACTGTGAACAATGAATCACGACTACCTGCATATCAACATTCAGTATACATTTTCAGTACAGAAAAATACAGTGTTTTTCAGAGTTCATCCGTTAAACGTTCAGTAAACCATAAACCATAAAAAAACCGAGAAAGCTACCAAATTGTAACATTATAATCATGACCATGCACCGTATGATCAACTTGAACAAGAAAATAAAATAAAAATTGAGGAAAATCCTACCGCTAAACCCACGCAGACTGCATCACCATTGCCCAGCTAGAACACTGACCAAGTCGTAAAGGTACCGATGCAAAATCATCAATCCGGCCTACAAATCACCCGTGTTCCATGAAAGTACATTCATTTCCAACGAATTCACGCCATAGACTGATCGAGGTAGAGCTCTTACCGTATACGGCAGCGGGCGCGCTGTAATACCCCGTAGTTTAAAGAGTCGGACGGGTAAAAATAGAATATGTACATTTACATGGCATGCATCTGAAAAATGGGAAATTTTGGCACGTTAAATAAAGCTATGCAAAGTGATCGATTTTTCTCTCGATACGATAAATTAGAGTTTAGATCGTCTATGGAGTGCTATAAACTTCGACATGATCTTTACAATTAGTATTTAGAAACTAAAATCTTGGTCGAGGCACTCAAAAATTGGACATGACCTTTACTAATTCTGGACACTCCATGAAAACAATAGACAATAATAAACAAGATAATAAGTTCTCAACACATCACTTCATACATTCATATCTAATCACTACAAGTCCAACTTATATACATCTCACAATTTATCATAACACATTCCTTACATATCAAATACAAATGGGAATTCAAATGTCCTAAGTCTACTTAAAATACATCAAATGGAATCATGACATCAGATCAAACTTTACACATTGGAATTGAAGAATAATTAAGATTACATCTTTAACTGAATATGTACATATCTCATCCAAATAAAAAGAAGATTACAAAAATAATAAAAGGAAGCATAAACTAAATCTTGATCTTCTTAATCATCCAATCTCATCTTCAATTCATATCCTGCAAAATAAACAAAGACAAAAGAAGAGGAGGTTGCTAATTAAAATGTTTGCCTTCACCACAAGGGTGAGGCAATTCAGTGTTGGAACTCAACTAATGAATATTAGGAACTTGTCCTAATATCCAATTATCATCTAGAGGGATCAACTATATCTTAGGCAACTTATGGATCAACTTGGATCATTGAGGCAATGTGGACCAGCTAGGCAACAAGGGACATGGTCCATTTGAGCAAGATACAAAGGCAACATAAGCAAAGGCAATTGTTAATGATCCATATTTATTTATCTTAGGCAACTAGTCAATCCCTCTAATCTAGTCAAGTCCCTAAATAAAAATCCCACATGAAACGATAGATTATTTCTCCAATGGTATTATTTACCAAGGAAGAAAATAAGACAATTACTAAAGCCCACAATCTGAAATTATTAAGCCACATGATCACTACCCATAAATGGCACAGCCCACATAAGAGAGAAGCCACACAAGCCCATCTAGTGACAAATGCCACTTGGCTTGATCAAGAATTAATCCTACAAGGAGATAAGAACAATGAACATTCATATCTATCCACAAGAAAATATCTCATATAATTTCAGCACCAACGCAGCAGCAGATATTTAGATAGCCAAGACTTGGATAAGAAGGGGCAGCCGAAGCCTTGTTCATGAGGTAAAGGAAAGTCACTTGGTTTGCTCAAGAATTAATTCCATAACTAGATAAGATCAGTGACCATGCATCTTTATCCACAAGAAAAATATCCAGCTCAACTTGAACCCCAAGAAATGCTTACACATGAGAAAATTGAACACAACAACACCAAACCGTCCTAGGGCACTATAAATACAGGACAGCAGAAGTGTGTCACTGTTGTTGCACACCTCAACCATTCCAGCCGAACCAGAAGGCTACAGATGCTAGCCAAAGCATCTATCAGCAGTACTACTATTGTTTCCACAGTCCTAGAACACCCAGAACAGTACCAGATCATGTCTGGAACTTAAGCACCAACCATAAGCCATTTCAGCTAGTTAAATACACACTAGGAACATTGAAGCAGCGAGGCGGTGCAGGCACATCCCCTGGAGCAAGCCAACCGAATCCAACAGAGCAAGCTACTCTACATACAGCAGGTTGATCTACTGGTGTGTGCAAGAATCACTGCAATTGGCAGTGAATTGCTTTACAAGCCTCAGCTGTGTGCTCAGAGAGATGTGAGGATGAGAGAGTGGGAGAGCTGGTTCTGTTGATAACAGAATTCAGCTAAGCATTGTTATGCTTGAGAGAGGGGAGAGTGTAGCATCTGTTTATATCATTAGATGAGAAGGAAAGAGAGAAGAGCAAGGCATCACATCAGTTCTTATCAGTATTTCTCAAGAAAAGCTACCAGAAATACTGGCCACAACTAGACTTGACGAATTTAACTTATTCCAGCGCAAGAAAGCATAAAAAGGATGTTCAGTACATGTATACACTCCTCTGGAGGCTTCACATGTATTTGTACATCCTAAATACACTAAAAAGCACACTGGAAAGTATAGGAAATTAACTCCAGCAAGTAATAAGGCACAGCTAATACATCAGGTCCTGTCTGAGGTGAAATATACTCACTGTATCTCCATCTATACACATTTTGGAGTTAAAAGAAGTATATCTCTCAATTGTGCATAGAATTGCTATGCATGGCTCACAAAGAAGTAAAGCAATTATTTAGAATATGTTCTTATCTAAAACAAGATGCCTCAGCCTTTGCATCATTGGCTAGGCCAAGAAATCAAGTATATAATCTGTTCTTATCAATTAAATAGCCAAATCTTTCCAAGAATACATTTCTTAAATCGTTTCAGCAATATTAGCACCACCAGATCATGCTCGGCATGAATCTGAGCTGTGTGCACATTCCTAAGAGGCATCACAGTGAGCAAATCATGCATGAATAACAATTTAGCAAGCTACAAATGCATTACAGGAACAAACATGCTAAGCCATCAAGCAATTTAAGCCATAAGCTCACAAGATAAAATACATGCCCTACTATCAGTGGAAATCATCCACAAACCCATCTACAGGAGTAATTCATTTAGATTTCCACTCTAAATTTAACTGACAGAATATCAGGAAACTGAATATTTCTTCAGTTAACACACTGGTAGTAGGGAACACATCAAGCACAGCACATTTCACACACCAGTTCATCACCAGGATGAACTGGAGCACTACACGAGTATCACAGACCAACGAATCATCGTCTTGAAGGCCGGTCACAGAAGAAATCACCTCGAGGAGTTGTAGCCGAGGCAGTGCAGAGAGTTGAGGTAGTTACTCGTAGCCGTGGTTGCAGTCGTGCATCGCCGTGGTTGCGGTGGCAGCACCACTACCATCTCGCCGGCGACAGCAGTAGCACCACAGTCACACGAATACCACACCACCATGTTCAGTAGCAGCACCCACAGCACCACCGCACCAGTATCTCGATCAGACCGTAGGCGAAGGCGACGCCGGGGTTGCATCTGTTTGAGAGCCATCCCGCCGGCGTCGAAGAGGCGTAGATAGCAGAAGAGGGTGGCCGTTGTCAAGCAAGAAATCGAGCAGGGGCTCGAGCAAACCGGTGAGCCTTGCTCGTGGAGGAGAAGGAGCAGGGGCTCGAGGAGGCGCAGAAGTAGGCGCAGCCAGAGGCGCGGCAGGGGGCGCAGCCGGAGGTGCAACGACGCGGCATCGCGTCGGCTACCCGAGCCATGGCGGCTAGGGGTAGGGTTGAGGAGAAGTTGGTGCATGCGCGGCTGGGCGTCACGACGTAGGGGAATCGGAAGTGAGGAAGGCGGCGGAGCAGCGCCAGGGTGCAGCGGCGCCAGAGACGGCAGTGGCGGCCGGAGCAGGAGGCATGCCGGCGCCGGCGAACCACCAGGAGCAGAGAAGGGGATTGAGGAGAGCTCGGGGAGAGAGGAGTCAGGGAGAGAGAGAGAGGTGGGCCGGTCGGTCTACCGAGCCAGGTTGGGTCCAACCCAATAGAACCAGGGGCATTTTGGTAATTTACAGAATTACATTATTTAGTCTCAAATGAATTTTTACACACAAAAAAGGCCCTAAAAATCATATAAAAATAGGATTAAGTATATATACCTTCTCTACTTTCTAAAAGTGATTTTTAAATAATGTTTGATGATTTTACCTCATGGTAAATATTTGAGTGATTATTATTTTAAAATAAAGAAATTGGATTTTCAATACATATAATATTTTTTACTCAGCAAAAATTTGTCACTCACAATATTATCCTTAACCAATAGTTGAATCATTAATTTTCACCTAAATATTATTTTTAAACATGGTAAACTTTACTTCTTAAATAAAAGTGAGCAACACTTAAGTTTGGAAATTAGAACCAGTCAATAAATCATAAATAATCTTTAAACTCCAAGTAAAAAAAGTTATCAAAGTATCACATATGTCGAAGCTTACACTTGTGAGCATGGGGTATTTTTGAGGTAATCACGATGCATCTCATAAATATGCATAATAGCATCTTGCGAGAGTTTAAACTCTGTAATCCTTATTAGGATTACTTTGCTATTTTCACATCTCGGGATTTTAGCGCAGACACTAGAATCCCAAATTATTGAATTGCCACTTCTATCATAGGCAAGTTTATCCTCATTGAAATATTTTCTAAAAACTATTTTCAAAAACTATTATCATTGCATTTCAAAAAGAAAAACTATTATCGAATGATGTGAATGGATATATATATATTGTTTGGCGGGCGATGGAACCATGGAATGGTATAGATATCATGGGGGAGGTTCCATCGTACGGTAAAGTATATACCTACGATTAATTACAAAAGTTCTTGTGATCCTAGCGCTGTATTGAAGCGTTTACCATGAGATGTGCTATGGATGGTAAAGTCAGCTGCTATCTCCTCTCGTTCGCATATCCTCGGCAGAATACTACCTGGGTTGTGTCCGTTGCGGCGGCCAACTATGTGGAAGCGCGTAAACTTCCCACCCGACGGGGTGTCTGGAGTATAGCTCGGGAGGGGTGATGATCCGCTGTGTCATGTACCGGCTGATGTCTACGCACACTTCTATTCTCGTAGACAGTGTTGGGACTCCAAGAGCAGAGGTTTGTAGAACAGCAGCAAGTTTCCCTTAAGTGAATCACCCAAGGTATATCGAACTCAGGGAGGTAGAGGTCAAAGATAACCGTCTTGAACAACCTTGCAATTAAGATACGAGAAGTCTCTTGTGTCCCCAACACACCCAATACACTTGTCAGATGTATAGGTGCACTAGTTATGTGAAGAGATAGTGAAATACAAGTAATATGGATGATTATAAATAGTAATTGCAATCTGTAATAAAAATGGCAGCAAGCAAACATGTTACAGAACTTGTTGAAAACGGTGTTTCAATGCTTAGAAACAAGGCCTAGGGATCCTACTTTCACCAGTGGACATTCTCAACAATGACATCAAAGTTAAATAAATAAACACTACTCTCAAACACTTTCATGTTGGATAACAAACACCATTCATTGTGTAGGGCTACAAGAGCACCCTCAAAGTCAGAGTAAACTAACACCAACAATGTCATAAAGGAATCACACACGGTGCACACACTGTCACCGTTACAACCGTGAATAACCCCAGAGTTCATATTAAAATAACCTCTAGAGTGCATAATAGATAAAGAGTAGCATCACATATTCAACTAGATTACAAAGCTCATGATCACAAAAAGATCACATGGGAGAGAGAGAGAGATAGACCACATAGCTACCGTAGAATCCACAGCCCCGGGAGAGAACTACTCACTCCTCATCATAGGAGTCACTAACGGCGATGGAGATGGTGGTGGAGTCGATGGAGATGGCTCCGGGGGCAATTCCCTATCCCGGCAGGGTGCCAGAAAAGAGACTTCTGCCCCTCCCCCCTAAATTGGTGTTGACCACGGCGGCGGCTCGGGACCAGTGGAGGAAATAATGAATACCGTGCTAGGGTTTTTGGTTCGGGTGTATATGTAAGCGAAAGGGCGAGGTCGGTGGACCCCTGAGGGGCCCACACAACGTGCTCACGCGGCCCAGGCTCCTATCGCGCGAGGACCTGATGTGGCCGCCTCGGTCGCCCACTTCGTCTCGTGTTCGGTCTTCTGGAACGTTCCCAATTAAAAACGGACTTCAGAAAAGAAATCGTCCAATTCCGAGAATATTTCCTTAAGTACTTTTCTGAAACCAAAAACAGCAGAAAACAGGGAACTGACACTGTGGCATCTTGTTAATAGGTTAGTCCCAGAAAATGCATAAAACTATATAGAATGCATATAAAACATGTAATAAATTGGTATAATATAGCATGGAACATAAGAAATTATAAATAAGTTGGAGACGTGTCACCGACTTTTGTCCCCCATCATGATGGACTTGGAGAGCTTTCCTTTCTGTTTACTCGAGAGGAGATTGACAACGTGGTTTCGGCGCTACCCTCTGACAAAGCCCCGGGACCTGATGGTTTCTCGGGCCTGTTCTTCAAACATGTTGGCCGATCATACGCTTCGATTTCTATCGCCTCTGTGATCACTTCTGGGATGGTACTGTTAACCTTCAGAGCATCAACGACGCTTTTATTACGATGATTCCTAAGATCCACTCTCCAGCCTCTCCCAATGACTATCGGCCGATCTCGTTGTTGAACTCGAGTCTGAAGTTGTTAACTAAAATTCTAGGCAACCGCCTTCAACAGAAGATTCTATCCCTTGTCCATGCAAACCAATTTATTTTTCTTAAGACCCGCACGATCCAAGACTGCGCAGCTTGGGCATACGAATACATACACCAATGCACCAGTGTAAACAGTCAAGGAAGGAGATTTTCATTCTGAAGTTAGACTTCGTTAAAGCTTTTGATATTATTGAACATCAGACCATTCTTAATATTCTCCAATGTTGGGGCTTTGATGATCGATGGCTGAACTGGGTTCGTATGATTTTCACCACGGCTTGCTCAATGGCACTCTTGGAAAGAAGTTTGCTTGCCGTAGGGGTGTTCGCCAGGGTGATCCTTTCTCACCAATTCTCTTCGTTGCAGGGGCTAATCTTTTGCAGTCTATGGTGAATCAGTTGGCCAGCTCTGGGGTAATCTCGCCGCCCCTTCCTATCCCTAATACGGACTTTCCCATTGCACAGTACGCAGACGACACCCTTTTGATTTTTGAGGCTTGCCCATCTCAATTGACTGCCCTCAAAGACCTCTCAACAAGTACAGGATTTGCCACCCAATCGGTGTGTACAACTTCTTTTATGAAATTGGCGGCCTTCAGCCTATTTATCTCCTTTCCTATAGCCTTGCGTCTCTCATCTCCAAAGCGTCTTGTTGCTTGCTTCACCGGCTTGGATCCTTTTATGACGTTGAGCGAGTGCTCGGCAAGTTCCCTCGGTACACCAGGCATGTCGGAAGGCGACCATGCAAAGATGTCAAAATTCTCACGGAGGAACTCGACGAGCGCGCCTTCCTATTTGCTGTCAAGGTTGGAGCCGATGACAACTTGCTTAGACTTGTCACCTGGGATGAGGTCCGCCTTTTTGGTGTCTTCTGAAGCTTCGAAGGTCTTCTTGACATCAATCTTTGGCCTTGGCATGGAGTTGTCTGAATCCGCCTCGAGCAACGCGAGTTCTTCCTTGTGGATGACGGCTTCTGCGAAGGCGGCCATGCCACGCTCGCACTCCTTGGCTTTCTTGAAGTTGCCGGAAATCGTGATGGTTCCGTTTTCCCCCGGCATTTTAAGCTTGCTGTATATGTAGCACGGCCTTGCCATGAACTTGGCGAAAGCCGGTCGTCCGAAGATTGCATGATAGGCGCTTTTGAAGGGGACAACTTCGAACCGGAGAAACTCTGAGCGGTAGTTCTCTTTTGGTCCGAAAGTTACCTTCAGCCTGATGCTCCCCATTGACTTTGCTTGCCTGCCGGGCACTATGCCATGAAAAGTGAGGTTGCTGTGGTCCAGCTGATCCTCTGATAGGTTCATGCGGCTTAGTGTGTCATAGTACAGGATGTTGAGGCTGCTGCCGCCATCCATAAGTACCTTTGTGAGTCTGAAGTTGTCGACAATGGGATCGACGACAAGGGCGTACTTGCCTGGGTGAGGAACGTGATCAGGGTGGTCGGACCGGTCCCAAGTGATCGTTGCTTCCGACCAGTTCAAGTATTGAGGGACGTCCGGCATTGTCGCGTTGAGTTCACGCATTTCCGCCTTAGCCGAAGGCGTGCCGACAAAGCACACAAGAGATTCTTTGACCTTCGGATACGGCTTCTTTTTCTTGGCGGCTGCGTCGTCTTTGCTTGAGATAGGCATGTCGTAGTCATCCTCTTCTTCCTTGTTGTCTTTCTTGTCGTTCTTCTTTGACTTCCAGCCGACTGTGGGGTCCTTTTTGAAGTCGTCCATGAAACGGCACTCGCCAAGCATATGGTTGACCTTGCCCAGTGAGGCGTGGATGGGACATGGCAAAAGCTTTGCCTGTTCATAAGTGATTCGCGCCACCTTAGGCCTTGAGCCGGCTTCGTGACTATCTTTCTTATTCTTCCACTTCTTTTTGCCGGCGTTCGCTTGGAATGCTACGGCTACCTCATTGGAAGGTACGGCTTTGTCATCTGCCGCCTGCTTGCGCTTGTTGTTCCGCTTTGGTATGATGTTGACGTCTGGGTCATCGTCCCGGGCGTCGTCATCCGCCGCCGTGTATTGGGCGGCCAGGTTGAGCATCTCACCAAGGTCCGTGATTTGCTCGCGGACGAGCCTATGACGGAGCAAGGACTTCTTCTGTAGGCCCGTGTAGAAGGCGTGGATAGCCTGCGTGTCCGAAAGACCATGACAGTTGGCTTTTTCGGATATCCAACGGCTGACAAAATCTGTCATGGTTTCGTCCGGCTTTTGGATACAGCGTTGCAAATCCGTGTAGGTATTTGGACGCTTGTATGTTCCTTGGAAGTGCTGGGAGAAAATATTTTCCATGTCGTACCAGCTATGGATGGACTTTTCAGGAAGGTTGTCGATCCAAGCTCTTGCCGTGCCTTCCAACATGAGAGGTAGGTAGAGGACGGCAATATGGCTGCTCCCGCCGGCAATTTCTATGGCCATGGCGTAATCGGATAGCCATGAGTCCGGCTTAACGAGGCCGTTGTACCTAGAACAGTTTTTTGACACTGATGTCATGTCCTTAGGGAACGGCTCTCTGCGGATGGCGTCACCGAAGCACTTTGGTCCAGAATATAGCGGCTCCTTTCCTCTTGCTATGTCTTGTAGGCGGTGTCGTGCGTCTTTTGGATCGAGCTGCCGTGCGCCTCTGTTTGCGTCCGGCTCGTCCTGCGCTGCCCGGCTTATGCTGCGCCTGGGTCCTTCTGCCTCCTCTCTCTTCTTCTGCCGGTGCTACGCTGCGGAGACCGGCTTTGACCTCTCCTGGGAGGGTCGTTGCCGACATCTTTTCTAGGTGGTGGCCTGTTGTTCCGGCTACCGCCGTTGTCGCGTCTTGGCTGGGATGGAGGTGGCAGGTCTCCTCTGCTTCCTGTCCTTGAATTCTCGTCCCGCCTTGGCTTTGGCGGTGGCGTCTTTTTTGGAGGTGGCGTTGCCTTCCTTTTGTCGCCATGGCTACTGGAGCCAGACGGGCCTTCGGGGTCGGCGCCGGGTGCAGCTTTGCACTTTCCCGACTTGGACTCTAGGTCTCCCCCGCGAGCATCCGCCATGTGGCCGTAGGAATCAGCGCGAGCTTGTTGTTCTAGGGCCTTGCTCACGAAGTGTCTTGCATTGGCCAGCTTTTCTTCCGCCGTGTAAGTGTTGTCGTCCAGGGTATCTAGCGCGGCGGTCGCGTTGAGGACAGGGGTGCAGAAGACAACATCTCCCCTTCTGTCCACGCGCTGTGGTGCCGTGCGCTAATCGAAACCTAGATCTTGAGCTGCTGTCGTCGCTTGCGTTGGCGGCTCTTTTCCACGGCGGGTTTTTGATGAACTTTTCTCCTCGAAGAGTTGCCGGTTTGTTTTGGCCGACATCTTCTCCTGTTCTCTCTCGATCTTCTTCGCAAGGCTCTCAACGTGCTCCTCTCTTTTTCGCAGGAAGTCAGAGTGCTTAAGCATGTTAAGCCTAAGCTCTTCCACTTCGTCAAGTGGGGTGTCTTTATTCACCGGAGTATTCATGATCTCGTCTACTTCTTTGATGACGGAGAGCAAATCCGTGGGTTTGCTGCTGCCGCCTTTCTCGAGGCCGGTTTTCTTCTTTGCGCGCACCTTGTCGGAACTTTCAATGAGTTGGCCGGCAGTGGTGTCGCCGGCATCTTCCGCCGGCTTGTTTTGCGCCTCCGAAGTAACTGGGGTTGTCTCGTGATCGACAACAACCATCATAGCCAGCTTGTCAGGCATGTCAGTATCCGCTGTGCCCTCTGAAGGAGCCGGATTACCACTGGAAAAGCGGGTTTTGATCTTCTCTTCGAAGAGACTAGCATCATCATCAGAGTCAGAGTCTACGTTGACTTGAACTGTAGATCTGGATCCGGCATCTGACATCGCATCCTCCTGTAGAGCAGGGAGGATTGACTCAGGATCGTTGTTTTCCGGCTGGGAGTCTGATCTCAGTCCGACAACTTCGACGAAGTGGAAATCAGATTCGGCCGACTCCTGGGAGAAGGCGGATTCAGATCCATCTTGTCAGTCGACTGCTTGGTCGAAGGGTTGGTGGGTGGGGTTGTAGAAACGCGGTAGGCCGTACGCCTCTGGCGTATACCCGATGAAGACGTCGATCCCTCCGATCGGTACGATTGCGCATCCGACAAGGTAGTCGTCCGCCGGGAGCCAGGACTCATCCGAGTTGACATAGCTGTGGCCGCCATACCTTGTGACGCGACCGACGGCGATCTGCTTGCCCATGCCGCCAAGTGTTCCCGCCTGGAACGTGACGCCAGGAACCTTATGCCCCACGGTGGGCGCCAACTGTCGTGGTATCGGCATAATTGATATGAGACGGGGGTCCTCTAGCCTACGTATGGATTGTGGGGAAGAAGGTTGGAGTCGTCGAGGACGGGATTGGACACGGCGAGTTTACCCAGCTTCGGATCCCACAGCGGTGGCGAGATCCTACGTGCTGCTATAATTCACTATGAGGCAATAGCCGTGAACAGGTTACAATGTGTATGATGCCTATTGAAGCGTCTGCCCTAAAGGCTCCCTGGTGGCCGGCTTATATAGGCGGCCAGACCCCAGGGTACAAGGTAAGTACTTGTCCGGCATGTAAACAGAGTCCTAGACCTAGACGGCTTAGTTGCCGCCTTCCGTCTTGGGCTTGGTGGCTTGATGGGCTTCGGCCTTCCGCCTTCCTTGGACCGTCCGCCTACTTCCTTGTACGTCAGCTATCTGGGCCGCCCGGCAGGCTTCGGCCTTACCACCCTTGGACCACCCTGCACTAGCCGGATTGATCCATGTTGGTTATACCCCTAGTTGATATATCCCCAACACTTCAGGTGTTCTCAGAGACTACTGCGCTGTGTGTGAACTACTACAAATCATGCCTTCTGCCAATCAATATTGATAATGCACGGTTGTCTGATTTGGCACATGTTTTTGGATGTGCAGTTGGCTCACTACCGTTCACTTACCTAGGCCTCCCGCTGGGGATTGCCAAGCCCTCGGTATAGGACCTTGCCCCGATGATTGATCAAGCGAAGCGTAAGCTTAATGGCAGTGTGCGATTCCTGGATTATGGAAGCAAGCTAACCTTTATTAACTCGGTGATGTCGGTGCTCCCCATCCATTTTTTGTGTACCCTCAAAATCCATAAATGTGTTCTCAAGGTTTTTGATCGCTTTCACCGCCACTGCTTATGGGCGAAGGAGGAAGACAGCTCGTCAGTTCACTCCCTCGCTGCCTGGACCCTTGGCTGTCGACCCAAGAGATACGGTGGCCTTGGTATCATGAATTTGGAACTCCAGAACAAAGGCCTACTCCTGAAGCATCTTCATAAATTCTTCAGTTCTGTCGACACCCCCCTGGGTCAAACTTGTCTGGCAGTTATACGACCCGGCCATCCCACCGCATGCGTAATCAGTCCGAGGCTCCTTCTGGTGGCGAGATGTGTTCAAACTCATTGACACATACTGGGCAATAACCTCAACAACGGTAGGAGATGGTGCCACTACTCTCTTCTAGAAGGATAGGTGGAATGGTAACAATATCCTCTATGACCGATTTGATCACCTTTTTCGTTTGCTTTAAATGAAGATATCTCGGTGTCGGCGACTCACTCATCGACTAATCGATGAGATCTTTTTTACCTGCCCCTGTCTGCGCAAGCTTATACTGAATTTGGAGAGTTTCAGCAGCTGCTCGACACCATGAACATTGTCCCTTCAGAGGCTGACAACAGACAGTTCGTTTGGGGGTCCAGGAGTTATTCTTCAAAAAAATTCTATCATTTTATGTTCGCAACTCTACGAGAAGACGCATCTCTCCAGGCAATATGGAAATCAAAATGCCTTCCCAAGCTTAAGGTTTTTTCCTGGCTCCTCCTCATGGATAGACTCAACACCAAAGACATGATGTCCCGCAAGCATTGGCATGTTGATTCAGGTACCTCTTGTGTGCTTTGCAATACGGATATATTGGAAACTTGATGACCCATAAGTATAGGGGATCGCAATAGTATACGAGGGAAGTAAAACCCAAATTTATTGATTCGACACAAGGGGAGCCAAAGAATATTTGTAAGATTTAACAGATGATTTGTCAGATCAGCTGCACGTGTGAATAGACTTGCTCGAGGAAGATTATCAGTAGCAACAGTTTTATAGTAGAGACAGTAGTGAAATAACAATAGCAGGAGAATTAAGACAACGTTGTGATTAAAGGATACAACAGGATTAAAATACTGTAGGCACAGGGACGGATGTATGGGCGTTGCATGGACAAGATAATTCATGTAATAACATAGCATAGGCATTTGTAGATAAATAATATAAAACATCCAAGTATTAACTAATCATAAGCATGTATTCCAATTTAGTTGTGCATTCTCGCAATGAGAAACTTGCACATCATCGTTTGTCCTGCCAGCCCGTTTGCAGCGGGGCCTCTAGGGAAACTACTGACAATTAAGGTACTCCTTTTAATAAAGTACCGGAGCAAAGCATTAACACTCCGTGAATACATGTGATCCTCTCATCATAGCCATTCCCTCCGGCTATCCCAATTGCTGTCACTTTGGGGCCCTCGGTTCCGGACAATAACGTGTGTATACAACTCATAGATATGATCCAAAACAATAATTATCATCATAATTCAATAACATGTTCAGATCTGAAATCATGGCACTCGGGCCCTAATGTCAAGCATTAAGCATAGTTGCAACAATGACGTAAAACACCTATAACAGATACTAGGCACTATGCCCTGACAATCTTACAGCTATTACATGAGTGATCTCATCCAATCCCTACCATCCCCTCAAGTCTAGAGCGGTGAATTACTCGCTCATGGATGGGTGAAACATGTATGGTTGATGGAGAGGCGGTGGAGATGACGATGGCGATGATCCCCTTCGATTCCCCGTCCCGGCAGGGTGCCGAAACAGAGACTTCTGGTCCCCGAACTAGGGTTCATGATGGCAGCGGCGCACGGGTGTCTTCTCTGTAAAAGTGTCTAACCCCCCGACGTTTTTAGGTCAGAAGGGTTAAGTAGCCGCGAGAGGGTCACGAGGAGGCGGCCGAGTGGGCCACACCCCCTGCTGGCGTGGCCAGGAGCCTGCCACGCCAGGGGGTGATGTGGCGCCCCCTGGCTCTAGTCCTCTTGGTCTTCGTGGTTCTGGGTCCTCCTCGGATAGAAAATGAGTTCTGGTTGGATTTTGGGGTTTTTCTCCGAAGTTGATATTTCTTCACGAAATGAGACAACAGGGTAATTCTGCTGAAAACAACGTTAGTCCGCGTTAGTTGCATCCAAAACGCACAAATTAGAGGTAAAACAATAGCAAAAGTGTTTGGGAAAGTAGATACATTTTGGACGTATCAACTCCCCCCAAGCTTAGCTTATTGCTTTTCCTCAAGCAATTCAGTTAACAACTGACTGCGATAAAATAACTTTCACGAACTCATTTGCTCATGTGATGTAAATATTCTCATTATGAGGACAAATGATTAGACTATTCATAACAAGGCATATATAAACGGTGTCACCCAATAATTATGTAAACCATGAAAAGATGACATTTATACCGATGATAAATAACATGAAACATATCAATTCACAGGATTGCAAAGATCACAAGAAAGTATGATAAAGTGGTATCTCGCTAGGCCGAATGTAACAACAAAACATAAATGCCCAGGCACATTTGAGTTTCAAAGGAAGACTAGAGATAAAGATATCAAAGATAAAAGCATCTAGATTACACCGCGGTTAACATATTAAGGGACAAGCACATTACACTAAGAATGACAATTATGCTCTCGAGAAGGTGCTCAAAGAAGGATGGAGACTCAACAGTAAAGTAAAAGATATGCCCTTCATTGAGGGAAGTAGGGATTCAACATGTGCTAGAGCTTCTTATCATTTTGAAAACAGAAGTAAAATTGTTTTTGAGTGGTGGTTGTTAGGTCAACGAATGGTAATGGGTACTCTACCCCCCTTGTCAACCAGACTTTCTTTAGAACGGCTCCCATGAAAGACGTTATTTCTATCCAAGGGCAGATCATCCCACAATTCTCTTTTGTTTACACATGTAGTTAAAAAATATGAAGAGAATGCAACAATTAAAGTTGTAATTAATTTGGGGCTGGGCACCCCATTTGCCAGCTCTTTTTGCAAATTAGTAGATAAACGTATGTATATGCCACTAGTCTGGTTGGCGAAAGTCTGTCCAAATGCAATCGACAAAGTTGATATCCGTAACCCGACATACTTCGTCATGAGCTCAAAACAGTGGCACAAATTGAGAAGTGTTTGAAGGTTTTAAAGGTAGCACTTGCAAATTTACTTGAATGGTTTGAAATTGCCATGTATAGGTCGTTATAGTGGACTCTTTGGAATAACTTGGTTTTCAGAGATTGGAAGCACAAGTATTTTCTCAGCTTGTACAAGTGGAGGCTAGCAAAAGATGGGAAGCGGCAATTCAAGAGAGCAATAACCGTCATAATCATGCTTACGACGAAATAGAATTAACGGAGGCATAATAAAGATACAAGAACTCTGAGTCAAAATATGTCATCAAGACTTAATTGACCTTTTGTTTTCAGTCATAACATGTGTAAGCATGTGCCAAGTCGATTGAAATGAATTATTAAGAGGAGGATACCACAATGTCATATTCTCTTATGAGCAAAGCAATGCAAGCAAATATTCAAAGAAACATGACATCCATCATAAATAGATTGGAAACGATCATAAGAGAACACGAACTACTAAGCATCCACCAATCGACATATACCTTATGCGAACCATCTAAGCATGCTCACATGAATCAGTATATGTACAAAAATGAGAAACAAAGAGAGTTCATTACCAGCCTCTTACCCAACTCGAAATTGTCATAGATCATCATAATTGCCATATCACTTATGTGCTTGAAAGATATGAGATAATAACCAAAATCCATGGAGTAATTGAAGATAATGACCTCTGAAATGAAGTATACAACAGTAAAGAGAAACAACAAATATTTTTGGGTTTTGGGATTTGGAAACGAAAAACAGAACAGCCAGCAAAGACGAATTTTTTCGAGTGCCTTAACATGTCCAGATCAGAAAACTCGAAACTAATGAAAGTTCCGTACACATCACAGGAATATACACACCAAATTTCAGGTCATTCCGACATTCCTGTAATAAGTTATAAATTTAACGGTGGACAGCAGAAATCTGTCATGCGCGAAACAGCACGCAACAAAGCAAACTATTTTTGTGTTTTTGCATATTGAACTGAAATAAATACTAAGCATACTAATACTAGATAGTAAAACAAACCAGGAAGAGAAATAACAAAAATCGTTTTGATATTTTTGGGTTTATGGAGAGCAAACAAAGCATGAACAAATGAACAAAAGAAAGAAAACTAAAACGAAACATTGATATACAAAGTACCAAATGATATGATATATAGATGAGTGTGCGTTTCGGTATACCTCCCCCAAGTTTAGGCTTTTGGCCCAAGGGGAGCTCAAGGCCAACGTGCCCATCCGTCAAAGTCGCGGGGGTATGTTGAAGAGCTTTCCCCGTAATATGAGCTCGAGAATGCGCCAGCGTGGTATCCACTGTAATCCTCCGGCGGTGGCTCCTGCCCGCGATGCATCTGGTGAAAACCAAGCACGCTCAGCTGCTACTCTAGCTCTACCAGCGAGTACGACCATGGTCTCCTGTCAAGGCTGAACAAAGAAGGTTGTGGCAATGAGACTTCCTTTTCACGATCGTCAGCACAGCACAAACGGCGCTAAACACAATATTCTCCAAAGTAGAGTTATTAGTAACAAATTTGTGGCCTTTCAATGTAGCAAGGCCAAGATAGCATGGTTCATATGGTACATCGGGCAGTCACAAAAATTCAGCAATACGAAGAGCAATGATGCCTCCAAAGATGGGGCCTCCATCCGCTAAACGGCGAGCAATCAAAGAGCCAAGGTCATACGGGAATTAACCCTTAAGGGCGCCCGTAAGAAATGCAAGTTAGAAACATTGCAACTTCCGGCCGTTTCTGGGACTACTACGACGATCCGCCGCCGGTAGCCAAGATCGGAGGGCGTCGCCGTAAAACGCTCGCGCCTCCGGCGTGGGAGGCGGAGTGCTCTGGCTCGCGGTTCTCCTGTCTTGGGGATCTGGTTGCTGTTCCGTCTGGCGTTGACGACGAGCGTGTGGACCATGTTGAGGTCGATGTCGCCATGGAGGTCGAAGAAATCGTGGAGGTCGAGGATTTGGAATCCGACGGATGTGAATCTGAGGTCCCATTCAAAACAGCCATGGATGTCCTCGAGGAGCCTCCTCAGGCGAGCTGGACAACGGTGGGGAAGAAATCCAAGCTTTCGGAGAAGGAGTTGGTCCAAGCCTTCTGGACTGAAATCGGTTTCTCATCGCCGGCCTCGAGGTTCGGGGAATGTGGAACATCATCGTCACCGGAGGCCGTTGCAGGTAAGTTAACCGAGTTTTATGTTTTGGATGCGCAGGTCGCGAAGGATTCCAGGGAAGAAGCTGCAGCTCCGCCGTCTGCTCTAAGCACGGCCGAGATGCTGCCGGTGGCGTCTCGGAAACCTAGCTCCCCGCTGGGTGTGAGGCTGGCGCGCCCGCCTCGCATGGGTCCGTGGAGGGGACCGCTGCTGCGGCGTCGGATCACGCCACTGCCGGTTCTAGGTCATTTCCTCAAGCCGGCGACGATGGCGGCGCTTTCCTCCACGCCCGAGGCACCGAAGACGGCGATCACAGGGCTAGCAACGGTCGAGGCGGGATTCACGCGATCCCAATCGTCGCATTCACGTGATCCAGACCGTTCGGTTGGAGTCTCTCTGCGCCGTGGGATTGCTGATCGATGGGACCGACTTGCATGCCCTAAGTCCGGCTCTCGCCCTCCACAACATCAACGATCCCTCGCAGCGCAGCCGTCCGTCTCGCTCGCCTCCACTTCAAGCTCTTCCTCGTCGTCGTTCTCCTCGTCCGCATCCGCTTCAAGCTCTTCATCGCCGCCGTCCGCAACGCCCGCCTACACTCCGAGCTCTTCGTCAACACCGCCCCACTCTGTCTCACGACCGAGTCAAGCTTTTCTGCGATCCTTTGCCCTTGTCGTCGCGGAGTCAGTTCCGGGCGGCATGTCGGGGCCGCCGCAGCGTCCCGCGTTCCAAGGAGGGCCGCCGGGCAACTTCCAGCAGCAGCAGCAACCAGGGATGCAGCAACAACAGCCAGGGATGCAACAACCTCTTCCATAGTTACGGAGGGCAGACCTCCTCCACGCAAGCGACTCTGGGTGGTTTTTTTTCGCCTGGTCAGTACGTGCAGCGACCGCAAGCACCGGCTGTCTATCCGCCTTTCCAGTATTACCAAGGTGGACAGCATGCACCTTTCGTTACGCCACAGGGGGCCGGCGTGTTCCAAGCTGCTCCAATGATGAACCTGCAAGTCGCTTCGACGTCCGGGTGCTTCCTCTTCAATAGCTCAGAAGCGTAGGAAGAAGAAGAAAGCCACTCATGCAGTACCGGTCACGGCTCCTGGACTTGCTGTTGGGGGTGCGCCACCGCCGGGATTCCCGCAACCTCTTTACCATGCTATGATACCGGCGGGACAGCCTGGGGGGAATCAAATTCCTGCAGAAACTATGGCGACACCGCCTACAACTGTTGCTCAGACGCCGGTTCCAGTGGTTGAGCCTCCGGTGAAATCAGTCCGCTGTTGGAAGTGTGCAGTCGAGACTCATTCGTCAAAAGAATGTCCGGTGAAGCATTATTTCCTTGTTTGTAACACAGTGGCTCATTCGACATGGAGATGTCCGACCTTGAAGATGCAAAGGCCTCTTTCTTTTTTTACGGGTTCAACTAATATTGATACGTTGAATTTGCATCTCCCCGACAATGTCTATAAGACGCACCTGATACCATCTGGTGCTCCTACTGCTCTGGTTACGGTCTCTGGTGGCTTGGTGGATGCCGCGGTTGTACAATCACAGATGGCGAGAGTCTGTCCAGGCCACGCACAGTGGAAGTGGGAGGCGATTTCGTAGGGGGAGAATGCTTTCACTATTTCGGTACCTTCAGCGGATGATCTTCAACGTATTGATGGTATGCAACTAGGAGTGCCTTCTTCCTCGGCTCAGATTACTATCTCTACTTGGAAATTCCAGGATATCCCACCGTTGTTTGTTATGAATCCCTTCTGGGTTCAGATTGAGGGGGTACCCCATGCACTTCGTCACTACCACGGACTTTGGGCGATTGCCTCTCTTCTTGGGGCACCGCAGGATGTTGATCTCGTTACATTGCGGAGTCGAGGAATTGTTCGCGTTCATGTGGCAATGATGGACACAAAATGTTTTGAGACTAATTCTGATGCTTCTGGAAATTATGTTAAGGCTGTGGTCATGGTACGGTTGTTTGGGTATGAGTTTCGTTTTCGGCGTGAGGCTGAGGATTTTGCTCCTGATTCTAACTGCAAGCCTCAGTTCTGGAAACAGAAGGACGATGACATGGATGGCGAGGCTGGTTTTGATGATGTTGATGGCATTGGCAAACAACAAGAGTCTAGCCGTGCCAACCCCTTGGCTACCAATATGGACGTTGATTCCAATCACATGGGTAATAATGCTTCACATGGTAAATCTGTCTCTGCTTCCACGTTGCCGCATGTTAATCAGATGTTTGCTGTCATACCATACAATCCTAGTCCACGTACGCCACGTGCTACTGAAATTGTGTCGAGGATCAAAAGGGTGTCACCGGCTCTGGTAGCTGATCCGGTTTGTACTACTCGTGTTGTTTCTTCTCGGTCGGCTTCGCCTACACGTGGGAGACCAAATATGATCAAGCGTACAATTCCAAATTCGGGTCGTGTCTCTGGTTTCCGGTCGCCAAAGCTTGCTGGTGGGTCGGTCAGTGATTCCGACTCTGCTGCGCTAGGTGTGGTGGAGAACAGTGTGTTGCCGCTGGAGACGACGACCTATCCTGGGACTGCTGATGGGCTGGTCGGAGCCTCTGCTTCTGCTGCACAGGAGGCGCTGGAGGTCAGTGCGTCGCCGCGGGTGAGCCTAGTTCAGAGCAGCTTGCAGCCTTCGGTCGACGTTGGTGGGCTGCTGCGCGACGCTCACACCAGCTCGCCCGCTGCAGCTGCGTTCTCGACGTCGAGCACGGACGATGTGCCTCTAGCTTCGGTGCAGGAGGTCGGGCCGGTTCAGGGGCAGGGCTGCAATGACATTTCACCTGCCCCAGGAATTGCGCCTACGCCGCCACCTACTGCTTCATCGTCCACGCTGGAGCTGCACCGAGCGGTGGCCACGGAGAGTGTCTCTACTCCACCTCTGACATCTCTGAGGGCTACTGTTCGGATCGCTGCTCCCTCCGCTCCTTCGACGCCTACCATGCAGTCCGTGCCGGTGACTCCTGCACCAACCACCCTCTTGAGGCGGAGTGGGAGACACGCAATGGACTCAGGTGGGGGTTTGGCGACTGATGAGGATACCACGAAGAAGGCGATGCGGCGTAAGGCACAACAGAACCTTGATAGTACTGGTACCCCCGCTTCCTCTTCTAAATCCTTTTTGCGTTTTTCTGATTCTCGCATAATTTGTAATTTGAGTAGCCTAGGTGTTTCTCTTGGTAAAAATAGTAATGCTATTTCGGTTTCTGCACGTGTGTTAAAACATATGGAATATGACCGTTTAACGGTAATTCCTAAAGTTTCCACTATGTCGGATGACCTTTTTTCGACGATGAGGAGGCGAATGCCACAATGGATGGTCAGCTTCTCTCTAGTCTTGATGGGGTCGTGTCAGAGGTTGGTTTGGATGAGACAGAGCTAAGTTCATTATATGATCTAAAAGCTTCCGGTCGCAAATCCAAAACTTCCGCTGAAAAGCGATCTAGTAAGAGGCCTAAAGTTTCGAAAGCTAAAATTGTTTCCCGATGAATGGCAGTTTTCTGAATAGCAGAGGTCTACACGACTTGGCTAAACATGTTCACATTGCTGATTGTTGTCGGGATCATAATTTAGATTTTGTGGCTATTTCGGAGACGGGTAAACGAGATTACACGCCTAGTTTCCTCAATCGCCTTTCTGGTGGTAGGGACTATGAGTGGGTTTCTCGTCCGCCTAGAGGCCGTTCGGGTGGCATCCTTGTCGGTGTACGAGCTGAGACCATGGACGTTTTAGCTAGTTCGGTGGGTGAGTTTCATGTTAAACTCCACATCCGCAACAAGGCCGATAACTTTCAATGGAGTCTTGTTGCTGTTTATGGGGCTGCTCAAGATGATTTTAAGGCTGACTTTTTACATGAGCTCGTTAATCTTGCAAAGGACAATCCGCACCCTATTTTAATTGGGGGCGATTTTAATTTGCTTCGATTTGCGCACGAGAAGAGTAAAGGCCGTTTTGATAGCCACTGGCCTTTTTTATTTAATGCTGTCATCGACAGCTTAGATCTTAGAGAGGTGTCAATGGTTGGTAGACAATACACATGGGCAAACAGTCTCCCTGATCCGACATACGAAAAACTGGACCGCGTGCTAATGAGCACCGACTGGGAAAACAAATACCCATTGGTGACGGTTCACGCTCTAGAACGTACTGAGAGACTGTCCGATCATGCTCCTATACTTCTAAACATGGGAACGCCGCGTCCTATATGTAGAAAACCGTTCAAATTTGAACTTGGTTGGTTACATAGGGAAGGCTTTCATGATATGGTTAAGAATGTATGGGAAAGACCGGTAGCGGGACGGTCCCCTATTGAGAGATGGAATAACAAAATGCGTGCTTTACGCAAACATCTCTCTGGTTGGGCACGTCATGTTACAGGTATTCTTAGGAGAGAAACGCAACGGCTGTCAACAATTATTGATGAACTTGAGGCCCTCGCGGAAGTGCGGACGCTATCTACACATGAGATTGAACTGAAAAGTCAATCTAATGAGCAAATAGCAAACCTACTAGCGTGAGGAGGAGCTCAAGTGGTATAAACGGTCCAAGTCTCAATTTCTTCTTGAAGGAGATTCGAATACTAGATACTTCCATAGTGTTGCTAATGGTAGACACCGGAAGAAACATATTCATTCTCTTGTCCATGAGGATGGAAGAATTGAAGGCCATGAACAGCTAAAGGCTTACATTACTAATTATTATAAAAATCTGTTCGGTGAACCTGATGAAGGTAACTTCACAATGGATGAAACCCGAACGGAGGATATCCCCCAAGTTTCCGCTATGGAGAATAGCCTACCTACAGCCCCCTACACTGAGGAGGAAGTAAAAAAGGCCATTTTCCTTATGGAACATAACAAGGCTCCGGGTTCGGATGGGTTGCCAGCAGAGTTTTATCAAACATTCTGGGACACCATCAAGGAGGACCTTCTTGTTATGTTTAGAGATCTTCATGCGGATCAACTCGAGTTGTTTTAGTTGAATTTTGGCGAAATAATTTTGTTACCTAAGGTGAATGAGGCAGAAAGGATTCAACAATTTAGACCTATATGCCTCTTGAACGTTAGTTTCAAGATTTTTACAAAAGTAGCCACGATTCGTCTGAATACAGTTGCTGAACATGTGGTGCGACCGTCTCAAACTGCCTTTATGCAAGGACGTAATATTCTTGATGGGGTAGCTGTGTTGCACGAAACGGTTCATGAGTTACATTCCAAGAAGCTAAATGGGGTCATTCTTAAATTAGATTTTGAAAAAGCTTACGATAAAGTCAAGTGGTCTTTCATCCAACAAACTCTCAGAATGAAAGGTTTTTCTGATGAGTGGCGTGCTCTAATTCGCAATTTCGTATCTGGAGGTTATAGTGGCCATCAAAGTTAATGATGACATTGGACGTTATTTCCAAACTCGAAAAGGTCTTAGACAGGGCGATCCATTATCCCCCATACTATTCAATATAGTGGCGGATATGCTTGCTATTATGATTGAGCGCGCTAAAGTGGACGGTCAGATTGTAGGTTTGATTCCTCATCTTGTCGATGGGGGTCTTTCAATCCTTCAATATGCCGATGAGACAATTCTTTTTATGGAACATGACATTGAAAAAGCTCGGAATCTGAAATTAATTTTAGCAACTTGTCGTGGTGGTGTCACGGCAGATGCCATAGGATGGCTAATGTGTGGGGCCGATGGACGCTGGTGGATCCGGGGAGGGATAGCGAGCTAGAGAACTCACACGGTAGGAGATGCAGGAATACTTGGAATCACCGAAGAACACTCAAAGATCTAACAAACCCAAACAAATGCACGAAGGCAAAATCACACACACGATGTACCCAGGTTCGTGGCCCTCGTGAGGAGGTAACACCCCTACTCCTGCCCTTCCTCTCTATATAAGTGTGGCACAAGATCTACAATATGCTCCTTGAGCTCTTTTGGTGATCAACTAGATGAACTAGAGAGGAGGAGGAAGTAAATGCACTAGGAGTAAATGAGACTATAGTTTTGGCTCTCAAGTTGGTCATCTCTCCACAGGAGGAGTTATGGCGCCTTGTATAGAGTTCCGGCCGGGAGGGCAAGAAACCCTAATCCGACACGGCCCCACCGGACAGGCCTAACGGTTATGTCGACACTGGCTAGTGCGACCTAGCCGCCGAGCTACCCGGCATAGCCCTGTCGTCATCATTCCGGCAAGGACTCCAGGCGCCGTCCTGGATCATCATTGTCTCCTTGTCAGAGACAAGACATGTCTTCGCCCATGCCCTATTAGCCTTTTCCGGATTGTCGGTCTAGGCACGTCCGATCTTGTCGTAGCGTCATCGTACCGGCTGACACGCTCCCGTGCCAGACGGGAGGTGATCATGCTTCCGTGTCAGGAGGAATGGGACTTCCCCCCGTGTCAGGCGGAAAGCCTGCACCAGACCTCTGACTTCCGACCGACATGCCCCCATGTCGGTTTCCTCCTTGTTCAGTTCGGCATGTCCCTCCTACACACCAAAGATAGCTTTCCAAGATCGAGATAGATAAGTCGATTAGTATCCACTCGGGGAGCCTATCCGAATTATCCGGGTTCTTCTCTACCCGGGATCTTACCGGGGGACTCCGACATACCGAGACGTCCGACATCCTTCCCGGTTGCGTCCGAGTTCCACCCCTGCTCCGGACTACCACTTGGGATGAGTACTTCTAGGCCTAGCCTCCCGAAGATGTCTTAGGCTGTTACCAAAGACATCTTCGAGAAGCTAGTTCTTAGAGGAACCATCCGCTGGTGCTTATGCTGCCGTGAAGGCCTGGGGGGCTATTTATAGTTTCCAGGGATGACCCTTGCGCCCTCCAAGAGACACCTTGGTCCCAACCACCTTCGAAAGGTCAAGTTGTCCCTTCGGTGCACTATAGGATGACCCTTGCTCTGCCCCAAAGGTCAATTACTGTTGCCATAATGCTGATCTGTACCGGGATCTGCCCTACCCGGGGGGCAGCCCCCCGACACTAGTCCCCGAAGCTGGTGTTGTACAGCGACCTAAGACGATGTGCGGGATCAGCTTGAAGAAGAGAATTAATTAAAAAGCCGAAACCAACTCTCGCCCTTGAGAACGGAATGGTTTATACCGACATCCTTTTTCCGGGAGCCGTTTATCCGAGAAGATCTATTCGGGGAAGGAGACTATCCCGACCCCTACCCGTATCTTGGTATAGCAACCCACACCCCGCTTCTCGAGCTGGATAAAAGTTCCTCTGCCAGGGGGTCCCACCCGGGGTCTTGTCCAGACAGAGAAACACTCAAGTACTCCTTGACTTAATGTGGTGCTGCTCGGGTTCGCGAGCCAGGATCCGCACTCGATCCGAAGCCCATCCGTTGGGTCCGTGTGGCCTGCGGTGTGGCAATGAGGACTGCTCCGCGTGCGGACACGTGTTGGACTCGGCACAGCTCGATCCCACCCACGATTTGAGAGATCGTGGGCGGGAAACTCGGAAACCGTTCCGGAGTTCCCCATAAATAGGGGATCGGAGCGGTCATTCCTTCTTCTTCCCAAATCTTCCATCCTTCCCCCGCAACCGTCCCGTGCGCTCCGCCGCTGTCGCGCCCGAAGTTCAAGCACCGCTGCCGCAGCCCGCCACCGGAGCTCTCCGCCTCCACCATCGGTCCGCGACAGTCCCGCGCCTCGGTGCTACCTTCTCCTCCGGTGAGTGCCTCCATTCCCCGCGGCGAACTCCTTCACGGCGGCGACTTTTTGCGCTTGCACGTGAGTTCTTCCGTGCCTCCATGAATCACGCCCCTGCCCGTGAGTGCGATTTGCCGTGGCCGTGCGGCGCAGATGGCTATGCTTGCTCTGCCCTCGCCCTCAACCGTATCACTCAAATTTCATACGTTGCCCCAGTATTTTTGCCTCAATTTAATCCCATTTGTTCAGCTGCGGTAGATTCGTTCGTTAGGAATCCGGCTGGCGGTAGCAGTTTCGAACCCGGTGTCTTCCGTTACCGACATACTAACCCGACTAACTGGTACTTCGCCTGCAGAGTGGCTCTGATATGTCTTCCGGGCCCTCCGAGATGGGTGACGAGAGTATCAGAGGATGCTGGGACGGCTCCGAGACCCATCAGGGGGATCTCGATTGGCTATACCGGACACACCGAATTCCGCCGCAAGTCGAAAGCCGACTTCCGAGGGGTGAGGTTGAGCCGGAACCCCAACCCGGTGAACGCGTAGTGTTCCTCACGCACTTCGAGCGTGGGTTCGGGCTCCCGGCTAGCCCATTCTTTCGCGACTTCCTCGACACCTATGACCTTCAACCGCACCATCTCCCTGCCAATGCCATTATGATGCTCTCCTGCTTCGCTACGTACGCGGAAGGGTATCTCGGCGTCTGTCCGTTCGTGGAACTTTGGGCGAAATACTTCCTTCTCCGCCGGCAAGTCATCCCCAACCCGAACAAGAAGGTCAAAGACCTCGTCGACTGCGGGGCGGCGACCATCATTCCCCGTAGCGAGTCCGGATTCCCCAAGGTTCAGGGACTGGAGTCCTGCCGGAAGTGGCAACGGAGCTTCTTCTATGTGCGGAACCGGGAGGCCTCGGGAGACTCTCCGAGTTCCACCGCACCGGATTTTATTAATCTGCCCGAGTTCGTCATGGGTCGTCCCCGCGAGTTTGAGCTTTGGAACAAGCTCCCAGACTCCGAGGAGGTCGAAAGCATGAACGACGTCTTAGGCGTCCTCGTGACCGACTTGACGTCCGATGACCTCCTGCGCTGCTTCATCATCCGCCGAGTTTGCCCTCTCCAATCCTGAGTTTACAAGATATGCTACATGAGTGGGTTATATGATCCCACCCGGACCAGTATCTTTCCACTGGACAAGGCCGCGGTTTGGCGCCGCGTTTGGGCAATCGCTCGAACAAAGATGCCAGAGGATTGGAAGTGGGGACTATGCGCCGGTACCCGCAAGAAACCACTGGAGGAGGTGCTTGTGCTTGCTTTTCGCCGACTTCCGTATTTAACCGAGTTCCGCAGGAAACCGACATACTCGTTATGTATTGATTTCCTCTTCTTGCTGCAGTTGTTCGAGCGACAGATAGAAGAAGACGCGATGCATGCCGAGGGCAAGTTTGCGGATGACTTCCCAGTGCCGAGGAAGATGCTGGACGAGGATCCCGATGGCAAGGATCACCTCTCGATTCCTCTAGCCCGCGCTGCCGCTCCGGGTAAGCCTTCAGCTCAAGAGGCTATCCAAGTTGATACTGACGAAGATGATGACGATGAATGTCAAATACTTGATATAATTGATGCCCGTCCTCTCTGATATGCCCTGCCAGTGGTTCTGGAGCCTGTAGCCGCGATGAAGCGCGCCGAGACCCGCAAACGTGCGGGATCCGAGACCGCCCACGCCGGTGGCTCGGGTGCCGCCACCAAGAAGAGCAAGATCACCAAGCAGCCGGGCGACAAGCCTCCCCGGCGGAGGAGAGGTCCTCCCACCGTGTCCTCCGGTATGACCTTCTCGCCTCGAGTTGTTCTATCTTGGTTTCTCCCGAGGTCCTTTCTGACATGTCTATTACAGAGCGGCTCTCGACATTTCGCCATCCGCGGGTTCCCGTACTCCGGGGTCCCGATCTCCTAGTCCAACTCGGGCGGCCCCTTCTCCACCTCGGCGTCGAACGCAGGACACTGATCATCCTGAATCCGGTCCTGTGCTGACCGAAGTCACGACTCCTCGCGCCTCTACCGGTGCTGGGACTCCGGGTGTCCGTCCCGCGGCGACCGAGGTCCCGGCACAGCCTACTGCGGCGACCGAGGACGTCGTCCTTCCGGATACCCCGCGCCGGGTGTTGTCTCCTCCACTTAATGTAGATTTGACGAGTCCTCCGCGGGAGGTTGTACCGCGTGCCTCTACCCGGCTAGCTCCACGCAAAACCCCCCCGACGAAGCAGCCCACACCTCCTCCTTCACGGCAACCTGATCTTTCCGCCGGGAAATCGCGCAGCCAGGCCTCCGGGCAGAAGATTGCCCCTGCTAAGCCAAGCGCTCCTCCGAAGTCCTCAACCCAGGACTTGGCCCTAAGCAAGGGTTC
Organism: Poa annua; assembly: GCA_026929855.1. Classification (NCBI taxonomy): domain Eukaryota; kingdom Viridiplantae; phylum Streptophyta; class Magnoliopsida; order Poales; family Poaceae; genus Poa; species Poa annua. The sequence continues at coordinate 39,961,524 of CM049429.1, read as the reverse complement.
TTCTGTCTCGGGTAAGTATTTCGGGTTACCGCCACCTCCCGTCGAGATCCCCACAGCTGCGTTGCAGGCCCTGCGAGCGTCCGTAAGCACCTTTGTGTCCCTAGGATCCCGGGAGGTCGCTACGGCGAGTGTGTCCGCCGCGACCGGCTTGCGTGTTGTTGAAGAGTACAACCAGGCCTGGATTGCTGCCGATGCCTCCGAGGTCGTGGGGGATTTGCACGCTGCCGGCCCGAGCCGCAGCGCTCGGGCCCTGCACGCTCTTCAGGTGGCTGTGCTGGATGTTACTCGGGTTGTTGATGTAAGTTTCTTTCTTCTATCCCCACTAGTCCCCGAGATTAGTGCTTAGTGCTCTAGACTCCACCGAGTAGCGGATCACTAGGCTCTAATCTGAAAAAAAAATTCACTTCCCAGCGCCCAAGATCCTTTCCACCGAGTTGGTTCATAACTGTGGATCTCGAATAAATGCCTTGTTATCTTCCCAACTGACGTTCCCGAGACTGATATCGGATAAGCACTGATTACATGACTGCAGCAAAAAACACAGCAGTGTCTTCCATCGGCTTCTCGCTGACTTCGGTCAGTCCAAGAGGTCAGAGGGGCGACTTCGGGATGAGCGGGACGCCGCGCGAAAGATCTCGGTGGATCAAAAATCTGCCTTATCTGACGCTCAATCCGAGATCGCGCGGCTAAACGCCGAGCTGGAGAAGGCCAAGTCCACTGCTGCAGACTTAAAGACGCGTTTTGTGGACGCTACCAAGAAGCAGAAGGAAACCTTGGAGCAATCCGAGGCGCGCGCGCACCTTGCCGAGACCGAGTTGGCCCTTCTCCGATCGAAGCAAGATGCTTGGCTGAGCGAGCTCACCGGTCTAAACCGGGATATGAACAGTAAGTGTACCGAGTTCTCTTTTTTCGTCTTCCTCTTTTTGCCGATATCACCTCATGGCTTGTCCATGAGACAGTTCTCCTTTCTAAAGGACACTTCGAGCATTCCCGAGAAGCTGCCAACCTTGCGATTGCTGCCGCCCGGGAGAAGCGAGCTGGAAAGGGTCCTGTCTCGGACTCATGGGACATCGATGACCATCTCACCGCCCTGAAGGCCCGGATGGTACCTCTCCGGTCGATCGGCACCGAGCTCCTCAGCGCGGCCGTTTACGCGCATGGCGCCCTGTGGCCTGGTGTTTCCGGTAATCTCTCGGTCGCCGAACTGGCCACCGCGCTCCAGGATGCCGGTAACCGGCTTCACGCCTGGAAACGGTCCGGTGCTCACGCCGGTGCCGACCAAGCATTGAAGCATGTGCTTAGCTGGTACGAGGGGCTCGATCTCGAAGTGATCAAGAGCCTGCGCGTCGTCTCGGAGTGGTACACGGACCGGGCCAAGATTCAGCTACGCCAAGAGACTGTTCATCGTCTCGCCGGCTGGGCAGATCCCGGCTCCTTCATCACGAGCCTTATCGCCTCTGACTCCGAGTCAAATTATGAAGATGATGGTGATACGGGGGGTACCGGTGACGCGGACGCCGAGATCCCGGAGGCTGATGACGCCGAGACAGGCGCAGCCACCGACACTGTGGCTTCCCGGGATGCCGCTGTTCCTCCGCCACCCGAGATCCCTCAGGCCGAGGTGAATGTGGCCGCTCCAGACATCACCACCAGTGTGGAGGATACCGTTATCGTCGCTCCTTCTGCTGATCAATCCGAGAAGCCAGCTTCTCCTACTGCTCCTTGACTGTGCTGCCAAATGACGATGTTTGGCCTGAAAAATACTTAAGTGTAGAAACATTAAATCCCCGGGATGCTGGGTTCAGCTGTAATATACTTTTAATTCGTACTCTAATCCTTCATGCGCAAGACAAGTTATGCCAGTTTATTTTGCTACAAGTCCCCGAGTTCATTTTCATGTTTGCCGTAGTTAGGCAATTTCTACTCTTGTCTACCATTTCGGTGCTCGACAGTCGAGTCACGAAATTCCGTTTACGGTATACATTACTTATGAATATTCGAGTTCCAGTTGTTAAATTCCCGACATAATAAAATAAACAACCGGATAATTAATACGCATATGCCGGAAGAATTCCTATTCCGAGTCCCCGAGTTCGTTTTCGTGTTTCCCACATTTGATGTTCTTTGCTCTTGACTACCATTTCGGCGTTCGTCAGTCGAGTCACAAGATTATTTCACATGACATACATTACTCCGACTTAGGAAACGAGTTCAGAATTTGCCCGGCATACACTAAACAAACATAAGAGGATGCCGACATGCAAGTCAGGATAAATAACACATTTTGGCCAGGCAGTCCCCGAGTAACACCTCGGGGTGCCGAAATTTCATTGATAGAAAACCGAGATACATACATTGCGCCCCTTAAGTGTAAAAGGGATGGAGCAAGGCTAGATTCCATGGCCGCTTGGTCTCCTCACCAGCTTTGTCCATTACACCTTTCCTTGCTTCCTGTGCATCTACAAGGTAATAAGAATCATTGTGCAATGCCTTGCTTACAACAAAAGGCCCCTCCCACGGAGGTGAGAGTTTATGCATCCCGGTTGTGCGTTGGATGAGCCTTAGCACGAGATCCCCCTCTTGGAATACTCTGGGATGCACCTTCTGGCTATGATAGCGACGGAGGTTCTGCTGATAAATTGCAGACCGAGACAATGCCAATTCCCTTGCTTCCTCGAGCAAGTCGACATCGTCCTCCCGGGCTTCCCTTGCCTCGGTCTTGGTGAACATTGTAACCCTTGGTGCATCTTACTGTATGTCGGTTGGGAGCATCGCTTCAGCACCATACACCATGAAGAATGGCGTATACCTGGTAGATCTATTCGGTGTGGTCCGGAGACCCCACAACACTGCCGGTATCTCCTCTATCCAACATCCCGGAGTTCTCAAAAGTGGCTCGATCAGACGGGCTTTGATGCCGGCCAAGACCAAGGCATTTGCTCTCTCGACTTGCCCGTTTGCTTCCGGGTGGGCTACTGATGCCACATCCAACCGGATTCTTTTCTCCGCACAAAACCGAGCAAATTCCCCCACAGCAAAGTTGGTACCATTATCTGTGATGATGCTGTGCGGGTACCCGTATCTCAAGATGATGTCCTTCAAGAATTGGACCGAGGTGTGTCCGTCACATTTCTGGATGGGTTTGACCTCTATCCATTTGGTAAACTTGTCCACCATGACCAGCATGTGTGTCATATTAGCCCTTGGCGGCTTGAATTGTCCGACCATGTCCAAGCACCATACAGCAAATGGCCAAGTGATTGGGATGGTTTTCAGTGCTGATGCCGGCATATGTATTCTGTGGGCAAACCTCTGGCACCCTCCACATTTTCGGACAATGTCCTCTGCTTGCTGCAAGTTGGTGAGCCAATAGAACCCATGCCGGAATTCCTTCGCCACCGACGCCCGAGATGATGCGTGATGTACACATTCTCCCTGGTGTATTTCCACCAACATTTCTTGGCCCTCCTCAGGCTCCACACATCTCTGGAGCACTTCGGTGACACTTCTCTTGTACAGCTCTTGATTGATGATGGTGTATGCCTTGGATCTTCGCAGTTTCTGCCGGGTTTCCACCTCGTTCTCCGGGAGGGTTCCATCCGATATGTATGCCATGATGGGTTGTGCCCATCCCGAGACATGTCGAACTGGGAACACGGGAGTATCTATGTCCATTGGCTCTGCTGACATCACCTCCATAGACATGCCGTTTGCCATCTCCGAGCCCTGTGGTGCAGTCCCCGGGTTCAATGCAGTACTCCCGACTTCCACCTCCATAGGTATGGCTTCCGAACTAGGTTCCTTGGGGATGAAGATAGATTCCGACTCAGGTGAGGGCTGGATAGACGGCTTCCCCAGATGCTCGAGAGCGATGCCGGGTGGGATGGCATCCCGGGATGACCCTAGCTTGGACAACACATCTGCTGCTTTGTTTTCCCCTCTAGGTATGTGCTTGAATTCGCAGCCCTCGAAAAATCCGGATATTTTCTGCACATGGAACCGATATAAGGCCATGTTGGCATCAATTGCATCCCAGTTCCCCGATACCTGCTGCACCACGAGGTCGGAATCACCGAAGCACTCTATCCAGCGGATACCGATTTCCTTGGCGACATTTAGTCCATGAACCAAAGCCTCGTACTCGGCAACATTGTTAGATGCCCGGAAATGAATTTGTAGTACATACTTCAGCACATCTTGCTTCGGTGAGGTGAGGACTACTCCGGCACCCAATCCGATCTTGGCCTTGGAACCATCGAAATGCATTCTCCATAAGTTGTAGTCGGGAATTGGAGGTTCATACTGCATCTCGGCCCAGTCCACCAAGAAGTCCGGCAGCGGCTGCGACTTAATGGCGTCGCGTCTCTCGTATGCCGGAGCGTACGGAGACAACTGGATGGCCCATTTGGCAACTCGGCTGCTAGCATCCTTACAGCCGATGATCTCGGCGAGGGGAGCTTCGCATACCACCGTGATCGGGTGTTCTTGGAAATAGTGCTTGAGCTTGGTGACTGCCAAGTATACTCCGTAGGCCATCTTCTGATAGTGCGGGTAGTTCTGTTTGGATGTCGAGATCACCTCGCTCAGATAATACACCGGTGTCTGTATCAGCTTATCCCCTTCTTCTCTTTCCACTACGATGGCTACACTCACTACCCGGTTAGTGGCACTTATGTACAGCAGCATAGGCTCCTTGGGTAACGGGGATGCCAACACTGGCGCTGTTGAGAGCATCTTTTTTCAAATCACTGAACGCCGCATCAGCCTGCGGGGTCCATACAAATGTTTTGCTCTTCTTCATCAACTGGTACAAGGGCAAAGCTTTCTCTCCTAGCCGGCTCACAAACCGACTTAGGGATGCCAGACAGCCTGTAAATTTCTGCACATCCTTGAGACGTACCAGTTACTTCATGCTTTCGATTGCACGTATCTTACCCGGGTTGACCTCAATCCCCCGGCTTGATATGAGGAAACCGAGTAGCTTGCCTGCCGGAACACCGAATGTACATTTGTCCGGATTCAACTTCATCCGGAATCTCCTTAAATTTTTAAATGTCTCCCTCAGATCATCGATCAGAGAGGATTTTTATTTTGTTTTTATGACTATGTCATCGACATATACTTCGGCATTCTGGCCTATCTGGTCATGTAAACATTTTTGCATGCATCTCTGGTATGTAGCACCAGCATTTCTCAAACCAAAAGTCATGACACGATAGCAATAAGCCCCATACGGGGTGATAAAGGCAGTTTTCAATTGATCATTCGAATTCAAAGGTATCTGGTGGAAACCAGAATAGGCATCTAAAAAAGTCAAAATCTCACTCCCGGCAGTGGAATCGATCACTTGATCTATCCGGGGAAGTGTAAACGGATCTTTCAGGCATGCCTTGTTAAGGTTGGTGATGTCGATGCACATGCGCCACACCTTAAGCAGGAGGGGATCATCTTTCTTCTCTTCTATAAGGACTGGATTTGATATCCAATCCAGATGCAGCACTTCCATCACGAACCCGGCAGCCAGAAGTACTGCGAGATGTTCCATGATAGCAGCTCTTCTCTCATCCGAGAGACGCCTAGTCGGTTGATTCACCGGTTTCGCGTCAGGCCTGACGAATAGTGATTGCTCAACCAACTCCCTCGGAACGCCTTGCAGATCGTCATTCGACCATGCAAAACCATCCCGATTCTCACGGAGGAAGTCGACGAGCTCGCCTTCCTATTTGCTGTTCAGGTTGCTGCCAATGATGACCTGGCGCTCTGGGTTGCTGGGTCAACTCCCACCTTCTTGGTCTCCTTTGGTGCCTGGAATGAGGCGTTCTGCTCCGGGTTCACCATCCCGGGTATGCCGAGTTGCGAGGTCTTGGCCAGTGCAACCACTTGCTAAATTCTCTTCTTCTCCTCAGCAATGACCAGGGACTCGACTAAGTTTGAGCCGGCTGATGCATAATCCATGGAGCGCTTATGGTCTCCCGCGACAGTGATCACTCCATTTGGACCCGACATCTTCATCTTCAGGTATCCCATGTGAGTGGAGATCATAAATTTGGCCAGTGCCGGCCTACCAATGAGTGCATGGTAGGGACTTTCGAGATCCACGACCTCGAACTCCAAGCTCTCAGTCTGGGAGTTCTCCCGGGTTCCAACTAATACCTCAACCCAAATATTGCCCATAGGGGAGCAGGAGACTCCGGGCACAATGCCATGGAAGGTGGTCTTGGTTGGGAGCAGCGTGTTCATGGACACCCCCAGCTTCAGCATGGTATCCTTGTACATAATGTTAATGGCACTGCTATTGTCAATTAGAACCCGGCTGAAGCGGACGTTGAGGCTTTGTCCGACAAAGGTCGGCACCACCACCAAAGCATAGCCACCGGGCTTGGGCATAACCCGGGGATGATCTTTCCGGCTCCAGGTGATTTCCATTTCGGACCAGTGCAGGAACTTGGGCACCGCCAGGATCACATCATTCACCTCCAGAGCACGCTGTCGCACACTCTTTCGGTCAGTGGGCTCGGTCACGAAGACCACATAGCTCTGATGTGCCTCCCGATAGTTGCTCTGCTGGTGCCCGGGTTGGTTATTCGGACCAGCGCCATTGTCATTCCTGGTGTGCACCATATTTACTGGTCTAGGGGGGGGGGGGGGGTCCCTGACAGGACTGATTAATCCGGACCGCATTGGCACCGGATAGCGGTGGAGGGGGTCTCAGAATGTTGGGCCGTGATGCCGGAGCATTCGGCCGAGTAGCCCCCACGCTGCCCTCCTGCAACGTGCGCTGGTACCAGCTGCATTGCCGGGTGGAGTGGTTTGCAGGCTTGTTGGATTCCAACGTATGGTAGCAGCATGGCTTGTTCAGCATCTCTTCATATGTCAGGGGCTTCTTTTGGTCCACCCAAGTTTTCTGTACCTCCTGGCTGTGACCCCAAGCCGGGCCAGTCACTTTCTGCCGCTGATTATTTCCGGCATCCCCCTGATCTCGGCCAACCGCTGCAACGTGTTGCGAGGCATAGTGGAACTCGGGCTGGTTCCACTTCTGACCGAATTCGTGGCGATCATGGCTTCTGCTCGACACCGAGCGCTGATTCCCCGCATTCCTCCTGTTGGAGTCTCCGACATCCACCCGAGGTTGCATGGGGTCTCCAAGTGTGTAGGTCTCGGCGATGCGCATGGTCTCTGCCAAGGTTGTCAGCATCTTCCTCTGCAGCTTTTGCCAAAGCATAGAGCCATGCCGGCATCCTTGTGCAAACCATGATATGGCCTGTGCCTCGACAAACCCTTCGCAAGAATTGCGAATGTTGCTCCACCGAGTAAGGTACTCTCGGTCAGTTTCATTGCTACTCTGCCTGCAGATGGCAAGCTGCTGAGGTCGGTTGGGCCTCTTGTATGTGCTGGTGAAGTTGCTGATGAAGGCCTCCTCGAAATCCAACCAACAATCTATGCTGTCAGTCCTCAAGTTATTTAGCCAGATCCTGGCAGGTCCTTCCAACATCTGCGGCACATATCGTACCACCCAGCGTCTGTTTCCACCGGCTATGCTTACTGCAGTTACATAGTCGGTTAACCAATCCTCCGGCTTCGAGCTGCCGTCATAGGTCTTGGCACCCCGGTTGAGCTGAAAATTTCGCGCAGCCGGCTCCCGCATGATCCGAGGTCCGAAGCAGGTAGGTCCCGGAGGGCCTTGCTCTTCGACCAACTCGGATTGGTGAATCCGGTCGAGCCGGTACCTAGCATCAGCTGGATCTAGCTGTCGAGTACCTATTCGAGATCCCAAGGGATTCTCGTTAGGCTGGTATCCGAGTTGCTGCAACCTCGAGTTGCCATCGTCATGTCTGTTAACCACAGGAACTATGGCTTGCTGAAGGACAAAGGCGGCATCTCTCTGCCGGTTTCCCAGACTTTGTGGTGGATTCCGAGGTGGATTGTCACGGTTAGCCGGGATCTTGTTTCCTACACCCCGGTTACCACCACCGTGGCTACCCTGAGCCTGACCGGGATTGTTCTGTCCGGCTTGCTGAACTCTGGCAAAGGCCGGGTCGTATGTTTGCAATTGCTTGTTTCTCTCGGAACCTCGGCTCATGCTCTGGCTTTTGCTCTTGCTCCGACTCGGATGCGGAGACGAAGCCTCTCCGCCCGATTTGTTGCTCTCGGCCCTAGCCGAGTACACCTGGGACCCAGCTCCCGGGTTCTTCTTCTTAAAGGCCTTGTTCTGCCGGTTAGCCTCTACGACTAAATCGTTGACCCGCTCTTGTTGCTTGCGCAGAGCTTCCCCGGATAGCCCGGCCAACTCAGCCATAGCTGCCTCGGCAGCCCTAAGAGCCGGTGAGCTGTACACCGTTTTTTCTGCCGAGATCATACTACCCGACCTGCTATGGCTAGGGGCTGCGCCACCCGCCAACTCATCATTCACCATACCGCCTTTCTTGCGCAGACCGGCAATGCGCTTGTCCCGGGAATCTACCCTAGGGAACCCGTGAGCTGCATTGTACTCACGGAGACTAGCACTTAGCTCACAGCGGATCTCGGCGATCTCTAGGGCCTCCGCGAGCAGCAACCTACACTGCTCATCCAAATCAGCTGAAGTGACTTGGGTATTAGCGTCAGCTGTCAAAGGGATAGCCAACTTGGCTACCAGACCAGAGAGGGAATCCGGCCGACGACGAGGTTGGGACGGTTGGGGATCGCCATTTCGGGCAGCACCCCTCTCTTGAGGAGGTTTTGCCAACCAAACCCGACCATTACCGACGTCACCGTCGGGAGCGTCCTGGAACACCTCCTCGCTCACTCCGACCATCATGACCGCGACACAGCCCGCGGGGCGATCGATACGCTGATCCCGGGGGGCGTGGAGAATGGGGGGATCCTCAGCCTCCAGGACAACGTCCAGATAGCTGCAGACGACCTCGGTGGCGACGTAGGTGGTGAAGACGCCGAAGTCAATGAGGCATCCGTTCGCCGGAAAAGGCTTGTTCCGGAAGCAATCGGCATTATTGCTGACGAAATCCATCTCGCCCAGCCTGACAACCAGGCCGGAGAGAACTCAGATGCCGGAGCGAACGGTGGAACCCGTCCGGATGTGTACACCAGCCAGCGCCTCTACCCACCCCACGATGGGCGCCAACTGTCGTGGTAGTGTCACGGCAGATGCCATAGGATGACTAATGTGTGGGGTCGATGGACGCTGGTGGATCCGGGGAGGGCTAGCGAGCTAGAGAACTCACACGGTAGGAGATGCAGGAATACACGGAATCACCGAGGAACACTCAAAGATCTAACAAACCCAAACAAATGCACGAAGGCAAAATCACACACACGATGTACCCAGGTTCGGGGCCCTCGTGAGGAGGTAACACCCCTACTCATGCCCTTCCTCTCTATATAAGTGTGGCACAAGATCTACAACATGCTCCTTGAGCTCTTTTGGTGATGAACTAGATGAACTAGAGAGGAGGAGGAAGTAAATGCACTAGGAGTAAATGAGACTATAGTTTTGGCCCTCAAGTTGGTCATCTCTCCACAGGAGGAGTTATGGTGCCTTTTATAGAGTTCCGTCCGGGAGGGCCGGAAACCCTAATCCGGCACGGCCCCACCGGACATGTCGTCGTGGCGAACAGACAGATGCCTACGGGTAGGCTAATTTGTGGGGCCGACGGACGCTAGGGGATCTCGGGGAGGGATTGCGCGATGAACTCGCGCGCAGATAAACTCAACCGACACTGTGACACCAGGATTTACCCTGCTTCGGGGCTCTCGTGAGGAGATAAAACCCCTACTGCAGCATCTAGCCTAGTCGGTATATTTCTCCTCTTATTATCCGGGCTACAACACGCTCTATGAGCTGCTACACATGCCTCCATGAGGTTTTGAGAGCAAATGAGAAGGGGGGAAATGAAGTGGTGGGAGGTTGGCTTCTCCTCTCCCCCTCCCCCTGGTGCCCTTTATATAGGAGAGCCCAGGGGACAAGCAGGGGACAAGGAGACACGAATCACTGTTCACGGTACACTGTAGCTGAGATGACAACTGGGGTCTTTTCAACACTGTTCACGACGTCACGCGCAGTGTACTGTTGTCACATCCCGGGCACTGTAGCGTCACTGTAGCCACTCGTATTTGTCATGATCCTCCTGTTTACGCATCTTCTCGTCCTCTTCTTATCTTCTCTCGGAAAAGTATTTCGTGCCTAGTATCGCCGAGATAGCCTCCAAACCATCTAACCTTGGCCCATAACACGGTGGCCTACTCGGCCCAACCGGATTGGGTCAACCCGGCCAGGTCAAGCTCTTCGGCGTCGGGGACACCCAAGATGTGGCCGAGACGCGGAGGCGCAGGCGCGGTCGGGGGGCATGTCGGGGAGGCGCGGCCGAACTCGGGGCGTGGGCATGCTCGGTGTGCGGGCGGGGCGCGGCCGGTCGCGGCCGAACTCAGGGCGCGGTCGAAGACGGGAAGTCGCGGGCGGGGAGAGGCTCTCGGGCGGCGGTGCTCCGAGCTGCGGCGGGGTGGAGGAGGCTCCCGGAGTCAAGGTAGCTGAGACGCGTGGAATCCGGGCGCCCGTCGAGGAAGAATCCGGGGGGCGGACGCCGGGGCTTGGTCGAAGGTGAGCTCAGGCGCTTCCGTGGTCGGGGCGCCGCCGGAGTTGGAGGAGGCCGGGGGTGCAGTCGAGGGAGTGGTGGAGGTCGGGCGGCGTGTTCGTGGAGGGGTTGCGCCGGAGGGGAACTCGGCGATGCCGGGAGGCGGTGATCGAAGCGGCGCCGAGACCGGTGCTGCCGATGACGTGGCCGAGTCTTGGTGCGGCCCGAGGCCGAGCTCGGGCGTAGTGCGGAGGCACGATGGCGACTGAGTCCCGGATGCGCCAATCGCCGAGACGAGGGGATGTCGGGGTTGGGTACTCCGGGCGAGGCCGGGCGGTCGTTGCCGAGGTGTGGATCCAGGCCCAGTGGGCAATTCGGCCCAGTTCTGCTCCTTTTGGCCCGAGATGCCTTTCTCCTCCTTTTTCTTTATTCCTCTCCTATTTAAATGTAAATACACCTGCAACATTAAGACAACACCCCCATACCTTCAGGGTACCGGGGAAGTACATCCCCGACACTAGTCCCCGAGTTTATGGTGGATTCACAGAATCGCGCATCAACTTAAAAATCAAATAGCTACAGGAATTTTCCATACCGAAAGCCTTGTTATTAGAGGTCTCGGGGATCACATCCCCGACACTAGTCCCCGAGGTTGCGGGGGACTCGCAGAGTCGCGCGCAGACTCAGAAAAGATCCAACATCACCATTTTCACTTTCTCCACCGGGTACCTGCAAAAGTACAATCGTATGCCGGTCTCTTAGCCACTTCGGGTGTTTTACCGACATAGATGTCTTCGGCCACCGCCGATCGGCCATAAACACATAACACATGCTGACGTTTAGCCACTCTGGGCGTATACCGACACGGACGCCTCATGTGCCGGCGTTTAGCCACTCTGGGCGTATACCGACACAAAGTATCATGTGCCGGCATTTAGCCACTCTGGGCGTATACCGACACAGACGCCTACACACACAATGTCACACAGGTATGTCGGTATGTCGGCCACTCTGGGCATATCACACATATTTCGGTATCTCGGCCACTCCGGGCGTATCACAGGGGTCTCGGTATCTCGGACGTTGTCTTTGGCAAACTTTGATACACCGAGATAAACGACGATTTGGAAATATTGCCCGATGCCATGATACATTGGCGAACCGAAATAAACGGGGATCTGGAGATATGGTATGATGCCACGATATGTCGGCGAACCGACATAAATAGCGATATGGAGATATCGCAGTATGCCATGATATATTGGCGAACCGAAATAAACGGGGATCTGGAAATTTTGCGTGATGCCGCGATATATGGGCCAACTGATACTCCAGACCATATGCAATATATCTTGAGAAAATAACCAAGCATAAGATGGATCCAAGATAACCAGTATAACAATCGGTACCCCCAGAATGTTTGACATGAATATTCTCTCGATAAGGCGGTTTATCCAACATGGGTACCATCTCGGTAAAACCAACATCCCCTTTTAATGTTAGCACATATAGGTATGTATACCAAATATTTGATGCTAGTGAAAACTTTAAACGACATGCCCAAGAGAATTTCACGCGAGACAGAAGAATACAACTAGCCGCCGAGTCAGGCATGGGGATACCGGTTCCACCGAGTCCCCGGGTAAATTTTCAGATATAGCAAGAAGACAAAGGAGCTCGGTAGTCCCCGAGTCCAGTTTCGGGATGCCGGCTCACAAATGACACAGCAGGAAGCAAGATACAACAAGCATATAAATAAATATAAAGCGATTTACTCTACCGACTAAGCATGCCAGGCAGAACTAAACAGCAAGCCATTCCCCGGGTCAAGACATCTTGCTCTCGGGGAAAAACACATAGATGACAAACAGGTGAAACAGGGCAGTCCCCGGGTTACGACATCTCGTTCCCGGGTAAACAATTAAACTAAGCATGCATGGGCAGTTCCCGAATAAATCTAAGATAACATAGTTGCAAGGTACAAATGACGATACTCACGGAGCACAGGAGCAGTTGGGGATGTCGGAGGCGACATAACCCGGGTAACTGGTGTGCAACTGCCAGGGGTCCGTTGATGATGAGTGTCGGGGCAGACACCGGCGGCTGGTGCCCGCGATGCAGGGATGCCGGTTTGGGATGTCGACGACCGGTTTCCGCGATGCGGGGACGTCGATGAACTCCACCCGCGGTGCAGGGATGTCGACGACCTCTACCCACGGCGCAGGGATGTCGGAGACCTCTACCCGCAGCGCAGGGATGTCGGCGACCTCAACCCGCGGCGCAGGGATGCCGGCGACCTCAACCCGCCGTGTAGGAATGTCAGCGACCTCAACCCGCGGCGTAGGGACGTCAATGACCACTGCCCGCAGCGTAGGGATCCCGGATTTAGGATCCCGGATTTTGGGATGCCGGTGACCGCTACCCGCGGCGCAGGATATCAGTGACCACTGTCCGCAGCGTTGGGATCCCGGTTTGGAGATGACGGCGACCGCTACCCGCGGCGCAGGATGTCAGTGACCACTGCCCGCAGCGTAGGGATCCCGGATTTAGGATCCCGGATTTTGGGATGCCGGTGACCGCTACCCGCGGCGCAGGATGTCAGTGACCACTGCCCGCAGCGTAGGGATCCCGGTTTGGAGATGCCGGCGACCGCTACCCGCGGCGCAGGATGTCAGTGACCACTGCCCGCAGCGTAGGGATCCCGGATTTAGGATCCCGAATTTTGGGATGCCGGTGACCGCTACCCGCGGCGCAGGATGTCAGTGACCACTGCCCGCAGCGTAGGGAACCCAGTTTGGAGATGCCGGCGACCGCTACCCACGGCGCAGGATGTCAGTGACCACTACCCGCAGTGTAGGGATCCCGGATTTAGGATCCCGGATTTTGGGATGCCGGTGACCGCTACCCGCGGCGCAGGATGTCAGCGACCAGTGCCCGCAGCGTAGGGATCCCGGTTTGGAGATGCCGGCGACCGCTACCCGCGGCGCAGGATGTCAGTGACCACTGCCCGCAGCGTAGGGATCCCGGATTTAGGATCCCAGATTTTGGGATGTCGGGTCCCGTCCAAAATTGTTCCCGCAAGCGCCACTCTGCCCCACGGTGGGCGCCAACTGTCGTCGTGGCGAACAGACAGATGCCTACGGGTAGGCTAATTTGTGGGGCCGACAGACGCTAGGGGATCTCGGGGAGGGATTCCGCGATGAACTCGCGCGCAGATAAACTCAACCGACACTGTGACACCAGGATTTACCCTGCTTCGGGGCTCTCGTGAGGAGATAAAACCCCTACTACAGGATCAAGCCTACTCGGTATATTTCTCCTCTTATTATCTGGGCTACAACACACTCTATGAGCTGCTACACATGCCTCCATGAGGTTTTGAGAGCAAATTAGAAGGGGGGAAATGAAGTGGTGGGAGGTTGGCTTCTCCTCTCCCCCTCCCCCTGGTGCCCTTTATATAGGAGAGCCCAGGGGACAAGCAGGGGACAAGGAGACACGAATCACTGTTCATGGTACACTGTAGATGAGATGACTACTGGGGTCTTGTCAGCACTGTTCACGACGTCACGCGCAGTGTACTGTTGTCACATCTCGGGCACTGTAGCGTCACTGTAGCCACTCGTATTTGTCATGATCCTCCTGTTTACGCATCTTCTCGTCCTCTTCTTATCTTCTCTCGGAAAAGTATTTCGTGCCTAGTATCGCCGAGATAGCCTCCAAACCATCTAACCTTGGCCCATAACACGGTGGCCTACTCGGCCCAACCGGATTGGGTCAACCCGGCCAGGTCGGGCTCTTTGGCGTCGGGGACACCCGAGATGTGGCCAAGACGCGGAGGCGCAGGCGCGGTCGGGGGGCATGTCGGGGAGGCGCGGCCGAACTCGGGGCGTGGGCATGCTCGGGGTGCGGGCGGGGCGCGGCCGGCCGCGGACGAACTCAGGGCGCGGTCGAAGACAGGAAGTCGCGGGCGGGGAGAGGCTCTCGGGCGGCGGCGCTCCGAGCTGCGGCGGGGTGGATGAGGCTCCCGGGGTCAAGGTAGCTGAGACGCGTGGAATTCGGGCGCCCGTCGAGGAAGAACCCGGGGGGCGGACGCCGGGGCTTGGTCGAAGGTGAGCTCAGGCGCTTCCGTGGTCGGGGCGCCGCCGGAGTTGGAGGAGGCCGGGGGTGCAGTCGAGGGAGTGGTGGAGGTCGGGCGGCGCGTTCGTGGAGGGGTTGCACCGTTGGGGAACTCGGCGATGCCGGGAGGCGGTGGTCGGAGCGGCGCCGAGACCGGTGCTGCCGATGCCGTGGCCGAGTCTTGGTGCGGCCCGAGGCCGAGCTCGGGCGCAGTGCGGAGGCACGATGGCGACTGAGTCGCGGATGCGCCAATCGCCGAGACGAGGGGATGTCGGGGTTGGGGACTCCGGGCGAGGCCGGGCGGTCGTTGCCGAGGTGTGGATCCAGGCCCAGTGGGGAATTCGGCCCAGTTCTGCTCCTTTTGGCCCGAGATGCCTTTCTCTTCCTTTTTCTTTATTCCTCTCCTATTTAAATGTAAATATACCTGCAATATTAAGAAAACACCCCCATACCTTCAGGGTACCGGGGAAGTACATCCCCGACAGGACAGGTCTAACGGTTATGTCGACACTGGCTAGTGCGACCTAGCCGCCGAGCTACCCGGCATAGCCCTGTCGTCATCATTCCGGCAAGGACTACAGGCGCCGTCCTGGATCATCATTGTCTCCTTGTCAGAGACAAGACATGTCTTCGCCCATGCCCTAGTAGCCTTTTCTGGATTGCCGGGCTAGGCACGTCAGATCTTGTCATAGCGTCATGGTATCGGCTGACACGCTCCCGTGCCAGAAGGGATGTGACCATGCTTCCGTGTCAGGAGGAATGGGACTTCCCCCCGTGTCAGGCGGAAAGCCTGCACCAGACCTCTGACTTCGGACCGACATGCCCCCATGTCGGTTTCCTCCTTGTTCAGTTCGGCATGTCCCTCCTGCACACCAAAGATAGCTTGCCAAGATCGAGATAGATAAGTCGATTAGTATCCACCCGGGGAGCCTATCCGGATTATCCGGGTTCTTCTCTACCCGGGATCTTACCGGGGGACTCCGACATACCGAGACGTCCGACATCCTTCCGGGTTGCGTCCGAGTTCCACCCCTGCTTCGGACTACCACTTGGGATGAGTACTTCTAGGCCTAGCCTCCCGAAGATGTCTTAGGCTGTTACCAAAGACATCTTCAAGAAGTTAGTTCTTAGAGGAACCATCCGCTGGTGCTTATGCTGCCCTGAAGGCCTGGGGGGCTATTTATAGTTTCGAGGGATGACCCTTTGTAGCGTACCTGCACTTTAAATAAGGCAGATACCTGTGTATAGTGCAAATCACTGGATCGATTCGTTTGCACACACAGTTTACGATGTAATATCACAACAAAGTATCAATTTTATTACATCGATGATCCGGACTTACAAAATATTCAATATAAGTTGCATAGCATAAAGCTAGCTTTGAAAGAGTAAACAGCGGAAATACATAACAGTGAGTCTCCATCTCATTCATGTTGCCACAAGCGAAAACATGTTGGTTGCAGACTCGAAACCTTTAAACGAAACCTCACTCGTCATCTTAATAATCTGCAATAAGAAAAATATTGCAACAACGTGGGTCAGATTCCATTAAGAATGGAGTCTGGAAAGTGACACTATGGTGGACACTTAGTGGAATAACTCTTATAACCTATATGCATATTTGGCTGGTGGAGTTCAAGGCTATTTTGCATAAACCCAATTTTTCCTATCTCTTTGGAAAACACTTTCTTCAAATCCAGACAAGTATGGCATGAAAACCATAAATCTCATCTTCCCTTGTTCACCCATCAAGTTTATTTCTGAAGTTGGAATGATGGAATCCTCCGTTGACGTCCGTGATCAGCTGCTCAAATTGTCCGTACCGGGGACACGACTAAGTACTTAGTTTTACACTCTGCAGAGGTTGTGCACGTTCACCATTGTACCCATTCAACCCCAAATTATCCTTTACACGCTTATAGTGATAAGGAAAGGAGAAGAATTAGACGAGATCTTTCAGAAGCATTTTCCCTCCCACTCTGGCTTGACCCGTTCCACCTAACACCCCCCTACATCTGCTTGTCATGCCGGAGAGAGTCCACGCAACATAATTGATCAAGCCAGAGCCCATATGGCAATGGCTGCACTGGAAGCAATCGTCACTCGGAGTTCTTCAGATTCCTCTGTTCCTGGGTGGCCATTCACAAGTGTACATACTCCAGGAACCATAGACATGGACCTGAGTAGTCACTCAACATAAACCATACAACCACTTACCACCCAGGTGTTTCATTAACTTAGTGGATGTACTCTCAGGTGAAAATCACCATCCTCACGGCCCTAAGTAGAATAGACATTCATCCTTGGCGACGACAACCATGAGCACAGCCCTGAGTAGTCACTTAATATTTTGTAAAACTTTTCATCAATTTCTTAGCATCAATAATTCTGCTAAGTATGATATAGGAACCTACACACATGAGTAAGGGAATTTCTACACAGGTTTAACATAGCAATACTATCCTACACATGCATATAAAAATACACTATGTAATGCATATAGAAAGTAATAGGAAGTTTATGATGTGTGCCACTTGCCTTTGAATGTTGTCGTTGTTCACAAACTCTTTTCAACGATACTCGGAACTCTCCGTTCAGTCTAAACAATATAAACAAACAATAATACAACAATCATAAAACAAAACAACACAACACATACAAACATACATAATGAACAAACAAGTTTCATAACTTCTAAGGAAAACATGTCATGCATGATATGCAAATTATTTCTAAGGACTAGAGATGCATGTCATGCCATGAAATTCTTTTAAGTTAATGCAAGGCAATTAGGTTGGTCAAAATGACTAAGGACTAAAGTCATAGGTTGGACAAAATACTTTGTTATAAATCATCTTGAATAAGCACTCAATGGCTTAGTCATGATGTGCATAACTACTTAGAGAAAATACTAACTCTATTCTTCAAGGAGATCAACAATTATTAACAACTCTTGGTAAATTGGATATTCACTATAGTGAGAGAGACAGACACCCGGCCATCCACTTAAATTGTGGAACAGGTCTCATGTACGTGGACATGTAAGGTTAGTTTCCAGGCCGCTTCATCTCACTATGCCGCTAGGATCCAACAAACTTCAAGATGTTAATAACATGATCAAAAATCGTTTATGTCTAAAGTGAAAGATAAGATTAGGAAAGAGGGAAAAGATAGTAAGAATGATGTAGTTGGTCTTCCAGGCTTCATCTCCAGACTTGTAATATTCTCCTTGGTGATGTCTTGATTGAATTCTTGGTAGACTTAAATAATTTTCAGACTTGATGATGTTTGTATCACCTAGGCTGGTCTTGGATTTAACTTAGTCTTCAAGAGGTCTAAGAGAAGAAAGGAGAAATGAAAGAGAGAGGGAGCAAGACTTAGAAAATATGTCTGGTTGGTCTTCATGAACTTCCTCTTGATTTTTCTTCTAAGTGCTTCTACTTCTTGGAGATTCTTCTGGAGTCTTGTTTTGGCTAAGTCCTTCATTGGTATTCTAGCTCCATGTTGAAAATCCTAAGTATCTAAGTGTATCACTTTACCAAAAGGCTAAGTTGAAAACATTTCTAACTTAGAGAAAATAGGGAAGGAGTTTTCTTATGGGAAATATAACTACAAAATAAAATATGATATGCATGAAATGCAATTTTTAATCACATGAACAATTCTGCTAATGCAATTTAATTAATTTCTATTTCACAAAATATAATAAAGGAATAAATATAAGATTAAAGTTTTCTATGATTAAATTTTTATAACCAAATTTTATAAATAGTGTTGATAGACAGAGGGAATTTAAAGAAATGTATAGCAATTGGATTTACTCAAAAATAATGTTTATATCAAAAGTTATGTCAAATTTACTCTAACATCATATTTTGAATTTGAATAAATCTAAATTTTTCAAGGTTGGAAAACAACAGAACTAGCACAATCTATAGGTCATGGGCTTTTCAAAGATATTTTATTTACAAATTTTGACCTTACAGAATTAACACTATAATTAAAATAATATTTTACATGTTTCTGTAAATACCAAGTTAGTGTACGACTAAAATACAAGTTTTTATTATACCACTATTTTCTACACGTTCATATGATTCCATAGACTACAAAAACATCAAAAACGGAGTTATGGTTGATTTAATATGAATTTTGGAAGTTATGTCTAGTCAGAAAAATGAAAATGGAAAATAGCTGACACAACAGTCGCGCGGCGTGATTCTATTGGCTGATACCGATTCAAACATGTCATCTAATCTACACCGCTGGATCAAGATCTAAGGGCTTACAGCGAGATGGTCTGGAGGTGGCGGCGCGGTTCGCCGGAGTTGAGGGAGACGGTTGCGACGGTGTCGGATGGAGGTCGAAGACGACGTTCCCGTAGTTCTCCGGACGTGTAGAGGGGCTCCCCGTATGCGGCGCGTCGTGACGGAGAGGATGGTGGCGTCGACATTGTGGCGGGTGTCCGAGAGTGGCGTGGATGTTCCGCCGGAGAAGCTCGGGTCACCAGCGAGCTCGGTGAGCACGAACTCCACGTCTCCGCTGTGTTAAAAGAGGTAAGACGGGGTCAGTGGATGCACACGGGGGTGGGGAGAAAGAGGAGAGGGTTCTCGGCCTCGGGGATCGCCTCACCTCGCCAGAATCAATGAAATCGGCCGTGGATGTGAAGAACTCCGGCGAGCAAATTCATCGGCCTGGGGGCGTATTGGAGAGGGCTTTTGGGGGGGGGGGGGGGGAATGGAGGAGGAGGTCGAGGTCTTTATATAGAATCCAACGGTGCTTGATTTGGTGCAGTAATTTGCCCGCAATCAACCGGACATTAATTTCGATCCAAAACGTCCATGTTTAATGGCGGACGAAATTAGAGCAATTTAGTGCGTTTTAAGAGAGGGCTTTTATGGGGGAATGAAAGAGGAGATCAAGGGCTTTAATTAGAAACAAATGGTGCGTCATTTGGGGCTCTAAATCAACGGGAATCAATTCGGGTATGGACGGGAGCTGTTTTCGCGTTTTCTGGTTCTGGAGCTTTGAAGACGACGCTGCCGTCTTGCCGACGTCAGCGTTTTTTTTTTGAATTTTTCTTATTTCATTCATAACTTTTGATTTAAGACTCCAAATCAAGTCAAATAAATTTCTAAATTTTTTTAAAACTAATATCTTTGTGTTAAACCAGATGTGTGCATGTTTTGAACACTTTTCAAAAATCAAAATTTTGAATTATTGATTAATTACAAATTTGCCACTTAATATCAAATTTGAAAACATGGCTTAAATAATTTCGTTTTTGGCTAAATAAAATTTATAAAAATACAACACTTATATAAGTTTAAAATTAAGTTATTTAAACTCATTTTCGAATATTAAATAATTTTTTGCTTTAGTACAATATTAAATAACATCACACATTTATTTGAAATGAAAAGGGAAATATAATGTATTCATTTTTAATTCAAAATATTTTTTGCACAATTATATTTTATATTATGATAATTCATTTGAAAACCTTATAACAAATTTGGAAAAGATTTTTGATTTAATTCATTTCTTATATAGAAAATATATTCATAAAAGTCATTTCATGTTTTGAACATAAATGAAAATCATTTAAGCTAATGAAATGCTTATTTGGGTTGTTAAGTAATTATAAAATCTATGAGGTTTTAAGTTATAAACTATAGAATTGTAATATCCAAATTATGTTTTGAACTCAGGTAAATGAATAATAATCTTCTGGCAAATAGACAATGTTTTTAATAGTTTAAAATAACACTTGTAATTATTATTTTAATTTATTTATAGCTAAGGCTAAGTGGTTGAAATCAATTACTTATAAGTAAACTATTTACTTAAAATAAAATGGTTTGTACTTTGTAAAACATTTGTCAAATTACATATTAAGGTTTTCGAAATACAATGGATAATGTAATGTTTAATTGGAAATAAATTTTGAAAATAATGACACATTGGGAATTTTGAAATAATAGACTTTTTCAAATTGGTTGAATCCTTTTATAGTTAGTTTTCTTATGCATTTTAATATTTTATTTTAAACAAAACAAAAGTTTTAAATTTTAGTGATTTTTGAACATTCCAAAATGTTGGGATGTTACACCCTTGCGCCCTCCAAGAGACACCTTGGGCCCAACCACCTTCGAAAGGTCAAGTTGCCCCTTCGGTGCACCATAGGATGACCCTTGCTCTGCCCCAAAGGTCAACTATTGTTGCCATACTGCTCATCTGTACTGGGATCTGCCCTACCCGGGGGCAGCCCCCCGACACAACTTTCTAGCAGCTTTCAGGTCTGAAAATTAATAACCATAAGAGTGAGTTGTTCTGTTTTGGCGAGGCTCTAGACGAGGCCGATCTCTATGCCGAACTCTTCAGTTGTGGGCAAGGTCAATTTACGATTAGGTATTTAGGCATTCCGATTCATTATCGGAGGCTTACTATTGCCGAATGGAAATGCGTTGAAGAAATAATACAAAAACGCTTAAGTAGTTGGAAAGGAAAATTGTTGTCCCTTGGCGGAAGACTGATACTCATAAATTCGGTGCTCACCAATATGTCACTATATATGTTATCTTTCTTCCTCCTGCCAAAAGGCGTGCTTCAAAAGCTAGATTATTATCGGTCTAGATTCTTTTGGCAAGGGGATAGCAAGAAGAAGAAATACCGATTGGTTAAATGGAGTGTGGTTTGTACACGTAAAGACCAAGGAGGGTTGGGAATTCACGACCTTGAGGTCAAGAATACGTCTCTTCTAGGTAAATGGTTGTTTAAGTTACTGACCGAAAATGATATGTTGGTTCCAAACCACTGTCACAAGTTTCTTGGAAGCATGGTGACTCGCATTTTTGGGCTGGTCTGATGGCTGCAAAAATTCAGTTCTTCAGATTTGGACATTATTCTATTAAAGATGGGTCTGAGATAAGGTTCTGGGAGGACCGTGGTTAGGTAATACCTCACTCCGACAACAATATCCGATATTATATAATATCATTCGTTACAAAAGTGATACCATTAAGAAGATAATGGCAACCTCACCTCCAGATGTAACGTTCAGAAGAAATTT
This sequence comes from Poa annua, assembly GCA_026929855.1. Lineage (NCBI taxonomy): Eukaryota > Viridiplantae > Streptophyta > Magnoliopsida > Poales > Poaceae > Poa > Poa annua. The sequence goes on along the minus strand of CM049429.1, from coordinate 39,939,768 downwards.
GATTGGTCAGCGGTTGGTTGCCTGGCAAACCCTTTTACAAAGGTTGGCCAACATACAACCGGGCCGGAGGTATTTCGATGGAACCTACACAAGAATGGGAAATTCTCGGTAGACTCCATGTATAATGCTTTATCCCAGACTCATATACCGGTTGATAACAACAAACTCCTTTGGAAGATGAAGATACCACTTAAAACCAAAGTGTTTGGATGGTACCTTTGTCGTGGAGTAATCCTAACCAAAGAAAATCTTGCCAAACGAAACTGGCAGGGAAGTAAGAGCTGTGTTTTCTGTCATTAGAATGAAACAATAAAACATCTCTTTTTCCAGTGTCGGTTCGCGAGATCTATATGGTCAATCATCCAAGTAGCATCTAACCTTTATCCCCCTTGCAGTGTGAGCAATTGTAACAGCCCGTTTGTAACTTTCCTTTTTGTGTGCAATAAAAATGGATATCATGTCATCATTCCATATGTGCTTGCATTTTTTTTTTGTGCTTCAAATTCAAATTACAAATTTAAATTCTTATTTTGAATTCAAATGCTTTCAAAATAAAATCATTTGAAGTTTCCAATTATTTATAAATAATCAAATAAGATATTAATATGACTAATTTGAAACTTGTAAAAATTATTCAAAAGTTCTTTTTATGTCTCTTCTCTTATTTGTTTTACCAATACAAAAAATCAGAAAGTTTTGTAAAAGAAAAAGAAAACAGTACAAAAAAAAAGAAACCCCTGGCCGAGCTGGGCTGAATTAGCCCAGCCCGACCCAAACAGCCCACTGGCTCTGTCTCCCTCCTCCGTACGACCCAGAGGAGGAGGTCGAGCACCTTTCCAGGTGGCTATGGCGCCTCTGCCGCTGGCAAGCTCGCCCCACCGGCCCCCACTGCCACCTCCTCTCCTCTCCCCTATTTCTAGCCCCCGAAACCCTAACCCTAGCACGGATTCTTTCTCTCCCCCGCCGCCGCAGCTGGCTCCCCTCGCTCGCCGTCGACATGGCCGCACGGACAAGCTCGCCACCGTGTTAATCTCCGACGACCGCCCGCCGGGGAGTCCGCCTCTACCTCTCCTTCTTCGTCGCCGATGCGCACGGGAACGAGAGCCACGGTCCAGCCGCAACCACTCCGTCCCGGACACCACCGCACCATCCTCTTCTTCCCCGATGACCGCGCGGACCCGAGCTCGTCCCCGCACCGTCTTCTCGCCACCGGTCTCCCCGCACCTCCTCTGCTTGCCATAAGCCTCCCGGTGAGCTACGCCGTCGTTTCCCCTCGACTCCCCCTCCGATTACCTCTTGTGCGTCGTGTATTTGGCCGGCGCCGGACGAGTTCCGCCATGGCCGGAGCGGACACGACGAGCCGAGCACCAAACCGATAAAGCAGTGCCTTTTTCTTCGAACCGAGAGCAGGAAATGGAACCTCGGACACGCACGAACACCTCCCACCCCCAAACGAAACCGCGCCGCCCGGGACTGGTCACCGGCGTCGATCCCTTTCGCCGCCGTGTCCCTGCTGCCCGCTCTCTGTCCCTGCTCCGCCAGTTTCGTCAGTAACAGTTAACAACTAACCTTTTAATTAGCTAAAAACTAACCTAACCTAGATCTAACAAGATCACCTACCTAATCTACTGGCTAACCGAGCGATCCATGCGAAGCGCGCGTTCGATTCCTCCCGCGGGCAGTGGAAAAGGAAGCCCCCTTTTTATTTTCCCTCGCACCCACTGACACGCGGGCCCCGCGGGTCAGCGACCGCGGAGGCCAGCGCCGCGTGCACCCGCCTGCGTGGCACATGGGCCCGTATGGCAGCCTCAGCGTGGGTGCCGTTTTAGGTGAGAAAAGTTTAGGGAGAACCCCCTGCGCCTGCTATTTGCACCGGAGCCCCTGGAACCCTGTTTTTTTGCATAGAAGTCCTTCCATATGTTTTTCCCATCACGGATAAGTCCTCGGGTTTTACAGAAACAACCCTACACTTCCTTTTGCAATAACTTTTAATATATAACTCCAAATTAAATAAACTTTATATGTTTTCATATCAGAAAAATGCAATAAACATTAATATCACATTCTTATGTCATTTTGCATCATTTATTTTAAATGCTTAGTTTAATTTAACAAATGCAATTAATTAAGTAAATATGAATTATGTGGGGTACTAAATATAGAATGCCCTAATTCCATTTAATATGCTATTTTCTTTTATACCAATTCTTGCCATGCTAATAAATATTTAATTTGAGTTGAAGTTAAATAATCTGCAATCAAATACTAAATATGGAATGTGTTGAGCAACTAATTAATTAATGCCTATTTTCCTTATAAATTAATTTGATCACCACTTCTACTATATTAAGTAACATTTAAATTGTTGGCTACACAAATAACTTGCACCCTAATCTTTTGCCGGGATTTCATCCCCGCTTTAATATGACCTAATCATCTCATACCATATCGCACCATCATTTGTTTGCGCATTTCTCTGTATTGATTATTGTTTCCTATTGTCTGTGTTTGGCTCTCTTTGGGTAGACGACGACGTGTCTGCTGCGAGTACCTACGATACAGAGGTTCCAGCTATCGTGCCAGGCTACGAGCTGCCAGGCAAGCTTCTGCTAACCGGTTACACGATTGTCGGGTTTTCATTCTTGCCTTTTGTTCTATGCTATCCTAGTTATCGATTCTTGAATTGCGATCCCATCACATGTTTTTCCTGCAGCCTATACAGCTATATCCCCACAACCCATAACCCCTTGCATGTTTATCTGTTGGCCTTTGCGAGTCGTAGTGCATGCTTAGGATTGGTTGAGCGAGTCGTTCCTTTGTCTTTATCTCATATGCTTAGTATGATATATTGTTCTACTATAATAAACTGCTGTCTTATTTTGGGGTTCTATAATTAAAAGATAAGGCACCAGGCGGAAGGCCTTGCGAGGTGCTTTGTTCTGCTCAGTGTCGACCTAGGAACTGAGATTTTGTCCTCGGATCCAATTTTGAGCGCACTAACCACTTGTGGGTGGCCCAATGGAGCCCCCCTCGACTTTGAACGGATCTGCAGCTCGTCCATGTGCCACAAGTAGTTCGGGTTTTCCATTCGCTCATATGCATGTGCATGATGATGATGATCGATGAGAGGTTACTTGATACGGGGGGTCATATAGGGGTGGTGCTCACGTAGCGGACAGTTCCTACTGTGGTTTGAGCCGCATGGTGCGCAGACACAAACTAATGAGTCCGCAATTGAGATTTGACCGGACTCCTGACGCGGGTAACAACTCATATGGGTGGCACTTGGACTTGCTGTAGTGAAGGAATGAGTCGTGTTGAGAGGCCCTAATGGGTTGATCATGCGAGTATGGGTACTGTAGTGCACCCCTGCAGGGTATAATCTTATCGATGAGCCGTGTCCACGGTTATGGACGACTTTGGTGATGATGCTGGCTAACAAGATCTAGACAACTTACACCTAATCATTGTTAATTAATGTGACTAGTAATATAGAATTACTTACACCATAACTGGTAATTAAAATTGTTAACGTGTGAGTATTCTCGGATTGCTTCCTCATACTTGGTTGAGGGGGGTTAATTCGAGAATGAGTTATGACTGGTGTTAGTTGTAGGTAACTACTTAAACGCTCTCTTGTCCCTCTCTAATTAGACGGAAGTTTTAGCGTGTCTCTTTAGGTTGCTAGTGCTGCTGCCGCCAAGTACACTTACCCCCATATTTTGGGAATCTTACAGTTTTGTAACCTGTTAGCTTAAGCTTGTTCGATACGCTTCGGTGTATTGACCCGTTCGCGGGCTGTGGTTTTTCTGCAGTTGAGGATTCTTCACTCGACCAGTTGGGTGGATACTACGTGGAGTTAGACGACGAGAGCTACGACGAGTAGTTAGAGTTCCCCTGGGCTACTTCTTGGTGGACTGCGTGGATGGGCCTTCTTTTCCGTTTCGGCCTTGAGCCCTTTGCTTCTTGTCTATACTCAGACCGGTTTGTTTCCGCTGCTTGATGTAATGTTGGGACATGTGTCCTCTGATTGGTGCCATTCGATATATTTTGCTCAGTGAGAGCTTTTGGATATTATTTCCTTTCTTTGTGTCTTAGGTTTATTCCGTGGTTTCAACTTGTTAAAAATCCGACTCGTATACCATGTGTGTATGGTTGAAGTATACGAGTTGGAAGACTTTTTGGGTTCTTGCGTGCACAATCTAGAAACGTATGTGACGTTGGGGTCGCCAAGAACTGTCGGCCGATGATCCATTCCGAGCATGGCCTGATTGTTTCCTGGGATTGGTAACCCGAGTATGTTCTTGGTTGTGTGGCCCAACCGATACGTTTCGTTTGTGTAGCTTGAATTCAGGGTCTGACACCAATATATTTGGGAATTGGCTACATGGTATCGATAATAGGTTTAGGAAGCTTATTAGGGTGGGAGCGCTTGCCATGATTTGGTCGCTATGGCTATGTAGAAATGATTAAATATTTAACGATAAATTTTTTTCTCCCTTACAGGTCATCTACCGGTGCACCGGTATACTCCGTTCATGGTCGTCTCTTCAGCGGGTGGAGCACCGAGACCTATTTACGGAGGTCTGTGCACGGTTGGAGTACACGGCGAGGGATACTTTTTCCCATCATGGGTGGCAGCATAATCTACGGACTGAGCCACCACAACTTCAGGCGTAGTTACAATTGCTCATTTTTCTGATATGTAATGCGCCTTTATTCAGTTTTGGTTTATGTACTGTGTGACAGCTGTGTGCATCTTCGCTATGCAGAGGCTGGGTGTAAACGCTTAAAATTTTTAAGTAATAAAGCGCCCTTTATTGAAAAAAAAAGTTAGAAACATTGCTAGTGTTTTCCCTACCAAGCACACTAGTAGTAAGATAGTAAACAAAATAATTGATGGCAGGGAATTGAATGTTCCTTATCTTGCCGCGATGTGCGGAGCGGGTGTCATTGTCGGTCACCTCTTGGTAGGTTTGGGCCAACTCCGGTGGATTCGCGAAAATCCTCACCGTTGTCCCCCTGTTCATTGTACCAACTATCCCACAAAACTCCTGCAAGGTTAGGCTACAAGGCATATCATATATCTTGAAAGAAATGGCCTTTGCATAAGACTTGGTGTTGAAGGTGAAGGATTCCGAGAAAGTCTTGGTAAGACAATAGTATTGTGGCCTCTCATCCCTCATGTAGGTGGTCAAGCCCACTCTCTCGACGAGAGTTTGGAAGTCCTCAAGTAAACCTACAACACGAAGGAAAGCATAACAAGGGTAAGATGCGGCGCTTGGTTCTCCCGCATCCCCCTCATCTATGATCGTCGGTGCGAGGATCTCCTAGTTGTAGGACTGCCTAACACGAGTGGCAGCCCTTGGATGCCTTTTCTTCCTCTGAAAATCTCCCTCAAACACCTCAACAATGTCACGGTTGTTCATCTTCCTTTTCTGCAATTTTCAACAAACATCATAAAAAATGATTTTTAGCCAACTAAATGATAGGAAACCACTATAGTGATTTGCTAGAGGCTTAAGCATGCATCAAAACTAGTTTCTTCAACTTAGAACAAGCATTCAAACTCACTAAACAAGATATCAACATCAGCAAAATACTTCATATATACACCATTAAACAAAATTCCACTTGGATATTCGGAGGAGTCACATACCGGAGAGGAGATGCACCAAATTTCAGCACCAGAAATTGGCTGAATGTGGAGATCAAAATCCCAAGAGATGAGCAGCAAGAACACGAGTTTGAGCTATCCAAAAGTGATTTTTCAGGGAAGAGGAAGGCAGGGGAAGGAGAGAGCAAGTGTGGTGTCCTGTGGGCCCCACACCACCAGCTGGCGTGGCCAAAGGCCTGTCGCGCCACCAGGTGATGTGGTGGACCAGGGGGTCCCCCTGGTGGCTCTCTGTGTCGGGGGGCTACCCCCGGGGTAGGGCAAAACCCGGTACAGGTCAGCAGTATGGCTATAGGGAATGACCGTTGGGGAGTGCTGAGAGCTGTCTTTTGGTGCACTTAAGGGGCAACTTGACCCTTGGGTGGTTGTCAAGGCCAGAGTGCCTCTTGGAGACTGCAAGGGCCATCTGGGGAGACTATAAATAGAACCCCAGACCCCAAGGGTGGAGTAAGCACCAGTAGAGGGTTTCTCTAAGAACCAGTTTCTCAAAGATGTCTTTGGTGAGAGCCTAAGACATCTTCGTGAAACTGGGCCTAGAGATACTTCTCTTGTGTGCCTACCCGGATTCTAAGTGGAACCCGGTGTCGGCCGGAAAGGTCATCCGACATGGAGGTATGTCGGGGCCAGCCGGCATGGTCCCGGGAAGAGGAGAACCCGGGTGGCCAGGCTAGGCGTCCCGGGTAAAGATTAACCAGCTTACCTGCCTCGGTTTTGGCTAGTGGTCTTTGTCGTGCAGGAAGGGCGTGGCGGATAACTGAAGTAGAAGACCGACATGGGGCATGTCGGGCGGAGGTCAAGGATCAGGTGTAGGCTTTCCGCCTGACACGGGGGAAGTCATATCCCTCCTGACACGGAAGCATAGTCACCTCCCGCCTGACACGGGGGCGTGTCAGCTGGTACGACGATGTTGCGACAAGATCGGACATGCCTTGGCCGGCAATCTGGAAAAGGCTACTAGGCATGGGCGAAGATATGTCTTGTCTCTGACAAGAGGACAATGATGAACTAGGACGGCGCCTGCGGTCCTTGTCGGCATGATGACGGCAGGGCTATGCCGGATAGCTCGACGGCTAGGTCGCAATAGCCGGTGTCGAAATAACCGTTGGCCTGACTGGTGGGCCTAGGCCAGATTATGGTTTCCGACCCTCTCGGCTGAAACTCTATAAAAGGCGCCATAACACCTCCTGTGGTGGGACGACCAACTTGGATGCCAAAACTAGTCTCATTTACTCCTCGAGCATTTACTCCCTCTCTCTCTCTAGTTCATCTAGTTCATCGCCGAAATAGCTCAAGGACCAAGTTGTAGATCTTGTGACATACATATAGTGAGAGGAAAGGCAGGAGTAGGGGTTTTACCTCCTCACGAGGGCCCCGAACCTGGGTACATCGTGTGTGTTTTCTTGCCTTCGTGCATTTGCTTGTGTTTTGGAGATGTTCGGGTGTGTTCTTGAAGCTTCTTCTGGATCTTCCTCCGGACTTAGCCATTCTCGGGTGCGTTTCGGAGTACCTTACCGTGTGAGCTTCTCAGCTCGCTAGCCCTCCCCGGATCCACCAGCGTCCATCGGCCCCACACTTTAGCCATCCTATAGCATATGTCGTGATACCACCACGACAGTTGGCGCCCACCATGGGGCAGACAGAGGCGCTGGCTGGTGTACACTTCCGGATGGGTTCCGGCATCCACTCCAACATCCGCGTTCTCTCCGGCCTCATCGTTAGGCTCAGCGAGATGGACTTCGTCACCGACAACGCTGGCTGCTTCCGGAACCGGCCCTTCCCGGTGAACGGCTGCCTCATCGACTTCGGCGACTTCACCACCTACGTCTCCATCGAGATCATCTGCGACTACCCGGACGTCGTGCAGGATGCCGAGGATCCCCCCATGAACCGCGCCGCCCGGGATCAGCGTACCGATCGCCTCGCGAGCTGCGTCGCGGTCATGATGGTTGGGGTAGTCGATGAGATGTTCGAGGATGCCGCCGACGGCGACACCAATGGTGGCCGGCCTCGTGCGGGGAAACCTCCTCAGGAGCGGGATGCCGCCCGGGATGGTGATCGCCAACCCTCCCAGCATCTCCGTAGGCCGGATCCCCTCTCGGGTCTGGTTGCCAAGTTGGCTGTCCCCTTGGCAGCTGACGCTGATGCCCAAGTCACCACTGCGGACTTGGAAGAGCATCGTAGATTGTTGCATGCTGAGGCACAAGACATCGCCGAAATCCGGCGTGAGCTTAGTGCTAGCCTCCGTGAGTACAATGCAGCTCACGGATTCCCTAGGATAGAGTCTAGGGACAAGCGCATTGCGGACCTACGCAAGAAAGGCAGGGTGGTGAACGATGAGTTGGCTGGGGGTGCCGCACCTAGCCTTAGCAGAACAACCAGCCATGCCTGAACTGACAAGCCGGTATACAGCTCACCGCCAAGACACTTAGGGCTGCAGAGGCAGCTATGGCCGAGCTGGCTGGGTTATTCGGAGAAGCCCTGCGCAAGCAGCAGGAGTGGGTTAACGAGCTAGTCATTGAGGTTAGTCGGCAGAACAAGGCCTTCAAGAAGAAGAACCTGGGATTGGCGGGATCCCAGGTATACTCGGCTAGGGCCGAGAGCAGCAGATCAGGAGGGGAGGCTTCATCTCCCCATCAGAGTAAGAGCAAGAGCCGGAGTCGAAGCCGCGGCTCCGGGAAAAACAAGCAACTACAGACATATGACCCGGCCTTTGCCGGAATACAGCAGGCCGGGCAGAACAATGCCGGTCAGGCTCAGAGTAGCCATGGCGGTGGTAACTGGGGTGTAGGAAATAACAACCCGGCTAGCCGTGGTAATCCACCTCGGAATCCACCGCAGAACCAAGGAAACCGGTAGAGGGATGCCGCCTCCGTGCCCCAGCAGGCTGTAGTTCCTGTGGTTAACCATTATGATGATGGCAACTCGAGGTTGCAGCAGCTCGGGTACCAGCCAAACGAGAACCCTTTGGGATCTCGGATAGGAACTTGGCAGCTGGATCGGGCTGATGCCAGGTACAAACTTGACCGGATTCACCAGTACGAGTTGATAGAGGAGCAAGGCCCTCCGGGACCTGCTTGCTTTGGACCTCGGATCATGAGGGAGCCTGCGGTGCGAAATTTTCAGCTCAACCGGGGTGCCAAGACTTATGACGACAGCTCGAAGCCGGAGGATTGGCTGAACGACTATGTAACTGCAGTAAGCATAGCCGGAGGAAACATGCGCTGGGCGGTACGATATGTGCCGCAGATGTTGGAAGGTCCTGCCAGGATTTGGCTGAACAACTTGAGGACTGACAACATAAACTGTTGGTTAGATTTCGAGGAGGCCTTCATCAGCAACTTCACCTGCACCTTCAAGAGGCCCAACCGACCTCAGCAGCTTGCATTTTCTAGCAGAGGGATAATGAGACTAACCGAGAGTACCTTACTCGGTGGAGCAACATTCGCAATTCTTGCGAAGGGGTTGTCGAGGCGCAGGCTATATCTTGGTTTGCGCAGGGATGCCGACATGGCTCCATGTTGTGGCAGAAACTGCAAAGGAAGATGTCGGCTACTTTGTCCGAGACCATGCACATCACCGACACGTACACACCTGATGATCCTATGCAACCTGTGGTGGATGTCGGAGACTCCATCAGGAGGAACTCGGGGAACCACCGCTCCGGGCCGAGAAAGAATCATGACCGCCACGATTTTGGTCAGAAAAGGAGCCAGCCCGACTTCCACTATGCTTCACAGCATGTTACGACTGTGGGCCGAGATCAAGGGGATGCCGGTAATGACCAGTGTCAGAAAGTGGCTGGCCCAACTTGGGGTCAGAGTCAAGAGGTGCAGAAGACTTGGGTGGACCAGAAGAAGCCACTGACATATGAGGAGATGTTGGACAAGCCATGTTGCTACCACACTCTGGAGTCCAACAAGGCTGCGAATCACTCTACCCGACAGTGCATCTGGTGCCAGCGCACATTGAGGGAAGGTGGTGCCGGAGCTACTTGGCCAAACACACCGGCTCCTCGGCTAAACATACCGAGACCTCCTGCATCGTTGTCGGGAGCTAATGCAGTCCAAGTTAACCAACCTAATCAGAGGCCTCCTCCCCCAAGACCGGTGAACGTGGTGAACGTCAGAAATGACAATGATGCCGGTCCGAGTAACCAATCCGGATATCAGCAGGGCAACTACCGGGAAGCTCATCAGAGCTACGTGGTCTTCGTGACCGAACCCACTGACCGCAAAAGTGTGCGTCGGCGTGCACTGGAGGTGAATGCTGTGACCCTGGCGGTGCCTAAGTTCCTGCACTGGTCCGAGATGGAGATCAACTGGAGCCGAAAGGATCGTCCCCGGGTTAAGCCCAAGTCAGGTGGTTATGCTTTGGTGGTAGACCCGACCTTTGTCAGACCAAGCCTCAACATCCGCTTCAGCCGGGTTCTAATTTGACAGTGGCAGTGCCTTTAACATCATGTACAAGGATACCATGCTGAATCTGGGGGTGTCCATGAACACGATGCTGCCAACCGAGACGACTTTCCATGGCATTGTGCCTGGAGTCTCTTGCTCTCCTATGGGCAAGATTTGGGTTGAAGTGTTGTTCGGAACTCGGGAGAACTGCCGGACCGAGAGCTTGGAGTTCGAGGTTGTGAATCTCGAAAGCCCGTACCATGCACTGATCGGCAGGCCTGCACTGGCCAAGTTCATGATCTCCACTCACATGGGCTACCTGAAGATGAAGATGCCGGGGCCAAACGAGGTGATCACTGTCTCGGGTGACCACAAGCGCTCCATTGATTGCGCATCTGCCGGCTCGTCTTTAGCCGAGTCCGTGGTCATAGTTGAGGAGAAGAAGAGGATCCAGCAGGTGATTGCGCTGGCCAAGACGTCACAGCTTGGCATGCCCGTGATCGTGAACCCGGAGCAGAATGCCTCATTCCAGGCACCAAGGGAGACCAAGAAGGTGGAGATCGACCCGAGCAACCCGGAGCGCCGTGTTATCATTGGCAGCAACCTGGACAACAAATAGGAAGGCGAGCTCGTTGACTTCCTCCGTGAGAATCGGGATGCCTTCGCGTGGTCGAATGACGACCTGCAGGGTGCTCCGAGGGAGTTGGTTGAGCACTCATTATTCGTCAGGCCTGATGCGAAGCTGGTGGAGCAACCAACTAGGCGCCTCTCGAGCGAGAGAAGAGCTGCCATCATGGAGCATCTCGCAGTACCGCTGGCTGGCGGATTCGTGATGGAAGTGCTACATCCGGATTGGATATCGAATCTGGTCCTTGTTGAGAAGAAGAAAGATGATCCCCTCTTGCTCAAGGTGTGGCGCAGGTGCATCGACTTCACCAACCTCAACAAGGCAAGCCCGAAAGATTCATTTCCACTCCCCCGGATAGATCAAGTGATCGATTCGACTGCCGGGTGTGAGCTTTTGACTTTTTTCGATGCTTATTCTGGTTTCCACCAGATACCTTTGAACCCGGATGGTCAATTGAAAACTGCTTTTATTACCCCGTACGGGGCTTATTGCTATCGTGTCATGACTTTTGGTTTGAGAAATGCTGGTGCTACATACCTGAGATGCATGCAGAAATGTTTGCATGACCAGATAGGCCGGAATGCCGAAGTCTATGTCGATGGCATAGTCATAGAAACAAAAGAAAAATCTACTATGATCGATGATCTGAGAGAACATTAAAAAATTAAGAAAATTTTGGATGAAATTGAACCCGGATAAATGTACATTCGGTGTCCCAGCAGGCAAGTTGCTCGGTTTCCTGATATCAAGTCGGAGAATTGAAGTCAATCCGGGTAAGATACGTGCGATAGAGAGCATGAAGCTGCCGACACGTCTCAAAGATGTGCAAAAGTTCACTGGCTGCCTGGCATCCCTAAGTCGGTTTTTGAGCCGACTAGGGGAGAAAGTCTCGCCCTTGTATCAGTTGATGAAAAAGAGTAGAACTTTGTGTGGACCCCGCAAGCTGATGCGACGTTCAATGATTTAAAGAAGATGCTCTCAACGGCACCAGTCTTGGCGTCCCCATTGCCCAAGGAAGCCATGTTGCTCTATATCGCATCCACAAACTGGTTAGTCAGTGCAGCCATAGTGGTGGAAGAGAAGAGGGGGACAAGGTGATACAGAGACCGGTATACTATCTGAGCGAGGTAATCTCGACCTCAAAGCAGAACTACCCGCACTACCAGAAGATGGCATATGGGGTGTATTTGGCCGTTACCAAGCTCAAGCACTACTTCCAAGAGCACCCGATCACTGTAGTGTGCGAAGCTCCCCTGGCCGAGATCATTGGCTGCAAATATGCAAGCGGCCGATTTGCCAAATGGGCCATCCAGTTGTCTCCGTATGCTCCGACATACGAGAGACGAGACGCCATTAAGTCGCAGGCACTGCCGGACTTCTTGGTGGACTGGGCCGAGATGCAGTATGAACCCCCACTTCTCGACTTCAATTTTTGGAAGATGCATTTCGATGGTTCCAAGGCAAAGATCGGATTGGGTGCCGGAGTGGTACTCACCTCACCAAAGCAAGATGTGCTGAAATACGTGCTGCAAATTCACTTCCGGGCATCTAACAATGTGGCCGAGTACGAAGCACTGGTGCATGGGCTCAATGTCGCCAAGGAAATTGGTATCCGCCGGATAGAGTGCTTTGGTGATTCTGACTTGGTGGTGCAGCAGGTGTCGGGGAACTGGGACACAATTGACGCCAACATGGCCTCATATCGGTTCCATGTGCAAAAAATATCCGGATTTTTTGAAGGCTGCGAGTTCAAGCACATACCAAGAGAAAACGAAGCAGCAGATGTGTTGTCCAAGTTGGGGTCATCTCGGGATGCCATCCCACCCGGCATCGCTCTGGAGCATCTGAGGAAGCCATCTATTCAACCTTCACCCGAGTCAGAGTCCATCTTTATCCCCAAGGATTCTGGATCTGAAGCCGTGCCTATGGAGGTAGAAGTCGGAAGCACTTCACTGAACCCGGGGACTCCACTGCTGAACTCGGGGACTCGACATGGCATACAAGCAGAGGTGATGTCAGCTGAGCCAATGGATATAGATGCTCCCATGTTCCCTGTACGGCCAGTCCCGGGTTGGGCACAACCCATCATGGCATACATATCGGACGGTACCCTTCCGGAGAATGAGGTGGAAGCCAGACAGGTGCTGAGAAGATCCAAGGCATACACCATCATCAATCAAGAGCTAAAGAAAAGAAGTGTCACCGAAGTGCTTCAGAGATGCGTGGAGCCAGAAGAAGGAACATATGCTGCTGGAGATACATCAGGGAGAATGTGGGCACCATGCCTCATCACGGGCGTTGGTTGCAAAAGTATTCCGGCATGGGTTCTATTGGCTCACAGCTTTGCAGCAAGCAGAAGACATTGTCCCGAAGTGCGGAGGATGCCAGATATTTGCCCACAATATACATATGCCGGCATCAGCATTGAAGACCATTCCTATCACTTGGCCATTTGCTGTATGGTGCTTGGACATGGTGGGGTAGTTCAAACCGGCACGAGGCAACATGACACACATGCTGGTGACGGTGGACAAGTTCACCAAGTGGATATAAGTCAAGCCAATCCGGAAATGTGATGGGCACACCTCGGTTTCATTTTTGAATGACATCATCCTGAGATACGGCTACCCGCACAACATCATCACGGACAATGGCACCAACTTCGCGGCGGGGGAATTCGCTCGATTCTGTGGGAGAAGAGAATCCAGTTGGACGTGGCCTCGGTGGCTCATCCAGAGGCAAATGGCCAAGTCGAGAGAGCAAATGCCTTGGTGTTAGCCGGCATCAAAGCTAGTTTGATCGAACCACTATTGAGAACTCCGGGATGTTGGATAGAGGAGATACCGGCAGTACTATGGGGTCTCCCGACCACACCTAATAGATCCACCGGATATACGCCATTCTTCATGGTGTATGGTGCTGAGGCAGTATTGCCAACCGACATCCAGTATGACGCACCAAGAGTGACAATGTTCACCGAGACCGAGGCAAAGGAAAGCCGAGAGAATGATGTCGACTTGCTCAAAGAGGCAAGAGAGTTGGCATTGTCTCGGTCCACAATCTATCAGCAGAACCTTCAACGCTATCAGAGCCGGAAGGTGCATCCCTGAGTATTCCGGGAAGGAGATCTGGTGCTGAGGCTGATACAGCGCACTGCCGGAATGCATAAGCTATCACCTCCTTGGGAGGGGCCTTTTGTTGTAAGCAAAGGCATTGCACAACGATTCTTATTACCTTGTAGATGCATAGGAGGCTAGAAAAGGTGTAATGGACAAAGCCAGAGAGGAAACCAAATGGCCATGGAATGTAGCCCTACTCTGTCCCTTTTACACATAAAGGGCGCAGTGTATGTATCTCAGACTCTAATTAATGAAATGTTGGCACTCCGAGAAGTTACTCGGGGACTGCCTCGTGCAATTTATGGCTGTGTTTGTTCAAATTGCATGTCGGCATCTTCGGGAGAAACCCGGGGACTGCCTTTTCATTTCAGTATTATCTCATGTTCTTTACTTACTATATGCATGTCGGCAACCCAGAGAGGAACTCGGGGACTGCCTTGTATTTATTTATGTTTGGCATATGCCGGAAACACTCTCAACTCGGTTTCAGAGCTAAAGTACTGTATGCCATGTGAAATAATCTTGTGACTCGACTGACGAACGCCAAAATGGTAGTCAAGAGCAAAGGGCATCAAATGTGGTAAACACGAAAACAAACTCGGGGACTTGATTTATAAGTTTTTTCGGCATATGTGTTTTTCTAACCCGGTTTGTTGTTATACTTTTTATGTTCGATAATTTCGAACTAGAACTCGGATATTTGTAAGTACTGTATGTCGTGAACGGGGTTTCGTGACTCGACTGTCGAACGCTTGTATGGTAGACAAGATCAGAAATCACCTGACTATGGTAAACATGAAAATGAACCCGGGGACTCGTTACGAAATAAACCAACATAAGGTGTTATTCGTTAAACAAAAAGTCAACCGAGATAGGATAGGACTCTACTTAATTGTATATTACATTTGCACATGGCATTACGGGGATTTAATGTTTGGACGACAAAGTGTTTTCAGGCAAAAGACGAAACAAATGTCGCGCTATGCCCGAGTCGCTTAAGGCACGGTGGGAGATTCCGGCTTCTCGAGATGGTCGGCGGCATTGGCTCGGTCGCGGTCTTTTAGGCTTCAGCAGCACCAGTGGGCTAGAGGCGACCTGCTCGGCGTGCGCGGTTTCAGGCGGCTGGAAGTCGACGGCGCCTTCGTCGGTGACGATCTCGGTAGCCGCCGCGGTCTCGCCGACTTCCTCGCCATCGGCTTCTGAAGTCTCGCCGTACGCACCGGCATCTTCCGCTCCACCATCATCACCATATTCTGGCTCCGAGTCAGATTCAATGAGGCTCGTGATGAACGAGTCAGGATCTGCCCAACTCGCAAGGCGGTGCGCGGTCTCTTGACGCAGCCGGACCTTGGCGGGATCAGTGTACCACGGCGTGATGGTGCGCAAGGTGTTGATCACATCAAGATCGAGCCCCTCGTACCAACTCAGCACATGCTGCAAGACTTGGTCGGCGCCAGCACGAGCTGATGACCGTTTCCAGGCGTCCAGCCGGCTTCCGGCATCCTCAAGAGCAGCAGCCAAGTCGGTGACCGAGGGCGTGCCGGCAACACCTAGCCATAACGCCCCATGCGCATGGACCGCCACGCTAAGGAGCCCGGTACCGATGGTCCGGAGTGGGACTATCCGAGCCTTCAGCGCGATAAGGTGGTCGTCAATGTCCCACGCGTCGGAGGCCGGACCTTTCCATGCCCTTTTCTCCCGTGCGGCGGCGATCGCGAGATTGGCGGCTTCCCGGGAGTGCTCGAAGTGCCCTTGAGAGAGAAGAATTGTCACATGGACAAGCCATAAGGAGATGTCGGAAATATAGGAAGACGGAGAAAGGAAGACGGGACACTCACTGTTAATATCCTGGTTGATACCGGTGAGCACCGTCAGCCAGACATCTTGCTTGGACCGAAGAAGGGCCAGCTCGGTGTCGGCAGCGTGAGCACGCTCCTCGGACTGGTCCAAGGTCTGCTTCTGCTTCTTGCTGGCGTCGACGAAGTTTTTCTTGGCCTTCTCCAGCTCGGCGCTCAGCCGTGAGACCTCGGACTGCGCCTCGGTCAGCGTAGACTTTTGGTCTACGGTGATCTTGCGCGTGGAGTTCCGCTCTTCCTACAATCGCTCCTCCGACTTCTTGGTTTGACCGAAGTCGGTGAGTAGTGTGTGGAAGATGCTGCTGCGCTTCTTGCTGCAATCCTGAGAAAGAGCACATCCGACATCAATCTCGGGGACTTCGGTGAGGCAAGGAATGATAAGGAATTTCATCAAGATCCGCACTCGAGGACCGGCTACTCGGTGGAGTTTTGGTCCCCAAGCATGGATCTCGGGGACTGGAGATTGGAATTTTTTAAAAAATCTTCGCACCTAGTGATCTACTACTCGGTTGAGTCTCGACCACTAAGCACCAATCTCGGGGACTTGAGATAGTAGAGATAGAAGACTTACATCCACTACTCGCGTAGCTTCCAAGACCGCCACCTGGAGCGCGTGCATGGCCTGCGCGCTGCGGCTCGAGCCAGCAGCATGTAGGTCTCCCTGGATCTCGGAGGTGTCGGCGGCAATCCAGGCCAAGTTGTACTCATCAACCATGTGCAAGCCGGTGACGGTAGTAATGCTCACTAGACCGGCTCCCCGGGATCCTGCAGGCACAGTTGCGCTAACAGAGGCTCGTAGAGCTTGCAGCGGAGCAGTAGGGACATCGGCAGGAGGTGGAGGCAAACCGGAATGCTTTCCCGGGCAGGAGGAGTCTTAGCCAGAACTAAGTCCTGGGTCGAGGATCTCGGGGGAGCGCTGGACTTGGCAGGCGTTGACTTCTGGCCAGAAGGCTGGCTGCGCTGCTTGCCGGTTTGGGAGTCCGGCTGCCGGGTAGTCTTGGCAGAGGGCTGCTTCGGTGGCGGCGACTTTCGTGGGACGAGTCGTGGTGTTGACCGGGGCACAACTTGGCGCGGGGGGCTCAGTACAACAGCCTCAAGGACGGGAGACGTCGGTTGTCGCGGCGGATCCGGGATGACGGTGGTCTCGGGGGCAGCAGATGGCGTGGCCGGGTTCTCGGTGGCCACAGGCTGCCCACCCGAGGTCCCGGTACCCGCAGCAGCGCCCGAGGTGGGCGCAGCTGGCACTTCAGCCATGTCGAGGCCCGGACTCTATTGGCTGGCATCCCCCACTGAGCGGTGCGGAGGTGAAGGTGCAGCCCGAGTTGGGCTAGGAGACGCAGAGTCCCTACCCGGTGGGCGGGATCCGACGGATTGCGGGACGTCAAGGGCCGCCCTGCAAGAGTAGAAGACAAGTCAAAAGAGATCCCGTGCAGAGTCCGGGTAGGCCAAGTCGGAGGATTGTTAGCTTACCCAGTGGACACGGTAGGGGGACCTCTCCTCTGCCGGGGAGCCTTGTCACCCGGGCGCTTGCTAGTCTTGGTCCTCTTGACAGCAGCACCCGAGCTCCCGGCCTGCGCGGCCTCGGACACGGCGCGCTTGGTTGTAGCGGCTGGAGCCGGAACCACTGGCAGGGCGAAGTGTATAGGACGAGCATCAATTACATCGAGTATTCGACAGTCGTCGTCATCATCTTCGTCAGATTCAACTCAAATAGCATCTTGAGCTGAAGGCTTACCCGGGGCAGGAGCACGGGCTAGGGGTATCGATAGGTGATCCTCGCCGTCGGGATCCTCCGCAGGCATCTTCTCCGGCTTCGGCAAGTCGGCCGTGAAGTTGTCGCCGGCGTGCACCGCGTCTTCTTCGACTTGACACTCGAACAGCTGCAGTGAGAAGGGGAAGCTTAGAACAAGGCAAGGATATCGGTATCACACAGCAGCCGGCATAGCGCGGATGTCGGCAAGTGCACGTGCATGCACCTCGTCTGGTCGATGTTTCTGGGTGGACGGGACCAGTCCCCACGTCCACTCCTCGGTCATTTTTGTCCGAGCAATAGCCCGGACGCGGCGAAAAACGGCAAGTTTATCCAACCCAAAGATGCTGGTCCGGGTTGGGTCGTACAACCCGCTGATGAAGCACATCTTGTGTACCTGGGTCTGGAGAGGGCAAACCCGGCAGCTGATGAAGGTCCGCAAGAGGTCATCAGCCGTCAGATCCTCCGCGAGAACAGTTAGGACATCGTGCATCTGATCAACCTCCTCGGAGTCAGGAGGTTTGACCCATAGGCTGAAGTCGGTCGGAGGGCCCATGGCAAACTCCGGGTGATTGAGGTAATCCGGAGCGGAGGAACTCGCATCGCCTTCTGGTGCGGTCGGATTCCGCATATAGAAGAAGCTACGCTGCCATTTCCGGTAGGACTCCAAACCCAGGATCTGCGGGAATCCGGAGTCTCTGCGGGGGATAATGGTTGCAGCGCCGCAAGCAACGAAGTCCTTGACTTTCTGATCAGGATTGGGGATGACTTGGCGGCGGAGGAGGAAGTACTTGGCCCACAGATCTACGAAAGGCCAGATGCCGAGATACGCCTACCCGTAAGAGGCAAAGCAGGAGAGCATCATTATGGCATTAGCGGGGAGATGATGTGGTTGGAGGTTGTAGGTGTCGAGGAAGTCACGGAAAAACGGGCTGGCCGGAAGGCCAAACCCGCGCTCGAAGTGAGTGACGAATACCACTCGGTCGCCGGGTAGGGGCGCGGGCCCGACCTCGCCTTCTGGAAGTCGATTCTCGACTTGGGGGGGAATCCGGTGCGTCTGGTACAGCCAGTCGAGTTCCCACTGGCTGGCCTTTGAGCCATCCCAACACCCCCTAACGCTTTCATCGCCCATCTCGGCGGCCTCAGAGGACATGTCGGAACTAATCTACAGCCGGAAGGACCTGTTAGTTGGGTCAGCATGTCGGGTGTAAAAGAGATCTCGGACTAAAAACCACGTCTATTGAACGACATCCTATTGAATGGATCTAGCGGAGCAAAACAATTGGAAAGTTAATGGCACACAAATTAGGGTTCCAGGGGTTCGAAATGAACAGAGCAGCGGTGGAGAAAACCAACTCCGGGGCACGGCCCGAGCCACGGTGCTAGCCCTAGAAACTACAAGACACACTTCGCGATGCGTGATAGCAAAGATCTACCGAGCGTATCCGCATCGATCCGTGGCTATTCTTGATGAACTCTCGAAGAACACCAACCGCCACGGCCACGGATTGATCTAGAGGAGGGATCAGGAGACGTACCGGAGGAGAAGAAGTTGTGGCGGCACGGGAAAGGCGCGGACCAATGACGGAGACTGCGGGCTCGGTCGGCGGCGTCGTAGGCTCCAGCGAAGCACTGCGGCGGCAGCGGAGCGCCCGGGATGCGTACGGAGAGAAAGAGAGGAAGTGGGGAAGAAGAAGAGGCGATCCCTCCGTCTCCCCTATTTATGGGGAACCCCGGCGGGCGGTTACCGAGTTTCCCACCCAGGATGTCCAAAATCGTGGGTGGGATCACGTCGTGGCGATTGCCACACGTGGCAGCACCCGTCGTCGCACGATGTGCCACACCGGGGGCTAGAGGGTTGCAACGGTCTACGCGAGGATCCGATGCGGATGCCGACGCGGGAACCCGAGCGGCAAGCCATTAAGTAAAATCACTTGAGTGCTTCACTGACCTGACAAGACCTCGGGTGGGTCCGCCTGACAGACAGCGCTTGTCCGGCATGTGGCGCGGAACACGTGTCACCGGTCTGGCTTAGGAATATCATCCTAAGAATGCTAAGTCAATTTCTCCGGAATAGGTCATCTCGGCTCGGTCGATCTCGGAAGAGTCATGTCGGGAAGGAGCATCCCGGTGGCAGAAGCAAAAGTTAACTTTGGGTTCTTGGTTTATCTCTTTTTGAACCTGGTGCTGCACTTCACCTTATGTCGCTGCACAACACCAGTGTAACATCCCAACATTTTATAATGTTCAAAAAATCACTAAAATTTATAACTTTTTTTTATTAAAATAAAATATTAAAATGCATAAGAAACGAACTATGAAAGACTTCAAACATATTGAAAGAGTTTAATATTTCAAATATCTCAGTTATTATTATTTTCAAAACTTGTTTCAAATTAAACAATTTATTATTCCATTATATTTTCTTAAACACCTCAATTTCTAATTTGATAAATGTCTTACAAACTTTCAAGCCAATTTCATATAATAAAAAGTTTTCTTTTAAGTATTTGATTTCAACCACTTAGCCTTAGCTATAAATAAATTTAAAATAATATTTACAAGTGTTCTTTTAAACTATTAAAAACATGGTATAATTGCCAAATGGTTATCACTCTTTTAACTAAGTTCAAAACATAGTTTTGGAAATTTCAAGTCTATAGTTTATAACTTTAAAACTTCATAGATTTAAGTTAATGAATTATCCAAATAAACATTTCATTAGCTTAAATGAATTTCATTCATTTTCAAAACATAAAATGATTTTCATGAATATATTTTCTATATAAGAAATGAATTAAATCTAAAATATTTTCCAAAGTTGTTATAAGGTTTTCAAATGATTTATCATAATATAAAACTTAATGGTGCACAAAATAAAATTGAATTCAAACTTGAATCCATTATTATTTCTATTACTTTAAAAATATTTATATTCTATTACTTTACTATTATGCCAAAGAAAAAAAAGAATGGTTACTTAAAATGAGTTTTAAATAACTTAATATCAACCATATAACATTGTGGGTAATTTCATAAATTTAATTTAACCCCAAATGAATTTTATTAAATTATTAATATCAAAGTTGACCTAAATGAGCAAATTTGCATTTTATGAATAATTCAAATTTATTAATTATAAAAAGTTTTCAAAACATGCCCACAACTGGTTTAACACAAAGATATTAATTTTACAATTTTTAGAATCTTATTTGACATCATTTGGACATTTAAATCAAAAGATATGAATAAAATGGAAAATCAGAAAAAGAAAAATTGCTGACGTCAGCGATGATGTCAGCTCCATCTTCAACCTCCGGCCGATAATCCCGCCGCGATTCCTTTCCAAAATCTGGGCGAGATCGTCGCGATTTGTTTTTCTTCTCTGCCTCTATATAAACCCCTCGCTCCCCTCGGTCTTTCCCCTCTCATCTCGCTCAAAACCGTGCCCCCAGGCCAGCAAAATCACTCGCCAGAGCCGCACCCCGCCGCCGCATTCCTTCGATTCCGGTGAACAAAGACCACCCCGAGCCTCCTCTCCACTCCCATCCTTCATATTTTTGACTGGCGCATCTTCCTAATCCATTCCCGACCTTCCTTCGCAGCTAATCAAGAAGGGAGAGGTCGAGCCGAAGCTCGTCGGCGCCCGAACCCCTCCGGCCGGTCGCCGCGGTCACTCCAGGGAGCGGAGCACGCCACCGACGCGCTCATCCTCCTCGCCTCAAAGCGCCGCGTCCGAAACCGCCCTCCGCGAGCTCGGGGAAGAACGGAAACGACCGACGCGTCCAAAGCCGACGCCGGCGCCGCCACCCTCGCCACCTCCGGCGAGCTCCCGCCGCCACCTCCTAGTCAAACACTGTGAGCCTTTCGATCTCGATCCGACGGCGTAGATTAGAAGTTTTAAATCGAACCGGTACTTTAGATCTGGACCGCCAGATCCAGATTTGACGGCCCAGATCCAATCACTTAACCACGTCAGCGCCTACGTGGCATGCACAGTCAGCGCCCAGTCAGCTACCACGTCAGAAAATAATTTTCTTATTTAAATTTATCTGGCACTTTTGCAGAAAAGCCCCTATCTATTCGAACTATCATATCTTTTAAACCTCTTGTCCAAATTTGATAAATTTTATATATTTGGAAAGCCCTCGACATGTAGAATATTTTAGATCTGTTAAATTTCAAATTTGAATTAGTATAAATTATTCAAATTTCTAATGGATGATTTGAGTATATTTGTAATAACTTTAAATCTATAAATCCAAAAATAACAAATAAAATTGTTTTAGAAACTTTGGAATATTTGTAATATGATGCCTCTGTTATAAATTAATTTTGAGAATTATTTTGATGATCTAATAGTTATATGTTAAAATTGAATAACTGGAGTAATTTTGATATAACTTTTAATATAAAGATTATTTTTGATTAAATCCAATTGCAATACATTTATTTAAATCCGCTCTATCTATTAACATAATTTATAAAATTTTGTTATAAAAATTTAATCACATAAAACTTAAATTATATATTTAATCCTTTATTTATATTTTTTAAAAATAGAAATTAATTAATTTGCATTTATAGCCTAATGCATACTTTATAAATATCATAAAAATTGGAATGATATTTCTTGCGTTTTAAAATTGCATTTCATGCATAGCATATTTTATTTTGTAGTTATATTTCCATAAGAAAACTCCTCCCCCATTTTCTCTAAGTTAGAAGTATTTTCAACTTAGCATTTTGGTAAAGTGCTACACTTAGACACTTAAAATTTTCAACATGGAGCTAGAAGGACAATGAAGGACTTAGCCAAAACAAGACTTCAGAAGTATCTCCAAGGAGTAGAAGCACTTAGAAGAAAATCAAGAAGAAGTTCATGAAGACCAACCAGCAATATTTTCTAAGTCTTGCTTCCTCTCTCTCTCTCTCTCTTTCTTTTCTCCCTTCTTCTCTGAGACTTCATGAAGACTAAGTTAAATCCAAGACCAGCCCAGGTGATACAAAAATCATCAAGTCTGAAGATTATTCAAGTCTACCAAGAATTCAAGAAAGACATCACCAAGGAGAAAGTTACAAGTCTGGAGATGAAGCCTGGAGGACA
This sequence comes from Poa annua, assembly GCA_026929855.1. Classification (NCBI taxonomy): domain Eukaryota; kingdom Viridiplantae; phylum Streptophyta; class Magnoliopsida; order Poales; family Poaceae; genus Poa; species Poa annua. The sequence continues at coordinate 39,917,237 of CM049429.1, read as the reverse complement.
ACTACATCTTTCTTTCTATCTTTTCCCTCTTTCCTAATCTTGTCTTTCACTTAAGACTTAAACAATTTTGATCATATTATTACCATCTTGAAGTTTGTTGGATCGTAGCAGCATAGTGAGATGAAGCGGCCTGGAGACAAACCTTACATGTCCACGTACATGAGACCTGTTCCACAATTTAAGTGGCTGGCCGGGTGTCTGTCTCTCTCACTATAGTGAATATCCAATTTACAAAGAGTTGATAATAAAAGTTGATCACCTTATAGACTTAGTATTTTTCTCTAAGTATTTTGCACATCATGGCTAAGCCATTAGAGTGCTTATTCAAGATAAAATTTTAACAAAGTTACTTTTATCCAACTTGACCTTAGTCCTTAGTCATTTTTGACCAACACATTTCCTTGGATTAACTTAAAAGAATTTCATGGCATGAACCGCATCTCTAGTCCTTAGAAATAATTTGCATATCATGTTTTACTTAGAAGTTTTATAAAACTTGTTTGTTCATTATGTATGCTTGTATGTGTTGTGTTGTTTTGTTTTATGATTGTTGTATTGTTGTTTGCCTATATTGTTAAATTGAACGGAGAGCTACGAATAACGTTGAAAAGAGTTTGTGAGTAAAGACTTCATTAAAAGGCAAGTGGCACACCTCATAAACTTCCTACTATTTTCTATATGCATTACTTAGTGTATTTTTATATAAGCATGTGTAGGATAGTATTGCTATGCAAGCCATGTTTAGATTTCCTTATTCGTGTGTCTAGTTTCCTATGCAATACTTAGTAGAATTATTGATGCTATGCAAATGTTGTTTTGTGAAAATATAAATTCTACTAAGTTAAGAATGAAACACCTGGGTGGTAAGAGGTTGTATGGTTTATGTTGAGTGGCTACTCAGGCCATGTCTATGGTTCCTGGAGTACGTACACTTGAGAATGGCCACCCAGGAACAGAGGAATCTGAAGAACTCCGAGTGACGATTGCTTCCAGTGCAGCCGTTGCCAATGGGCTCTGGCTTGATCAAATATGTTGCATGGACTCTCTCCGGCTTGACAAGCAGATGTAGGGGGTGTTAGGTGGAACGGGTAAAGCCAGGTGGGAGGGAAAATGCTTCTGAACGATCTCGTCTCATTCTTCTCCTTTTCCTTATCACTATAAGTGTGTAAAGGATAGTTTAGGTTGAATGGGTGCACAACCTCTGCAGAGTGTAAAACTAAGTACTTAGCCGTGTCCCCGGTACGGACAATTTGAGCAGCTGATCACGAACGTCAACGGAGGATTCCACCATTCCAACTTCAGAAATAAAACTTGATGGGTGAACAAGGGTAGAATGAGACCGTGGTTTTCATGCCACAGGTGTCTCGAATAGAAGAAAAGTGTTTTCCAAAGAGTTAGAAAAAAAATTGGCTTTATGCAAAATAGCCTTGAACTCCGCCAGCCAAATATGCATATAGGCTATAGAGTTATTCCATTAAGTGTCCACCATAGTGTCACTTGCCAGACTCCATTTTTAATGGAATCTGACCCACGCTGTTGCAATATTTTCTTATTGCAGATTGATCAGATGACGAGTGAGGTTTCGTTTAAAGATTTCGAGTCTTCAACCAACATGTTTTCGCCTGTGGCAACATGAAGTTGTTGGAGACCCACTGCTATTGTATTTCCGCTGTGTACTATTTCAAAGATAGCTTTATGCTATGCAACTTGTAATGAATATTTTGTAAGTCTGGATCATCGATGTAATATAGTTGATACTTTGTTGTGATATTACATCGTAAACTGTGTGTGCAAACGAATCGATCCAGGGATTTGCACTATACACAAGTATCTGCCTTATTTAAAGTGCAGGTACGCTACAACCAGCTTCGGGGACTAGTCTCAGGGGGCTGCCTTCGGGGTAGGGCAGAACCCGGTACATATCAGCAGTATGGCTACAGGGAATAACCTTTGGGGAGTGCTGAGAGCTGTCTTTTGGTGCACTGAAGGGATAATTTGACCCTTGGGTGATTGTCAGGGCCAGAGTGCCTCTTGGAGACTGCAAGGGCCATCTGGTGAGACAATAAATAGACCCCCCCCCGACTCCAAGGGTGGAGTAAGCATCAGCAGAGGGTTCCTTTAGGAACCAGTTTCTCGAAGATGTCTTTGGTGAGAGCCTAAGACATCTTCGTGAAACTGGGCCTAGAGATACTTCTCTTGTGTGTCTACCCGGATTCTAAGTGGAACCCGGTGTCGGCCGGAAAGGTCATCCGGCATGGAGGTATGTCGGGGTCAGCTCGCATGGTCCCGGGAAGAGGAGAACCCGGGTGGCTAGGCTAGGCGTCCCGGGTAAAGATTAACCGGCTTACCTGCCTCGGTTTTGGCTAGTGGTCTTTGTCGTGCAGGAAGGGCGTGGCGGATAACTGAAGTAGAAGACCGACATGGGGCATGTCGGGCAGAGGTCAAGGATCAGGTGTAGGCTTTCCGCCTGACACGGGGGAAGTCATATCCCTCCTGACACGGAAGCATAGTTGAAAGAACATTTCTATGATCTCTGTGTTTTGTGTGTTAGTTAACAACATGTGGATGTATTAAGTTGGTGTTAAGTAATGCAGGATAATCTAAGAACTCTTCAGATGCATCAGCACCAAAAGAGGAGAAAAAGAGACAGCACTGAAAGTGTGCTCAGCCCCTGGTGGGGGCCGGAGTTTCCGGTCCAGGGGGCCGGAGTTTCCGCCCCTGTCTGAAGTTTCCGGTCCCTGAGGACCGGAATCTTCTCCGTTGCTCGGTTGCCGAAGTTGTTCTCAGCCACTGGTGGGGGGCGGAGTTTCCGGTCCCATGGACCGGAGTTTCCGCCCCAGGCCAAAGTTTCCGGCCTCGTGTATCTCGAAGATGTCCAAGCTCAGATTGAAGATCTGGTGTTCAGCCCCTAGTGCCCCCCGGAGTTTCCGGCCTCCCTAGGCCGGAGTTTCCGGCCCTGGCCGGAGTTTCCGGCCACTAGGGCCGGAGTTTCCGGCCTGGGTTTTGGCTGCAACGGTTACATCTTTGGAGGGTATAAATACCCCTCCTCCTTCCTCCAGAAAAGTGCTTGACCTAGAAAAGGAGGAGCTCCATTGTTGTAAGCCAAGAATCCCAAGATCTCCCAATCCCCCCATCCAAACTCGTTGATCTTTGGAGGATTGAAGGAGAAGGCCCCGATCTACATCTTCACCGAGCCGGTCTTCATTTCCCCCTCATTCATTTGAGGGAACACTTGCTAGGGCTTCCACTAGGAAACCTAGCCCATTGTTGTACTTACCTATTGTCTTTGTGACAGATTGTAGCTGTTCGGGAGCCCCCAAGCCCTTTATTGCCTTATTATATCTTGCTTAGTTGCTAGCTTGTCATATAGGAAATTCACCTTAGTTGCATATCTAGTGAATTTACCTTTTGTGTCAAGCCTAATTTGAAAAAGAACTAAAATTTGAATTAGCACCTATTCACCCCCCTCTAGGTGTCATACCGATCCTTTCAATTGGTATCAGAGCTTTGGCTCTCTTTTCGGGTTTAACCGCCTAAGAGAAGTATGACACAAAGTGAGGATGAGACCGCAAGGCTTGCCGAGGCTAGTGAGTCCCTTAAAAAGGACCAAGCCACCGCGGCATCCATGGCCGATATCAAATCTTTGGAAACAACTTTGACATCTTCCATGGATGCTAGGTTTAATGAGTTTCGTGACTTGCTCAATAAACTCATTAACAACAAGCCCTCGGATATCATCCCGCTTGAAAAAGCTTCTAACTCCGATGAGGGTGGACCCAAGGAGGATAAAGAGCAAAAAGAGAAGGAGGTGAAAGCAAATGATAAGCCTAAGTCATCTCCCAACTCGCATGAGGAAAAGGAAGAGTATCATGCCGTTCGGGGATGGTACTCTCCCGATCCAATTATCACTACCCGCATAAACCCTTTAGGTCCCCCACCTAACCTTAATGCATTAGCTTTTGCTAGTTGGCAACGCTCAATGAAATCTCATGTCAACAATGCCTCCATCGAGTTTTGGAGGATTATTGAAGAAGGATACATTGTGGAGGATCCAAGCAACATGACCAATAGAGAGTTCGCCGAAAAGCAACTAAACGCTTCCGCTCTCCATATGATTGAACTCTCCTTGAGCGACAACGACAAGCATCATGTTCTACATGCCACCACCGCCAAAGAAGCTTGGGATTGTCTTGAGCGTGCCTTCCTTGGAAATGAAAGCATGAAGAGAAATAGATATGAATCTTTGAGCAATGCCGCCGAAGGTTTCTACATGCTTGACAACGAGACCCATGAAGAGATGTATGGTAGACTCAAGACTCTTGCCAAAGCCTTTTATGATGTGGGAGCAACATATGTTGATGATGCTTGGGTCAAGAGGAAGTATGAGAATGCTCTCTTGCCCTCGGAGCCAATGGAGTTGAAGTCTATTCAAGGAAGATACAACTACCTTCAATTGTCTTCCCATGAAGTTATGCAAGAAGTTCAAGCCTCCAAGGTTGCCACCAAGAATGCCGAAGATAACCGTGCTAGGGCCATGGGAATGAGACAAGGTCCCTCTCTTGCCTTGAAGGCCAAGGTGACTTGCCTAGATGCCAATGATGAAGTTGAAGCTTGTCCTGGCAACATTGCTCCACATGATCTTGAGCAAGCCCTCAATGGTCACATTGCACTTGCCACAAGAGTGTTTTGGAATGACCCGGCTAGTGCTAAAGCTCGAGTTGATCGAGATAACAACACAAGTGGCAAGAAACAGCTTGCCTCAAGGACAAAGATATGCTACAATTGTCATGACAAGAACCACTACATAAGAGAGTGCCCTTATGAGAACCGTGAGCAAAATGGTGGGAAGCTTATCCCAAAGGATCACTCCAAGTTGATTCAAAAGAAGCCCGCAAGACCAAGAAAGCCCTTCTTCAAGAAGGCACCGAGAATTGTGTTGGTGGCACAAGAGGAATATGCCACAAGTGATTCCGAAGATGAAGATGCACCTAACAAAGAGGTAGCCGCATTGGCCATTGTCTCCACTTCATCATCATCTCTCTTTGAATCCCCCAATGATAACCTCTCCATCAACACCGCTCGTTGCCTCATGGCTCATGTCACCGAGGTATCATCCCCTTCTCCTAAGACTATGCATGATCAATCTAGTCTTGAGATTAAGAAGGAACTAGTTGCCTTCGATACTTTTGTGACTAACTTGCAAGGTGAGGCCAAGGAACATGTTGAGTCTCTCATGAGACAACTATGTGCGGCCGAAGAACTTCTTCAAGAAAAGAGTAAGATTGAGAGAGAGGATTCTCTCACCATTGCTTCCTTGAATGCTTCCGTAGCATCCTTAAATAGCTCTCTTGATGAAGAAAGTGAATATAGAACCACTCTAGAGGAAAGACTTGAATCTCTTGATGCTAAAAATGATGAAATCATTAGTAAAATCATTAAGGATAGAGATCATGTTTTTGCCAAATATAAAGTGATTAAAAAGGAGAAAGTTGAACTTGGGGTTGCAAATACTATACTTCTTGAGGATATGGAGAAGCTTGATAAAGCTCACAAGGTCTTGAAAACGACCCACTCCATCCTTGTTAAGTCACATGAGCAACTCCAAACTCAACTCTCTAAAACTTGCTCAACTAGCATAACCATTCTTCCTCGTGTTCATGAAAATGTCATTGAAGAAAATGCTAGGTTAAAGGTGGATCATGCTAAGACCTCTATTCCTAAAGGTAACGATAAGGGTTTTGCTTATTTGTTTGAGTTAAAACCACACAAAGGAAAGGAAGGTCTTGGGTATGTGGCCGAGGCAAAGAAGAAGGTGAGCAACACCAAGGAGAACAAGACCAAGCCCGCACAAGCTAAGACTAACATTGCGAGTGGTAATGCCACTAGGGGCAAGACCACTCGTAGTGACTTTGCGGGGCATAACAATCCCAACTACATTCTTTATGTTGATTATTATGGTGATGTTTATGCAAAATATGTTGGTCCTTATGATGGTTACATTGACTATTCTATTTGGGTTCCTAAGACCCTTGTTGCTAACCGAAAGGGACCCATTGAAAAATGGGTACCTAAATGCAAGAAATGATTTCTTGTAGGACTATGCTTCCGGTGGATCTAAATGGGTGATTGATAGTGGATGCACTAGTCATATGACCGGAAGCAAGGAGATCATGACGGAGTTGAGACCAAATTTAAATCACTCAACCGTCTCTTATGGTGACAAGTCCAAAGCCGAGGTAAAGAGTCTTGGCAAGGTGGTAGTTGCAAGGGATATCACCCTTGTAAATGTCATGCTTGTTGAGTCTCTAGGTTACAATCTTATGTCCGTTCGTGCTCTTAATAAGATGAACTTTGATGTCTATTTTACTCTTGATATGGTGGTACTCTTGAGGAGCAAGACTCTAAAGGTCATGTTCGTTGGGCATGTTGAAAATGAGTTGTTTGTGGTAGACTTTTCGGGGTCAACCAACACTCAAGCAATATGCCTATTCGGAAAGGCCGACGTGGGGTGGTTGTGGCATCGCCGCTTGTCCCATGTCAATATGAGAACTTTGCAAAGTCTTCACAAGGGTGGCCACATTCTTGGACTAAATGAGAATGTTTCTTTTTCTAGAGATCGTCTTTGTAGGGCTTGTGTTGAAGGAAAAATGCATGATTCTCCCCACCCAAGCAAGACCATCATCTCATCATCAAGGGTATTGGAACTTCTTCATGTTGATCTTTTTGGTGCCGTACCTCAACCTAGCCTTGGTGGGAAGAAATATTGGTTGGTGATTGTCGATGACTATTCAAGATTCACTTGGGTTTTCTTCTTCAAGACGAAGGATGAAACTCAACAAACCATCATCGATTTCTCCAATGAAGTTCAACGTCAACACAATCTTCCCATATTGGCCATTAGAAGTGACAATGGCTCCGAGTTCAAGAACTACACCCTAAATGAGTTTCTTAGCGACGAGGGAATTCGACATCAATACTCCGCCGCATATACTCCTCAACAAAACGGTGTAGCCGAGAGGAAGAACCGGACTCTTATGGATATGGCTAGGTCCATGTTGGCGGAGTTTAAGTCTCCACTCTTCTTGTGGGCCGAAGCTATCTCCACGGCATGTCACTCCTCCAACCGGTTATTCTTTCGCAAAGGGAAGAAGGAAACTCCATATGAAATGCTTACCGGCAACAAGCCCAACATCTCCTACTATCGAGTCTTTGGTTGTAAGTGTTTCTACAAAATCAAAGGTGTACATCTTTCTAAGTTTGAAGTTAAAGCCTTAGAAGGTGTTCTTGTTGGGTATGGTGCAAACTCTCACACTTATAGAGTCTATGACAAATCCTTAGGGAGAGTTGTAGAATCTTGTAGTGTGAGGTTTGATGAGAATGACGGCTCCCAAGTGGCGCAATTTCATGTTTGTGATGTAGATAACGAGGAACCTCAAGATGCAATACAAAGGATGGGTGTTGGATTTCATCGCCCCATCGAGATTCATCATGAGCCTCCTCAAGGAAGTACAAGCTCCACTCAAGTGGAGATTCCATCATCACAAGTTGAAGTGGCACCCTATATGGAAGCAAATGAGACACCTATCCAAGAACAAGATCAAGTTCCTCCTCAAGTTGACCAAGAGGTCTCACAAGATTCAAGAACTCCTATTCTCAACCCTAGTCAAGATCAAGAGCAAGAGCATCCATCTTCTCCCATCATTGAAAATGTGCAACAAGATGGCAATGCTCATCAAGACCGTCAAGACGGGGACTCAAATGATCTAGGTGATCAAGCCGAAATCCCACGCATCAATGGGGATATCGAAACCCGTCGTCAAGAAAGAGTCAAGAGAAACTTGGAAATCAAGTGTCACAAGCTTGAAGCCATCATTGGTGATGTATCTCGCAAGGTTTCCACAAGAAGTCAATTGGCAAGCTTTAGTGAACATCAAGCTCATATCTCTATGATTGAACCAAAGAAGGTGTTTGAAGCACTTGAAGATCCGGATTGGTTGGAAGCCATGCATGAAGAACTCAACAACTTCAAGCTCAACAAAGTATGGAATCTAGTAGAAAAGCCAAAGGATTGCCGCAATGTTATCGGCACCAAGTGGATATTCAAGAACAAGCAAGATGAGCATGGATTGGTTGTAAGGAACAAGGCGAGATTGGTAGCTCAAGGGTACTCTCAAGTTGAAGGCATTGATTTTGGAGAGACCTATGCTCCCGTGGCTCGTCTTGAGTCCATCCGTATCCTACTTGCCTATGCATCTCATTTTAATTTTAAGTTGCAACAAATGGATGTGAAGAGTGCATTTCTTAATGGTCCCTTAAAGGAGTTGGTATATGTAAAGCAACCTCCGGGATTTGAGGACCCACACTTCCCAAACCATGTCTACAAGCTTGATAAGGCCCTCTATGGTCTCAAACAAGCACCTCGAGCTTGGTATGAGCACCTAAGAGAGCTATTGCTAGACCGTGGCTTTGAAGTGGGGCAAATCGATCCCACTCTCTTCACAAAGAGGGTAAAAGGGGAGCTCTTCATATGTCAACTTTATGTTGATGATATTATCTTTGGCTCATCTAACAAAGCTTTCAATGATGAATTTTCAAAGCTTATGACGGATAGGTTCGAGATGTCCATGATGGGAGAGTTGAAATTCTTTCTTGGTTTTGAAATCAAGCAATTAAGTGGAGGGACTTTCATCTCTCAAGCCAAATACATCCAAGACATGCTCAAGAGGTTCAAGATGCAAGATGCAAAAGAGAAGAGGTTTCCTATGGACACCAAATGCCATCTTGAACTTAGTCCAAAGGGTAAAGATGTCGATCAAAAACTCTATCGCTCTATGATTGGTTCTTTGCTTTATCTTTGTGCATCTAGACCCGATATTGTGTTGAGTGTAGGAGTGTGTGCAAGGTATCAAGCGGCTCCTAAAGAAAGTCACTTGATAGCGGTGAATCGAATCTTCCGATATTTGGTTTATACCCCAAGGTTTGGTTTGTGGTATCCTAGGGGGTCCAACTTCTCTCTTGCCGGTTACACGGATTCGGATTGGGCCGGTTGCAAGGATGATAGGAAGTCTACTTCCGGTGCATGTCAATTCCTTGGGAAATCTTTGGTGAGTTGGTCCTCCAAGAAGCAAAATTGCATATCCTTATCTACCACCGAAGCCGAGTATGTGGCGGCCGCTAGTGCTTGCACTCAATTACTTTGGATGAGGCGAACTTTAAAGGAATACGGTGTCCTTTGTGACAAAGTGCCTCTTTTATGTGACAATGAAAGTGCTATCAAGATTGGTCACAACCCCGTGGAGCACTCAAGAACGAAGCATATTGAGATTCGCTATCATTTTATTCGAGATCACATCAACCGGGGTGATATTGAGCTTGGTTATATTCCAACGAAGATTCAACTTGCCGATATGTTCACCAAGCCACTTGACGAAGCACGGTTCACCTTTTTGAGGCATGAGCTAAATATCGTGGATTCTAGGAGCATTGGTTGACTACCTTGCATGCACACCTCTATCTCAACTTTCTATTTTGGTCTAGGTGTAGGCATGGACATAGGGGGAGTGCGGTCCTAATCTATTGGACTTTCCCTCCCCCCCCCATTATGCCAATAGTAAGAATTGTTTTCGTCTCCTTTTGTTCATTCTTATGAATTGCGAGCTTAAATGTTGAGTAATGGCGGTGAACCCAAGATATATCTTCGCGGTATCACACCACATAATCTCATACATGGTGGCCTTGGCCACCAACTTCTTCGTTGTGCAGAATTAATACTCTTGTGGTGTTATCTTGTTTTCTTTGGTTCATTCTTGCTCTTATGGAAAATGCACTCAAGCGTTGCTTCTTAATCTCGCTCTTGTTGTTTCTTAACAAACTTGAGTGCATGGTACCATCTCCAGTGACCATTTGTCTTATCCCAGGCCTACCTCATCTTAAAAACTGCTCCTCTTGCCTTTGCATGTCCAAAACACATTAAAACCTGGGATTTGGAGTCGGTGGGGCCGGAAACTCCGGTCTTCCAGGCCGGAGATTCCGGTCTGACTGAAGTTTCCGCCCCTAGAACCGGAATCTCTGGCCAGGGCCGGAGACTCCGGTGTCTAGGGCCGGAAACTCCGGTCTGGGCAGTTTCGCTGGGATCTTCAAAGGGGATCGGGGTGAGGAGTTGTTCCACAACTCCCCACACACCCCCGACCCCCACTCCTCCCCCAGCCGCCGCCGCCTCCAAGGACCACTCCGGCCGCTCCCCGCCGCCGGAATCCGCCGTGCCACCGGCCCCTCCTCCGTACAAGTGCTAGGGATCCTTCTCCCTCGCATTTGACCTCCACCATGTCGGGTAAAGGCTGTCTTCTCTCTCTCTCTAGGTTTTCACTCTAGATCTTGTTTTGAGAGAAGTTCTGCCTGTGCTGCATGGTGTAGAACCCTAGTGTTGGCATTTCAATCCCTAGAAAATTAGTTGTGCTCAATTTTTCCTTAGATTTGACCTAGATTGCAGTTTTCCTGCCACAGGGCGGAAACTCCGGCCCCTCCTGCACCGGAATCTCCGGTGTGGACCGGAATATCCGCCCCTGTGGCCGGAAACTCCGGCCTAGCTCATATCTGAGAGAAATTCTGACACTTTTAATTTTCTTCTTTTGGCTTTCTTGGACATGCAAACTTATCTCCCTGCTATCCTTGTACTCTCTGTTTCACAGGTCATAGGAAAAAGGTGGTCACTCGGAATCCGCTCCTTGCTTCATGTAAAGAAAGGGCTCAATCAAGGGACAAGCTTATATATGATAGCAGCAGTGGCCGCATGAGACAACAGAGCACTATTGATGAGGAAGCCACTAGACAAGCTGAACTTGGTGGTTTTGATAATGAAGAAGAGGCCGAGCAAGCCCATTTTGACTCTTTGACCACCGTTCTTGGTATGGGAAAGACTGAGTTCCATCGTATGAGGTCACAACAGTTCTATGATTTGCCTCCCAACACCACCAACCCCAATTTCCCTAGGAGGGAGCAGCAGCTGATTATGCAGGAGATCTATGCCCGGATTGAGAAGCACGTAGTCTGTGAACAGAAGATTCTGGATCTTGAGGCGCTCAACAAGAAAGCATACTTTCGGGAGGCTGTTTGGATTGCTAGGAAGCTTGGTCTGGAAAAGCTCATCTCTTACACTCAGCAGGATTATGATATTCAGCTTGTGCAGCAGTTCTTTGCCACGGTGGTGTTTGACAATGATGAGGATGTCACTATGACGTGGATGACTGGACCTATCAGGTGCACCTCCAACTTTGTGGAGTTTGCGACAGCTCTGGGCTATGAATTCAAGGGGGCCACTACTCCAGTTGGGATGAGGATGCATGTGGAAGGGACTGCATATAACAAGAGCCGTTTGCGCCCTCTTTACTCCGTTGCTTCTTCTGTGGGCTCTAATCAAGACCTCCTTCCCACCTTCAACATCCTCCTCCGCATGGTTCGGCTCAACCTTGCTCCTCAAGCCGGGAATGTGGATGCTATTCGAGGAGGCCTTGTCAACCTACTCTACCATGCTTACAGGGTCCTTCAAGCCGGTCCGGAGTGCCGTGGCCAAGAGGTGGATGTGATGGATTTCGTTAAGTGCGAGATGCATTGGGCCATTTTCGAGCACAAGAATCCACTCTACGCTCCCTATGTGATGAAGCTCATTCTCTCCAAAGTGCCCACACTTGATCGCTCTACCTTCATCAAGCATGCCAAGGGTACTCTCCATATTCTCTCCAAGCACACAAAGCAAGCTTCATCCTCTCATGCACCTCCTCCACAAACTAGTGATGAAGAGGACGTTCCCTTACCTAAGAGAAGAAGTAAGAATGCCGATCCCCCCACTAGTCTTCAAGGGAAGGCCAAGGTAAACGCAGAATTTCGCAACCTCTCTTGGTGGAAGAGGAAACTGCTATGCATGGATGTTGCCATTCACAAGGAGAATCATGGGTCATATGTGAGAGAGAAACACATTTTGAGCAACCAAAATTTGATGATCAAGGAGATGCGCAAAATGAACAATGGAAATGTTACTCCTCCTCCGGAAGAAGATGAAGCTGGCATTCCCATCATTTCCTCATCTTCGTCTGACACGGTCCCTCTTGAGCAATGGAATCAGGATGTCTTTCCTTGGGCTGATTTTTCGGATGTGACCTCCTTTCCTACCTCGTCTCACAACCACGGCAAGGCTCCCATGAACCTCTCCGATGAGGACTACGACAACGAAGGAGATGACGACATGGATGAAGACACCGAGTGATCTTCATGGGCCCGTTAGTTATGCTCTTTTCCCCTTTTTGGTGTCTCGGTGCCAAAGGGGGAGAAGTAGTTCTATTAGGTTCTCTCCGGGATTTGCATGGGTTGGGACACAAGCATGTGCCTCTCTATCATTTTATTGCGCTTGTGTCCTTGTTATGTTATTTGAATTTCGAACTCATTTGCCTTCTCTTTGTCATGAACTATGTGTGTGTAAGGTATTTGGATTTCTTATATTATGTGGTTGAGACTACTATTGTGCCTTGATTATATGGGGTTAATATCTTCAGTTTTATGCACAAGGTATGGTTTATCTCCTAACACTCAACCCATACTATACTAGGTCTTACGTGTGAAATGTATTGCCTACTTATCATGCTTGCAAATGGTTGTTCGAATTTGCCTCTATATGTGTGCACGTGCATTCCAAAGCAAATATTCTTGATGCACACATCTAGGGGGAGCTTTTTCAGCTATCATTACATGTTAGTGAAATTACTGTTATTGCAAATCCATATGTTGTCATCTAACACCAAAAAGGGGGAGATTGAAAGAACATTTCTATGATCTCTGTGTTTTGTGTGTTAGTTAACAACATGTGGATGTATTAAGTTGGTGTTAAGTAATGCAGGATAATCTAGGAACTCTTCAGATGCCTCAGCACCAAAAGACGAGAAAAAGAGACAGCACTGAAAGTGTGCTCAGCCCCTGGTGGGGGCCGGAGTTTCCGGCCCAGGGGGCCGGAGTTTCCGCCCCTGTCTGAAGTTTCCGGTCCCTGAGGACCGGAATCTTCTCCGTTGCTCGGTTGCCGAAGTTGTGCTCAGCCACTGGTGGGGGGCGGAGTTTCCGGTCCCATGGACCGGAGTTTCCGCCCCAGGCCAAAGTTTCCGGCCTCGTGTATCTCGAAGATGTCCAAGCTCAGATTGAAGATCTGGTGTTCAGCCCCTGGTGCCCCCCGGAGTTTCCGGCCTCCCTAGGCCGGAGTTTCCGCCCCTGGCCGGAGTTTCCGGCCACTAGGGCCGGAGTTTCCGGCCTGGGTTTTGGCTGCAACGGTTACATCTTTGGAGGGTATAAATACCCCTCCTCCTTCCTCCAGAAAAGTGCTTGACCTAGAAAAGGAGGAGCTCCATTGTTGCAAGCCAAGAATCCCAAGATCTCCCAATCCCCCCATCCAAACTCGTTGATCTTTGGAGGATTGAAGGAGAAGGCCCCGATCTACATCTTCACCGAGCCGTTCTTCATTTCCCCCTAATTCATTTGAGGGAACACTTGCTAGGGCTTCCACTAGGAAACCTAGCCCATTGTTGTACTTACCTATTGTCTTTGTGACAGATTGTAGCTGTTCGGGAGCCCCCAAGCCCTTTGTGGGTCGTGCCCCGAATCGTTGTTGTAAAGGCTCCGGATTCCGCCTCGAAGGATTCCGATAGTGGAAAGTGGACCAAACCTTTGTGGTGCGGTTCACCGGAGATTAGGGTGAGGCCTTTGTGGCCGTTGAACCATTGTGTTGGTTCACACCTCTCCAACGAGACGTACTCCCATTCAAGGGAGGAACTCGGGAATACATCCTTGTCGTCTCATGTCTTCACTTCGGTTACTTCTATCCTTATTTATTGCCTTATTATATCTTGCTTAGTTGCTAGCTTGTCATATAGGAAATTCACCTTAGTTGCATATCTAGTGAATTTACCTTTTGTGTCAAGCCTAATTTGAAAAAGAACTAAAATTTGAATTAGCACCTATTCACCCCCCTCTAGGTGTCATACCGATCATTTCAATAGTCACCTCCCGCCTGACAAGGGGGCGTGTCTGCCGGTACGACGACGCTGCGACAAGACCGGACATGCCTAGGCCGGCAATCCGGAAAAGGCTACTAGGCATGGGCGCAGACATGTCTTGTCACTGACAAGTGGACAATCATGAACCGGGACGGCGCCTGTGGTCCTTGCCGGCATGATGACGTCAGGGCTATGCCGGTTAGCTTGGCGGCTAGGTCATAGTAGTCGGTATCGACATAACTGTTGGCCTGACCGGTGGGCCTTGGCCGGATTAGGGTTTCCGACCCTCCCGACCGAAACTCTATAAAAGGCGCCATAACTCCTCCTGTGGAGGGACGACCAACTTGGATGCCAAAACTAGTCTCATTTACTCCTAGAGCATTTACTCCCTCTCTCTCTAGTTCATCACCGAAACAGCTCAAGGAGCAAGTTGTAGATCTTGTGACATACATATAGTGAGAGGAATGGCAGGAGTAGGGGTTTTACCTCCTCACGAGGGCCCTGAACCTGGGTACATCGTGTGTGTTTTCTTGCCTTCGTGCATTTTCTTGTGTTTTGGAGATGTTCGGGTGTGTACTTGAGTGTTCTTGAGGCTTCTTCTGGATCTTCCTCCGGACTTTGCCATTCTCGGGTGCTTTTCGGAGTACCGTACCTTGTGAGCTTCTCAGCTCGCTAGCCGTCCCCGGATCCACCATCGTCCATCGGTCCCACACTTTAGCCATCCTATGGCATATGCCGTGATACCACCACGACACTCTAGCACTTCCAGGACCCTCCTCGAAAAAGATGATTTTTCATATAAAAATTTTAATTTTCGAAGAAACTTTATTTTTTTCATTTTCTGGTATCTTGCATTATTAAATTCAATATTGAAAAATTATTTTCTAATAACAAATTCAACTAAACATTTTAAACTAAGTAATATTACAGTTGGTATAACAAGGATGAGAGAAACAAATTTTTTTAGCCTCTTTATGCATTTAAAATGCACTTGTTAACAAGGTTGATCAAGTCTTGCCACCAAATGAATTTTACATGACATGAAAGATTATAAACCATATGAGACACTCATGTTACCTTATAATGAATTGGTATGGATCCAATCATGGGAGTTTTGAATTCTTCTTTATATGGGCAATCAATACTTCCAACTCTAATAGACCTCAAATTAGTAATTGTATTAACTCCAGGCATTCTATCAACTTTCTTGGGAAAATAAACAGTATGCTCCTTGTCATGAACATTAAAAGTAACTTTTCCTTTATTGCAATCAATAACAGCCCCTGCAGTATTTAGAAAAGGTCTTCCAAGAATAATAGACATATTATCGTCTTAAGACATTCAAGAACAACAAAGTTAGTCATAATTAAACAATTGGTAGTTATTTGGACAGGAACATCCTCACAAATTCAAACAGGAACAGCAGTAGATTTATCAGCCATTTGCAAAAATATATCAGTAGGTATCAATTTATGAAGATAAAGTCTCTTGTAAAGAGAGAAAGGCATAACACTAACTCCAGCTCCCAAATCAAATAGAGCGGTTTTAACATAATTTTATTTGATAGAGCAAGAAATAGTTGGTATACCTGGATCACCAAGATTCTTTGGAACCTTACCATTAAAAGAGTAATTAGCAAGCATAGTAGACATTTCCTCATTAGGAGTTTTCCTTTTGTTAGTCACAATATCTTTCATATATTTATAATAAGGAGGCAACTTAATAGCATCAGTCAAAGGAATTTGCAAGAACAATGGTTTCAGCCAATGACAAAATATACGATAATGATCTTCCTCTTTAAATTTAAGTTTCTTAGCAGGAAAAGGCATTGGTTTTTGGACCCAAGGTTCTCTTTCATTACCATGTTTCTAAGCAATGAAGTCTTCTTTAGTGTACTTTTTATTTTTAGCATGTTTTTCAGGTTCTTCTTCTATTTCTTCCTGATCCGAATTAACATTTTTATCCTAATCATTGTTATTAGCATTATCATTGTCGTGTTCATTACCAATTTCAGTTTCAGCATCATAAACAGATATACTATTGGGATCATTAACAGGTTCACAGGATTCTACAACAGTTTTATGTTAATTTTTCTTTTTCCTAGAAGGAATACTAGGTTCATTCACTCGTGGAGAATCTTGTTCAATTCTTTTATCATGTCCTTCAGGATACAAAGCATCTTGAGTAGATTTACCACCTCTAGTTGTTACTTCACAAACAAGTTTTTCTTTAGCAATAAGGTTGTTTACTAGCAATTCTTTTTGCACGTTAGTGAGTTGATCTATTTGAGTTTGAACCATATGAAAGTGTTTAATTAGCACTTTAACATCATTACCAGTTCTATCAACAATATCATGTAAATCACTAATAGCATGAGAATTTTTCATTAAAAGATTCTCTATTCTTGTATTAAAATTGCATTGTTTAACAATAAAATCATCAAATTCATCAAAGCATTGAGCAGGAGGTTTAGAGTAAGGAATATCTCTATCATCAAACTTTTGGAGAGAGTGTACCTCAATAACGGTTGGAGGAGGAATAGGCTACATAATTCTTCAACAGGAGGTAAATACTTCACATCTTCAGATTTAATACCACTCTCTTGAAGAGATCTTTTGGCTTCCCTCGTCGTTTCTTCATTTCATTCAATCATACCTCTCTTCTTTGGTGTTGGTGGAGGTGTTGGAGTAGTGTAACGTCCCGGATTTTATCCAATTAGTTTATTTGTTTTTCTTTTTGCACCATCCTGTCATCATGCATTTGTCATCTCATTAATCTAAATTGTTTCATTTAAATTCAAACTCCATTTAAATTCTTTCCCACTTTTAAATTTAAATGAAAATCAAATTAATTAAATGTGAGTTTTCAAATCCTTTGCAAATATTCAAACTAGTGTATTAAATGGTGTATTTTGAAACTATAAATATTTGCCAAAAGTCTATATATCTCTTTCTTCTTCAGAATTGAATAAAAAGAAAAACAGAGAAAAACCTCCTTCCTGGGCCGAAGCCCACTTACCTCTTCGTCAAACAGCCCACCTCCCTGTTGTCTTCTTCCCCCTCGTACGGGAAGAGCTTTACACGGTAGAGCGCATGGCCTCCCCCACCATGTGCTCCTGCCCCACTGCTCCTCTCTTTCCCCTCCCTAAAAGCCGACCCGGCCCTCCTCCAAACCCTAGCCGCCTCCCTTCTCCCATCACGCCGCCGCCACCTTCCCCTCTTCTTCCTCTCCCTCTCCTTCTCTGTTTCTTTCCCGTGAAAGAGAGGGCGAAGGGCGTCGTCGCTCCGGCACTGACGAAGCCCCGTGGAGACCCCCTATAGCTACGCCTCGTCGTCCCGTACGTGCACGCGCGAGGAATCAAGCCAAGGATGCTGAGGACGTCGTCGGCGTCGTCTTCTTCCTCTCTGACCGAAGTGCTTCTCCGCCGTAATTCGTCGCCTCCACCTCGCTCCGGCAAGAACTGCTCATCACAAACCCTCCCGGTGAGTTCACAGTTCAATTCCCGTCGTTTCCCATCTCGGGTGTAGGCTGTAGAAGTCGAATCCGTCCCGAGTTGGTTATGTCCGCCATTGACGCCATGGCCGCGAGCTCCCATGCGAGTTGTTACTCTGGCCGCTCGTCGCTAGCACCCACATGCACCCCCACGCCTCCCGCATAACTCCAGCACCACATCACACACGCTCCCCAGCTCCGCCCGATCTTGTTCATCCACACCGGAACCTGTCAGAGATCGTCGCGCCCCCTGTTCCCGTCGGTGGCCCTCTGTCTTTTTTCAGTTTCCGTTAAAACCGGCGTTGTTGTATCTGAACAACATCACACGTCTAGCCCAGCGGTTGCGCTCCTCAGCTTCCCCTTGTGCCATCCGGAGTTTGAATCCCACGAAGCCAAATCCCCACAATTTTTGTGCTCTGAACTCTTAATCTTTTTATGCTTTTCTTCAGTTAACCTCGCCCTTAAAGCTCTTAAAATGTCGGGCTGGTAATTGATCACATCCACCCGAGCCAGTCCAGTTGCTATGATCCATCTTAGCCCTCCTGAGATCCCGAGTTCAAATCCCTGGGCGTGGAATAAAAAGCCTCATTTTTATTTCTTTTAGGTCACTGACAGCTAGGTCCCACCCGTCAGTGACAACAGCGCTGAGAGAATTACACCGAGCCCCCTGCCTTTCTATTTTTGCACAGAGAACCTCACCGACACTTTTTCCATTACAGACAAGTCCATGTCTTTCACAGGAACACCCCTAAAACTTGTTTTGTTAATAACTTTAATTCTATAACTTCAAATTAAATAATCTTTATATATTTTATTATCAGAAAAATGCAATAAACATTAATATGCCATTTTTATGCCATGTTGCATATTTTATTTTAATTTCTTAGTGCCATTTGTTAGTTGCACCGAAATAATTAAATATGGAATCTGTGGGGTAATAAATATATAATGCCCTATTCCATTTAATTTAATTTAATCATCGATGCCATGTCTTGCCCTGTTAATGAACATTTAATTTGATGTGTAGATAAATAACTTGCCATGTCGGGATTGCATTCCTGCTTAATTTGGATTAATTGCATTTGTTTGCACCTTGCCATGTCATGCATCATTCTAATATGATCATGCTGGATCTTTGCCGTAGTTGTAAAATGCATCTCTTACGCTTTTCAGTGTTTGTTGCTTCTTCTCGGATACGACGTTGAGATGTGTGAGCAACGACAAGATCTGCTTCCATGCGGGATTCCAGGCAAGCAAAGTTTGCTTGTTTACCTATACATTGCCTTTCATTCTTGCCGTTGATCTCTGCTACCCTAGTATACAATTCTTATCGCGATCCCATCACATGTTTATCCTGCAGCCCATACAACTTTATCCCCACATCCCATCACCTGTTGTATGTTTATTTGTTAGCCTTGCGAGTCGTAGCGCATGCTTAGAGTTGGTTCTGCGAGTCGTCTGTTGGTCTTTTATTTCATATGCTTAGTATGATAGATTATTCTACCTTAATAAAATGTTGTTTTATATTGGGGTATTATAATTAAAAGATAAGGCACCAGCGGAAGGCCTTGCGAGGTGTTTTGTTCTGCTAAGTGTCGACCTAGGAACTGCGATTTTGTCCTCGGATCCAATTTTGAACGCACTAACCACTTGTGGGTGGCCCAATGGAGCCCCCCTCGAGTTTGAACGGATCCTCAGCTCGTCCATGTGCCGCAAGTAGTTTGGGTTTTCCATTTGCTCATATGCATGTGCATGATGATGATGTTCGATGAGAGGTTACTTGATATGGGGGGTCATATAGGGGTGGTGCACGCGAAGCGGACAATTCCTACTGTGGTTTGAGCCGCATGGCGTGCAGGCACAAACTAATGAGTCCGCAATTGAGATTCGGCCGGACTCCTGACGCGGGTAACAACTCATATGGGTGGCACTTGGACTTGTTGTAGTGAAGGAATGAGTCGTGTTGAGAGGCCCTACTGTTTTTGACTAGGTTGATCATGCGAGTATGGGTACAGTAGTGCACCCCTGCAGGGTATAATCTTATCGATGAGCCGTGTCCATGGTTATGGACGACTTGGTGATGATGCTGGCTAACAAGATCTAGACAACTTACACCTAATCATTGTTAATTAATCTGACTAGTAATATAGAATTACTTTCACAATAAATGGTAACTAAAACTGTTCAACGTGTGAGTTTCCCGAATTGCTTCCTCATACTTGGTTGAGGGGGTTAATCCGAGAATGGGTTATGATTGGTGTTAGCATTAGTTGGTTATCTTATGCGCTCTCTTATCCCTCTCTAATTAGACGGAAGTTATAGCGTGTCTCTTTAGGTTGCTAGTGATGCTGTCGCTAAGTCCACCTACCCCATATTTTGGGACATGGTGTATAAAGTAGGCAGGTTGGTTTTGCTTGCCAAGGAGTGCCCTGACCCTCTTTTGGGTTGTTCTTTATGTGCAGTTAACATGTTTGAAGTCTAACGACGTTAGCTTGGGAATCCCTCCGGTTTGGCTGGGCAGGGATATGGCGCCATTGCTTATCTTCAGGACTCTTAGTCCAATTTTTATCTTATCCGTAGTCGGATATTATTTTGCTTTTGCTGTCATTTGTATCTTTGTATTGTATCATTTGTATCTTGACTCGTTTGAGTCGTTGTTGTATTTATATCTTTTGTTGTATTTGTGAATGTATCAGAACTGTTGTAATGTTATCATAATTCCACCCACATAATGCGCATGTTTCGGCGTGCACATTATGTCTGGTGGGCGACCTAAAATCGTTATTATGCGGATTTCGGTGGGAGCGCTTAAATCTACATAGTATCAATTTTGGGGCGTCACACAGTGGTATCAGAGCCAGGTTTCGATCTCCTTGTAGTTTTGATACGATTGGTATCGAAGCAGCAGGTCCGCAAAAGCCTGTAGGATAACCTCGCTAACGGTCGTTGTTTCTAGAGTGTCAAAACTATTTGGCTAAAATTATTTTGAAATGATCTCAATAGGATTCTTTTTATTCCTTACCTCTACTCTATTTCTCCTCTTATCTTATTTGTTTTGGAGTCTCTTCTCTTATCCAACTTTCAAAGTTTAGGATCCTACGTGTGGGTGGACGATTTCTAGCCTTTTATTCTATTAGGTTCGATCTTCGGGAGTCTTCATTGATGTGAGCAAATCTTCTTGTTAGTGGTGTCGAGATGTATAAGGTGGAGTTAGAACTTCTTGTTAGTGGTGTCGAGTTTTTCAAGATGGAGCAACAGTCCCTTGTTAGTGGTGTCGAGAAGTTCGTCACGAAGCCTGAAGACTCGGTAGTTACCCCTCTCTTCTTGTGGTCTCAGCGTGGATCGCGGGACGCGATCCCTTGTTAGTGGTGTCGATTGTAACGCCCCGGATTTTATCTAATTAGTTTATTTCTTTTCTTTTTGCATCATCCTATCATCATGCATTTGTCATCTCATTAATTTAAATTGTTGCATTTAAATTCAAACTCCATTTAAATTCTTTCCCACTTTTAAATTCAACTGCAAATCAAATTAATTAAAATGTGAGTTTTCAAATCCTTTGCAAATATTCAAACTAGTGTATTAAATGGTGTATTTTGAAACTATAAATATTTTCCAAAAGTCTATATATCTTTTTCTTCTTCTATTTTGTTTTAAAATACAAAAACAGAATTGAATAAAAAAAGAATAACAGATAAAAAAACTTCCTTCCTGGGCCGAAGCCCACTTACCTCTTCGTCAAACAGCCCACTTTCATGTTGTCTTCTTCCTCCTCGTACGGGAAGAGCTTTACACGGTGGAGGGCATGGCCTCCCCCACCATGTGCTCCTGCCCCACTGCTCTTCCCTTTCCCCCTCCCTTAAAGCCGACCTCGGCCCTCGTCCAAACCCTAGCGGCCTCCCTTCTCCCTTCACGCCGCCGCCGCCACCTTCCCCTCTTCTTCCTCTCCCTCTCCTTCTTTGTTTCTTTCCCGTGAGAGAGAGGGCGAAGGGCGCTGTCGCTCCGGCACTGACAAAGCCGCGTGGAGACCCCCTATAGCTGCGCCTCGTCGTCCCGTACATGCACGCGCGAGGAATAAAGCCAATGACGCTGAGGACGCCGTCGGCGTCGTCTTCTTCCTCTCCGACCGAAGGGCTTCTCCGCCGCAATTCGTCGCCTCCGCCTCGCTCCGGCAAGAATTACTTATCACGAACCCTCCCGGTGAGCTCACGGCTCAATTCCTGTCGTTTCCCATCTCGGGTGTAGGCTGTAGAAGTCGAATCTGTCCCGAGTTGGTTATCTCCGCCATTGACGCCATGGTCGCGAGCTCCCGTGCGAGTTGTAACTCTGTCCGCTCGTCGTTAGCACGCACACGCACCCCACGCCTCCCGCACCATTCCAGCACCGCAGCACACACGCTCCCCAGCTCCGCCTGATCTTGTTCATCCACATCGGAACCTTTTGGAGATAGTCGCGCCCCCTGTTCCCGTCCGTGGCCCTCTGTCTTTTTTCAGTTTCAGTTAACATCGCGGGATGAAATCTTTTACCGGCGTTGTTGTATCAGAACAACATCACACATCTACCCCAGCGGTTGCGCTCCTGTGCTTCCCCTTGTGCCATCCGGAGTTCGAATCCCACGAAGCCAAATCCCCACAATTTTTGTGCTCTGAACTCTGAATCTTTTTATGCTTTTCTTCATTTAACCTCGCCCTTAAAGCTCTTAAACTGTCGGGCTGGTAGTAGATCACATCCACCCGAGCCAGTCCAGTGGCTACGATCCATCTTAGCCCTCCTGAGATCCCGAGTTCAAATCCCTGGGCGTGGAATAAAAAGCCTCATTTTTATTACTTTTAGGTCACTGACAGCTGGGTCCCACCCGTCAGTGACAACAGCGCTGAGAGAATTACACCGAGCCCCCTGCATTTCTATTTTTGCACAGAGAACCTCACTGACACTTTTTCCATCACAGACAAGTCCCTGTTAACAGGTTTGAAGTCTGACGACGTTAGCTTGGGAATCCCTCCGGATTGGCTGGGCAGGGATATGGCGCCATTGCTTATATTCAGGACTCTTAGTCCAATTTGTATCTTATCCGTAGTTGGATATTATTTTTCTTCTGCTATCATTTGTATATTTGTATTGTATCATTTGTATCTTGACTTGTTTGAGTCGTTGTTCTATTTATATCTTTTCTTGTATTTGTGAATGTATCAGAACTGTTGTAATGTTATCACAATTCCACCCACATAATGCGCATGTTTCGGCGTGCACATTATGTCTGGTGGGCGACCTAAAATTGTTATTATGCGGATTTCGGCGGGAGCGCTTAAATCTACATAGTATCGATTTTGGGGCGTCACAAGTAGGTTCAGAAATATCCTAATCATCATTATTCTTGCATATAGTAGCCAATAATTTTTCAGCTTCCTCGGGAGTCCTTTTTCTGAAAACACAACTAGCAAAACTATCCAGGTATGTCCTAAATTCAGCAGTTAGTCCACTATAAAATATATCAAGTAGATCATTTTTCTCCAAATCATGTTTTGGCTACCCCCTCAAGATGCAACAAAAGCGTGTCCAAACTTTGGGAAAAGCATCATGTTGAGCACTACCAGGGAAATATTTTCTAAAGAAAGCATCAAGCAAACCCTTAGGACTAGTGATGGAACCAGGAGATAAATTATTATACCAAGTTTTACCTTCTCCTTTTAATGAGAAAGGAAATATTTTAGCAACAAAGTAAGTGAGCATTTTAATGTCTTCAGCAAATAATCCACTTAAATCAGACAATTAATTCATGTGTTCTACAACACTTTTATTTTTAGTTCCACAGAAAGATTCTCTTTCAACTATAGCTATATGAGCCAAATCAAGAGAGAAATCATAATCTTTATCTTTATGTTGATAGGAGATGTAGCAAATTTAGCATCAGAAGATAAATTATATATAACAACACGTTTTTTAACAAGTTTTTCAAAGGCATTACCATCTTTCATAGTATTAATTTCTTGATCAAGAGCATCATCAAGATTCACATACATATCATCACACTCATCATCAGTATCACAAGTAAATTCAGGTGAATTAACAGGTGTTTCAGCATTTTCATCAGGAATTTCAGCATTTTCAATTTGTTTAGATTTAGCAATTGTAGCATCTAAAAAGGGACCTAATGAACCAGTTTCATCAAGAACAATAGAAGCATCATCATAAGTAACTTCAGATTCAGTAGTAGTAATAGAACGTGCAGGTTGTGGTGGTGTAACAAGCTTACTCAACACAGATGGAGAGTCAAGCGCAGTTGCAGAGTTCAGAGGTGTACCTTTTCTTATAGTGGATGGCACGATGGGAAACTTCTTATCAGTATTTATTCCCATGATGAATAAATTTCAGCGAACAATATCACACTCAGGTGGGCTTGCAAATAAAGCTATGCTCCCCGGCAACGGCGCCAGAAAATAGTCTTGATGGCCCACAAGTATAGGGGATCGCAATAGTCTTCGAGGGAAGTAAAACCCAAATTTATCGATTCGACACAAGGGGAGCCAAAGAATATTTGTAGGATTTAACAGATGATTTGTCAGATCAGCTGCACCTGTGAATAGACTTGCTCGAGGAAGATTATCAGTAGCAATAGTTTTATAGTTGAGAGAGTAGTGAAATAACAGTAGCAGAAGAATTAAGACAGCGATTGTGATTGAAGTAGACAACAGGATTAAAATACTATAGGCACAGGGACGGATGTACGGGCGTTGCATGGACAAGATAATTCATGTAATAACATAGCATATGCATTTGCAGATAAATAATATAAAACATCCAAGTATTAACTAATCATAAGCATGCATTCCAATTTAGTTGTGCGTGCTCGCAATGAGAAACTTGCACATCATCTTTTGTCCTGCCAGCCCGTTTGCAGCGGGGTCTCTAGGGAAACTACTGGCAATTAAGGTACTCCTTTTAATAAAGTATCGGAGCAAAGCATTAACACTAGGTGAATACATGTGATCCTCACATCATAGCCATTCCCTCCGGTTATCCCAATTGCTCTCACTTTGGGGCCATCGGTTCCGGACGATAACGTGTGTATACAACTCATAGATATGATCCAAAACAATAATTATCATCATAATTCAACAACATGTTCAGATCCGAAATCATGGCACTCGGCCCCTAGTGTCAAGCATTAAGCATAACAAGTTGCAACAATGACGTAAAACACCGATAACGGATACTAGGCACTATGCCCTAACAATCTTATAACTATTACTTGAGTGATCTCATCCAATTCCTACCATCCCCTCAATTCTACAGCGGTGAATTACTCACTCATGGATGGGGGAAACATAGATGGTTGATGGAGAGGCGGTGGAGATGACGATTGCGATGATCCCCTTCGATTCCCCGTCCCGGCAGGGTGCCAGAACAGAGACTTCTGGTCCCCGAACTAGGGTTCGCGAACGCGGCGGCGCACGGGTGTGTTCTCTGGAAAAGTGTCTAACCCCCGACGTTTTTATTTCAGAAGGGTTAAGTAGCCGCGAGGGGGTCGTGAGGAGGCGGCCGAGTGGGCCACACCCCCTGCTGGCGCGGCCAGGAGCCTGCCGCGCCAGGGGGTGATATGGCGCCCCCCTGGCTCCTCTCCTCTTGGTCTTCGTGGTTCTGGGTCCTCCTCGGATAGAAAATGAGTTCTGGTTGGATTTTGGGGTTTTTCTTTGAAGTTGATATTTCTGCACAAAAATGAGACACCACGGTAATTCTGCTGAAAACAACGTTAGTCCGCGTTAGTTGCATCCAAAACGCACAAATTAGAGGTAAAACAATAGCAAAAGTGTTCGGGAAAGTAGATACGTTTTGGACGTATCAAAACTCGAGACCACCTTTTTTTCTTGTGCCCTTTTGCCACTACTTGTTGTGAAATGATTAATCTTCAGTGGAACTGCATGGCCCCAATCTTGCTGAGATTTGCCCAAGCTAAACAGGCTCATACAAGCCCGTGCTTCATGAAAATTGCTGTTTGTGCGTTGTGGAATATTTGGAAGATACGAAATGATTTTATCTTTAACCAGAAGGCTCCCTCTCTCGATCGATGGAGAGTTCTTTTCCAAGCCGATGTCCTTATTCATCAGCATCAGATGTCTACCTCCTTAGTTTAGCCCTTGTTACAATGGGTTTTTGACACCTTTATGTAAAATGTACTCGAACACTTTGTATTTCTTCCATTTTCTCCCCCCCCCCCCCTAAAGAACTCCCTACTTTTGTAACTCTATTTAGAAAACCTCTGGTTTATCCATCTTATTAATTGAAAAATTACATCGTAGGGGTCTCCCTACGGTAAAGGTGTCAAAAAAAACGTATCACCAGCTCGATCATAAATATGTGTTGTGCGGAGTGGGGCAGTGATTGGCTTTGGACTCAGACCTGGCCCCATACCATGGAAGTATGGACGAGTTTGGCCGCTCGGAAAGTCATAAAGGCTGGGGTACTCTCATGGGTAAGGTTATGCAGCTCTGTAGAGTCAACCAAAAAGAAACTGTGACCGTCACATCCGTGTTCCTAGAAGGAACTACAGAATGCAGCGGGAAAGGCTTGGAGACTTGGAGCTTAGTTTTCTAAAATAAAACTTGACTTTTGAAGAAAGATTTTCCAAAACTCGCAGTATGCCTACGACCGTTGGTTATGGCAGTAGTTAGTGCATGAAAATCAAAAACTCTTTCCTATATATCTGAACTTGCTGAGTAACGCTACTGTTGCTTATCCTTTCCTCGTTGACCCCCTTGCTTAGATATTTGGAGCCAATAAGGGAGGTGCCAGTTAGCCAACATGACATCAAGGAGGTATTCAACAAGGAGTCAACTGCTACTTCATCAACGGAGGAGTGACGACAACCATGCCAATGGAGCCACGACAACATACGTGCAATGGTGTCTCAACGACCCATTGCTAAAGGAGGAGACAATACCCATCAGAAGGAGGAGGATGCCGTTGGGTAAAGATATTCTCGGTGAAATAGTGTAGGGCTGTGGCAACAGCAGTACTGGATTAGGATTAGAATTAGAGCTGATATTCAGCCTAGTGCTATGATTTGGATCTTCCGTATTTTATTTGCACGAGACTTTCTCTTCTATTAAGAAGGTTCTCAAGATTTGGTATGATAGCGTTGTAATTCTATAGTGTTATATGGACCGCATATGCTTCTGCTGTATTACTCTGTGGGGTGTAACATTTACGGATAAGTCATTATGTAAGTGTTATATCAGACTTATTCACTACAACATGCGGTGGTGTACGGGTTCACTACACGCGCCTTTCGACCGTCGACGCGCTTGCATCGTTGACTCTGTCGCAACACCTCTATACGTCGTCCGCCTCCGCCGCAACACCTCTCTACCTCATGGATAAACAATGTTGCCGCGAGGCTCTCGCGGCGTCGACGGAGTCTCGAGTCGAGGCGTAGCTGAGTGACAAAGAAGGAAAGCAGACACATTTCAGCCGAATACCTGGCGATTTTTGCGGATTCACGATGTCGGATTTTTTTTTGCTAATCGTTGTGCACTACCAACCATTCCGACTCATTGTGTCTCTGATAGTGGGCCCTCCTACGCCACCTAAGCAGTGGTGACCGTGCATGACACACTGAGACGTATTCAGTGACCATAGAAATCGTATTACTGTTGTACAATGACCGTATTGAGTTTCGTGTCAAAGCTCGGTGACTGTGTATGGATTTTACTCCTTAGGCCCCGATTGGATGCTACTTTTCCTCCCGGTATTTCTACACCCGCCTCCAGCAGTAAAACATACGGACCAGGTGAACTCCGTTTTCTCATTCGACAGTTTACGGTCGCAATCCAATGAACCAAGCGGGGCCTTAAAGTTTAGCAGGGGCAAAACACTAAAGAAATACTCTGTACTATCTTGATCTCAAAGATTACAACACATGCACGGTTACTACTTATCTTAAAAATACATGCTACAATCACGGGGTATGGTTCTGTTTAGAGCATCTCTAACATATGCCTCAAACCGTAAACACATTATAAGGTTCACGAAAGTCGTTTTTTTTGCTTGAAAACGCGTCGCGCCATAGCAATACCCGTAAAACAGAACCTCAAAACAGAATATTATGTTTTACGGTTCTGGTTTACGGGTACTGCTATGGCGTGGTGATACGTCCAAAACGTATGTACTTTCCCGAACACTTTTGCTATAGTTTTACCTCTAATTCGTGGGTTCTGAATGCAACTAACGCGGACTAACGCTGTTTTCAGCAGAATTTCTCTGGTGTCTCCTTTTTGTGCAGAAATATCAACTTTAGGGGAAAAGCCCGAAAGACAACCAGAAGTTATTTTCGATCCGAGAAGGACCAGGAACCACAAAGACCAAGCGGAGAGGAGGCACGAGGCCTCCACACCACCTCCTGGCGCGGGTGGGCCCTGGCCGCGCCAGCAGGTGGTGAGGCCAACTCGACCGCCTCCTCGCGACCCCCTCGCGGCTACAAGACCCCTCTGACCTAAAAACGCTTGGGGGATAGCCACTTTTCCAGAGAACATCACCGCACGCCGCCGCCATCGCGAACCCTAGTTCGGGGACCAGAAGTCTCTGTTCCGGCACCCTGCCGAGAAGGGGAATCGAAGGGGATCATCGCCATCGTCATCTCCATCGCCTCTCCATCAACCATTCATGTTTCCCCCATCCATGAGTGAGTAATTCACTGTTGTAGGCTTGAGGGGATGGTAGGGATTGGATGAGATCACTCACGTAATAGCTGTAGGATTGTTAGGGTATGGTGCCTAGTATCCGTTATCGGTGATTTACGTCATTGTTGCAACTTGTTATGCTTAATGCTTGACACTAGGGGCCGAGTGCCATGATTTCAGATCTGAACATGTTATTGAATTACGATAATAATTATTATTTTGGATCATATCTATGAGTTGTATACATATGTTATTGTCCGGAACCGATGACCCCAAAGTGACAATAATTGGGATAACCGGAGGAAATGGCTATGATGTGAGAATCACATGTATTCACGGAGTGTTAATGCTTTGCTCCGGTACTTTATTAAAAGGAGTAACTTAATTGCCAGTAGTTTCCCTTGAGGCCCCGCTGCAAACGGGCTGGCAGGACAAGATGATGTGCAAGTTTCTCATTGCGAGCACGCAGAACTAAATTAGAATACATGCTTATGATTAGTTAATGCTTGAATGTTTTATATTATTTATCTGCAAATGCCTATGATATGTTATTACATGAATTATCTTATCCATGCAACGCCCGTACATCCGTCCCTATGCATACAGTATTTTAATCCTGCTGTCTACATCAATCACAATCGTTGTCTTAATTCTCTCTGTACTGTTATTTCACTACTGTCTCTGCTATAAAACTGTTGCTACTGATAATCCTTCTTGAGCAAGTCTATTCACATGTGCAGCTGATCTGACAAATCATA
This sequence comes from Poa annua, assembly GCA_026929855.1. NCBI lineage: Eukaryota > Viridiplantae > Streptophyta > Magnoliopsida > Poales > Poaceae > Poa > Poa annua. The sequence goes on along the minus strand of CM049429.1, from coordinate 39,888,281 downwards.
TAAATATTCTTTGGCTCCCCTTGTGTCGAATCAATAAATGTGGGTTTTACTTCCCTCGAAGACTGTTGCGATCCCGTATACTTGTGGGTCATCAAGACAATTTTTTTGGCGCCGTTGCCGGGGAGCATAGCTCTATTTGTAAGCCCACCTAAGTTTGATATTGTTCGCTGGAATTTATTCATCATGGGAAGAAATGCTGATAAGAAGTTTCCCATTGTGCCATCCACTACAAGGAAAGGTACAACTCTGAACTCTGTTGCTGCGCTTGATTCTCCGTCTTTGTTGAGTAAGCTTGTTACACCACCACAACCTGAACGTTCTGTTACTACTGCTGAATCTAAAGTTACTTATGATGATGCTTCTACCGTTCTTGATGAATTTGGTTCATTAGGTCCCTTTTTAGATGCTACTATTGTTAAATCTAAATAAATTGAAAATGCTGAAATTCCTAATGAAAATCCTGAAACACATGTTTATTCACCTGAATTTACATGTGATACTGATGATGAGTGTGATGATATATATGTGAATCTTGATGATGATCTTGTTAAGGAAATTAATGCTATGAAAGATGCTAGTGCCTTTGAAAACTTGTTGAAAAACGTGTTGTTAAATATAAATTATCTCCTGATGCTAACTTTGCTACATCTCCTATAAACATAAAAGATAAAGCTTATGATTTCTCTCTTGATTTGGCTTATATAGCTATTGTTGAAAGAGAACCTTTCCGTGGAACTGAAAATGAAAGTGATGTAGAACACATGAATGTATTGTCTGATTTGAGTGGAATATTTGCTCAGGACATTAAATGACGCACTTACTTTGTTTCTAAAATATTTCCTTTCTCATTAAAATAAGAAGCTAAACCTTGGCATAATAATTTGTCTCCTGGTTCCATCACTAGTCCCAAGGGTTTTCTTGATGCTTTCTTTCAAAATATTTTCCTGCTAGTGCTCAACATGATGCTTTGTTAAAAATCTATAAATTTAATCAAATGAAGGGGAGAAATTGCCCAAAGCTTGGACACGCTTTTGTTGCATCTTGAAAGGGCAGCTGAATTGTGACGATCGAAAATCGGTACTAGGTAGATTAAAGCGATCCCGCCGAAATCCGCATAATAACGATTTTAGGTCGCCCACCAGACATAATGTGCACGCCGAAACATGCGCATTATGTGGGTGGAATTGTGATAACATTACAACAGTTCCGATACATCCACAAATACAGCAGAAGATATAATTACAACAACGACTTGAACGAGTCAAGATACAAATGATACAATAAAAAGATTCAAATGACAGCGGAAGCAAAAATAGTATCCGACTACGGATAAGATGCAAATTGGACTAAGAGTCCTGAAGATAAGCAATGGCGCCATATCCCTGCCCAGCCAAGCCGGAGGGATTCCCAAGCTAACGTCGTCGGACTTCAAACCTGTTGACTGCACATAAAGCACATCCCAAAAGAGGGTCAGGGCACTCCCTGGCAAGCAAAACCGACTTGCCTACTTCTACACCATCTCCCGAAATATAGGGGAGGTGGACTTAGCGGCAGCAGCACTAGCAACCTAAAGAGACACGCTACAACTTCCGTCTAATTAGAGAGGGATAAGAGAGCGCATAAGTAAACAGCTACTACTAACACCAATCATAACCCATTCTCGGATTAACCCCCTCAACCAAGTATGAGGAAGCAATTCGGGAATACTCGCACATTGAACAATTTTAGTTACCAGTTATTGTGAAAGTAATTCTATATTACTAGTTAGGTTAATTACCAATGATTAGGTGTAAGTTGTCTATGATCTTATTAGCCAGCATCATCACCAAGTCGTCCATAACCGTGGACACGGCTCATCGATAAGATTATACCCTGCAGGGGTGCACTACTGGACAAGAACTCGTTCGATCAACCCCAAAAGCAAAGCCAGAAGGTAGGGCATCTCAACACGGCAAATCTCATCTCTACGACCCATCCAAGGAACCGCATGATTGTGTGCACGGCTAATCAGGTCCAGTGCCCGCGGGATCGACCTTCATAGCACTCTAAGAACGTGCCACCCTATATGAGAATCGACTACTCCATCATCATGAGATCGTTAGGTAACATATGCATGCATCAAATGGAAAGCTCGAACTACTTGCGGCGCCCTGGATAAGAGGCGGATTAGATCGAAGCCGCGGGGGGGGGGGGGGGGGGCTCCATAGGGCCTCCCACAAGCGGTTAGTGCGCTCAAAATTGGATCCGATGACAAGAACTGAGTTCCTAGGTCGACACTTAGCAGAACAAAGCACCTTGCAAGGCCTTCCGCCGGTGCCTTATCTTTTAATTATAATACCCCAATATAAGACAACATTTTATTAAGGTAGAATTGAAGGGAATATGCCCTAGAGGCACTTAATAAACATAGTTTATTGGCAATATCCCAAATCGTTCATTATATGTTTTACACCATGCTATAACTGTATTAAGCGAAAACATTAATACATGTATGGTAGATAAAACAACTAGGTCCCTAGTAGCTTCTACTATGACTAGTTTTGTTGCGCGATTGATGATTGAGGTTTTCCGATCATAGGGCATGGCGCCGGTCGGCAATGGAAGTTATTGTAACATCCCAACATTTTATAATGTTCAAAAATCACTAAAATTTAAAACTTTTCTTTTTATTAAAATAAAATATTAAATGCATGAGGAAACCAACTATAAAAGACTTCAAAGTTTAATAATTCAAATGTCACAGTTTAAACATTTTATTATCCACTGTGTTTCAAAAACCTTAAAATATAATTTGACAAATATTATACAAACATCAATCCATTTTATTTTAAGTAAATTAGTTCCTTATAAGTATCTGAATTAAACCACTTAGCCATATCTATTCATAAATATAAGATTATTCAAAATGGTATATAATTACTAAATGGTTTTCATTCCTTTAACTATGTTCAAAATATAGTTGGAAATTATAAGACTATAGTGTATAGCTTCAAAACCTCATAAAATTTAAATTAATGAATTAGCCAAATAAACATTTCATTTGCTTATATGAATTTCATCTGGTTTTCAAAACATGAAATGATTACTAAATTCTAAATAAAAATAAAATTAAAATAAAGGTCTTGTCCAAAGTTGTTATGAAGTTTCAAATGCATAAAATAAAATGTTGCACAAATTATCTTCAATTAAAAAGGGATACATTATCTTTTCCATTTTCATATAGTTGTGTTATATCATTAATAAGTATACCAAAGCCAAAAAGGAATTTAGAAATTGAAAATGAAAATGAGTTTAAATAACTTAAATCCAAACATATTGAAATGTGGGTATTTTTACAAATTTATTTTAGCCAAAGGAAAATTTTAAATGAGATAGAAATCCAAATTTGACTTTAAGTGTCAAATTTGTAATTAAGCAATACTTAAAATACTAATTTTCAAAAATATTCAAAACATACCCACAACTGGTTTAACAGCAAGATATTATTTTTACAAATTTTTAGAAATTAATTTGACATCATTTGGACATTTAAATCAAAAGATATGAATTAAAGAAATAAAATCAGAAAAAGAAAAACTTGCTGACGTCATGCTGACGTCAGCCCATCTTCAACCTCCAGAGAAAATCGCGGCCGGAAAAATCTTCTCCGATTCGATTCCAAATCCTCTCCGATTCGTGCGGGATACGATCTCCGAAGCCCCCTATATAAACCCCAGGTCCCCGCCGCCGTTTCCCCTCTCAAACCCTAGCTTCATCGCCCCCAGGCTGGCCGCAAACGCCGCCGCCGTGCGTCCATTACCGACGGCAAGTTTCTCCAACTCCGGCGAGTACGAGACCTCCCGAGCCCTCCCACTGCTCTCTTTCTCCTTATTTTCCCTCTGCGCATCTTTTTCTAACTCGGCCGTATTGCTTTCGTGCGCCAGAACGCCGTCCCCGTCATCGACAGGGGCTGGCCGCCGCCACCGCAACTCCGGCGAGGAGTAACTTGAGCACTAGAGCCCCCTCGCCACCAACCGACCTCTCCATCGCCCTCCCCGCGACGCACCGCGCTCGGGGCTGCCCTCCTCGCATCCGGGGAGGCACGGCGACGACCGGAGCGTCCACGCCGGAGCCCGCGCTGCCGTCAGCTCCTAATCTCCGGCAAGATTGCGCCGCCACCTCCTGGAAACCACGGTGAGCCTTTGGATCTATTTTTAACGGCTTAGATTAGATCGTTGTGGACGAAGCGGTACGCTCCGATCTGGACCGTCAGATCCAGATCTGACGGCCCAGATCAGATGACTTAACCACGTCAGCGCCTACGTGGCATGCCCCGTCAGCGCACAGTCAGCGCTGACGTGTATAATCAATTTCGTAATTAAATTTAATCGGCAGTTTTGTAGAAACACCCCTGTCACTTAGATCTCTCACAACTTTTCAACCACAACTCCAAATTTAATAATTTTTATATATTTGGAAAGCTCTCGACATGTAGAATATTTTGGATCTGACAAAATTCAAATTTGACTTAGTATAAAATATTCAAAATTCAAATGGAAATTTGAGTATATTTGTAATAACTTTAAATCTATAAATCCAAAAATTGCAAATAAATATGTTTTAGAAACTTTGGAATATTTGTAAATTAATACCACTGCTATAAAATATTTTTGAGTAATTTTTGAATGATTTCATAGTTGTGTGTTTAATTTGAATAGTTTGACTAATTTTGAAATAACTTTTAATAGAAACATTATTTTGGATTAAATCCAATTGCAATAGATTTAATTAAATGCTCTCTGTCTATTAACATTAATTATAAAATTTTGTTATAAAAATTTAGTCATAGGAAACTTTAATCTTATAATTATTCCTTTTAGTATATTTTCCAAAATTAGAAATTAATTAAATTGCATTTATAAATTCATGCATATTTATAAATAAAACACAAAGGTTATTTTTATGTTTCTTGTGATTTAAGATTTCATTTCATTCATAGCATATTTTATATTGTAGATATAATTCTCAAAGGAAAACCCCTCTTCAATAGTTTTCTCTAAGTTAGGATTATTTCAAACTTAGTATTTTGTGAAAAGTGCTATGCACTAGACACTTAGTAGTTTTCAAGATGGAGCTAGAAGACCATTGAAGGACTTAGCCAAAAACAAGACTTCAGAAGTATCTTCAAGGAGGAAACACTTAGAAGAAAATCAAGAAGAAGTTCATGAAGGACTTAGAAGAAAACAGACTCTGGAAGCATCCCCAAGATGTCAAGCACTTAGAAGAAAAGTGAGAAGAAGTTCAAGAAGGCCAACCCCCTTTCTATTCTCTAAGTCTTTCTCTCTGTCTTTCCTTCTCCCCTGAGATTTCATGAAGACTAAGTAAAACCAAGACCAGCCTCGAGGATACAAGAACCATCAAGTCTGAAGATTCATCAAGACTACCAAGAACTCAATCAAGACCCCATCCAGAAGAAAGTTACAAGTCTGGAGATGAAGCCTGGAGGACAACTACAACTTTCTTTCTATCTTTCCCTCTTTCCTAATCTTGTCTTTAGACTTAAACAAATTTTGATCATGATGTTATCATCTTGAAGTTGTTGGATCCTAGCAGCATAGTGGGATGAAGCGGCCTGGAAACAAACCTTACATGTCCACGTACATGAGACCTGTTCCACAATTCAAGTGGTTGGCCGGGTGTCTGTCTTTCTCACTATAGTGAATGTCCAATTTACAAAGAGTTGATAATAATTGTTGATCATCTTGAACAAATGACTTAGTATTTTTCTCTAAGTATTTTGCACATCATGGCTAAGCCATTAGAGTGCTTATTTCAAGAAGATATAAAACAAAGTATGTTTATCCAACTTAAGACTTTAGTCCTTAGTCCTTTTGGACCAACACATTTGCCTTGCATAAACTTAAAAGATTTCCATGGCATGAACAAGCATTTCTAGCCTTAGGAATATTTTGCACATCATGCATAAACATATTTTCCTTAGAAAGTTTTATAAAACTTATTTATTCATCTAGTATGTGTTTGTATGCATGGTGAGTTTGGCTTGCTGTTGATTGTTGTATTGTTGTTTGCTTATATTGTTTAGATTAAACGGAGAGCAAACGTTCGTTGTTGAAAAGAGTTTGTGAACAACGACAACATTCAAAGGCAAGTGGCACACCTCATAAACTTCCTATTTTTATGCATTACTTAGTGTACTTTTAAATGCATGTGTTGCTATGCTAAACCTGTGTAGAATCCCTTATACCTGTGTCTAGGTACCTATGCAATACTTAGTAGAATTATTGACGCTATGCAAATGTTGTTTTGTGAAAATCTAAATTCTACTAAGTTAAGAATGAAACACCTGGGTGGTAATTGGTCGGATGGTTTATGTTGAGTGGCTACTCGGTCCATTTCTATGGTTCCTATAGAGTATGTACACTTGAGAACGGCCACCCAGGAACAGAGGAATCTGAAGAACTCCGAGTGACGATTGCTTCCAGTGCAGCCATTGCCATATGGGCTCTGGCTTGATCAATTATGTTGCGTGGACTCTCTCCGGCTTGACAAGCAGATGTAGGGGGATGTTAGGTGGAACGGGTCAAGCCAGTATGGGGAGGGAAAATGCTTCTGAAAGATCTCGTCTCATTCTCTCCTTTCCTTATCACAAATGGTGTGTAAAGGATACCTTGGGTTGAATGGGTACAATGGTGAAAGTGCACAACCTCTGCAGAGTGTAAAACTAAGTACTTAGCCGTGTCCCCGGTTACGGACAATTTTGAGCAGCTGATCAAGGACGTCAACGGAGGATTCCACCATTCCAACTTCAAAAATATAAACTTGATGGGTGAACAAGGGTAGAATGAGACAGTGGATTTCATGCCACGGATGTCTCGAATAGAAGAAAAGTGTTTTCAAAAGAGTAGGAAAAATTGGCTTTATGCAAATTAGCCTTGAGCTCCACCAGCCAAATATTCATATAGGCCTTAGAGTTATTCCTTAAGTGTCCACCATAGTGTCACTTGCCAGACTCCATTTTTAATGGAATCTGACCCACGTTGTTGCAATATTTTTCTTATTGCAGATTTGATCAGATGACGAGTGAGGTTTCGTTTAAAGGTTTCGAGTCTACAACCAACATGTTTTCGCCTGTGGCAGCATGAAAGTTATAGAGACTCACTGCTATTGTATTTCCGCTGTGTACTTTGTCAATGCTAGCTTTATGCTATGCAACTTGTATCAAATATTTTGTAATTCTGGATCATCGATGTAATACAATTGACGCTTTGTTGTGATATTACATCGTAAACTGTGTGTGCAAATGAATCGATCCAGGGATTTGCACTATACACAGGTATCTGCCTTATTTAAAGTGCAGGTACGCTACAGTTATATCGTTAGGTGTAACGATGTGATGGACATACCCAGTATTTGTAGGACATAGTCGTTACGCCTTAAGACCGTGAGATCAACTCTTATTGTTATCCCTGGAAGATACTTTGATCGCACCAAACGTCATATCTTATATAGTGTGACAATAACGGTGATACTTTTGGGTATCGGAAAGGGGTAGTTGAGACGAGGGGTCAACAGCGGGATTTGTCAGTCCGCATAGCCAGATAGATACTCTAGGGCCCACTCGGTGAGATTATGTCAAATGAGTTTGCAAACATATGACTAGGTCACCAGCTGACATAATATCATAGACGAGTAGAAGATAGCGATGTAGGTAACGAGATCATGCTAGGTATGGAGATATCTGAGAATGATACTCGGACACGCTAAGTATCGCCATGACAAAGGGTTTAAGACTATACGTCCAGGTTTGATAGATGAAAGTCATTCTTTATATCACAGGGATTAATTCATGGGGTCCAGGCCTACGAGTTAGTCGTCGATCATAGAGGAGTCTTGATCGTACCTGTTATTATATCGAACCGCTAGGGTAACACACTTAAGGGGTTTCGACAAGACAACCGGAAAGGAAAGAGATCACCGGGATCGTCCCGCGAGGGGTCCGATGGAGATCGGGCAGCGCCGAAAGAGTTTTCGGAGCTAGGAAAAATTATATATATTATGTTTGATATTAATTAGTGTAATTAATATGGAAATATGATTTTATATATTATTTTCGAATTTATTTAGGCTGATTTCCCTAAATGGGCCTTCTGGTCGAAAGAAGGCCCATGGGGGGGGAAAACCCTCAAGGGAATTTTGTGGGGGAGGCTTGGCCGGCCTAGGTGGGCCAAATGGGGCCCACCTAGGGCCAGCGCACCATCCCTAGCCGCACCATGGCTGTGGGATAGTCCCACATTGCCTGGCTAGGGAGGTTGGCTCCCCCCGGGAGCCTCTATAAGAAGGGGCACCCCTGGCCTTTTAATACACGATAAATTCCCAATTTCTCTCTCGATCTCGTGGTTCCCTTGTCGGAGCCGCGCCGAGTAGAGGAGGGGGATCTCATCCACCATAGACCGCTGCCGCGCTGCTGATGTTCCGGTCCAAGTCTTCCGCTGCTCGTCCTGGACTGGAGCTTCGGAGGCCGTCGTCTCCACCGTATGTGTGTGACGCCCTGCGAGGTGCTGCGCTAGCGGTACTCGGAGGCCTACTTCCTCCACCCGACCTCGGGGTCATCTTCGTAGTCTTCGTCGCGCCGAGTTCTCCGCGACCTAGAGGTCGGCTACGTCGTCTTCGTCGTCAACGCTTGTGCGGGAGCGTAATCCCCGCTATTCGGTCTACGAGGGTATGTATTCCGATCTCCGCCGTACTACTATATCTGCATAGTGTAGATCTTGGCTAGTTTAAGGATATCGTTGCTAGGAATTTTTTTGTTTTCTGCACACGATCCCCTTCAGTGGTATCAGAGCCAATCTATCGTAGATATAGCTGTACTCTGTTAGAACCCGTGTTCTGCACGGGGGCACCGTTCCTGTTATTTGCTACCCTCTAGCGTGCACTTGTGATTCCAGCGACATCGAGTTGATGAAGCGGCCCAGACCGACTTTACGCATACGCTTACGCGACACTGGTTCCACTGCTAACATACGGCTTGTACCGTATCTGTGGCTGGCGGGTGCCTGTTTCTCTCTCTTTAGTTGGCTTTGCATTTTCAATGGAGGGCCCGAAAGGGATGCTTAAACATGCAATTATTGGATCGTTGTTGTGGTCATAAGGTTCGTAGGTATGAAGCGGTTCTATTTACGACAGCCCCAAGCCACGTAAAATATGCAAAAGATAAAGTAGAAGCGTCTAACTTTATTTTGCAGGGGCTATGTGATATGGTCAAGGTAGGTTTATTAAATTGTTTATAAACTGCGGGCGCCAAGAAGACCATGGCGCGATGGACTATATCACATTGCATTACATTTGATGATTTGTGTGCATCTTACATTGTGTGATTGTGTGTATAATATACATTAGTTACACGGCGGTAGCTATATAAGATGATCCCTTCAAAATACCACTAGTGTTGTCCCTCCAACGCGCACCACCAAGAAAGTTCTATGTTATGAGGCAGGCCGTGATGATCGGGTGTCAGACATCTCGTCGTTCACATACAGTGGGTGTAAGCCATGTTGCACAAGCGTCAGCGTGGAGGTTTTTGGTGGCGAGCCTAGCATATTCAGAAATATGGCCTCGGAACAGGGAGACCGAAAGGTCGAGCACGAGTCACAAAATTGGTGTGGCGGACAATTGTCTACTCTTGAAGTTGTGCCGCCGGCTCTGATGATGAGGGGTGGTGCAATGGATGGGGGTCGTGTAATCGCTTAAACGACCAGGAGGGATGTTCGTTTGAGTGGGAGTTCGGATAGTTATTTTTAAAAATACTAGAACTCAGAATATAATGAACAGAGTCTGATTTGCAAACCTTTGTAGATATTAACCATTGTGATAGCATCTTTTCAAATTAGGCGTCTTTTCAAATTAGGCGCATTCCTGCGATTGAGAAACTTAAAAGGTTGGGTCCAAACTTCATAGTTTTATACTTTAGCTTGAGGATACTCCTTGTTTAAACCGTTAGCTCTTTGTGTTACAATACCCGCAAGGAGATAAACCCGGAGATTCCGCTAACAAAAGATAATTTTGATTATGGGATTTTGTGCGGACGATATCATCATAGTCCAGTGTATGCTATGATCTCTGCCATAAAGAACCAACGGTGGGTACGAGTTTTTAGATCGCGAACATATGATATGGTCGCTAAACTCGGGGTACACCAAACGTTGGGTTGATGAAGTTTATCAGTACGTTGACTGATTGTCTTCTCAACCAAGATGGAAGAGAATACACACATTGAGGGCGCACGTGGCGGTCATACTTAATGACATATGTTCATGATTAATGAACATTGAGACGCCTCGCTCAGCTCAATTACTGGATGACAGACATCGTTGCCAAGTGCAAATCCTCTGTCATAGACTATGTCATGCAAGGGGAATCGTTCACTTTCATGGTTCTTGATTACGGTGGAAGTATCAAGAAAATGAAACAGATCGCCGAAAGTCATCAATGATGATGGGGTATATATGATATACATGTTATGAATGTTTTAGCTAAGCAAGTACTCGCAGTAGTGACTAAGTTTTGAACTAGTCATGTTTTGTGAAAAACCAGGTTTACTGTTTGAGTAGCTTGAAAGGATGAGGCGACATTGCGTGTTGATAATGGCAATCAAGTTGTTGTGATGGCCATAGACACTCTCCCTCTAGATCTACCATTTGGGTAAATTCTTTATGATCGGGTGCTGGTATGATCGTTACAAGTGTGTCTCCTCTAGCGAGACACTTGTTCATACATGATAGTGACAAATTTGGTGTCCTATATTTATGAAGTAATGATCATATGCCGATTTGAATTTAGATGGTGAAGCTCCCACATTCATAATATTAATGCCAAAGGATACAAACTTAATAAAGACACCACATATGTGTGGCACTACCGTTTAGTCATGTCAATGTTATAGTCAATGCATTAGCTCCACACCGGATGGATCTACAAGTCCTAAGATTTGATCTTTTGACACTTGCAAAATAACTGTGACACCGTTTTCGGAAAACGGGCATATAACTTATTGATAGTCATACATAGAGATGTATGTGGTTCAATGAAGTAATTGACGGGTAGTGGAGACCTTTATTTCGTGAACTTCACTGAACGTTTTGAGTATAGCTTGTTGAGAATCGTGCATTTCGGTGTATGTGAATCAATGAAGTACTTTAACGTGTAGTGGAAGTCTTTATTTCATAGACTTCATGAATATTCGAATAGATATGTGGATATCTACTCGGGGAATGTTGGTCTGGAAACTTTGATTCAATCAAACAAGTCCAGAATGAAGTAGGAAATAAACTTAACAAGAAAATCAAATTCCCGCGATGCATATCAAGTAAATAAAGATTTGAGTTATAATGTTGGCACATAATTGGAAGACTTGTGAGAAGAGTTCCACAAATTACGTCGCATGGAACACCATAGTGTCATGGTGTGTTAGGACGTCGTAATTGCACCCTATCGGATAGTGTGTGGTAAATAAATCTCTTACCGAATTATTGTGATCATTAGAGTCATATGGTAGAAACGTAACATTCACGTTAGCAAATAGGGAAACCATTTGAATCCATGGAGACAATACCATACGAGTGATGGCATGACTTTTAGCCTGGATTGTCGTTTCAGCAATTTAGTGTTTCGATGTGATCAAACCTAAAATGTATTAATCTTTGTAGTGTACCGTACCTAAAGAGTTAGTTGGGTACATGTCTCACAACATAGGCAAAATCTTTGCCGGAATATACCTTGCGAAAGAAATAGTTTCTTGTCCGAAGGTATAAGTGAGAAAGAAAGTAGAGCAAGACGAAGTTGGTGAACTTCCTCTCCAGACATCAGAGTGGCGCAATTGAAAGTGTTTTCGGTGTCAGGCTCCACAGCTTGAAAAAGCTGATGATTCAAGATCATGATGTTCTGAGCTCATACTAAGAGCGTAGGCATACGAGGTTGTGTTCCACACTGTGTGTTACGACAATCTTGCTATGAAGGTCATATTAATGGAATATGATAGACCTACGAACTACGAAGAAGAGATGGTGAACCTAACTCCGAGAAATGGCTATGAGTCATTTGTGATCCGAAATAAAATCCATATACGATTACCAGGTATTGACTTGGGAGATCTTCTTGATGGCATCTAGGATGTTAATAGTATATGGAATTTTATGAGAGAGTAGACATTGAGCAGATTCGATTTGTCGTGAAACAGTTCCGACAGACCACATGAGAGTCTGTCTCAAGTGGCGAAGCCTAAATCTATTCTGGGTCGTTTAGCAATCACTATAATTTCGAATGAGAAATTGATAGATGGATAAGGAAACCATGTTTCTTAATAGTGTCATTAAGAAAGAGTTGGTAATCCTGAGGATGCTAAACATGTATGCAAACTTCGGTGGTCCATTCATGGGCTGAAGTAAGCATATCGGAGCTGGAATCTTCACTTTGATAATGTGATCAAAGGATTTTGGAGTTGTCCAAAATAGTTGAAGAAACCTACATTTGCAAAGAAGTGAGTGGGAGAAAAGTAGCTTTCATTGATCTTATATGCGGAAGGCATATTTGAGTGGGAGCTAAGTAGCTTTTCCTTGATCTTATATGCGGAAGGCATATTTGTGTGGGAGCTAGGTGTCATTCGTGATTTTGTATTTAACAACATATTGAATGACACAGATCCTCTATTAGAGTGTAAAGGATTATTTAAGTGATTAAATTTTCTATGAAATGAAGTTAGGAGTATTAGGCATCCGATTTATAATTGTATAGATCAGAGGGGGCTTAATAACATTAAGTCGGAGTATTTCCTAAGTCAGGATTCTGAAGTGTTTCAGAAAAGGACAAGCGAAGAAAGAGGTTCTTGCTTGTATGACTAGGTAAAATATTAAGTTAATTTTGACTTTTTCAGTGATAGAAAATGATGTTCGACATTCTCTTTGTATCACACATAGAGTCTATCAGACTGAAAGCTCGACTTAGTGTGACCCAAGTTCTTGGTTGAAGAACAGGTTCTAGAGTGATCCTTGTGTGGATCAATGAACAAACGTTAAGTTTATTCTTCAGTGTCTATGAGAAATGAAGATAGTTTTTCTAGTATCGGGTAAGAGTGGAATGGCAACTTGCCGTAAAGCGATTACGATGATGCAAGTTATTACACTGACCCATACGACTAGAAATCTCATATAGGAGATGTCATTTATTTGAAGATAGACATGGTTAGTTTGCGAAGTCGCATATGAATGCACTGTCGCATAATCTACATAGGTATAAAAATATATCGCGACTTCAGAAGTAGCAAGTGTGATTGGACTGAGCAGTTTTCGGAGCATAGGTGGTCCCCTTAATAGATCTCTTAGACTTTTAAGGCGCATGCTACGTGAATGCTCGAGTCTCAATCCTTCCACTGGGATATATTTCACCGTCATCGTAAGATACGGGATGATGTCAAACTAGGTGACATAGAAGTGTTGCAAAGCACATATAGGTCTCAATGTGTGAGATCTATTGACTATATTCCTCTTCCACGAGGCGAGCAGGCACCAAGATGCTATGGGTGTTGAGCTTTTACCAGGTTGTAAACTAGATTAAGTATTACTCTAGTGCAAGTGGGAGACTGAAGGGAATATGCCCTAGAGGCACTTAATAAACATAGTTTATTGGCAATATCCCAAATCGTTCATTATATGTTTTACACCATGCTATAACTGTATTAAGCGAAAACATTAATACAGGTGTGGTAGATAAAACAACTAGGCCCCTAATAGCTTCTACTATGACTAGTTTCGTTGCGCGATTGATGATCGAGGTTTTCCGATCATAGGGCATGGCGCCGGTCGGCAATGGAAGTCATATCGTTAGGTGTAACGATGTGATGGACATACCCAGTATTTGTAGGACATAGTAGTTACGCCTTAAGACCGTGAGATCAACTCTTATTGTTATCCCTGGAAGATACTTTGATCGCACCAAACGTCATATCTTATATAGTGTGACAATAACGGTGATACTTTTGGGTATCGGAAAGGGGTAGTTGAGACGAGGGGTCAACAGCGGGATATGTCAGTCCGCATAGCCGGATAGATACTCTAGGACCCACTCGGTGAGATTATGTCAAATGAGTTTGCAAACATATGACTAGGTCACCAGCTGACATAATATCATAGACGAGTAGAAGATAGCGATGTCGGTAACGAGATCATGCTAGGTATGGAGATATCTAAGAATGATACTCGGACACGCTAAGTATCGCCATGACAAAGGGTTTAAGACTATACGTCCAGGTTTGATAGATGAAAGTCATTCGTTATATCACAGGGATTAATTCATGTGGTCCAGGCCTACGAGTTTGTCGTAGATCATAGAGGAGTCTTGATCGTACCTGTTATTATATCGAACCGCTAGGGTAACACACTTAAGGGGTTTCGACAAGACAACCGGAAAGGAAAGAGATCACCGGGATCGTCCTCGGAGGTGTCCGATGGAGATCGGGCAGCGCCGAAAGAGTTTTCGGAGCTAGGAAAAATTATATATATTATGTTTGATATTAATTAGTGTAATTAATATGCAAATATGATTTTATATATTTATTTTCGAATTTATTTAGTCTGATTTCCCTAAATGGGCCTTCTGGTCGAAAGAAGGCCCATGGGGGGGAAACCCTCAAGGGAATTTTGTGGGGGAGGCTCTGCCGGCCTAGGTGGGCCAAATGGGGCCCACCTAGGGCCGGCGCACCATCCCTAGCCGCACCATGGCTGTGGGATAGTCCCACATTGCCTGGCTAGGGAGGTTGGCTCCCCCCGGGAGCCTATATAAGAAGGGGCACCCCTGGCCTTTTAATACACCAATAAATTCCCAATTTCTCTCTCGATCTCGTGGTTCCCTTGTCAGAGCCGCGCCGAGTAGAGGAGGGGGATCTCTTCCACCATAGCCTGCTGCCGCGCTGCTGATGTTCCGATCCAAGTCTTCCGCTGCTCGTCCTGGACTAGAGCTTCGGAGGCCGTCGTCTCCACCGTATGTGTGTGACGCCCTGCGAGGTGCTGCGCTAGCGGTACTCGGAGGCCTACTTCCTCCACCCGACATCGGGGTCATCTTCGTCGTCTTCGTCGCGCCGAGTTCTCCGCGACCTAGAGGTCGGCTACGTCGTCTTCGTCGTCAACGCTTGTGCGGGAGCGTAATCCCCGCTATTCGGTCTACGAGGGTATGTATTCCGATCTCCGCCGTACTACTATATCTGCATAGTGTAGATCTTTGCTAGTTTAAGGATATCGTTGCTAGGAAAAATTTTGTTTTCTGCACACGATCCCCTTCAAGAATAACCTATCATGCTAAGCAGGTGAAATTTAAATAAGACATACAGACGACTCACCCAAACAACTCTAAGCGTGCACTACGACTCGCAAGGCCAACAGATAAACATGCAACAGGTATTAGGATGTGGGGATAAAGCTGTATGGGCTGCAGGATAAACATGTGATGGGATCGCGATAAAGAAACGAATACTAGGGTAGCAGAGATCAACGTCAGGAATGAAAGACAATGTATAGGTAAACAAGCAAAGTTTGCTTGCTTGGAATCCCGCATGGAAGCAGATCTTGTCGTTGCTCACACATCTCAACGTCTTATCCGCTAAGAAGCAACAAACACTGGAAAGCGTAAAAGATGCATTTTACAACTACGGAAAAAGATTCAGCATGATCATACGAGAATGATGCATGGCATGGCAGGATGCAATAGAGTGCAGGTAATCCAAATTAAGCGGGAAAGCAACCCCGGCAATTAATATTTAGGTGCAAGTTATTTATTTACCAGCAATATTAAATGTTGGTTAACATGGCAACACATGGCATGGGTGATCTAATTAAATTAAATGGAATAGGCTTTATATATTTATTACCCCTAACATTCCATATTTAATTATTTAGTTGCAATTAACAAATTATACTAAACAATTACAATAACAGATGCAAAATGGCATACAAATGGCATATTAATATTCCTTGCATTTTCTGATACATAAACATATAAAGATTATTTTGTTTGGAGTTGTAGATTAAAAGTTATTAGCAAAACAAGATTAGGGGTGTTTCTGTAAATAGCAGGGACCTGTTGGTGAGGAAACAGTGTTGGGGAGGTGCTCTGTGTAGAAAACTGCAACCACAGGGGGCTCTGCCAAAGATCCAGATCCAGATCTGGATCTGGCGTTTTGTTACCGAGCTGGTGGATAGCCAAAGCGACTGACGCGCGGGCCCCAGCGCCACGTGGGTGTAGACTGGGCGCGGGTAGAGTTTGCTGACGCCCACAGTCACTGACTGGTGGGGACGCGTTGTCAGCGAACAAAAGAAAAGGTTGGCGTTTTTATCTACCGCCGCGGTTCGAACTCGGAGCGCGGGTGAGCAGGGATCGGTGGTGTTAACCACTTGGGCTGGATGCATGTTGTTGCTGTGAACTGCGTCGGCCCGATTTTTAACTGAACCGCGCAACCCAAAAGTCTGACGAAACTGAACCAAAACGACTAACGAAACAGACACAAGAACGGACGGTGCGCAGCGGCGGGAGATCGGGCGCAGGCGACCTTTTCTCGGGCGGCGCTGACCGAGCGAGTGCGTGTGGTGGTGCGGGGAGCCACAGGTGCTTGCGTGTGCCTGCTCGGTGACGAAGAGGAGGACGGGCGGAGCGTGCCCGTGTTCGTGTGTGTGCAGGGGAGTCGCGTCCGTGGCGGTGCGCACTCCGGCGCCGGCAGGAATCCGGCAACGGCGCATCCAGCGAAGGGGGAAAGAGGCGGGATCGAAGCGGCTCACTGTGAGGGGCTTGTTGGCGAGGGGGACGAGGCCGTAGACGTCCGGGCCGAGCAGTCGGTGCGGAGGAAGCGGCGGGTGCGCGACATTCGGCGTCGAGGAGGACGCGCTCGGTGCGGCGACATCGGAGGCTCACGGGTCCGATTGTTGGCAGTCGAGGACGGAGGAGAGTGATGGAATGTTGTTGGCGCGAGGAGGAGGAAAGGGGGTGACGGAGGAGCGGCGCGGCGGCCCGACGATCTCCGGTGATATTGCCGGTGTAGAATAGAGAGGGAAAAAGGGGGCGGCGGCGCGAGGAGGGGGGAGAAGGAGACCTAGGGTTCGGGGGCGCGCTGCGGCTTGCTAAAAGGAGGAGGGAGGCAGTGGGCAGCAAGGTGGGGGCGAGGTGCAGCGACTCCATGGCATCCTCCACGCTGTAAAGCGAGGAGCGACCGTACAGAGGAAGGGGACGAGGGAGATGGGCCGGACTGGGGTCGGGCTGGGCCAGGAGGAGAGGGGACATGGCCCAGGGAGGTCTTTTTTTGTTCTTCTCTGAAATTTAGTTCTTTTATTTAATTCTTTTCTGTTTTTGTATTTTAAGACAAAAGAGAAAAATAATTTGTATAGAGAAACTTTACAAAATAGTTTTTGTTTTAAATAGGCAATTTAATTATTGTTTCCAATACACAATTTAATATATTAATTTGAATATTTGAAAAGAATTTAAATACCACATTTAAATTAAATTGATTTGCATTTAGATTTAAAAGGGGAAAAGAATTTAAATCGAGTTGAATTTAAATGCAATAATATAAAATAAGATTGACAAATGCAAATGATTCATGATGATGACATGTTGATGCAAAAAGAAAAACAAACAATTTTCTAATTGGGAAAAATCCCGGGGCGTTACAATCGACACCACTAACAAGGGATCGCGTCACGCGATCCACGCCGAGACCACAAGAAGAGAGGGGTAACTACCGAGTCTTCCGGCTTCGTGATGAACTTCTCGACACCACTAACAAGGGATTGTTGCTCCACCTTGAAAGTCTCGACACCACTAACAAGAAGAGTTGATCACGTCGATGAAGATTCGCGAAGATCGAACTAATAGGATAAAAGGCAAGAAATCGTCCACCCACGTAGAATCCTAAACTTTGAAAGTTAGATAAGAGAAGAGACTCCAAAACAAATAAGGTAAGAGGAGAATGGAATAGAGGTAAGGAGTAAAAAGAAACCTATTGAGATATTTTTCAAAAATAATTTTAGTCAAATAGTTTTCGACACTCTAGAAACAACGACCGTTAGCGAGGTTATCCTACGGGCTTTTGCGGACCCGTTGCTTCGATAGCCAATCGTATTGAAACAACAAGGAGATCGAAACCAAGGCTCTGATACCACTTTGTGACGCCCGAAAATCGGTACTAGGTAGATTTAAGCGATCCCGCCGAAATCCGCATAATAACGATTTTAGGTCGCCCACCAGACATAATGTGCACGCCGAAACATGCGCATTATGTGGGTGGAATTGTGATAACATTACAACAGTTCCGATACATCCACAAATACAACAGAAGATATAATTGCAACAACGACTCGAACGAGTCAAGATACAAATGATACAATACAAAGATTCAAATGACAGCTGAAGCAAAAATAGTATCCGACTACGGAGAAGATGCAAATTGGACTAAGAGTCCTGAAGATAATCAATGGCGCCATATCCCTGCCCAGCCAAGCCGGAGGGATTCCCAAGCTAATGTCGTCGGACTTCAAACCTGTTGACTGCACATAAAGCACATCCCAAAAGAGGGTCAGGGCACTCCCTGGCAAGCAAAACCGACTTGCCTACTTTCTACACCATCTCCCAAAATATAGGGGAGGTGGACTTAGCGGCAGCAGCACTAGCAACCTAAAGAGAGACGCTACAACTTCCGTCTAATTAGAGAGGGATAAGAGAGCGCATAAGTAAACAGCTACTACTAACACCAATATTAACCCATTCTCGGATTAACCCCCTCAACCAAGTATGAGGAAGCAATTCGGGAATACTCACACATTGAACAATTTTAGTTACCAGTTATTGTGAAAGTAATTCTATATTACTAGTTAGGTTAATTACCAATGATTAGGTGTAAGTTGTCTATGATCTAATTAGCCAGCATCATCACCAAGTCGTCCATAACCGTGGACACGGCTCATCGATAAGATTATACCCTGCAGGGGTGCACTACTGGACTCGTACTTGTTCGATCAAGCCCAAAAGCAAAGCCAGAAGTTAGGGCATCTCATCACGGCAAATCTCTTCTCCACGAACCATCCAGGGAACCGCATGATTTTGTGCACGGCTAATCAGGTCCAGTGCCCGCGGGATCGACCTTCATAGCACTCTAAGAACGTGCCACCCTATATGAGAATCGACTACTCCATCATCATGAGATCGTTAGGTAACATATGCATGCATCAAATGGAAAGCCCGAACTACTTGCGGCGCCCTGGATAAGAGGCGGATTAGATCGAAGCCGCGGGGGGCTCCATAGGGCCTCCCACAAGCGGTTAGTGCGCTCAAAATTGGATCCGAGGACAAGAACTGAGTTCCTAGGTCGACACTTAGCAGAACAAAGCACCTCCCAAGGCCTTCTGCCGTTGCCTTATCTTTTAATTATAATACCCCAATATAAGACAACATTTTTTAAGGTAGAATAACCTATCATGCTAAGCAGGTGAAATTTAAATAAGACATACAGACGACTCGCCCAAACAACTCTAAGCATGGGCTACGACTCGCAAGGCCAACAAATAAACATGCAACAGGTATTAGGATGTGGGGGTAAAGCTGTATGGGCTGCAGGATAAACATGTGATGGGATCGCGATAAAGAAACGAATACTAGGGTAGCAGAGATCAACGACAGGAATGAAAGACAATGTATAGGTAAACAAACAAACTTTGCTTGCCTGGAATCCCGCATGGAAGCAGATCTTGTCGTTGCTCACACATCTCAACATCTTATCCGCGAAGAAGCAACAAACACTGGAAAGCGTAAAAGATGCATTTTACAACTACGTCAAAAGATTCAGCATGATCATACGAGAATGATGCATGGCATGGCAAGATGCAATACAGTGCAGGTAATCCAAATTAAGCGGGAAACCAACCCCGACAATTAATATTTAGGTGCAAGTTATTTATTTACCAGCAATATTAAATGTTGGTTAACATAGCAACACATGGCATGGGTGATCTAATTAAATTAAATTGAATAGGCTTTATATATTTATTACCCCTAACATTCCATATTTAATTATTTAGTTGCAATTATCAAATTATACTAAGCAATTACAATAACAGATGCAAAATGGCATACAAATGGCATATTAATATTCCTTGCATTTTTCTGATACATAAACATATAAAGATTATTTTATTTGGAGTTATAGATTAAAAGTTATTAGTAAAACAAGATTAGGGGTGTTCCTGTAAATAGCAGGGACCTGTTGGCGAGGAAACAATGCTGGGGAGGTGCTATGTGTAGAAAACAACAACCACAGGGGGCTCTGCGCAAAGATCCAGATCCAGATCTGGATCTGGCGTTTTGTTACCGAGCGGGTGGATAGCCAAAGCGACTGACGCGTGGGCCCCAGCGCCACGTGGGTGCAGACTGGGCGCGGGTAGGGTTTGCTGACGCCCACATTCACTGACTGGTGGGGACGCGTTGTCAGCGAACAAAAGAAAAGGTTGGCGTTTTTATTCTACCGCCGGGGTTCGAACTCGGAGCGCGGGTGAGCACGGATCGGTGGTGTTAACCACTTCGGCTGGATGCGTGTTGTTGCTGTGAACTGCGTCGGCCCGATTTTTAACTGAACCGCGCAACCCAAAAGTCTCACGAAACTGAACCAAAACGACTGAAGAACGGACGGTGCGCAGCGGCGGGAGATCGGGCGCCGGCGACCTTTTCTTGGGCGGCGCTGACCGAGCGAGTGCGTGTGGTGGTGCGGGGAGCCACGGGTGCTTGCGTGTGCCTGCTCGGTGACGAAGAGGAGGACGGGCGGAGCGTGCCCGTGTTCGTGTGTGTGCAGGGGTGTCGCGTCCGTGGCGGTGCGCACTCCAGCGCCGGCAGAAATCCGGCGAACGGCGCATCCAGCGAAGGGGGAAAGAGGTGGGTTCGAAGCGGCTCACTGTGAGGGGCTTGTTGGCGAGGGGGACGAGGCCGTAGACGTCGAGGGCGAGCAGTCTGTGCGGAGGAAGCGGCGGGTGCACGGCGTTCGGCGTCAAGGAGGACGCGCTCGGTGCGGCGACATCGGAGGCTCCCGGGTCCGATTGCTGGCAGTCGAGGACGGAGGAGAGTGAGGGAATGTTGTTTGCGCGAGGAGGAGGAAAGGGGGCGACTGAGGAGCGGCGTGGTGGCCCGACAATCTCCGGTGATTTTGCCGGTGTAGAACAGAGAGGGAAAAAGGGGGCGGCGGCGCGAGGAGGGGGGAGAAGGAGACCTAGGGTTCGGGGGCGCGATGCGGCTTGCTAAAAGGAGGAGGGAGGCAGTGGGCAGCGAGGTGGGGGCGAGGTGCAGCGACTCCATGGCATCCTCCACGCTGTAAAGCGAGGAGCGACCGTACGGAGGAAGGGGACGAGGGAGATGGGCCGGACTGGGGTCGGGCTGGGCCAGGAGGAGAGGGGAGATGGCCCAGGGAGGTTTTTTCTTTTCTTCTCTGAAATTTAGTTCTTTTATTTAATTCTTTTCTGTTTTTGTATTTTAAGACAAAAGAGAAAAAGAATTTGTATAGAGAAACTTTACAAAATAGTTTTTGTTTTAAATAGGCAATTTAATATTGTTTCCAATACACAATTTAATATATTAAATTGAATATTTAAAAAGAATATAAATACCGCATTTAAATTAAATTGATTTGCATTTAGATTTAAAAGGGGAAAAGAATTTAAATGGATTTGAATTTAAATGCAATAATTTAAAATAAGATTGACAAATGCAAATGATTCATGATGATGTCATGTTGATGCAAAAAGAAAAACAAACAATTTTCTAATTGGGAAAAATCCCGGGGCGTTGCACGAACCATGATTTGGAGAAAAATGATCCACTTGATATATTTATAGTGGAATAACTACTGAATCTAGGATAATCCTGGATAGTTTTGCTAGTTTTGTTTTCAGGAAAAGGACTCCCGAAGAAGCTGAAGAATTATTGGCTACAATATGCAAGAATAATGATGATTGGGATATTCCTGAACCTACTACAACACCTCCGCCAACACCGAAGAAGAGATGTATGATTGAATTAAATGAAGAAACGATGAGGGAAGCTAAAAGATCTCTTCAAGAAAGTGGTATTTAATCTAAAGATGTGAAGTATTTACCTCCTATTGAAGAATTATGTAAGCCTATTCCCCTCCAACCGTAATTGAGGTACACTCTCTCCAAAGGTTTGATGATAGAGATATCCCTTACTCTAAACCTCCTGCTCAATGCTTTGATGAATTTGATGATTTTATTGTAAAGCAAAGTAATTTTAATTCCAGAATAGAGAATCATTTAATGAAAAATTCTCATGCTATTAGTGATTGACATGATATTGTTGAGAGAACTGCTAATGATGTCAAAGTGCTCATTATACACTTTCATATGGTTCCAACCCAAATAGATCAACTCACTAAAGTGTAAAAAGAATTGCTAGTAAATAACTCTATTGCTAAAGAAAAACTTGTTCGTGAAGTAACAACTAGAGGTGGTAAATCTACTCAAGACCCTTTGTATCCTGAAGGGCATGATAAAAGAATTGACCAAGATTCTCAATGAGTGAATGAACCTAGTATTCCTTCTAGGAAAAAGATAAGGAAACATAAAATTGTTGTGGAATCCTCTGAACCTGTTAATGATCCTAATAGTATATCTGTTTCTGATGTTGAGACTGAAAGTGGTAATGAACACAACAATGATAATGCGAATAACAATGATAAAGATAAAAAAGTTAATTCAGATCAGGAAGACATTGAAGAAGAATCTGGAAAACATGCTAAAAATAAAAAGTACACTAAAGAAGATTTTATTGCTAAGAAACATGGTAATGAAAGAGAACCTTGGGTCCAAAAACCCAATGCCTTTTCCTCCTAAGAAACTTAAATCTAAAGAGGAAGATCATTATAATAGATTTTTCGATTGTATGAAACCATTGTTCTTACAAATTCCTTTGACTGATGCTATTAAATTGCCTCCTTATTCTAAATATATGAAAGATATTGTGACTAACAAAAGGAAAATTCCTAATGAGGAAATATCAACTGTGCTTGCTAATTACTCTTTTAATGGTAAGGTTCCGAAGAAGCTTGGTGATCCAGGTATACCTACTATTTCTTGCTCTATCAAAAATAATTATGTTAAAACTGCTCTATGTGATTTGGGAGTTGGAGTTAGTGTTATGCCTTTCTCTCTTTACAAGAGACTTTATCTTGATAAGTTGATACCTACTGATGTATCTTTGCAAATGGCTGATAAATCTACTGCTGTTCCTGTTGGAATTTCTGAGGATGTTCCTGTCCAAATAACTACCAATTACTTAATTATGACTGACTTTGTTGTTCTTGAAATACCTGAAGATGATAATATGACTGTTATTCTAGGAAGACCTTTTCTAAATACTACAGGGGCTGTTATTGACTGCAATAAAGGAAAAGTTACTTTAAATGTTCATGAAAAGGAGCATACTATTTATTTTCCCAAGAAAGTTGATAGAATGCCTGGAGTTAATACAATTACCAATTTGAAGTCTATTAGAGTGAGAAGTATTGATTGCCCATATAAAGAAGAATTCAAAACTCCCATGATCGGATCCATACCAATTCATTATAAGGTAACATGAGTGTCTCATATGGTCTTAAATCTTTTATGTCATATAAAATTCATTTGGTGGCAAGACTTGATCAATCTTGTTAACAAGTGCATTTTAAATGCATAAAGAGGCTAAACAATTTTCTTTCTCTCATACTTGTTATACCAACTGTAATATTACTTAGTTTGCAATGTTTAGTTTAATTTGTTGTTAGAAAATAATTTTTCAGTATTGAATTTAATAATGCAAAATACCAGAAAATGAAAAAAAATAAAATTTCTCAGAAAATTAAAAAATTTATATGAAAAATCATATTTTCGAGGAGGCACCAGGAAGTGCCAGAGAGCCACCAAGGGGCCCCCCTGGTCCACCACATCACTTGGTGACGCGGCAGGCCTTTGGCCGAGCGAGCTAGTGGTGTGGGGACCACATGCCCCCCCAGTTGCTCTCTCTCCTTCCTTTGCCTTCCTCTTGCCCGAACAATCACTCTTGCATATCTCAAACTTGTGTTCTTGCAGCTCATCTCCTGGGATTTCGATCTCCACATTCAGCCATTTTCTACTGCTGAAATTTGGTGCATCTCCTCTCTTGTATGTGACTCCTCCGAATATCCAAGTAGAATTTTGTTTAATAGTCTATATGTGAAATATTTTTCTGTTGTAGATATCTTGTTTAGTGAGTTTGAATGCTTGTTCTAAGTTTAAGAAACTAGTTTTGATGCATGCTTAAGCCTCTAGCAAGTCACTATAGTGGTTTCCCTTCATTTAGTTAGCTAAAAATTGATTTTTATGATGTTTGTTGAAAATTTCAGAAAAGGAAGATGCATAACTGTGACTTTGATGAGGTGTTTGAGGGAGATTATCAGAGGAGGACAAGGCATCCAAGGGCTGCCACTCGTATTAGGCAGTCCTACAACGAGGAGATCCTTGCGCCGACGTTCGGAGATGAGGGAGATGCGGGAGCTCCACATGCCGCATCTCACCCTTGTTATAATTTCCTTCGTGCTGCAGGTTTACTTGAGGACTTCCAAACTCTTGTTGAGAGAGTGGGTTTGACCTCCTACATGAGGGATGAGAGGCCACAATACTATTGGCTTACCAAGACTTTTTCGGAGACCTACACTTTCAACACCAGGTCTTATGCGAAGGCTATTTGTTTCAAGATATATGATATGCCTTGTAGCCTAACCTTGCAGGAGTTTTGCGGGATAGCTGGTACAGCGGATGTGGAGACAACGGTGAGAATTGTCGCGAATCCCCCGGAGTTGGCACAAACCTACCAAGAGGTGACCGATAATGACACCCGCTCCGCACAATGCGGCAAGATAAGGAACATCCAATTCCCTGGTATCAAATATTTTGTCTACTATCTTACTACTAGTGTGCTTGGTAGGGAAAACACTAGCAATGTTTCTAACTTACAGCTTGCATTTCTTACAGGTGCCCTTAAGGGTGAATTCATGTATAACCTTGGCTCTTTGATTGTTCGCCGTTTAGCGGCTAGAGGCCCCATCTTTGGAGGCATTATTGCCTTACGTATTGCTAAATATTTGGGGCTGCCCATTGATCCTAATGATGTACCACTTGAACCATGTTATCTTGGCCTTACTACAATAAAGGCCATAAATTTGTTACTACTAGCTCCACTTTGGAGAACATTATGTTTAGAGTTGTTTGTGCTGACGATCGTGAAAATGAAGTCTCCTTGCCACAACCTTCTTTGTTAAGTCTTGACAGGAGACCGTGCTCATACTCGCTGGTAGAGTTGGAGGAGCAGTTGAGCGTACTTGGTTTTCACCACTCGCATCGCAGGCAGGAGCTACCGCTGACATGGGGCTACCTTTCGGGTAGCCCACGATAAGGCTACCTGGGCCGCGCCAAGGACATGGAGGCCCACAGAAGGCCCACGCGGGGTACCATGTAACCTAGTCCAAGTCGGTTAGGTCGCATAACCTGCCATATATGTAGTTGCCATCGGCATCGACCACCCGAGACCTGGCAACCTATAAAGCCAGGAGGGTTGCTCGTCCCAAGGGACACGCTCATAGCCACCGCCACAAACCCTAGCGAGATCGCAATCTCGCCATTGTAATCGCTACCCGCATCAATAATCAGACAAGCAGGAGTAGGGTGTTATCCTCCGGGAGCCTGAACCTGGGTAAAACCTTGCTTGTCAGCCGTCGTGATCACCAACACCTCTCTCTCTCCCCCATCAATCAACCCGGGGTGCACAACCCTGGGACTTGTCGAGTTAACACCTCGTCAATTGGCGTCGTCTGTGGGAACGTCAAACAAGTGTTGGAATCATGGTCGCTCCGGCTCCATCCGCAATGAAGATCGGCGTCTGCGCCGCCAGGGATTCGATCCGCTTCGGCTCCTTCGAGTACGTCCTCCACCCGCCGGCCCACCGCTCGGTGTACGCCGATCTGGACAAAGGTATACACATCACCTTCGGCTCCATATGCTGCTGCATCGATAGTCGTGGAATACTCAGGTCTACGGCTACCGCGCCACGCGCGGCTACGTCACCCGAATCGGCGACCCTCGCGCCTTCGTCACCACCCGCGAAGATCGCATCTGTTGCACCCGCGGAGGCCGCGCCCGCCGAACCCGCGAAGATCGCATCTGTCGCACCCGCGGATAACGCGCCTGCCGCACCCGCGAAGATCGCATCTGCGTCGACTACATCGACAATTTCAGCAACGGCCGCACGGATCGAGTCTACTACCACAACCTCGGTCGCGCGGTCGACTAAGTCAAGATCTACCTCAACTGTCGCACCCGCACGGGCGACCAGGAGCTCGCGCCCGACAGCCGTGTCACGCGCGCCTCCATCCTCGTGGAAATTCCAAGTCTACCCCAAGCCCATCGCACTCGCCCCGGCGAGTGCGAACACAGGGACAATCGCGAGAAGACGGGACAACGACTGCGCCGCGCGCCACGTTGCAGCAATTTTCGATCCCGAGCAAGACTCGGGCGACAGAAGCAGCAGCGGCAGCACCAACTCCCCGACTCAAGTCTACCCCAAGCAAGTCTTCATGGCTGGCACAGCACCACAGGGCGACGACGAAGAACCCGCATATCCGCTAGAAGTGGACATGCCGGACCAGACTAAACTTGTCATCACACGGGACATGGCAATCCAAGCCATGAAGCATGTGGACGAGGGCACGTTCCCCCCACCCATTGCACCTCGAGACGACCACCTGGCGGTCCAGTACTTGCTACGCAAGGAAGGCGAGCGACTCCGCGCCGAAAAAGCCGACTTACTCCGGCGCAAGAGGGACGCAGACGCATCGAGTGCCAGGCGAGCCGCCCTTTCCTTCACCTCCTCTACGGAAGTTAACCAAGGAGCACGGCGAAACAGAGCCCGCGTTCCCCTCATGGCAGAAGCCGATCGAACCAGGCTCACCCGCAACCTCGACTCGTCCTTCGTCACCGAAGATGAGAACGGGATACCCGTCCCAAAGACGGCGAACGCCGCCCTGATCTCAGTCGAGACATATCTCCGGCTCACGCAGCCACCGGAAGGGGACGCGCGCTCCCTTCTCCACAAGCAGCAAATTGCCTCCATAAGGGCAATCGAAGAAGCGCTGGCGGCCAAGGGGCCAAGCAACCGGGCGCACGAACCAACAACCTCGGGCATCACAGCGGCACAACGACAACCAGTCAAGGACCTTCGCGATGTCCTCACGCAGAAGACGGTGGACCGCAACCGCAAAGAGCGTTCGGCTGGAGTTGCGAACCTCGACGACCAGGCCGACCGCGACTTCGAGCCGTGCGGCGCGGCGTGCTTCAGCTTCAATATCCGCGACACTCGCATGCCAAAGGGCTTCAAGCTGACAGCAGGTACCCCAAAGTATGACGGGAAGCAAGATCCACGACTGTGGCTCGAGGACTACCTCATCGCCTGCACCTGCCAAGGCGGGACATCGACTACGACAGTGCAGTACATCCAGCTCATGCTGACGGATTTGGCGCGCGGGTGGCTCACAAGCCAACCCAAGGACTCTTTCCGAACATGGGAAGAATTTCAGGATAATTTCATCAAGAGTTTCTCGGGAACATTCGCAAGGCCAACGACCTACATCGAGTTGCAGGCCTGCAAGCAGGAAAGGATGAGTCGCTCCGATCCTACATTCAGTGATGGACACTCCTCCGCAACACCATGGAACCCGTCTCAGAAGACAGGGTGATGGACGCCTTCATGCACGGCGTCGCTCGCCGCGACCTCCGCGAGGAATTTGGTAGGCTCCAGCCGAAGACCACAATAGAGCTCATGAAGACAGCCAACCAGTGGGCCGAAGGAGAGGACTACGTCCGTGATACTTCCCCCAAGAAAGAGGTCGAAACAAGCAACTGGCGTGAGGCACGCCAAAAGAAGAAGCCACGTTACACCCACGATTCAATCGAGCTAGTAGCGGCGGGATATGAAACCCCCCGTGAGGACAAACGCGACAACAGTCGACAGTACGATCAAGGTCGACAGTCCGGTTCGATTCAGTATAACCGTGGCAGCAGCAGCATTGGCCACAATGATGGAGGCCAGAAACGCGAGTGGAAGCGCCCGTTGACCCCAGCAGAGGCGCTGATGCAACCCTGTAAGCATCACTCGTTCCGCAACCCGGAGACAGGCAAATGGGGTTCCAGCCACCTGCTGAAGGATTGTCGCAAAGCAAGAAAGATATACCAAGCCATGCAGCAAATCATCGCTCCAGTACAGGCAATACAGGCAGCCCCGCAGCTGGCCATCCAGGCGGCACCCGCAAACAACAACCAAGTGCAGGCGGCGGGAGCATTCCCCCAGCCGCAGCAGCAGCAACAGCAACAAGGTCAGTCGGCAGCAACCGACACGTATCCACCCGCACGGGGACAGCTGAACATGATCCAGAAGGGACCCCCATCGAACAGGCGCCAAAAGCTCATCACCCGCCAAGTACTTCAGGCCATCAATAGCCCGCGCGCGGTACCAGACTACCTGCGCGGGTCCGAGACACCCATCACGTTTTCCAGGGAAGATCACCCATCCGAGGTAACCCGACCCGGACACGCCGCACTCGTGATTGAGGCTCTGATCGGCGACTACAACTTGAAGAAGGTGTTCATGGACGGAGGCAGCGGCATCAACATCATATTCGCCGATACCCTGAGAAGAATGAACAGGTCGACAGAGAAATTGCCGGAGTCGGAAACCACTTTCCACGGCATAGTACCAGGGCAAGCAATCACGCCCATGGGAACAATCACACTCGACGTCATCCTCGACACACCCGAGCACTTCAGGAAGGAGTCGATAGACTTTGAGGTCGTCGACTGGAAGTCACAATACCACGCCATCCTTGGGCGCCCAACCTTTGCCAAGTTCATGGCAGTACCCCACTACGCCTACCTGATGGTCAAGCTGCCCGGGCCGAAAGGAGTAATCACCGTACGCGGCGACTTCGGACTCTCCAACAGCTGCGATCGCGAGTTTGCCAAGATTTCCGAGTTCTACGGAGTCGAAGAGCACTTCAAGGCCATATCAGCCGACAACGACAAGACCCTTTTTCCGTCTCGCAAGAAGCCAGCTAAGGACGCAGCATTCAACACGAACGACGACACCGTCACCCACCAAGTCCATCCGACTGATAGCAGAAAGACGGTCAAGGTCTCGTCAAGTCTGACCCCCGCATAGGAAAGCGCGCTCGTCGAGTTCCTACGCGAGAACTGGAAAATCTTTGCATGGCAACCTTCTGACATGCCAGGGATACCCAGGGAACTCGCCGAGCACTCTCTAAAAGTCCATAAGGACGCCAGACCAGTCAAACAATCCATGCGACGCTTCTCAGGACCCAAGCGAGACGCGATCACCATGGAAGTCGACAGATTACTGCACGCCAAGTTCATCCGAGAAATCAAGGACTCGGACTGGGTCGCCAACCCGGTCCTAGTGGAGAAAAAGAAGACGAAAAACTACGCATGTGCGTTGACTTCACTGCAGTCAAAAAGTGTTGCCCCAAGGATCATTTCCCGCTCCCGCGGATAGACCAGATCATCGACTCGACAGCATGCTACGAGCGCCTGTCCTTCCTGGACGCCTACTCAGGCTACCAGCAGATCAGGTTGAAAGTCGAAGATGAAGAGAAAACTGCATTCATCACACCCGACAGCGTCTTTTGCTACCAGACAATGCCGTTCGGGTTAAAGAACGCAGGTGCCACGTACCAGCGGACAATGCAAGTGTGCCTCAAAGGGCTCATCGGGCAGATCGTCCAAGTCTACGTCGATGACATCGTCATCACGACCCGAAAGGAGGATACCCTAGTCGACGACCTCCGCAAGGTCTTCGCCGCACTCGATGTATACCAGATCAAGCTCAACCCAGAGAAGTGCGTGTTCGGCGTGCCAGCCGGAGAGCTACTAGGGTACCTCGTATCTCTAAGAGGAATCGAAGCGAGCCCCGAGAAGGTGCAGAACATTCTCACAATGCCAGCACCAACCAAACTCCGCGAGGTGCAGCGATTAGCCGGCCGAGTCGCAGCTCTCAGCCGGTTCATTAGTAAGTTGGGAGAGAAAGCCTTACCTTTCTACCAACTGATGAAGAAGACGGGCAAGTTCGAGTGGACACAGAAGGCGCAGGATGCGTTCGACCATCTCAAGAAAACCCTGACAACCTCTCCAGTCCTCGTAGCACCACTGGAAAATGAGCCGTTATACTTATACGTCTCAGCAACAAACAGGGTGGTGAGCACGGTACTCGTAGTCGAACGGGCATAAGAAGGGCACAGTCACCCGGTACAAAGACCCGTCTACTACCTCAGCGAAGTCCTCACCCTGTCCAAGCAGAACTACCCGCATTACCAGAAGCTGGCGTATGGAGTCTTCATGACCTCCAGGAAGGTCGTCCACTACTTCTCCGAGCACCCGATCACGGTGGTAAGCTCCTCTGGACTAGCAGACATTCTCACAAATCAACGTGCAACAGGACGAGTCACCAAGTGGGTTGTCGAGCTAGGACCATGGGGGCTGAAGTATGCTCACCCGAAGTCCACCAAGGCCCAAGTCCTCCCAGAATTCACCACCGAGTGGATAGAAGCCCAGCTACCAAATGTCCCCGACTTGTCCAACGCATGGACAATGTACTTCGATGGCTCCAAGAAGTTCATGTCAGCCGGGGAAGGAGTTATGCTCATCTCCCCAAAGGGCGACAAGCTCAAGTACGTCCTGCAGATGGACTTTCCGACACCGTCTAACAACGAAGCCGAGTACGAGGCCCTGATCCACGGCATGCGGATGGCCAAGAACTGCGGGGCCACGCACCTCATGATATACGGCGACTCCTACCTGGTGGTACAGCAAACCATGAAGTCCTGCGACGCCATCGCCGACAACATGATCACCTACAGAGACCTTTACAACCAGTTGGAGGGCAACTTCGACGGCTGCGAGTTGCGGCACATCGGCCGCAAAAACAACGAAGAAGCCGACGTCCTCGCTAACATGGGATCAGACAGGGTTCCAGTTCCACCCGGCGTCTTCCTCGAGCGCATCACGCAGAGATCCATCAAGACTCAAAACACAACAAGCACTGCAACAGCAAAGGGCGATGCTAACCCGCCAAGCTAAGACAAGGTCCCCATGGAGGTCATGCTAGTCGAAGCTACATGGACAGGACCGTACCTGGCGTACATACTGCATCAGAAGCTGCCAGCTGACCCAGTCGAAGCAAAGCGCATCATTAGGCGCTCCAAAAGTTTCACCGTCATCAACGGAGAGCTCTACAAAAGAAGCATCTCAGGAATCCTGCAAAGGTGCATAGATCCAGTCGACGGCCAAGCCATCTTACTCGACATCCATGCGGGTATCTGCGGGCATCATGCCAGCAGTCGAGCATTGGTGGCCAAAGCACTACGAGCCGGGTTCTACTGGTTGACAGCCATGCAGGACGCCGAGGAGCTAGTAAGGAAATGCACATGGTGCCAGGAGTTTGCCAACAAGCCACACGCGCCAGCGTAAGAACTTAAGACAATACCACTAGCCTGGCCCTTCGCCAAATGGGGTCTGGACATGGTGGGCCCGTTGAAGAAATCCTCACCCGGAGGACACACTCACCTCCTGGTTGCAGTCGACAAGTTCACAAAGTGGATCGAAGCCGTGCCCATCACAAGTTCGACTGCGTCCACAGCAGTCAACTTCATCAGGTCAATCATCTTCAGATTCGGAGTGCCGAACGGGATCATCACCGACAACGGCTCGAACTTCACAGCCGAAGAATTCAAAGATTTCTGCTCAGAGCAAGGTATCAAACTCAGCTACGCATCCGTCTCGCACCCGCAATCCAATGGGCAAGTGGAGAAAGCCAATGGCCTCGTCTGCAGCGGCATCAAGAAGCGACTGCGCGTGCCACTAAAACGCGCAGCGGGCGCATGGGTGGAAGAACTACCGTCAGTCCTTTGGAGTCTACGAACAACGCCAAACAGATCAACCCAATACACTCCGTTCTTCATGGTATATGGTGCAGAGGCGGTTCTCCCCTGCGACATCAAATTCGACGCACCGAGAGTGGTCGCCTACGACGAGTCGGATGCAGAAGAGGCACTCGAAGATAGCATGGATACCCTAGATGAAGCACGTGACATCGCCCTGGCGCGATCAGCCGTGTATCAGCAAGATCTGCACAACTATCACGCTCGGAGGCTGCGACCAAGAGCGTTCGCTGTAGGCGACCTGGTTCTTCGACTCAAGCAGAAGAAGGTGCACAAGCTCGCTTCCCCATGGGAGGGCCCATACATCGTGACAGAAGCAATCAGCAACGGAGCTTACCGCCTGAAGGACTCGAAGACGGGAGCAGACTGCAGCAACTCGTGGAACGTGGCACAACTTTGCCGGTTCTACGCCTAGTTCGACCCAATCTAGGTACAAGAAAAATCAGCGCGGCAGGTTTCAGACGCACTCTTTCCCTCACCGGGGTACCTAAGGGGACTGGAAGGGTTTTAATGAGGCGGCCTGTTCGCAAGAATCAATAAAGTGATTTGAAGCAAATCTGTCTCCATTACCTTTCACACAGGGGAAGCTAAAATCCTAGGCCGCCACTCGAACCACTCGGGGGCTGCGCCACACAGGTTGAAAGAAAAGCTTAGGCCGCTACCCGAACATACTCGGGGGCTGCGCCATACAAGCATAAATCAAAAATCCTAGGCCACCACCTGAACCACTCGGGGGCTGCGCCATACAGGTCAAGTTCAAAATCCTAGGTCGCCACCCGACATACTCGGGGGCTGCGCCACACAGGTAACACTTGTAATCCTAGGCTGCCACTCGACTCACTCGGGGGTTACGCCATACAGGCCTTATCAGAAAATCCTCAGCCGCCACTCGAACTCACTCGGGGGCTGCGCTGTTCAGGTCAAGTTCAAAATCCTAGGTCGCCACCCGACATACTCGGGGGCTGCGCCACACAGGTGACACTTGTAAACCTAGGCTGCCACTCGACCCACTCGGGGGCTACGCCATACAAGCCTTCGCAAGAAATCCTAGGCCGCCACTCGAACAACTCGGGGGCTGCGCCATACAGGTCAAGTTACAAAAATCCTAAGTCGCCACCTGATAAAGTCAGAGACTGCGACACACAGGTCACACTTGGAAAAACCTAGGTCGTCGCCTAACATACTAGGGGACTGCGCCACACAGGCCGAAAATCAAAACAGGCATTTACACAGCAGAGCAAGCAGTTCAATTCTCATTACTCGCAAGTATTTTTAATCTAACACATTGCGACTTGCACAGGCATATTTGCAATCTATAGCTAACCCTGTACAGCAGACGACAGTTACCCAAAACTGCAAGCTCGACCTTCGGCGCATCGAGTGGGCCTACAAGGCGCTCACTCTGCCTCTGGACCTGCCCGATAATCTGGCGGGCAGCCGCCAAGGTCTCGGCGAAGTCGTCATCACCGGGCAAGCCATCCAGCACCTTATCGAGCGGAAGATGTGGCCGATGCATCCGGACATATGCCAACGCCGCATTTGCCCCAGCCACAAGTTGGGCGTCGACGACCTCCTTCAGCCCCTCACCGTCGCGAAACCTCTCCAACAAGGCGGACAACCCATTCGGCTGCGCGTTATGCGGGAAGTACACACGATTGATATGCCAGAGTGTCTTCGGACAATTCTCCAGAAGAAAAGCCGCATGCCATGTACGATCAAGCATAGTGGAAAGGGCGCGCCCTCTCGACTTGTTCACCCAGAATTGACGAGCTTCATAGGAGTCGCCGGACGCCTCTCGGGCAACTCGCTCTTCAACGCGATCCCGCTCAGCCTCCCAATCCGGGTTCACATCTGCACGCGCAAACTACAAGTCAGAACAATCAAGTTTCAACAAAGAAAGCAGCCGCCAAAAGGATACCAACCTTGCAGCTGTCGACTGATCAGATCGATCTCCCCAAGCAGAAAATCCTCACGCCGTGAGAATTCGGCAATAGGATGCGACCTGGAGCGGTGCAACAGCAGCTCAGTATTCTTCAGGGTCGCCTCAAGCTCAACCACCTTGTTCTTCAGGTACGTGATTATCCGTGCCGAAGAAGAAGCCTCGCCACTCGGCTCAGTCGCAGGAGAAGAAGAAGCACCACCGCGCACGACAGTCTGCCACGAATACGCAGAGTCAATACAATCATACGACTGATCAGCAAAGATACACTTGACAGAAGAAAACTCAATTTTAGCAAAAGCATTGTTGAAGGCCAAAAAGACCTGGCAGGACAATAGTCATTACAGAGCCAAAAGTTTAAGGTACCGACCACGGCGACTACCGAATTCCTATACTACATCTACTCTAAGGCCGCAGACTGCGACCGGGAACAACTCTTTCGAGTAGCAGCCGCCTCAGTCGCCTTAACAAGGGCCCTCTCAAAGAGTGCCACAAGCTGCACGGCCAGCTGGGAAGCACGCTCCTTCACACCACCCAGCGACGCGATTCGGCCATCTGGTCTTCGAGGAAAGCCGCTGACGACCTTCTCAAAGTCATCCGGAACCTGATGTCCTAAGAGGAGCTGGAAGGTGAGCTTGGAGCCGCGTACCGTGTGCGACCGCGTGAAGTCGGCGATGGTGGTCGCGTCCTCAAACGGCGCAGCAAGGGCGTCCACGGCTGCCGGCGGCTGGTCGCTCGGGAAGATGCTCCGGTGAACCACAGTAAGGGCTCCAGTCGACTTCTTCAGCGCGGCTGTGGACTTCTTCAGCGCGTCGGACGCATAGGCGTAGACCCGGTCGAGGAAGCCGACAGCAGTCGCAAAATCAACCGCGTCACTCGACGTGTCTTCCGGAGGAGCTCCACCGCAAATCTCTGCGCAAGGGATTCAAGGTCAGACAAAGAAAAGATCAAGACACAGTAGGCATTAAGCCGAAACTTACCCCCAAGAACACCGGCGAGTGAGAGAAGACGATCGACTTGAGTCTTCTCCTGGGCGACCCGCGCCAGCTCCCGCTCTTGAGACTCATGAAGAGCCTTCTCAAGCTCAACAACTCGCCCAGTAGCCTGGCCCAGAGAAGCACGCAGCTGGTCCCTCTCCTTCTCCAGGCGAACATAGGCCGCGGCTACGTCAAGCTGCTGGCGGTAGTACGGCTGAAACAAGAGCAAGATATTAATAAAGTTGCGGGCGACTATACTAGTCACCCACACCTTCGGGGGCTACTCCCATCGGGAGCGCTGATCGCGCACCCGATGAAAACTCAAGAATACAAGTACAAGCGCAAAGAACTTACGTGGTCCAGGAGGTCAGGGTCCTCTGAAGTCGAAGGAGGAGCGCGACTCGACGACACAATGCCAGCAGGCTGTGCACGCACCTCCTCCACCACCACTTGAGTCACCAATTCAGTCGAAGGGGCGGATGTGTGCTCCACGTCCCGAACAGGGGAGCTAATATCGCCAGAACGACGGCCGCAACAAAGACAGGCACATTGATCAGCTCAAAGATTGCAGCTACAAAACACAACTCGAAGAAAATAAAGCACCAACAAGTTCACCTGGTGGTTTCAAGGTCGTCGTAACTCCCCAGGGAGGGCGACGCCATCCGCGCAAACGAACGAGGAGCCGCGGAGCTGACCGGGGGAACAGCCAAGGGCTCATTCCAGTCACCCGAAGACCGCGCACCCGATGACGTCGCGATGGCCTCCTCCAAAACAACGTCGGCATCCCTAGCGGGTGAAGACGCGGTAGCAGAATCGCCACCACTCGGGAGCTTCTGCTTCTTCCGTACGGGCTCCTCCTCTTCGTCTTCATCCTCCACCTCTTCGTGGGGAGAATGAGCGGAAGGAATCTCGTCGTCGTCATCCTCCTCCTCGACAAATTTCAACTCGTCGTCGGGTCCGTTCTCGGGGAGAGGAGGAAGGCTGATCAGCAGGGACCGACCCTGAAGTAAGTAGACGCAAGTCGAATCAAGAAGCAAGTAGACGCAAGTCGAATCAAGAAGCAAGGAAAACAAGTCAACAACTCACCTCAGGAACGGGGTTCGATGCCCGGTAAGCAGCAACCGGGCACTTGACGTTGCATGTATCCGTGACTCGGAGGTTGGTGATGGATCTAACTTTGGCTTCCACCTCCTCATCGTCAAGAGGCTCGGTGCTGACGCCCTCGACGGCCCACATCGGGTGGGGCCGAGCGCTGAGCGGCTGCACCCGAAGACGGAAGAAGGTGGCCATCTAGAAGACGCCACCCGCCTCGCGCCCAAGGATTTTGGTGAGATCGCGCAGCAGGCCCAGCAGAGGCCTCACGGCTTCCTTCTCCCCAGCAGTCAGTGGGTGCGTCCAGGCTTGAGTCTTCCGCATCCCACGTCCGCTGTCGAATGCCACCAGGCCATCCTGGCTCGACTGGACGTAGAACCACCTCTTGCGCCACCCCTGGACGGAGTCCGACTTCTTCATCTGGAAGTACGCGGTGTCACCGCGCACTTGGATTCCGAAGCCGCCCACGGGGAAGGGCAACCCGCTCTTTCCAACGTTCTTGTAAACGAGGAAGAGCGACTTCCACAGTGCCCAGTGGGGCGCGACACCCAAAAAGCACTCGTAGAGCACAATGAAGCCCGCGATGCTCAAGACGCCATTGGGGGTCAGATCATGGATCTGAACCCCATAGGCATACAGGAGACCGCGCACAAATTCGTGCAAGGGGAACCCGAAG
Source organism: Poa annua (assembly GCA_026929855.1). NCBI lineage: Eukaryota > Viridiplantae > Streptophyta > Magnoliopsida > Poales > Poaceae > Poa > Poa annua. Next base: position 39,851,499 of record CM049429.1, on the reverse strand, counting down.
CCCCGCGGAAGGAAATCCACGAAGCAAACGCGTTCCCCATCCCGGGGTGTGGGGAAAACCTCTTTGCCAGAAGCGCGTACCTGGACTTGATCAGCAGGTGGAAGAAGACCTTGAGCGCGGAGGAGTTCGACCTCCGCCTTCTTCACCGACGACCTCTGTCAGTCGTCGTCGGGCTTCTTCATCAGCCCGGCTTCGTCGGCGGCGGCGGAGGAGCCAACGGCGCTCTTCGGCTTGCCCATGGCGCCGCGAGGCAGCGCAAGGTGCACGGACAAAAAGCACGGAGCTCTGGATGGCGGCGAAAATGGTAGAGCGCAGAGGAAAAGGAGGCCAGGACGATTGGAGAAGATGAAGGCCCTTGCGTCAAAACGCAGTACTTATGCCTCGAAAACGTTTCATCTCAACCGTACACAGAACAAGTGTTCCAAGTAGACACATCCAGCCGTCCATGTGTCGCACGAAGAAACCAACCGTCGCCGCCCACTTCGTCCACTATGCACGAAAACCGAGGCGTCATCATCATGTCGCGCAAATTTCGCGCCTAGTTCGGAGACGTGACAACTGCTGACCGCGGTCAGCTCTGACAGTGGGGCCCGCCACGTCACGTCCCATCGGGCGCAGAGGAGTGCAATGGATCGTCACCAATGACGTCATCAAGCCAACGGCTCCAAAAACAACTGAAACAGCTCGACAGAGTGATTCGAGTAGTCAGCTTCTTAGCTGAAACCAACAAAGTAGGATCGATTGCTGATCCGAGAACCCGAAGGAATCATTCGGGTGACAAAGAAAATCGAGTAAGCTCAGTCAGCTGAATCTATCTACAAGTAAGCCAGCAGGCTGAACTGACGCTTCACAAGAAGACCAAAGCAAAGTAATTCGATTGCAGGTGTTACTCCCATCGGGAGACCCCGGTTCGACTAAAGAAATCGAGTTCAAGCTAAAGATCAAGCAATCCAATGGCGCGTCCAGGAGGAAGAAGTCCTTTGCCCGACTCTACGCTTCGACCAAGCACTCGGGGGCTACTGACGTGGGGCTACCTTTCGGGTAGCCCACGATAAGGCTACCTTGGCCGCGCCAAGGACATGGAGGCCCACAGAAGGCCCACGCGGGGTACCATGTAACCTAGTCCAAGTCGGTTAGGTCGCATAACCTGCCATATCTGTAGTTGCCATCGACATCGACCACCCGAGACCTGGCTACCTATAAAGCCAAGAGGGTTGCTCGTCCCAAGGGACACGCTCATAGCCACCGCCACAAACCCTAGCGAGATCGCAATCTCGCCATTGTAATCGCTACCCGCATCAATAATCAGACAAGCAGGAGTAGGGTGTTATCCTCCGGGAGCCTGAACCTGGGTAAAACCTTGCTTGTCAGCCGTCGTGATCACCAACACCTCTCTCTCTCCCCATCAATCAACCCGGGGTGCACAACCCTGGGACTTGTCGAGTTAACACCTCGTCAACCGCCGGAGGATTACAGCGGATACCACGTCGGCGCATCCTCGAGCTCCTATTATGGGGAAAGCTCTTCGACATACCCCCCGCAACATCGCCGGATGGACACATTGGCCTTGAGCTCCACTTAGGCCAAAAGCCTAAGCTTGGGGGGAGGTATACCGATGCACACTCATTTACATGTCATTATCATTCGGTACTTTGTATATCCATGTTTTGTTTCAGTTTTTCTTTTGTCAATTTGTTATGCTTTGTTTGTTTTCTATAAACTCAAAAATACCAAAAAGATTTTTGTTATTTCTCTTGCTGTTTTGTTTTAGTATCTAGTATTAGTATGCTTAGTATTTATTTCAGTTCAATATGCAAAAACACAAAAATATTTTTCTTTGTTGTGTGTTGTTTCGCGCAGGGACAGATTTCTGTTGTCTACCGTTAAATTCATATCTTTTTACAGGAATGTCGGAATGACCTGAAATTTTGTGTGCATATTCCTGTGATGTGTACGCAATTTTAATTAGTTTTGAGTTTTCTTATATGGGAATATTAAGGCCCTAGAAAAAATCCGCCTTTGATGGCTGTTCTGTTTTTTTAGTTTCCAAATCCGAAAACCCAAAAATATTAGTTGTTTCTCTTTGCTTTTGTATAATTTTTTTCAGAGGTCATTATCTTCAATTAATCCATACAGCTTGGTTATTATCTCATATCTTTCAAGCACACAAGTGATAAGGCAATTATGATGATCTATGACAATTTCGAGTTGGGTAAGAGGCTGGTAATAAACTATATTTGTTTCTCATTTTTGTACATATACTCATTCATATGAGCATGCTTAGATGGTTCGCATAAGTTATATGTCGATTGGTGGATGCTTAGTAGTTCGTGTTCTCTTATGATCGTTTCCAATTTATTTATGATGGATGTCATGTCTCTTTGGATATCTACTTCCATTGCTTTGCTCATAGTAGAATATGACATTGTGGTATCCTCCTCTGAATAATTCATTTGAATTGACTTGGCACATGCTTACACATGTTATGACTGAAAACAAAAATTCAATTAAGACTTGATGACATATTTTGACTCAGAGTTCTTGTATCTTTATTATGCCTCCGTTAATTCTATTTTGTGGCAAGCATAATTATGACGGTTATTGCTCTCTTGAATTGTCGCTTTCCCATATTTTGCTAGCCTCCACTTGTACTTAGATGAGATAATGCTTGTGCTTCCAAATCCCTGAAAACAAGTTATTCCAAAGAGTCCAACATAAATACCTATGCATGGCAATTTCAAACCATTCAAGTAAATTCGCATGTGTTACCTTTAAAACCTTCAAACACTTCTCAATGTGTGCCACTGTTTTGAGCTCATGAGGAAGTATGTGGGGTTGCGGATATCAACCTTGTCGTTTGCCTTTGGACAGACTTTCGCCAACCAGACTAGTGACATATACATCCGCTTATATATTAATTTTCAAAAAGAGCTGGCAAATTGGGAGCCCTGTACCAAATTAATTACAACTTTAATTGTTGCATTATCTTTACATTTTTGCCATGATCTAATCAGTCAAGCAATGACAAAAGTTTTTGACTACATGTGTAAATGTGGGATGATCTGCCCTTGGGTAGAAATAACGTCCTTCATGGAAGCCGTTCTTAAGAAAGTCTGGTGAAAAGCGGGTAGAGTACCCATTACCAGTCGTTGACCTAACAACCACCACTCAAAAACATTTTTACCTCTGTTTTGAAAATGATAAGAAGCTCCATCACATTTTGAATCCCTACTTCCCTCAATGCAGGGCATATCTTTAACTTTACTGTTAAGTCTCCGTCCTTCTTTGAGCACATTCTCGAGAGCATAATTGTCATTCTTAGTGTAATGAGCTTGTCCCTTAATATGTTTCATCCTTCTTTGAGCACCTTCTCGAGAGCATAATTTTCATTCTTAGTGTAATGAGCTTGTCCCTTAATATGTTAACTGATGTGTAATCTAGATGCTTTTATCTTTGATATATTTATCTCTAGTCTTCCCTTGAAACTCAGAGGTTCCTGGGTATTTATGTTTTGATGTTACATTCGGGCTAGCGAGATACCACTTTATCATACTTTCTTATGATTACTGCAATCCTGTGAATCGATATGTTTCTTGTTATTTATAATCGTTTTAATTGGTATCTCTTCATGGTTTGCATAACTATTGGGTCACACCGTTTATATATGTCTTATTATGAAAATATTTACATTACATGAGCAAATGAATTAGTGAAAATTCTTTTATCGCACTCAGTTGTTAATTGAATTGCCTGAGGACAAGCAATAAGCTAAGCTTGGGGGGAGTTGATACGTCTAAAACGTATCTACTTTACCGAACACTTTTGTTATTGTTTTACCTCTAATTTGTGTGTTTTAAATGCAACTAACACGGACTAACGCTGTTTTCGGCAGAATTTCTCTGTGTCTCCTTTTTGTGCAGAAATATCAACTTTAGAGAAAAAGTCTGAAAGACAACCTGAAGTTATTTTCTATCCAAGGAGGACCAGGAACCACAAAGATCAAGCGGAGAGGAGGCACGATGCCTCCACACCACCTCCTGGCGCGGGTGGGCCCTGGCCGCGTCAGCAGGTGGTGAGGCCCACTCGGCCGCCTCCTCGCCACCACCTCGCGGCTACAAGACCCCTCTGACCTAAAAACGCTTAAGGGGGTAGCCACTTTTCCAGAGAACATCACCGTACGCCGCCGCCATCGTGAACCCTAGTTCGGGGACTAGAAGTCTCTGTTCCGGCACCCTGCCGGGACGGGGAATCGAACGGGATCATCGCCATCGTCATCTCCACCGCCTCTCCATCAACCATGCTTGTTTCCCCCATCCATGAGTGAGTAATTCACCGCTGTAGGATTGAGGGGATGGTAGGGATTTGATGAGATCACTCATTTAATAGCTGTAAGATTGTTAGGGCATGGTTGAAGGGGTTCCGGTGCAGAAAACAATAATTTTTCTAGCGTAAGAACGCCCTAACTAGCCAGGATCTATCTATCTAGTACATGCGATAACGGTGGCGGAACGGGTCACATACCTCCATGTAGACCGAAAGCGGGGATTACGCTCCCGCACAAGCGTTGACGATGAAGCTGTACGTAGCCGACCTCGAGGTCGCGTAGAACTTGCCACGATAATGTAGACGATGACGCCGGGATGTCGACGATCACCTGCGTCGATGGGCGTCTGGCGGAAGATGGCGTGGTGCCGGCGGCTAGGGGGTGCGCCAGCGGCAGGGCTGCTGGGTGGGTGAGACGACGTCGCCCAGTCTCCTCAAATGTGGCGCCTCCGAGCACTCGCAAGCATACAGAGCTTAACAACAACCCCTGGTCACTTAGATCCAGCTGAGATCGCAAGGGTAGAACTTTTCTGGAATCCCGCAGGGCAACGGCGCCCGACGATATAGCTTTGATGGAGAGAGGAGGCAAAACACGCGGAGAAACAACTCGTTCGACCTGCTACAAATTTAATTGTATTTTTATGTTATTAATCTAATTAATATGCCTTGCTATATAAAGGGGGAGTGGGTGTGCAAACACCTTAGCTCCCCCATGTGGGACTAAACAAAGGAGAGGTGGGAGGGTGAAGGAGATATGCCCTAGAGGCAAATAAATAAGTAGTATTTATTGCATTGTCTCATAAGTTTATAATAGGTTTGTGTATTATGCTATAACTGTATTAATCGGAATTATTAATACACGTGTGATACATAGACAACCAGGTCCCTAGCAAGCCTCCATATGAGCTAGTCCATTGGGCAACAGTTGATCGAGATTCCCGATCAAGGACAATGACGTCGGTTGACAATGGGGTCATCTTGTTAGTTGAATAAGGTGGTGGACATACGCAGAGTATTGCAATAAAGATCGTATTACGATGTTTGTCATTTGCAATAGATAAGAGTATGATAGCTTATTCCTTAGACCGTGAGACCGTACTTATTAATGCTTCGTAGGAATACTTTGAGAGCATCAAACGTTGTGTCTTATATAGCATGACAATAACGGTGTCCATCTTGGGTATTCCGAAAGAGCATCAAGACGTAAGGATCAAGAGCGGTATTTGTTCATTCTTGTAATGGAAAGATACTCTGGGCCCACTCGGTGATATTGCATCTATATAGCTGCGCAGCTTATGACTAGGTCATGGAGATGTAATATCGCAGACGAGTTAATAACCTTCGTCGGTAACGAGATACAACAAAGGCATCGGTGTGTCTACGATCATATCTCGGACAAGGTAGTATCGCAGAGACAAAGGGAATGAATATCATACTTATGGTTCAACGATGATATTCGTGGAATGCACAGGGGTCGTCATATATTTCCAGATATCCCTGACGATCATTGGTGAGCGGAGTGTCTCGACCATGTCTGGAGTGTTCCCGAACCGTAGCGTAACAAACTTAAGGTCTTTGCGACGCTAGGAGATAGGTTCTGGAATTTTATAGGAATTTGTTGTAGAGAGAGAATTGATACGGAAAGAGTTCCGGGGAGGTATGGAATGGTTCCGGGAATGTCCGAAAGTTGTTCGGGTGGTTCAGAAATAGTTTCGGAGTCATGGGATATTGAATTATATATAAATATATTAATTATGAATTAATGGGTTTTTTATATTAATTTAATATTAATTAAATAAAGGAAAAAGGGGGCTCCCACCTAAATGGGCCCTGAGAGGGCCCAAGAGGGGGAAACCGCACCCCACAAGGAAGGGGAAGGCTTGGGCCTCCAGTCCGAGTTGGACTAGGAGTGGGAGAGCCCATGGGGGGTTCGGCCGAACCCCCCCTCCCCTCTCTTCCTTTAGTCCCACATGGGGGAGCCAAGGGGGTTGGCACACCCCCTTCCCCCTTTATATAGCAAGGCATATTAATTGATTTAATTCATAGGAAAATCCAATTAATTCCCGATTTCTCTCTCGATCTCGTGGTTCCCAAGTCGGAGCCGCGCCGAGCTGAGGAAAGGGGTCTCTCTCCACCTAAGCCATACCGCAGAGCGCCGTTGCTCTGCGGGATTCCAGATAAGATCTACTCCTGCGATTTCAGCTGGATCTGAATGACCGGGAGTTGTCGCTAGGCTCCGTATGTTTGCGAGTGCTCGGAGGATACTCTATTGAGGAGCTTGGGCGACGTCGTCTCGCCCCCTGCAGCCGCCGCGCCTCCCCCCTCTGCTGCCGGCGCACCAGCCCTGGTGCTGGCACTCTGCCTTCTTCCGCCCGACGCCCGTCGACGCAGATCATCATCGACACCCCGGCGTCATCGACTCCGACATCGCGGCAAGTTCTCCGTGACCTCGAGGTCGGCTACGTACGACTTCATCGTCAACGCTTGTGCGGGAGCGTAATCCCCGCTATCGGTCTACATGGAGGTAATGTAACCCGTTCCGCCACCGTTATCGCATGTACTAGATAGATAGATCCTGGCTAGTTAGGGTTTCGATCGCTAGAAAATTATTGTTTTCTGCACCGTAACCACTTCAGTGGTATCAGAGCCGATCTATGCGTAGTACTGCTGGTACGGTTAGAACTCATGTTGAATGAGGGCGTCTTTCTTATATTTGCTACCCTCTAGCGTGCACTTGCGATGCCTTCGGTATTGAGTTGATGAAGCGGCCCGGACCGACTTTACGCGTACGCTTACGCGAGACTGGTTCCACTACTGACATACGGCTTGCACCGTATCTGTGGCTGGCGGGTGTCTGTTTCTCTCTCTCTAGTCGGCAAAGCATTTTCAATGGAGGGCCCGAAAGGGATGCTTAAACATGCAATTATACGATCGACGTTGTGGTACAAAGTTCGTAGGTAGGGAAGCGATTCTCTTACGAATAAGCCTATTTGCCACGTAAAACTTGCAAAACTAAATAAAGCTAGAGGCGTCTAACTTTGTTCTGCAGAGGCGTTATTTTATGTGACATGGTTACGGTAAGTTTTGATATTACTCGTACTGTCGGAGGGAAAGGAGGGCTCTGTAGACTCGGAGCCATGCCGGGGTGCCGGGGGCCAGGCACATGGCGCCATGAAGGTCTAGGCGCATCGACCATGTCACATCGCACTTCATTGCATCATTATTGTGTGCTGTTGTGTGTGCATCCTATTGATTGCTTATATGCTAGATATACAACGGCAGCATCATAAATAGGATGATCCCTAACAAATACCAAAATTGTGTTCTCCCTCGTTGCGCACCACCAAGAAAGTTCTACTTTATGAGGCAGGCCGTGATGATCGGGTGTCACACATCTCGTCGTTCGCATACAGTGGGTGTAAGCCATGTTGCACGCGCAGGGTCTTCGAGGTTTGATTGGCGAGCCTAGCATACTCAGAGGTATGGCCTCGGAACACGGGAAGATCGAAAGATCGAGCACGAGTAATAGAGTTGTTATGATCGACATTTTATGTCCACCTTTGAAGTTGTGCTGCCGGCCGTGATGATCGGGGGTAGTGTGGTGGATGAGGGTCGTGTCATCGCCATTATTATTTTTGGGATAATAATCTTGGTGTGGTGTGTTTTTGATAATGAGATTATAGAACTAAAACTCACCTACATATTATAAACTTAACCTTACCTCTTTTGCGATCACGTCTGTAGACTACGCAACTATACTTCGGTTACTTCCTCAAGAGCCCGGATGCTACATTAGAAGCCGACGGGTCCAAGTTCATTAGATGGTACAGGGGTTTTAGAAACATTCTCGAACACAACAACATTCTATATGTTCTCGATGAACCGTTAGGAGGAGGACCAGGAGATTCTGCAAGCGAGGAGGAGGAATATGATTTCCGTAGGCGTCGAGACATATTCATTGAAGTGGAGATCACCATGACCGTATGCCTGGCACCCGAGTTGAAAGAGATGTTTCGACGCAAGGAGCCAAGCGTCATGATGGATGCGATAAAGACTCACTTCGGAGATGAATTAAAACGTGAGCAATTCAGGCAGCTTAGAATGTTCCAGACCATTCACATGGAGGAGCATACCTGTCTGAAGACACATTTGAAGAGATTGTATGACATCTACTTCCAGCTGACGATGGTCTTCGATTACTGGATGGCAGATTCTTGTGCCATTCGGACTGTCCTGATATCTCTACCTCCTAGCTATGAGAAGCATGTGCGCAAGTACATTTTGAAAGCCGACGATATGAACTTCTACAAGTTCGTACGTGAGTTCCAGTCTCTGAAGGTTGATTCCATCGAAGGAGAGATCTTCGATGCAACAGGTATATATTTGATATATGCGGAATTATGAATTCGCCCTTGGTATATGATGAAGTATTTGATACTTGTTCTGTTTGTGAAACAGGTCCTGATTATCACATATATGCGGCGCAGTTTGATGTGACTTGGCGCTGAAGCTGGTAGTCAAGGAGTTGATGGCCTTTTGGTGTTCACGTCCTCAAGTTATCATAGTTATCATTAATAGTTTTTGATACGATCTTTTGTAATAGTGAGCGAGTGTGTGTGTCTTGATTGTTGCAAGACAAAGTTATTCATGTAATAAGACAAGTTCAGTTGTTTTATGTTATGGAACAAGTCAGTTGTTTTATCTTATGAATAAAGATTCCACATCTCAGTTACATTGATTGTATGATAAGTATTCATAATTGTAGAAATGATAAAATAGCGTGTCCTATGAATAAGAGTTCTATTACTAGAACAAACACCGTCGAGTTTAGTCATAAAAGCAGTGAAAGAAGTAATGGGTGTCTTGATCCATTTAAGTACTTCAAGTGTTTGGTTGATTGAGTTTGAAATCAAGTATTGAAGCTGCAATACTGGCGGAAATTAATTAAGTGTCATTTTTAATGATTAATTAATGGTGTTTACTACTTGATCCGAATTCCTCCATGACTTTGGTAAATAGGAGTATTTGCCCGATAAATTATGGAGTCTGAGCTTAATTTGATAATAGATCAAATGGGGTTTTTCAGAAGAAAGATTAGTGAAAATTGTATTCACAAAATTCGATCAAAGGACAGTATTTTTGAATTATTTTTTCAACACAAAAGACTCGTGGAAATTTGCTTCACAGAATTATAATGTCATATATAGTGATATGTGGGGAATTATAATCATGCTCTATTTTTAAATAAAGTGTGGTCGTCAGAATCAGTCTTAGAATCTCCTAATATGTTCGAAACATTATAGTCGATGTCCACTTTAGAAAATAGATATTTTCTCAACGAGAATTCGTAGGATCGACAGTAGTGTCGACATGTATATGATTATTCGATAATTCGGAATATACATGAGTGGTTCTTTGTAGATTGCTCGCTTTGGACGAGAGTATATTCCAGAATCAATTAGAAACAAAGTTCAGTGTGTTGTCTATGTAATTCCGAGAAAAGATGACTTTTCGAATTATGGTTTATGGATTGAAATTAGAAGTTTGGAATAAAGTGTCAGACTTATGTTGGAAGATGTTCCAAAGAGTATATGTCTGCTAATGAAAGTTCAGTGATTAAGAGTGAGGGAGACTAGAAAATTGTTTTCTGCTTGCAATCCTCTTCATAAAAATCATAATATTTTCATGAAAGAAACTTCTAAATAAAAAGCTATTATGCTTAATATTGCTGTCAGGTCACATCACTGTATTAAATGTTTCGGATCTTGTTGACAGATCAAGGTGCACTTTATGAATACAAAGAAAGTTGAGAAAGTATCGGAATACGAACAAAGGCTTTTCAGCCTGGAAATCCGAGTTGCGTTTAAAAGGATTAAGAGAGTAATTGTTGCTGCAATTCTTATTAGAGGAATAAGATTGTTTAGTCGTCATATAAAGTGTTATATGAAAATGTGACAATAAGAAAGACGCAGGAGCATTTCTTGTCAAGAAATGTGTCTTGCACAAGATCAAATTTGTTGACTACATTTATGTAGACATGCTTGAAGTCTGAGGGATTTGTATTAATGTAATACTGTAGTTTGTGTTAAATTCGAATTGATAGTAGATCAATGATTTTGGTTTGACCAAAATGTCGTTTTAAGTGGGAGTCATAGTTAGTTCACTCGGGTGAAATATGTGAAGAGCATATTTTTGAGTGGGAGCTCAGGAACTCAAATATGTGGATGACACGTTTTTGAGTGGGAGCTCGTGTTGTCAAATATGTGCAGACATATTTTGAGTGGGAGTCAAATTCACCTGGTGTAGTTAACACATTGTGAAGCTGTACCAATAGAATAGGATGAAGTTGTGAAACTATTTTAAAGCTAGTGTCTATTTGAAATAGAACGGGAATTTTAAATAGTTAGTCGAGTTGCTTTGGATTATATCTGAGGAGTCAGAATAGAATCAAAAGGATGGTCCTTTGGAATCCAATTGATCATTAAGAGTAATGATGCATGAAAGTAATGGTTGTATGACATGTGGGTCTATTATGTAATATTAGACATCATACAGAAACCATATTATCTGCTCGATGAAATATAACCGATGTTCTTGGAATAAGAGCATTTATGAAGGTAAATTTGGAATTTACTGAAAGTAGAAGTGCGTTAGTTAATGGATTGACATTTGAATGTCAAGTTTTCTACATTGGTGTGAAAGTATGTAGATATCGCGAGTTTGTAATTGTTACAAGGGGCTCTGCATGGCTGAGTGTGTTTTTCAGGCCAGTTATCTGGTTAGTATAATCAGAGTAAGCGCTGGGAAACGAAAGTCTCACTTAGTTACGGTATTTTCATATATGTTATTGGACAACATAATGATATCAAGCAAGTTGATGTCAATGGATCGCAAAAGCATGCACAATCATGGATTGTGCAGTAACACTTTTCCACAAGCAAGCATCATCGAATGATTCTTATTTGATAAGGGATTTTGATAAAGTAAAATGCAGCTGGTTTATTTGTACTCTAGTGCAAGTGGGAGACTGAAGGAGATATGACCTAGAGGCAAATAAATAAGTAGTATTTATTGGATTGTCTCATAAGTTTATAATAGGTTTGTGTATTATGCTATAACTGTATTAATCGGAATTATTAATACACGTGTGATACATAAACAACCAGGTCCCTAGCAAGCCTCTATATGAGCTAGTCCATTGGGCAACAGTTGATCGAGATTCCCGATCAAGTACAATGACGTCGGTTGACAATGGGGTCATCTTGTTAGTTGAATAAGGTGATGGACATACACAGAGTATTGCAATAAAGATCGTATTACGATGTTTGTCATTTGCAATAGATAAGAGTATGATAGCTTACTCCTTAGACCGTGAGACCGTACTTATTAATGCTTCGTAGGAATACTTTGAGAGCATCAAACGTTATGTCTTATATAGCATGACAATAACGGTGTCCATCTTGGGTATTCCGAAAGAGCATCAAGACGTAAGGATCAAGAGCGGGATTTGTTCATTCTTGTAATGGAAAGATACTCTGGGCCCACTCGGTGATATTGCATCTATATAGCTGCGCAGCTTATGACTAGGTCATGGAGATGTAATATCGCAGACGAGTTAATAACCTTCGTCGGTAACGAGATACAACAAAGGCATCGGTGTGTCTACGATCATATCTCGGACAAGGTAGTATCGCAGAGACAAAGGGAATGAATATCATACTTATGGTTCAACGACGATATTCGTGGAATGCACAGGGGTCGTCATATATTTCCAGGTATCCTTGACGATCATTGGTGAGCGGAGTGTCTCGACCATGTCTGGAGTGTTCCCGAACCGTAGCGTAACAAACTTAAGGTCTTAGCGACGCTAGGAGATAGGTTCTGGAATTTTATTGGAATTTGTTGGAGAGAGAGAATTGATCCGGAAAGAGTTCCGGTGGTCCGGAAGGAGTTCCGGGGAGGTATGGAATGGTTCCGGGAATGTCCGAAAGTTGTTCGGGTGGTTCCGAAATAGTTTCGGAGTCATGGGATATTGAATTATATATAAATAAATTAATTATGAATTAATGGGTTTTTTTATATTATTTTAATATTAATTAAATAAAGGAAAAAGGGGGCTCCCACCTAAATGGGCCCTGAGAGGGCCCAAGAGGGGGAAACCGCACCCCAGAAGGAAGGGGAAGGCTTGGGCCTCCTAGTCCGAGTAGGACTAGGAGTGGGAGAGCCCATGGGGGGTTCGGCCGAACCCCCCCTCCCCTCTCTTCCTTTAGTCCCACATGGGGGAGCCAAGGGGGTTGGCACACCCCCTTCCCCCTTTATATAGCAAGGCATATTAATTGATTTAATTCATAGGAAAATCCAATTAATTCCCGATTTCTCTCTCGATCTCGTGGTTCCCAAGTCGGAGCCGCGCCGAGCTGAGGAAAGGGGTCTCTCTCCACCTAAGCCATACCGCAGAGCGCCGTTGCTCTGCGGGATTCCAGATAAGATCTACTCCTACGATTTCAGCTGGATCTGAATGACCGGGAGTTGTCGCTAGGCTCCGTATGTTTGCGAGTGCTCGGAGGCTACTCTATTGAGGAGCTTGGGCGATGTCGTCTCGCCCCCTGCAGCCGCCGCGCCTCCCCCCTCTGCTGCCGGCGCACCAGCCCTGGTGCTGGCACTCTGCCTTCTTCCGCCCGACGCCCGTCGACGCAGATCATCACCGGCGTCATAGACTCCGACATCGCGGCAAGTTCTCCGCGACCTCGAGGTCGGCTACGTACGACTTCATCGTCAACGCTTGTGCGGGAGCGTAATCCCCGCTATCGGTCTACATGGAGGTAATGTAACCCGTTCCGCCACCGTTATCGCATGTACTAGATAGATAGATCCTGGCTAGTTAGGGTTTCGATCGCTAGAAAATTATTTTTTTCTGCACCGTAACCCCTTCAGAGGGGGGTTTGGCCGGCCTGGGCCTAGCCGCACCAGCCATGGGCCTCCCTCCTTCCTTGTGGTGCAGCTCCCCCTCTTGGGCCCTCTTAGGGCCCATTTAGGTAGGTGGCCCACTTTTTCCATAATTTAAATAATATTAAATTAATATAAAATATAATTAATATATGTAAATACTATTTAATCTCCCGTGACTCCGAAACATTTTCCGGACCACCCGAACATCTTTCGTACATTCCCAGAACCATTCCAGACCTTCCCAGAACTCCTTTCGAACCATCGGAACTCTTTCCGGATCATTTCTCTCTCTGAATAAAATCCTATAATATTCCAGAACCTTCTCCAGGTGTCGTTAAGACCTTAAGCTTGTTACGCTACGGTTCGAGAACACTCCAGACATGGTCGAGACCCTTCGCTCGCCAGTGACCGCCAGGGATACTTGGATGCATATGACGGTCCCATTCTACGAATATCATCGTTGAAGCATAAACATGATATCCATTCCCTTTGTTTCTATGATTCTACCTTGTCCGAGATGTGATCGTACACATCCAATGCCCTGTTGCATCTTGTTACCGACATAGGTTATTAACTCGTCTCCGATATTACATCTCCATGACCTAGTCATAAGCTGCGCAGCTATATAGATGGAATATCATCGAGTGGGACCAGAGTATCTTTCAATTACAAGAATGAACAAATCCCGCTCTTGATCCTTACGTCTCAACATACTCTTTCGGGACAACCAAGATGGACACCGTTATTGTCATGCTATATAAGACACGACGTTTGACGCTCTCAAAGCATCCCTACGAAGTAGCAATAAGCACGGTCTCACGGTCTAAGGAATAAGCTATCATATTACTTATTTATTGCAAATGGCAAACATCGTAATACGATCCTATTGCAATACTTTGCGTATGTCCATCACCTTATTCAACTAATAAGATGACCCCACTGTCAACCCACGCCATTATCCATGATCGGGAATCTGGATCATATGTTGCCCAGTGGACTAGTTTATATAGAGGCTCACTAGGGTCTCTGGTTGTCTATGTATCAGACGTGTATTAATAATTCCGATTAATACAGTTATAGCATAATACAAAGACATATTATAAACTTATGAGATAATGCGATAAATACTACTTATTTATTTGCCTCTAGGGCATATCTCCTTCAGTCTCCCAGTTGCACTAGAGTACAAATAAACTAGCTGCATTTTACTTCATCAAAACACATTATCAAATAAGCGTTATATGATAATGCTTGCTTGTGGAAGAGTGTTACTCTGACAATCTGTACAATACACAATTGTGCGTTCTTATGCGATTCATTGATAGCAACCTGTTTGATATCATCATGTTATCCAATAACGTATATACAAATACCGTAACTAAGTGAGACTTATGTTTTCCAGTGCTTACTCTGATTCTGTTAACCAGATAATTGCTTTGCAAACACACTCAGTCATAAAAAACTTGTAACTTTTACAATCCCGCGATATCTATATAATTTCCTACCTATGTAGAAGACTTGACATTCCAATGTCAATCTAATGACTAATACATTTCTACTTCCAGTAAATTCTAAATTTACTTTCACAATTGTTCTTCTTCTAAGAACATGTGTCAGATTTCATCGAGCACATAAAATGGTTCCTGTATGATGTCTAATATCACATAATAGACCAACATATCATACAACCACTATTATAGTGTATCATTACTCTTAATGATTAATTGGATTTCCAAGGACCAATCCTTTGGTTTGATTCTATTCGGACTTTTCAGATATAATCCAAAACAACTCGACTATCTATTTAAAATTCCTGTTCTATTCCAAAATAGACACTAACTTTTAAATAGTTTCACAACTTCATATTTATAATTAAATTTTACTGGTACAATTCACGATGTGTCATTTACACATGATGAATTCGGCTCCCACTCAAATTATGTCTCCACATATTTGAGAACACGAGCTCCCACTCAAAATATTTCATCTACATATATGAGGGTGCTCCCACTCAAAAATATGTCCCTTACATATTTTACCTGAGTAAACTAACTTTGACTCCCACTTAAATTCATAATTTATTTCGACATTTTGGTCAAACCAAAATCATTGATATTTCATCAATTCGAACTTAACACGAACTGCAGTATTCTATTAATACAAATCCCACAGACTTCAAGCATGTCTACATTTATGTAGTCAACAAATCTAATTTTGTCCAAGATACATTTCTTGACAACATATGTTTCACGTCTTTCTTATAGTTACATTTCTCATATAATACTTTATATGACGATTAAGTAATCTTATTCCTCCAATAAGAATTATAGTAACATTTACTGTTTTAATCCTTCTAAATGTAACTTGGATTTCCAGGCTAAAAAAAAGGTTATGTTCGTATTCTGATATTTTCTCAACTTTCTTTGTATTCATAAGATGTATCTTGATCTGTGTAATATTGAACTGTGACCTGACAGCAAATATTAATATAACAACCCCTTATTTGGAAGCTTCTTTCATCAAAATATTATGATCTTATTGAAGAGGATTGCAAGCAGAAAACAATTTTCAAGTCTCCTTCACTCTTATCATTAAATTTTCATTTGTAGACATATACCTTTTGGAACAAATTCCAATATTCTACCTTCTATGAATATAGCTCTGATACCTTTTTTCATCCTTCTAATTCTATTCCATAAACCATAATGCGAAAATCATATTTTCTCGAAATTACACAGACAACAACACAAGTTTTGTTTATGTTGGGTTTTGGAATACACTCTCATCAAATGTGAGTAATCTACAAAGAACTATTCGTGAATATGCTGAATTATCATATGATCATCTATATAATGACAATATTGTCGATCACACGAATTACCGTTTGAAAAATATCTATTTTCTAAAGTGGACATCTGCTATAATGTTTCGAACATATTAGGAGATTCTAAGATAGATTCTGAAAGACCACACTTTATCTAAAACAGGGTATGATTATAATATTCCGCATATCACCATATCAGATATTATAATTCAGTGAAACAAATTTTCACAAGTCTTTTGTGTTGAAACCATAATTCAAAAATATTGTCGTTTGATCAAATCCTGTGAATACAATATTCACTAATCTTTCTTCTGAAAAACCACATTTGATCTTTTATCAAATTATGTTCAGACTCATGATTTATTATGCAAATACACTTATTCACTAATAATCATAGAAAAAATAGAATCAAATAAATTTCACCATACAATTAATTTAGTAATCATCCAATACGACTTTCAACTAATTTCCTCACATATTGACACTTCAATATCAAATTTTAAACTTAATCAATTCGGCACATGCAACTTTTAAATAGATCAAAGCATCTATTACTTCTTACATTGCATTTATGATTAAATTTGATGGTGTTTGTTCTAGTAACAAAATCTTTTCTTCTTTGGACACATAATTTTATCATTTCCGCTTTTATGAATGTATACCATGTTATCATACAAGTAATGTAATTTCAGATGTGAAAACTTTATTTATAATATAAAACAACTGGCTTGTTCCATAACATAAAACAACTGAATTTGTCTTATTACATATATGAATAACTTTGTCTTGTAACAATCAAGACAATAAAAAAAATCACACTCTCACTATTACAAAAGGTCTATCAAAAACTATTAATGATAACTATGATAACTTGAGGACGTGAGCACCACTGGTCATCAACTTCTTTGATTGCCATCACTAGCGCCTAGTCATATCATTATTCGCCACACATAAGTAATAATCATGACCTGTTTCATAAACAGAACAAGTATCAAATACTCTTATCACATATCATGAGACGAATACACTCATAACTCTGTATATCAAATATATACCTGTAGCGTCGAATATTTCTCCTTTGATGGAATCAACCTCCATAGATTTGAAGTCGGACACGAACTTGTAGAAGTTCATATTGTCTGCTTTCAAAACATATTTGCGCACATGCTTCTCATAGCTTGGAGGCAGAGATATCAGCACAGTCTGAATAGCACATGAATCCGCCATCCAGTAATCGTAGACATTTGTCAGCTTGAAGTAGATGTCATACAACCTCTTCAAATGAGTTTCAAGACATGTATGCTCCTCCATGTGAATGGTCCGGAACTTTCTAAGTTGTCTGAATTGCTCATGCCTCAATTCATCTTTGAAGTGTGTTTTGATTGCATCAATCATGATGTATGGCTCCTTGTGTCGAAACAACTCTTTCAACTCAGGTGCTAGGCATACAGTCATGGTGATCTCCACTTCTATGAATATGTCTTGACGCCTGGAATTCATCATCCTCCTCCTTGCTAGCAGAATCATCCGGTCTCTCTCCTAATGCTTTCTCGATGACATATAGGATGTTGTTGTGTTGGAGAATGTTTCTAAGACCATTGTACCATCTGATGAAGTTGGACCCGTTGGCTTCTAAGGTAGAATCCGGACTCTTAAGGAAGTAACCGAAGTACAGTTCCGTCTACAGATATAATCGCAAAAGAGGTAAGGTAAAGATTATAACATATGTGAGTTTTAGTTTATAATCCAATTATTAAACACATTCTACTAAAATTATTATCCCTACGATAATCTTAGTAATTACACGACCCCCATCCACCATACTACCCCCAATCGTCACGGCCGGCAGCACAGCTTCAAAGGTGGACATAAAATGTCGATCACAACAACTTTGTGACTCATGCTCGATCTTTCGATCCTCTGTGTTCCGAGGCCATATCTGCATATGCTAGGCTCTCCAATCAAACCCCAAAGACCCTGCGCGTGCAACATGGCTTACACCCACTGTATGCGAACGACGAGATGTATGGCACCCGATCGACACGGCCTGCCTCATAACGTAGAACTTTCTTGGTGGTGCGCAACGAGGGAGAACACAATTTTGGTATTTGTTAGGGATTATCCTATTTACGATGCTACCGCTGTATATCTAACATATAAGCAATCAATAGGATGCACACACAACAAAACAATAGCAACATAAAGTAATGAAGTGCAATGTGACATGGTCGTTGCGCCTGGACCTCCATGGCGCCATGAACCTTAGACCTGGCGCATTGGCATGGCCCCAAGTCTATGGTGCCCTCGATTGCCTCCGACAGTACGAGTAATAACAAACTTACCGTAACCATGTCACATAAAATAATGCCTCTTCAAAACAAAGTTAGACGCCTCTACCTTTATTTAGTTTTGCAAGTTTTACGTGGCAAATAGGCTTATTCGTAAGAGAACCGTTTCCCTACCTACAAACTATGTGCCACAACATCGATTGTATAATTGCATGTTTAAGCATCCCTTTCAGGCCCTCCACTGAAAATGCTTTGCCGACTAAACAGAGAGAAACAGACACCCGCCAGCCACAGATATGGTGCTAGTCGTATGTCAGTAGTGGAACCAGTCTCGCGTAATCTTACGCGTAAAGTCGGTCCAGGCCGCTTCATCAACTCAATACCGAAGGCATCGCAAGTAAACGCTAGAGGGGAGCAAATATAAGAAAGACTGCATCATCCAACATGAGTTCTAATCGAACCAGCAGTAGTACGCAAAGATCGGGTCTGATACCACTGAAGGGGTTCCGGTGCAGAAAACTATAATTTTCTAGCGTAAGAACGTCCTAACTAGGCAGGATCTATCTATCTAGTACATGCGATAACGGTGCGGAACAGGTCACATACCTCCATGTAGACCGATAGCGGGGATTACGCTCCCGCACAAGTATTGACGATGAAGTCGTACGTAGACGACCTCGAGGTCACGGAGAACTTGCCGCGCTGATGTAGACGATGACGCCGGGATGTCGACGATGACCTGCGTCGACGGGCGTCGGGCGAAAGATGGCATGGCGCCCGCGGCTGGGGAGGTGCGCCGGCGGCAGGGCTGCTGGGTGGGCGAGACGACGTCGCCCAGGCTCCTCAAATGTGGTGCCTCCGAGCACTCACAAGCATACGGAGCTTAACAACAACCCCCGGTCACTCAGATCCAGCTGAGATCGCAGGGGTAGAACTTTTCTGGAATCCCACAGGGCAACGACGCTCGACGGTATAGCTTTGGTGGAGAGAGGAGGCAAAACGGGCGGAGAAACAGCTCGGCCGGCCTGGTAAAAATTTAATTGTATTTTATGTTATTAATCTAATTAATATGCCTTGATATATAAAGGGGGGAGGGGGTGTGCAAATACCTTAGCTCCCCCATGTGGGACTAAACAAAGGAGAGGTGGGAGGGGGGTTCGGTCGGCATGGGCCTAGCCGCACCAGCCATGGGCTTCCCTCCCTTCCTTGTGGTGCGGCTCCCCCTCTTGGGCCCTCTCAGGGCCCATTTAGGTGGGCTGCCCACTTTTTCCATAATTTAATTAATATAAAATTAGTATAAAATATAATTAATATATTTAAATACTATTTAATCTCCCGTGACTCCGAAACATTTTCCGGACCACCCGAACATCTTTCGGACGTTCCTGGAACCATTCCAGACCTTCCCGGAACTCCTTTCGGACCACCGGAACTCTTTCCAGATCATTTCTCTCTCTCAATAAAATCCTATAATATTCCAGATCCTTCTCCAGGTGTCGTTAAGACCTTAAGCTTGTTACTCTACGGTTCGAGAACACTCCAGACATGGTCGAGACCTTTTGCTCGCCAATGACCGCCAGGGATACTTGGATTCTTATGACGGTCCCGGTGCATTCTACGAATATCGTCGTTGAACCATAAACATGATATCCATTCCCTTTGTTTCTGTGATACTACCTTGTCCGAGATGTGATCGTAGACATCCAATGCCATGTTGCATCTCGTTACCGACATAGGTTATTAACTCGTCTCCGGTATTACATCTCCATGACCTAGTCATAAGCTGCACAGCTATATAGATGCAATATCACCGAGTGGGCCCAGAGTATCTTTCCATTACAAGAATGAACAAATCCCGCTCTTGATCCTTATGTCTCAACATACTCTTTCGGGACACCCAAGATGGACACCGTTATTGTCATGCTATATAAGACACGACGTTTGATGCTCTTAAAGCATCCCTACGAAGTAGCAATAAGCACGGTCTCACGGTCTAAGGAATAAGCTATCATATTACTTATTTATTGCAAATGGCAAACATCGTAATACGATCCTATTGCAATACTTTGCTTATGTCCATCACCTTATTCAACTAATAAGATGACCCCACTGTCAACCCACGCCATTATCCATGATCGGGAATCTGGATCATATGTTGCCCAGTGGACTAGTTTATATAGAGGCTCACTAGGGACTCTGGTTGTCTATGTATCACACGTGTATTAATAATTCAGATTAATACAGTTATAGCTTAATACAAAGACATATTATACACATATGAAATAATGTGATAAATACTACTTATTTATTTGCCTCTAGGGCATAACTCCTTCAATGGTGCCTAGTATCCGTTATCGGTATTTTATGTCATTGTTGCAACTTGTTATGCTTAATGCTTGACACTAGGTACCGAGTGCCATGATTTCAGATCTGAACATGTTATTTAGTTACGATAATAATTATTGTTTTGGATTATATCTTTGAGTTGTATACACATGTTATTGTCCGGAACCGATGGCCCCAAAGTGACATCAATTGGGATAACCGAAGGGAATGGCTATGATGTGAGGATCACATGTATTCACGGAGTTTTAATGCTTTGCTCCGGTACTTAATTAAAAGGAGTACCTTAATTGTCAGTAGTTTCCCTTGAGGCCCCGCTGCAAACGGGCTGGCAGGACAAAAGATGATGTGCAAGTTTCTCATTGCGAACACGCACAACTAAATTGGAATACATGCTTATGATTAGTTATTGCTTGGATGCTTTATATTATTTATCCGCAAATGTCTATGCTATGTTATTACATGAATTGTCTTATCCATGCAACGCCTGTACATCCGTCCCTATGCCTACAGTATTTTAATCCTGCTGTCTACATTAATCACAATCGTTGTCTTAATTCTCCTGCTACTGTTATTTCACTACTGTCTCTGCTATAAAATTGTTGCTACTGATAATCCTTCTCGAGCAAGTCTATTCACAGGCGCAGCTGATCTGAAAATCATCTGTTAAAGCTTATAAATATTCTTTGGCTCCCTTGTGTCGAATCAATAAATTTGGGTTGTACTTCCCTCGAAGACTGTTGCGATCCCCTATACTTGTGGGTCATCACGATGCTATCCTCAAACTTTAAACCCTAAACACATTTGGTACAAAAATATGTCAAAATGTTCAGAATTTCGTCAGCAGATTTGCAAATAAGATAGTTTTGATAGTACATGGCAAATAAATATAGTTCACAAACTTGTGCACACATATGACCAAAAACTTGCATCCAAAATACCCACCCACATGTAAAATTACAGCTAAACATCACCACCTCCACCATCACCTCCACGAGTAGTGCTCGAGTTGATCAAGGCTTCCGTCCTTCGGTACAAGATGTCTTGCCGAGCGATGTCATGCCACTACAGCGTGAGTGGATCCATCTTGGCTCGGTTCATCATCATGATCTTGTTTTTTCTCGGCAAGGAGCATGGCGACGGACTTGTTTTCCTCGGCAGCCACTCTTCGACGCTCAATTTTGTCCTTGCGCATCCCATCCTCCCAAGTACAAGCCACCTCTCTCTCTCTTCTCTTGAGATTTCTTCTCGGCCATGTTTTGTCTTGCCTCCAATGTGTTGGTCACCATACTCTCATTGGACTGCACCATTTGCTCAAGCTTCTCCCTCAAGCTTGTAGCCTCGGCTTCCTTCATCATCCGCAGCTTGGCTATCTTGTTGCCTCCGGGCTTGTTGATGTTTCTCCCTCCATTTTCATCATCATCATCCTCGATGACAATGTAATTCTTTTTAGTTGGTTCAAGGAGATACAATTTCCACTTCTCGCTATTTTAGATTATTTTCCAACAATGATCAAGGAGAAAGGGCTTGTTCTTCGACTGCTCCTGCAATGCGGTCCTAGAAACAACAAACCGTTTCCATGGTTCACAATAGCAATAGGCATTATACATTTGTCGGAAAGAAGCAATTCAACTTACCCAATCAGCCTCCCCGGTACCACTTGGAGGAGCATTGTGCACTTGCTGCAGGCATCCACTCCACCTACTGCAAGTTGTCTTGATCACGTCCCAACGGCCTTGGAGTGATCGGAACGTTTGAGGAACCCTTTTGACATTACGAGGCACAAGTTGGAAGTACTTGTCCTCAACTCTTTGCCAATCCGCAACTTCGTCGATCGGTGCCATGGATTGCGTCGAGCGACATAGCCTCGCAAGCACGAATCAATGTCTCATCCTCCTTGATCGTGTAGTTGATGCCGCGTGGTTTCACCGTCGAGGCATCCACTTCCTCCACCTCATCGTCTCCTCCAACTCCACCCTCAACGTCAGCAACGGTCTCGTCGTAGGAATAATCACCGAGAGGGGGTTCGACAATGTCCACAGACGCGTCCTTCAACATCTCGACAAACGAATTCAGACCGTCGACCAGAGGGATGCTAGAAATTGGACGAAAAAATTGGAGCACGAAGATGTAGCAACACGAATGGGGGACGATGGCGATTTGGGCACATACCTCGGGCTAGCAGGGGGCGGACTGATGACCCACAAGTACAGAGGATCGCAACAGTCTTCGACAGAAGTAAAACCCAAATTTATTGATTCGACACAAGGTGAGCCAAAGAATATTTATAAGCTATAACAGATGATTTGTCAGATCAGCTGCACCTGTGAATAGACTTGCTCGAGACAGATTATCAGTAGAAACAGTTTTATAGCAGTGACAGTAGTGAAATAACAGCAGCAGTAGAGTTAAAACAGCGATTATGATTACGGTAGACAGCATGATTAAAATACTGTAGGCATAGGGACAGATGTACGGGCGTTGCATGGATAAGATAATTCATGTAATACCATAGCATAGGCATTTGCAGATAAATAATATAAAGCATCCAAATATTAACTAATCATAAGCATGTATTCCAATTTAGTTGTGCGTGCTCGTAATGAGAAACTTGCACAACATCTTTTGTCCTGTCAACCCATTTGCAGCGGGGCCTCTAGGGAAACTACTGGCAATTAAGGTACTCCTTTTAATAAAGTACCAGAGCAAAGCATTAACATTCCGTGAACACATGTGATCCTCACATCATAGCCATTCCCTCCGGTTATCCCAATTGATTTCACTTTGGGGCCATCGAAGGGGATCATCGCCTCCGGTTATAACTCATAGATATGATATAAAACAATAATTATTCTCATGATACAATAACATGTTCAAATCTGAAATCATTGCACTCGGGCCCTAGTGTCAAGCATTAAGCCTAACAAGTGTCACCAATGACGTAAAAAACTGATAACGGATACTAGGCCCCATGCCCTAACGATATTACAGATATTACATGAATGATCTCATCCAATCCCTACCATCCCCTCATGCCTACAGCGGTGGATTACTCACACATGGATGGGGGAACATGGGTGGTTGATGGAGAGGCGTTGGCGATGACGATGATCCCCTTCGATTCCCCGTCCCGGCAGGGTGCCGGAACAGAGACTTCTGGTCCCTGAACTAGGGTTCGCGATGTCGACGGCGTACGGAGATGTTCTCTAGAAAAGTGGATACCCCCCGTGGGTTTTTAGGTCAGGAGGGTTAAGTAGCCGCGAGGAGGTCACGAGGAGGCGACCGAGGTGGTCCCACCCCCAGCTGGCGCGGCAAGGAGCCTGTCGCGCCAGGAGGTGGTGTGGAACCCTCGTGGCTCTTCTCTGTTTGGTCTTCATGGTTCCTCGTCCCTTCCGGATAGAAAACGACTTCTAGGTGTTTTTCGGGCTTTTTCCAGAAAGTTTATATTTCTGCACAAAAAGGAGACACCAGGGTAATTCTGCTGAAAACACCCCCCCCCCCCCTCCCAAGCTTAGCTTATTGTTTGTCCTCAAGCAATTCAGTTAACAACTAAGTGCGATAAAAGAACTTTCACGAACTCATTTGCTCGCGTGATGTAAATATTCTCATTATGAGGACAAATGCTTAGACTATTCATAATAAGACATATATAAACGGTGTCACCTAATAGTTATGTAAACCATGAAAAGATGCCAATTATACCGATGATAAATAACATGAAACATATCAATTCATAGGATTGCATGGCTCATAAGAAAGTATGATAAAGTGGTATCTCGCTTTCCCGAATGGAACAACAAAACATAAATGCCCAGGCACCTCTGAGTTTCAAGGGAAGACTGGAGATAAAGATATCAAAGATAAAAGCATCAAGATTACACTGCGGTTAACATATTAAGGGACAAGCACATTACACTAAGAATGACAATTATTCTCTCAAGAAGGTGCTCAAGGAAGGATGGTGACTCAACAGTAAAGTAAAACATGTGCCCTTCAATGAGGGACGTAGGAATTCAACATGTGCTAGAGCTTCTTATCATTTTGAAAATAGAGGTAAAATTGTTTTTGAGTGGTGGTTATTTGGTCAACAAATGGCAATAGAGTTCTTGTTATCTTCCATACTAAGCAAGTTGAGAGCAGTTCCGAAATATTTTTAAAACAAAACACTTATAGTATGCATCTTTATATTCATTTTGATAGCTTGGCACTCCTCCCAACCTTGCTAACATAACCATGGCTAACCGAATCCTCGGGTGCCCACCAAACAATCTCAAACCATGGAGGAGTGCCCATTTTTATTTTCTTAAATCTTTTTTATATTACAATGGTCTAACAAGCCCTTTGCAAAATTAGTGACGATCTGATGTAGCATGCAAGTCAATTACTTAATTAGTATGGAAGATAATAAGACCAACTACCACTTCCTCATGAGATCAAAAAAGTTGCACAAATTGATAAGTGTTTAAAGGTTTTAAAGGTAGCACATGCGAATTTACTTGAATGGTTTGAAATTGTCATGCATAGGTGTTTATGGTGGACTCTTTGCAATACCTTGGTTTTCAGGGATTTGGAAGCACAAGCATTTTCAGCTTAGTACAAGTGGAGGCTAGCAAAAGATGGGAAAGAGACAATTCAAGAGAGCAATAACCATCATAATCATGCTTGCGGGGAAATAGAATTACTGGAGTCATAATAATGATACTAGAACTCTGAGGCAAAATATGTCATCAAGGCTTAATTGAATTTTCGTTTCAGTCATAACATGTGTAAACATGTGCCAAGTCAATTAAAATGAATTATTCAGAGGAGGATACCACAATGTCATATTTTATTATGATCAAAACAATGCAAGCAAATATCCATAGAAACATGACATCCATCATTAATAAATTGGAAACGATCATAAGAGAACACGAACTACTAAGCATCCACCAATCGACATATACCTTATGCGAACCATCTAAGCATGCTCACATGAATGAGTACATGTACAAAAATGAGAAACAAATAGAGTTCATTACCAACCTCTTACCCAACTCGAATTGTCATAGATCATCATAATTGCCTTATAACTTGTGTGCTTGAATGATATGAAATAATAACCAAGCTCCATGGAGTAACTGAAGGTAATGACCTCTGAAACAAGATCTACAAAATTAAAGAGAAACAATAAATATTTTTGGGTTTTCGGATTTAGGAAGTAAAAACAGAACAGCCAGCAAAAACGAATTTTTTCGAGGAGCTTAACATGCCCAGATCAGAAAACTCAAAACTAATGAAAGTTGAGTACACATCACAGGAACATGCACACGAAATTTCAGATCATTCTGAAGTTTCTGTGAAAATTTATGAATTAAACGGTGGACAGCAGAAATCTGTCCCTGCGTGTAACAACACGCAACAAAGCAAAAAAAAAATTGTGTTTTTTTCATATTGAACTGAAATAAATACTAAGCATATTAATACTAGATACTAAAACAAACCAGAAAGAGAAATAACTAAAAAAATGGTATTTTTGAGTTTATGGAAAGCAAACAAAGCATGAACAAATGAAAGAAAGAAAACTAAAAGGAAGTATGGATATACAAAGTATCGAACGATAATGATATGTAAATGAGTGTGCTATCGGTATACCTCCCTCAAGGTTAGGCTTTTGGCCTCAGTGGAGATCAGCCCCAAGGTGAATAATGGCCCCAACTCGGTGGGTTAGGCCCCGTGTAGTTGTACTCCGCATCGGCTGCGGTGGAGGAAGATCCTGAATGTCCTGCATACCCCGGATCCGGGTACATGAAGCTAGCTGTCTCCGGGGGCTGAATGAAACGACCCCCATACTCCTCATCATTGCCCTACTATTCGGGCCGGCCTGCTCTTCAAATGCGTCAAGTTCAGCCTCAGAGACTGACAAGTTCCCCCTGCCAACAAAGTTAGGAAGAGGCGCAGGCAAGATAACAATCCTCTCAATGGTAGATACTATATAGTGTTTCCTCCTCGGGAAAGATATGGTGTAAGGGAGGAAATGCAATCTACCATCCTCAGCAATAAATTCATGTTTCTTCATTGAATCAATATCAAGTTCTCCTATAGGTAGCTGAAAATCATGAGGATGGGGCTCCAAACCATGCAAAGCTAGCAACCGTGAAGCGACTAGTTCTCCACAAATTCCTCTCCTCTCGCGGTTAATAGCAAGACGGTGAGCAATCAGAATACCCAAGTTATAAGTTCTATCATGACGCAAAGAAGCAACTAGAAAAGCTAAATCAGATAAGACTAATTTACTAGTTGCCCTTCTAGTTAGAACACATTTAGCAATAAAGTATGCAAAATAGCGAATGGAAGGAAAATGAATACTCCTGATTTTACCGTCCTCCTTAGAGAAACTTCTCCCATAGCAAATCTCTTCATACAAATCCATCAATGGCCTTGGGTTCCCCTTCAGCTTCTCCAATGATCCTCCACGTGGAACTCTCATCGCTTAACAGAAAACACCAAAAGGCAAATCCACAGATTTGTTGTAAATCTTATAATGCACGCTGGGGTTAGATGATTTCAAATTGCAGCGGAAGTCCTGCACCATCGACATTGACAAAATAGCATATTGGAAAGGTTGCTCTTCAAGAAAACGTTTCAATCCTGCATTTGACAAGAGAGTATGGAAATCGTGTGTAATCCCTGTAACCTCCATGAATTGCGAGCATGGGTAGATAGCAGGGTATACTCCTTCTTCCCTACGAACTTTGAACTTCCCTTTCACCACTATCTCACTAGAATCTAGTGCAAATGCATTCCACTCCATGTTCTGAAATTTTTGACAAACACCATGAAAATCGATTTTTAGCCATCTAAATGAAAGGAAACTACTATAGTGACTTGCTAGAGGCTTAAGCATGCATCAAAACTAGTTATTTCAACTTAGAACAAACATTCAAACTCACTAAACAAGATATCTACAGCAGCAAAATACTTCATATATACACCACTAAACAAAATTCTACTTGGATATTCGGAGGAGTCACATACCGGAGAAGAGATGCACCAAATTTCAGCAGCAGAAATTGGTTGAATATGGAGATCGAAATCACAGGAGATGAGCTGCAAGAACACGAGTTTGACCTATCCAAAAGTGATTTTTCGGGGAAGAGGGAGGCAGGGGAAGGAGAGAGAGCAAGTGGGGGGCCTGTGGGCCCCACACCATGTGCTGGCGCAGCCAAAGGCTAGCCGCGCCACCATGTGGTGGGGTGGCCCTGTGGGTCCCAATGGTTGCTCTCTGGCACTTCCAGGAGCCTCCTCGAAAAATATGATTTTTGATATATCTTTTTAAATTTCTGAGAAACTTTATTTTTTTCATTTTCTGGTATTTTGCATTATTAAATTTAATATTGAAAACCTATTTTTTAACAACAAATTCAACTAAACATTGAAAACCAAATAACATTACAGTAGGCAAAATAAGAATGAGAGAAAGAAAATTGTTTAGCCTCTTTATGCATTCAAAATGCACTTGATAACAAGGTTGATCAAGTCTTGCCACCAAATGAATTTTATATGACATAAAAGATTTAAACCATATGAGACACTCATGTTACCTTATATTGAATTGGTATGGATCCAATCATGAGAGATTTGTATTCTTCTTTATATGGGCAATCAATAGTTCTCACTCTAATAGACCTCATATTGGTGATTGTATTAACTCCAGGCATTTTATCAACTTTCTTGAGAAAATAAACAGTATGCTCCTTGTCATGAACATTAAAAGTAACTTTTCCTTTATTGCAATCAATAACACCCCTTGCAATATTTAGAAAAGGTTTTCCAATAATCATAGACATATTATCATGTTCAGGGAGAAAATGAGACAAAACCACCAGAAAATTACCACTCAAATTGGGGCTAGGGACAGAAAGCACCGATGTTTGGGGCAGGAGTGTCTAGTTTACTCGTCTTAACCCGAATTCTGACCGAGCTGCCCACTCTCAGGCCTACGTGGCAGAATTAAATGGACATGGGAGTCACTTCAGGCCAAAAAAATATGTAAAAATGGTCAACGGCGCGGGGAGGCAGAACGGGTTCTCTTCCTCGCACGACGGCGCCGCCACGCCCAAGCGCTGCTGAGGCGGCGGCGGCCACGTGCGGCCTCGGCGAGCTATACTCCAAGCCAGGACCTGGCCGCCAGCAGGAGGGCGAGGCGGCGGCGCTCGGCCGCGAGCAATGTAGCGTGGTGGCGGCGCTTCTCGTCATTCGACCGCTTGGGGAAGAACAGCTCGGACGTGGACGCCCCACCGGAGCGTCGTGCCGCACGGTCGCGTCCACGGCGTCTCTCTGGCCGCGAGCTCCACCGGCGGAGGAGTCCTGAGAGCAACGGCGGCCGGAATCAGAGACCCAGGCGCAGATCGCCACACCCTCGTCCTAGGAGATGTCCCCTCCTCCCAGGCGCAGATGCACGCGTGCGACGGCGAACAAGCCGGCCGCAACGCGGTGGTCACTGGGCGGCGCCGCCTTTCGCGTCGGCAAGTTCGGGGCGGTGGCGCTCGATCTGGGGCGGGAGGACGTCTCGCACGCCGAGCGGAGGAAGGGGTGAGGCCTTATCTTGAAGAGCTTGCAGCGAATGCGGCGCATGCAGCCGTCGCAGTGCAGGCCGAATCAAACAACCGAGCAGAGCAATCTCGTCAGGGAGCACGTTAACAGAGCGACAAATTGCTACTGGAATCAATCACCGGATGAAGGAGATAGGAAGGATTCGAGAACAACGCACCACTACAGGCTTCTTGGCGTCCTTGGCACCACTCGCCTGCGCGCGGCGGAGGAGGGGGCATGGGACGTGGCGCTTGGCGGCGCAGTGGCCGTGGACGAGCTAGCTTTGACCTTTTTTCATTTGTTTTGGATTCGGGTCGGAGAGCGCAGACTCCATGGCCGACGACGTGGACGGCTTCCCCAAGCGCAGGCCTCGCCGTTCCCAGCCAGACAGAGGAGGGAGGGGTGCAGGCCCTCTGCGTCGAGCGAGGCCGTGCCACGGATCAGCAGCTGGCGGACATCCTCCTCGCGACCCGCCATGGCGGCCTGCAGCGCCGCCTCGACGCGTGGGCAGGAGGGACTCGGCCGTGGCGACGAGGGCTGCACCGGAGCGCGAGGTGGCGGGCCGCGCCCATGTTCGTGACGGCGAGGCGGGCTTGAGCGCGGGCGCCGCAGTTGACTTTTTCCCATCGTCTATTTCTTTTGCCACATAGGTCTGACAATGGGACCGCACAGTCAGAATGGTTGTTAAGACGAGTAAACTGGAAAATCAGTGCTCTTTGTCACAATCCTGCCCCAAGCATCGGTGATTTCTGTCCCTAGCCCCAATTTCAGTGGTAATCCCTCACAGTAGCCCTAATTCCGGTGGTTTTGCGTCATTTTCTCCATGTTCGTTCGGGCATTTCAAGAACAACAAAATCAGTCATAATTAAACAATTGGTAGTTATTTGAACATGAACATCCTCACAAATTCCAACAGGAACAACAATAGATTTAGCAGCCATTTGCAAAGATATATCAGTAGATATCAATTTATAAAGGTAAGTCTCTTGTAGAGAGAGAAAGGCATAGCACTTACTCCAGCTCCCAAATCACACAGAGCAGTTTTAACATTATTATTTTTGATAGAGCAAGGAATGGTTTCATCCAATAAAAAAATTTATTATAATGTTCTTCCTCTTTTGTTTTAAGTTTCTTAGCAGGAAAATGCATTGGTTTTTGATCCAAAGTTCTCTTTCATTACCATGTTTCTTACCAATAAAATCTTCTTTAGTGTACATTTTATTTTTAGCATGCTTTTCAGGTTCCTCTTCTATTTCTTCTACATCTGAATTAACATTTTTTTTCATTATCATTGTTATTAGCATTATCATTGTTGTGTTCATTACCACTTTCAGTTTCAGCATCAGAAACAGATATACTATTAGGATCATTAACAGGTTTAGACGATTCTACAACAGTTTTATATTTCTTTTTCTTTTTCCTAGAAGGAGTACTAGGTTCATTAACTCGCTGAGAATCTTGTTCAATTCTTTTATAATGTCCTTCAGGATATAAAGGGTCTTGAGTAGATTTAGCACCTCTAGTTGTTACTTCACACAAATAAGTTTTTCTTTAGCTATAGAGGCATTCGCTAGAAATTCTTTTTGTACTTTAGTGAGTTGATCTATTTGAGTTTGAACCATATGAAAGTGTTTAATGATCACTTTAACATCATTAGAAGTTCTATAAACAATATCATGCAAATCACTAATAGCAAGAGAATTTTCCATTAAATGATTCTCTATTCTCATATTAAAATTGCATTGCTTAGTAATAAAATCACCAAATTCATCTAAGCATTGAGCAGGAGGTTTAGAATAAGGGATATCTCAATCATCAAACCTTTGGAGAGAGTGTACCTCAATTACGGTTGAAGGAGGAATAGGCTTACATAATTCTTCAATAGGAGGTAAATGCTTCACATCTTCAGATTTAATACCGCTCTCCTTAAGAGATCTTTTAGCTTTCTTCATCGTTTATTCATTTAATTCAATCATACCCCTCTTCTTCGGTGTTGGTGGTGGTGTTGGAGTTGGTACAGGAATATCCCAATCATCATTATTCTTGCATATGATAGCTAATAATTCTTCAGCCTCTTCAGGAGTCCTTTTCCTGAAAACACAACTAGCAAAACTATCCAGGCACGTCCTTGATTCAGCAGCTAGTCCACTATAAAATATATCAAGTAGATCATTTTTATCAAAATCATGATTCGGTTGGCCCCTTAATATAGAACAAAAGCGTGTCCAAGCTTTAGGCAATTTCTCATCTTCATCTTGATTAAAATTATAGATTCTTAACAAAGCATCATGTTGAGCACTAGCAGGATTAAAGAAAGCATCAAGCAAACCCTTTGGACTAGTGATGGAACTAGGAGACAAATTATTATACTAAGTTTTAGCTTCTCCTTTTAATGAGAAAGGAAATATTTTATCAATAAAGTAAGTGTCGAGGGGCTACCCTCGGGGTAGGGCAGACCCCGGTCCAGATCAGCAGCATGGCTAGAGGAGCTGACCTTTGGGGGTGACCAAGGGTTATCCTGTGGTGCACCGAAGGGGCAACTTGGCCTTTGGATGGTGGTCAGGGCCAAAGTGCCTCCTGGAGGCCGCAAGGGTCGTCGCTGGAAACTATAAATAGACCCCCAGACCCCCAGAGCAGCATAAGCACCAGCGGAGAGTTCCTCTAAGAACTAGCTTCTTGAAGATGTCTTTGGTGAGAACCTAAGACATCTTCGGGAGGCTAGGCCTAGAGACACTTCTCTTAAGTCGCTATCCGGGTTATGGATGGAACTCGGTATTGACCGGAAGGGCCGCCCAGCTTCGCGGCATCTCGGGATCCCCCGGTGAGATCCGGGGTAGAGGAGAACCCGGGTGGCCAGGTTGGGGCATCCCCGGTAGAGTTTAACTGACTTACCTATCTCGATTCCGGCAAGTTGTCTTTGTTGTGCAGGAAGGACGTGCCGGATAACCAAAGAAGAAGACCGACATGGGGCATGTCGGGTGGAGGTCAAAGATCAGGTGCAGGCTTTCCGCCTGACACCGGGGAAATCGTATCCCTCCTGGCACGGAAGTATTATCACCTCCCGCCTGACACGGGAGCGTGTCAGCCGGTACGATGACGCTACGACAAGATCGGACATGCTAGCCCGGCAATCCAAAAAAGGCTACTAGGCATGGGCGAAGACATGTCTTGTCTCTGACAAGGGGACAATGATGATCCAGGACGGCGCCTGCAGTCCTTGCCGGGATGATGACGGCAGGGCTATACCGGGTAGCACGGCGGCTAGGTCGCACTAGCCGGTGTCGACATAACCGTTAGCCCTGTCCGGTGGGACCAAGCCGGATTAGGGTTTCCGGACCTCCCGGCCGAAACTCTATATAAGGCGCCATAACTCCTCCTGTGGAGGGACGACCAACTTGAGAGCCAAAACTATAGTCTCATTTACTCTCAGGGCATTTACTTCCTCTCCCTCTCTAGTTCATCTAGTTCATCACCAAAACCGCTCAAAGTTCATCACCAAAACCGCTCAAGGAGCATGTTGTAGATCTTGAGATACACTTATATTGAGAGGAAAGGCAGGAGTAGGGGTGTTACCTCCTCACGAGGGCCCTGAACCTTGGTACATCGTGTGTGTGGCCTTGCCTTCGTGCATTTTTTTGAGTTTTGTAGATCTTTGAGTGTGTTCTTTGGGGTTCTTGTGTGTTTCGGCATCTCCTACCGTGTGAGCTCCTTAGCTCTCCACCAGCGTCCATCGGCCCCCACACATTATCCATCCCATGGCATCTGCCGTGATACCACCACGACAGTTGGCGCCCACCATGGGGCAGGTAGAGGCGGTGGCTGGTGTACACATCCGGACGGGTTCCACCGCTCACTCCGGCATCCGAGTTCACTCCGACCTTGTCGTCAGGCTAGGTGAGATGGATTTCGTCAGCGACAATGCTGGTTGCTTCCGGAACAGGCCCTTTCCGGCGAATGGCTGCCTCATCGACTTCGGTGTCTTCACCACCTACGTCGTCACTGAGATCGTCTGCAGCTACCCGGACACCGTCCTGGAGGCTGAGGATCCCCCCATGATCTGCGCCGCCTGGGATCAGCGTACCAATTGCCCCGCAGGCTGCGTCGCAGTCATGATGGTCGGGGTGACCGACGAGGTGTTCGAGGATGCTCCCGACGGCGACACCGGCAGTGGCCGAACTCGGTTGGCAAAACCTCCTCAGGAGCGAGGTGCTGCCCGAGATGGCGATCCCCAGCCTTCCCAACTTCGTCGCAGGCCGGATCCCCTCTCGGGTCTGGTCTCCAAGGTTGATGTCCCCTTGGCAGCTGGTGCTGATGCCCAAGTCACTTCTGCTGATTTGGAAGAGCATCGCAGATTGCTGCATGCTGAGGCGCAAGAGATCGCCGAGATCAGGCGCGAGCTTAGTGCTAGCCTCCACGAGTACAATGCAGCTCACGGGTTCCCTAGGATAGATTCCCGGGACAAGCGCATCGCCGATCTGCGCAAGAAAGGAAGGGTGGTGAACGATGAGTTGGTTGGTGGCGCAGCACCTAACCATAGTAGAACACCTAGTATGCTCTCGGCCAAAAAGCCGGTATACAGCTCACCTACCAAAACTCTCAGGGCTGCTGAGGCGGCTATGGCCGAGTTAGCTGGACTATCCGGGGAAGCTCTGTGCAAGCAGCAGGAGCGGGTCAACGAGTTAATCGTGGAGGTTAACCGGCAGAACAAAGCCTTTAAGAAAAAGAACCCGGGTGCAGGATCCCAGG
This sequence comes from Poa annua, assembly GCA_026929855.1. Taxonomy (NCBI): domain Eukaryota; kingdom Viridiplantae; phylum Streptophyta; class Magnoliopsida; order Poales; family Poaceae; genus Poa; species Poa annua. Next base: position 39,817,452 of record CM049429.1, on the reverse strand, counting down.
TGTACTCAGCTAGGGCTGAGAGCAACGAATCGGGAGGAGAGGCTTCCTCTCCTCATCCGAGTAAGAGCAAGAGCCGAAGCCGGAGCCGAAGTCGTGGCCCCAGGAAAAACAAGCAGCTGCAGACATATGACCCAGCGTTTGCTGGAGCCCAGCAAGCCGGACAGAACAATCCCGGTCAGGCTCAAAGCAACCAGAGTGGTGGTAACCGGGGTGTAGGAAATAATGGCCCGTCTAGCCGTGGTAATCCTCCTCAGAATCCACCTCAAAATCAGGGAAACCGGCAGAGGGATGCCGCCTCAGTCCCGCAGCAAGCTGCAGTTCCTCTGGTTCACCGGCATGACGATGGCAACTCGAGCTTGTAGCAGCTCGAATACCAGCCTAACGAGAATCCTCTGGGATCTCGGATAGGAACTCGGCAGCTAGATCCAGCTGATGCCAGGTTTAGGCTCGACCGGATTCACCAATCCGAGTTGGTAGAAGAGCAAGGACCTCCGGGACCTGCTTGCTTTGGACCTCGGATCATGCTGGAGCCCGCTGTGCGGAATTTTCAGCTCAACCGGGGTGCCAAGACCTATGACGGCAGCTCGAAGCTGGAGGATTGGCTGACCGACTATGTAACTGCAGTAAGCATAGCCGGTGGAAACAGACGCTGGGCGGTGCGATATGTGCCGCAAATGTTGGAAGGACCTGCCAGGATCTGAGTGAATAACTTGAGAACTGAAAGCATGGACTGTTGGTTAGATTTTGAGGAGGCCTTCATCAGCAACTTTACCAGCACATACAAGAGGCCCAACCGACCTCAGCAGCTTGCCATTTGCAAGCAGAGAGACAACGAGATTGATCGACAGTACCTTACTCGGTGGAGCAACATTCACAATTCTTGCGAAGGGGTTGTTGAGGCGCAGGCTATATCATGGTTTGCGCAAGGATGCCGGCATGGCTCCATGCTTTGGTAGAAGTTGCAAAGGAAGATGTCGGCTACCTTGGCCGAAACCATGCGCATTGCCGACACCTACACGCTTGGAGACCCCATGCAACCCCTGGTGGATGTCGGAGACTCCAACAGGAGGAATGCAGGGAATCAGCGCTAGGGGCCGAGCAGGAACCATGACCGCCAAGATTTCGGTCAGAAGAGAAACCAGCCCGAGTTCCACTATGCCTCGTAGCATGTTGCAGCTGTAGGCCGAGATCAAGGGGATGCCGAGCGGCAGAAAGTGGCTGGCCCGGCTTGGGGTCAAAGTCAAGAGGTGCAAAAGACCTGGGTCGATCAGAAGAAGCCATTGACGTATGCAGAGATGTTGAACAAGCCATGCAGCTATCATACTCTGGAGTCCAACAAGCCCGCAAATCACTCTACTCGGCAATACAGCTGGTACCAGCGCACGTTGCAGGAAGGTAGTGCTGGGGTTACTCGGCCGAATGCACCGGCACCACGGCCAAACATTCCGAGACCTCCCCCACTCCTATCCGGTGCCAATGCAATCCGGGTCAATCAGCCCGCCTAGAGACCTCCTCTCCCCCGACCAGTGAATATGGTCAATGTCAGAAATGACAATGGTGCTGGTCCGAGTAACCAATCCGGACACCAGCAGGGAAACTATCGAGAAGCACATCAAAGCTACGTAGTCTTCGTGACCGAGCCCACTGACCGGAAGAGTGTGCGACAGCGTGCTCTGGAGGTAAATGTTGTGATCCCGGCGGTGCCCAAGTTCCTACACTGGTCCGAGATGGAGATCACCTGGAGCCGGAAGGATCATCCCCGAGTTATGCCCAAACCCTGGTGGCTATGCTTTGGTGGTAGACCCGACCTTTGTCGGACCAAGCCTCAACGTCCGTTTCAGCCGGGTCCTGATTGACAATGTAGTGCCTCAACGTCTGGGGGTGTCCATGAACACGCTGCTCCCAGCCGAGACGACTTTCCATGGCATTGTGCCCGGAGTCTCTTGTTCGCCCATGGGCAAGATTTGGGTTGAAGTGCTGTTTGGAACCCGGGAAAACTGCCGGACTGAGAGTTTGGAGTTCGAGGTCGTGGATCTCAAGAGTTCTTACCATGCACTGATAGGCAGACCGACATTAGCCAAGTTCATGATCTCTACTCACATGGGCTACCTGAAGATGAAAATGCCAGGTCCAAACGAAGTGATCACCATCGTGGAGACCACAAGCGCTCCATGGATTACGCAACTGTCGGCTCTAGCTTAGCCGAGTCCCTTGTTATAGCTGGGGAGAAGAAGAGAATCCAGCAGGTGGTTGCACTGGCCAAGACGTCGCAACTCGGCATGCCCGGGATGGTGAACCCGGAGCAGAACGCCTCGTTCCAGGCACCAAAGGAGACCAAGAAGGTGGGAGTTGACCCCAGCAACCCGGAGCGCCAGGTCATCATTGGCAGCAACCTGGACAGCAAATAGGAAGGCGAGCTTGTCGACTTCCTCCGTGAGAATCTGGATGCCTTTGCATGGTCGAGTGACGATCTGCAAGGTGTTCCGAGGGAGTTGGTTGAGCACTCATTATTCGTCGGGCCTGACGCGAAGCCAGTGAAGCAATCGACCAGGCGCCTCTCGGATGAGAGAAGAGCTGCCATCATGGAGAATCTCGCAGTACTTCTGGCTGCCGGGTTCGTGATGGAAGTTCTACATCCGGATTGGATATTGAATTCAGTTCTGGTTGAGAAGAAGAGAGATGATCCCCTCCTGCTTAACGTGTGGCGCATGTGCTTCGACTTCACCAACCTCAACAAGGCATGCCCGAAAGATCCGTTTCCACTCCCCCGGATAGATCAAGTGATCGATTCCACTGCCGGGAGTGAGCTTTTGACTTTTTTAGATGCTTATTCTGGTTTCCACCAGATACCTTTGAATCCGGATGATCAATTGAAAACTGCTTTTATTACCCCATATGGGGCTTATTGCTATCGTGTCATGACTTTTGGTTTGAGAAATGCTGGTGCTACATACCAAAGATGCATGCAGAAATGTTTACATGACCAGATAAGACGGAATGACGAGGTCTATGTCGATGACATAGTCATAAAAACAAAAGAAAAATCTTCTCTTATCGATGATCTGAGGGAACATTCAAAAACTTAAGAAAATTTCGGATGAGGTTGAACCCGGATAAGTGTACATTCGGTGTTCCGGCATGCAAGTTACTCGGTTTTCTCATATCAAGCCGGGGGATTGAGGTCAATCCGGGTAAAATACGTGCAATCGAGAACATGAAATTACCAACACGTCTCAAAGTGTGCAAAAATTCACAGGCTGCCTGGCATCCCTAAGTCGGTTCGTGAGCCGACTAGGGGAGAAAGCCTTGCCCTTGTATCAGTTGATGAAAAAGAGCAAACCCTTTGTACGGACCCCGCAAGCTGATGCGGCGTTCAATGATTTAAAGAGGATGCTCTCAACAGCACCGGTGTTGGCATCCACATTGCCCAAGGAACCTATGATGCTCTACATCGCTGCCACTAACCAGGTAGCCATCGTGGTGGAAAGAGAAGAGGGGGACAAGCTGATACAGAGACCAGTGTACTATCTGAGCGAGGTGATCTCGACATCTAAACAGAACTACCCGCACTACCAGAAGATGGCATATGGGGTGTACTTGGCAGTTACCAAGCTCAATCACTATTTCTAAGAGCACCCGATCGTGGTGGTGTGCGAAGCTCCCCTCGCCGAGATCATCGGCTGTAAGGAGGCAAGCGGCCGAGTTGCCAAGTGGGCCATCCAGTTGTCTCCGTATGCTCCGGCATACGAGAGACGTGACGCCATTAAGTTGCAGGCGCTGCCGGACTTCTTGGTGGACTGGGCCGAGATGCAGTATGAACCTCCACTTCCCGACTACAATTTCTGGAAGATGCATTTCGATGGTTCCAAGGCCAAGATCAGATTGGGTGTCGGGGTTGTCCTCACCTCACCAAAGCAAGATGTGCTAAAATATGTGCTGCAAATTCATTTCCGGGCATCTAACAATGTGGCCGAGTACGAAGCACTGGTGCATGGACTCAATGTCGCCAAGGAAATCGGTATCCGCCGAATAGAGTGCTTCGGTGATTCCGACCTGGTTGTGCAGCAGGTGTCGGGAAACTGGAATGCAATTGACACCAATATAGCCTCATATCGGTTCCATGTGCAGAAAATATCCAGATTTTTCGAAGGCTGCGAGTTCAAGCACATACCAAGAGGGGGAAAATGAAGCAGCGGATGTGTTGTCCAAGCTGGGGTCATCCCGGGATGCCATTCCACCCGGCATCGCCCTGGAGCATCTGAGGAAGCCGTCTATCCAGCCCTCACCCGAGTCGGAATCTATCTTCATCCCCAAGGAGCCTGGGTCGGAAGCCATACCTATGGAGGTGGAAGTCGGGAGTACTGCACTGAACCCGAGGACTGCACCACAGAGCTCGGAGATGGCATACGGCATGTCTGTTGAGGTGATGTCGGATGAGCCAATGGACATAGACGTTCCCGTGTTCCCGGTGCGACCTGTCCCGGGATGGGCACAACCCATCATGGGATACATATCGGAGGGCACCCTCCCGGAGAACGAGGTAGAAGCCCGGCAAATACTACGAAGATCCAAGGCATACACCATCATCAATGAAGAGCTGAATAAAACAAGTGTCACCGAGGTGCTCCAGAGATGTATGGAGCCCGAGGAGGGCCAAGAGATGCTGCTGGAGATACATCAGGGAGAATGTGGACACCATGCCTCATCTCGGGCACCGGTGGCAAAAGTATTATGGCATGGGTTCTATTGGCTCACCGCTTTACAACAAGCAGAGGACATTGTCCGAAAATGTGGAGGGTGCCAGAGGTTTGCCCACAGGATACATATGTCGGCATCAGCACTCAAAACCATCCCTATCACTTGGCCATTTGCTGTATGGTGCTTCGACATGGTGGGATAGTTTAAACCGGCAAGAGGCAATATGACACACATGCAGGTGATCGTGGACAAGTTCACCAAGTGGATAGAGGTCAAACCAATCCGGAAGTGCGACGGGCACACCTCGGTCCAATTCTTGAAGGACATCATCCTAAGATATGGCTAGCCGCACAGCATCATGACGGATAATGGTACCAACTTTGTTGTGGGGGAATTTGCTCGATTCTGTGCAGAGAAAAGAATCTGGTTGGATGTGGCATTAGTAGCCCACCCGGAGGCGAACGGGCAAGTCGAGAGAGCAAATGCCTTGGTGTTAGCCGGCATCAAAGCCCGCCTAATCGAGCCACTATTGAGAACTCCGGGATGTTGGATAGAGGAGATACCGGCAGTATTATGGGGTCTCCGGACCACATCGAATAGATCTACCGGGTATATGCCATTCTTCATGGTGTATGGGGCCGAGGGAGTGCTGCCAACCGACATACAATATGACGCGCCAAGGGTAACAATGTTCACCGAGACCGAGGGAAAAAAAGCCCGGGAGGACGATGTTGACTTGCTCGAGGAGGCAAGGGAGTTGGCATTATCTCTGTCCACAATTTATCAGCAGAACCTCCGTCGCTATCATAGCCGGAAGGTGCATCCCCGGGTGTTCCAGGAAGGGGATCTAGTGCTAAGGCTGATACAGCGCACAGCCGGAATGCATAAGCTTTCACCTCCATGGGAGGGGCCTTTTGTCGTGAGCAAGGCGTTGCACAATGATTCTTATTACCTTATAGATGCACAGGAAGCGAGAAAGGGTGTAATGGACAAAGCTGGTGAGGAAACCAAGCGGCCATGGAATGTAGCCTTGCTCCGTCCCTTTTACACTTAATGGGCGCAATGTATGTATCTCGGTCTCTATCAATGAAATGTCGGCACCCCGAGACGTTACTCGGGACTACCTTGCTCAAATGTGTTGTTTGTTCTAAGCTGCATGTCGGCAACCCAGAAAGGATCTCGGGGACTGCCTTGTATTTATTTTTGTTTGGTATATGCCGGAAATATTCTGAACTCGGTTTCAAAGTTAAAGTAATGTATGTCATGTGAGGTAATCTTGTGACTCGACTGACGAACGCCGAAATGGTAGCCAAGAGCAAAGAGCATCAAGTATGGGGAACACGAAAACAAACTCTGGGACTTGGGATAGGAGTTACTCCGGCATAGACACCTTACTAACCCAGTTTTTTGGTTTTTACTTTTTATGTCCGAAATTTGGCAACTAGAACTCGGACATTTATAAGTAATGTATACCGTGAACGGGATTTCGTGACTCGACTGTCGAACACCGGCATGGTAGACAAGAGCAGAAATCGCATAACTACGGTAAACATGAAAATGAACCCGGGGACTCGTGGCGGAATAAATCAACATAACTTGTCATTCGTTAAAAGCAAAAGTTGGCAGGCATAGCATACGAATTAAAAGTATATTACATCTGTACCCGGCATCCCGGGGATTTAATGTTTAAACGACTAAGTATTTTCAGATGAAACATAAGGGATATGTCGGGCAAGGCCCGAAATGTTCAAGGCGCGATAGGAGAAACCGGCTTCTCGGATTGGTTGGCAACAGGGGGCGCGATGACGATCTCCTCGGCACTGGCAGTAGTACTCGGCACGGGCACACCCGTCTCGGGTAGCGGGACCTCGGGCGGCGGAGGATCGGCAGCATCCCGGGCAGCGGTGGTCTCGAGGACTGCAGCTGACTCGGTATCACCAGCATCCGTTGTCTCGGCACACCGGCATCCTCTGCCTCGCCGTCATCTTCATAATCTAACTCGGAGTCAGATGCAATGAGACTCGTGATGAAGGAGTCGGGATCCTCCCAACCGGCAAGGCGATGTGTAGTCTCTTGGCGCAGCCGGATCTTTGCCGGATCAGTATACCATTCGAGACGACCCGCAGGCTCTTGATCACCTCGAGATCGAGCCCCTCATACCAACTAAGCACATGTTGCAGTACTTGGTCGGCACCAGGGCGGGCAGCGGACCGTTTCCAGGCATGAAGCCGGTTACCGGCATCCTTGAGCACGGTGGCCAACTCGATAATCGAGAGCTTGCCGGTAGCACCAGGCCACAGCGCACCATGCGCGTGAACTGCCGCGCTAAGGAGTCCGGTACTGATCGTCCGGAGAGGGACTATCCGGGCCTTCAGTGCGATGAGGTGATCATCAATATCCCATCAGTCTGAGACAGGACCCTTCCCGGCCCGCTTCTCCCGGGTGGAAGCGATCGCAAGGGTAGCGGCTTCTCGGGAATGCTCAAAATGCCCTTGAGAAAGAAGAACTGTCACACGGACAAGCCATGAGGCAATGTCGACAAAAGAGGAAGACGAAAAAAGAGAACTCGGTGCACTTACTGTTCATATCCCGGTTGAGACCGGTGAGCTCGGTGAGCCAAGCATCCTGCTTCGACCGAAGAAGGGCCACCTCGGTCTCAGCATCATGCACGCGAGCCTCGGATTGATCCAATGTCTCCTTCTGCTTCTTGGTAGCGTCCAAAAAACACGTCTTCAAATCCGCTGCAGTAGACCTGGCCTTCTCTAGCTCGGCATTCAGTCGCGTGATCTCGGACTGCGCATTAGATAGAGCAGACTTTTGGTCCGCCGAGATCTTGCGCGCCGCGTCTCGCTCCTCCCGGAGTCGCGCTTCCGACTTCTTGGATTGGCCGAAGTCGGCAAGAAGCCTGTGGAAGATACTGCTACGTTTTTTGCTGCAGTCCTGTAACAGTATTTATCCGATATCAATCTCGAGGACTTCGATGGAGCAAGAGATAGTAGGAAAATTCTTCAAGATCCACACTTGCGAACCGACTACTCGGTAGAGTTTTCATACCCAAGAGAGGATCTCGGGGACTGAGAATTGAAGGTTTATTTTTCAAGATTTGAGCCTAGTGATCTGCTACTCGGTGGAGTCTAGAGCACTAAGCACCAATCTCGGGGACTAGGGATGATAGAAGATACAAGGCTTACATCAACAACCCGGGTAACGTCCAAGACGGCCACCTGGAGGGCGTGCAGGGCTTGCGCGCTACGGCTTGGGCCAGCAGCATGTAAGTCTCCCGCGACCTCGGAGACGTCAGCAGCAATCCAGGCCAAGTTGTACTCGTCCACCGCGCGTAAGCTGGTGACGGTGGGCGCGCTCGCCGCTCCAACCTCCCGGGATCCTGAGGACACAAATGCGCTTACAGACGCTCGCAGAGCCTGCAAAGCAGCCGTGGGGATGTCGGCAGGAGGTGGTGGTAGCCCGGAAAACTTACCCGAGGCAGAGGAACCCTTGGTCAGGACCAAGTACTGAGATGAAGACTTCGTAGGAGCGTTGGGCTTGCCAGGGGCAATCTTCTGGCCAGAGGCCTGGCTGCGCTGTTTCCCGGCTTGGGTATCTGGTTGCCGGGTAGGCTGGGCAGTGGGTTGCTTCGGCGGCGGCGTTTTTCGAGGAGCTAGCTGAGTTGGAGCTCGCGGCACAACCTGCTGCGGAGGACTCGGCAAATCCGCATCAGGATGCCGAGACGCTACCCGGCGCGGCGTGTCCGGAAGAACGATGTCTTCGGTGGCCGCGGTTTGCCGGGCCGGGATCTCGGTCACCACAGGCTGACCACCCGAAGTCCCCATGCCGGTAGCCACACAAGGAGTGGAGACATCTGCCATGACGGGGCCAGAGTCAGGCTGACCGGCATCCTGCGCTCGGCGCCGTGGTGGTGAAGGGGATGCCCGGGTTGGGCTAGGAGACCTAGAACCCGGGAGACGGGAACCCGCAGACTGCGGAACATCAAGTGTCGCCCTGCAATCAAAAAACAGGTTAAAAGGGATCTCGGGGAGGACAAGGATAGAACAACTCGATCAAAGAATAGTGTCGGGTTATGACTCCCAAGAACCGGGGGTAGTCACTTCCTGAAGTGTAGTTCGTGAAGGGGATTGAACACGGAGGTCTAGACCCTCGAGTGGCTCCGCGACGTTGCTCGCCGAACCCGAAGAAGACACACTCACACGAAGGGAGACACCAGCCTTTACCCAGGTTCACGGCCCTCGTGGGGAGGTAAAACCGCTACTCCTGCCTGTCTGTATTAGATGTGGAAGGTTACAGTACAATGGAGCTTGCCGAAAGCCCCCTTGAGGCAGTTCTTGCCTCGGGAGGGAAGCGATAGTCTTCTTCCTCCTCGGGGCCGAGGCTTTCCTAACACGTGTAGCTAGGGTTTACAAGGGTTACAGTGCGCCCAGAGCCGACCTCCGTTACGACAGACGTCCTGCCCCTTTTATAGGCCCCTCTGGCCTTCCTCTTCGGCATGGCCTTCCAGGTGGTTCCCACATGCTAGTGGCAGGGTGGTGTAGGAGTCCATCGTGCTCCATTCGTCCATGGACTCGGTCCATTGCTGGTAAAGGTGGGCGTGATGGCCGACCGGCGGCCGACCGCGCTGTACTGCCCGCAGGGAGGGCAGTCTCTGAGGTGGAGCCCACGATGACGTCCTCCTTTGGAGGGTTGTGCTGTCCACCCGCTTTATCGTCAGTTGTGACGGCCGAAAATCGGCACTATGTAGATTTAAGCGATCCCGCCGAAATCCGCATAATAACGATTTTAGGTCGCCCACCAGACATAATGTGCACGTCGAAACATGCGCATTATGTGGGTGGAATTGTGATAACATTACAACAGTTCCGATACATCCACAAATACAACAGAAGATAAATAATACAACAACGACTCGAACAAGTCAAGATACAAATGTTACAATACAAAGATTCAAATGACAACGGAAGCAAAATAGTATCCGACTACGGATAAGATATAAATTGGACTAAGAGTCCTGAAGATAAGCAATGGCGCCATATCCCTGCCCAGCCAAGCCGGAGGGATTCCCAAGCTAACGTCGTCGGACTTCAAACCTGTTGACTGCACATAAAGCACATCCCAAAAGAGGGTCAGGGCACTCCCTGGCAAGCAAAACCGACTTGCCTACTTTCTACACCATCTCCCAAAATATAGGGGAGGTGGACTTAGCGGCAGCAGCACTAGCAACCTAAAGAGACAGGCTACAACTTCTGTCTAATTAGAGAGGGATAAGAGAGCGCATAAGTAAACATCTACTACTAACACCAATCATAACCCATTCTCGGATTAACCCCCTCAGCCAAGTATGAGGAAGGAATTCGGAAAACTCACACGTTATCAGTTTTAGTTACCATTTATTGTGAAAATAATTCTATATTACTAGTCAGGTTAATTAACAATGATTAGGTGTAAGTTGTCTATGATCTTATTAGCCAGCATCATCACCAAGTCATCCATAACCGTGGACACGGCTCATCGATAAGATTATACCCTGCAGGGGTGCACTACTGAAACCGTACTCGTTCGATCAACCCCAAAAGCAAAGCCAGAAGGTAGGGCATCTCAACACGGCAAATCTCTTCTCTACAACCCATCCAGGGAACCACATGATTGTGTGCACGGCTAATCAGGTCCAGTGCCCGCGGGATCGACCTTCATAGCACTCTAAGAACGTGCCACCCTATATGAGAATCGACTACTCCATCATCATGAGATCGTTAGGTAACCATATGCATGCATCAAATGGAAAGCCCGAACTACTTGCGGCGCCCTGGAAAAGAAGCGGATTAGATCGAAGCCGCGGGGGGCTCCATAGGGCCTCCCACAAGCGGTTAGTGCGCTCAAAATTGGATCCGAGGACAAGAACTGAGTTCCTAGGTCGACACTTAGAAAAACAAAGCACCTCGCAAGGCCTTCCGCCGGTGCCTTATCTTTTAATTATAATACCCCAATATAAGACAACATTTTATTAAGGTAGAATAACCTATCATGCTAAGCAGGTGCAATTAAAATAAGACATACAGACGACTCGCACAAACAACTCTAAGCATGCGCTACGACTCGCAAGGCCAACACATAAACATGCAACGGGTATTAGGATGTGGGGATAAAGCTGTATGGGCTGCAGGATAAATATGTGATGGGATCGCGATAAAGAATCGAATAATAGGGTAGCAGAGATCAACGGCAGGAATGAAAGACAATGTATAGGTAAACAACCAAACTTTGCTTGCCTGGAATCCCGCATGGAAGCAGATCTTGTCGTTGCTCACACATCTCAACGTCGTATCCGTGAAGAAGCAACAAACACTGAAAAGCGTAAAAGATGCATTTTACAACTACGGCAAAAGATCCAGCATGATCATACGAGAATGATGCATCGCATGACAAGATGCAATACAGTGCAGGTATTCCAAATTAAGCGGGAAAGCAACCCCGACAATTAATATTTAGGTGCAAGTTATTTATTTACCAGCAATATTAAATGTTGGTTAACATGGCAACACATGGCATGGATGATCTAATTAAATTAAATGGAATAGAGCATTATTTATTTATTACCCCACACATTCCATATTTAATTATTTAGTTGCAATTAACAAATTACACTAAGCAATTAAAATAACAGATGCAAAATGGCACACAAATGGCATATTAATATTTATTGCATTTTTCTGATATAAAAACATATAAAGATTATTTGATTTGGAATTATAGAATTAAAGTTATTAGCAAAACAAGTTTTGGGGTGTTTCTGTAATTTACAGGACCTATTCGTGATGGAAACAAAGTCTCTGGGACTTAGGTGTGAGAACCACAGAGCAGGGGGCTCGGGGGAAATGTTCCAGATGCTCTGGTCACTGACGGGTGGGACCCAGTTGTCAGCGAGAGGAAAGAAAAATAAATAATGGGATTTTATTCACAACGGGTCCGAGAGTATTTGAGCTCAGGTCTCCTGGGCTCAGCATAGAGGAGCGAAACCACTGGAGTGCGTATCAGTTTTTGATGGAATAGTACACTGAAACCACATGAAGCCTTTTTGTTGCGTTAACTGATCTTTGAAGAAAAGTTCAGACTTACGGTTCAGAGTTGCACCGGAGGTGAACAACAAAATAGAAAAACAAAAGTGTGGAATTGCTAGACAGGCATTTGATCTCGGGACCTCGCAGGAAGAACCGAAGATGCACCGCCATTGCGCTACTTCTTGGTTGTTGTTTGAATTTAACACCGAGGGATAAATGAAGCATTACAGACGCGTTTACGTTTGTAATACAGAAAGCTTCAGGCTTTTGGTGCGGGGCGGAACAGATCGACCACGACGGGAGCAGCAACGCTCCGGCTGCTCCTTGCGGGCGTGAGGGAGAGAGCGGGATGCATTGGCTGTGCGTGTGTGTGCAGGGGGAGAGAACACGCAGCAGGCACACCACATGAGCAGTTCGAGCGGAGCTCCTCGCGCTACAATGGCGGACAGCGGAAGATCGTGGATGAATCCCTCCACTCCCGTACGAAAATCAACAAGTACAATGCGGGAATCGGATCGGTGACTCACCGGGAGGATCCTGGAGGAGCTGTTCTTGGCGGGGAGGTCCAGGTCGCCGGAATACCGGCGGCGTGGCTCGCCGGCCGTGACGGAGGCGGAGACGAGCTCGTCGCATATACGGGCTCCCGGCTCGATTTCTTCAGTGGAGAGGAAGGTGATGATGCGGCGGACCTTCAAGGCCTGATGGAGCTCCTTCGATGGCACCGTAGCGGCGGGGCGACGACGAGGTGGTTCCGGTGAAAATCTTTGGGGAAAGAAAAAACAGTGGATGGGGAAGAGAGCGTGGCGGCGGCGCGGCTGAGAGGAAGGAGGAGCGAAGCTAGGGTTCGGGAGAGGGGGAGGGGTGCGGCTTAAGAAGAGGAGGGGAAAAGTGGAGGGAGCAGGTGAGGGAGGTGGGGGCCATGGCGCTTTTCTCTGTCTCCGTACAGAGGTAGGGGAAAGCGAGGGTGCGGGATGGGCTTGAGAGGGAGAGGGGAGATGGGTTGGGGTTTGGGCCTGAGGTGGGGGATTCAGCCCATGTTTTGTTTTTCTACTGTTTTTTATTTCTTTATTTCTTTAATTTTTTTTTGTATTTTAAAACAAAATAGAAAAGAATTTGAATAAAGAAACTTTACAAAATAGTTTTAGTTTAAAATGGGCAATTTAATAAACTAGTTTTTATAATATTTGCAAAAGATTTAAAAACACATTTTAATTAATTTGAAAATCATTTGAATTTTAATTGTGGGAAAAGAATTTTAAATGGAGTTGAATTTAAATGCCACAAATTGAAAATTACCAAGGATGCATGATGATGTCTTGTTGATGCAAAAAGAAAAACAAACAATTAACTGGAGAAATTCCGGGGCGTTACAATCGACACCACTAACAAGGGATCGCGTCCCGCGATCCACGCCGTTACCACGAGAAGAGAGGGGTAACTATCGAGTCTTGAGGCTCCGTGAAAAACTTCTCGACACCACTAACAAGGGATAGTTTCTCCACCCAGAAATTGTCGACACCACTAACAAAAGAGTGGATCACGTCGATGAAGATTCCCGAAGATCGAACCTAAATAGGATAAAGGCAAGAGAACGTCCACCCACACGTAGGATCCTAAACTTTGAAAGTTGGATAAAAGAAGAGACTCCAAAACAAATAAGGTAAGAGGAGAAATAGAATAGAGGTAAGGAGTAAAAAGAAACCTATTGAGATATTTTTCAAAAATAATTTAGGTCAAATAGTTTTCGACACTCTAGAAACAACGACCGTTAGCGAGGTTATCCTACAGGCTTTTGCGGACCCGCTGCTTCGATAACCAATTGTATCGAAACAACAAGGAGATCGAAACCAAGGCTCTAATACCACTTTGTGACGCCCAAAAATCGGTACTATGTAGATTTAAGCGATCCCGCCGAAATCCGCATAATAACGATTTTAGGTCGCCCACCAGACATAATGTGCACGTCGAAACATGCGCATTATGTGGGTGGAAATGTGATAACATTACAACAGTTCCGATACATCCACAAATACAACAGAAGATAAATAATACAACAACGACTCGAACGAGTCAAGATACAAATGTTACAATACAAAGATTCAAATGACAGCGGAAGCAAAATAGTATCCGACTACGGATAAGATACAAATTGGACTAAGAGTCCTGAAGATAAGCAATGGCGCCATATCCCTGCCCAGCCAAGCCGGAGGGATTCCCAAGCTAACGTCGTCAGACATCAAACCTGTTGACTGCACATAAAGCACATCCCAAAAGAGGGTAAGGGCACTCCCTGGCAAGCAAAATCGACTTGCCTACTTTCTACACCATCTCCCAAAATATAGGGGAGGTGGACTTAGTGGCAGCAGCACTAGCAACCTAAAGAGACACGCTACAACTTCCGTCTAATTAGAGAGGGATAAGAGAGCGCATAAGTAAACATCTACTACTAACACCAATCATAACCCATTCTCGGATTAACCCGCTCAACCAAGTATGAGGAAGCAATTCGGAAAACTCACACGTTATCAGTTTTAGTTACCATTTATTGTGAAAATAATTCTATATTACTAGTCAGGTTAATTAACAATGATTAGGTGTAAGTTGTCTATGATCTTATTAGCCAGCATCATCACCAAGTCGTCCATAACCGTGGACACGGCTCATCGATAAGATTATACCCTGCAGGGGTGCACTACTGGACCCGTACTCGTTCGATCAACCCCAAAAGCAAAGCCAGAAGGTAGGGCATCTCAACACGGCAAATCTCTTCTCTACAACCCATCCAGGGAACCGCATGATTGTGTGCACGGCTAATCAGGTCCAGTGCCCGCGGGATCGACCTTCATAGCACTCTAAGAACGTGCCACCCTTTATGAGAATCGACTACTCCATCATCATGATATCGTTAGGTAACCATATGAATGCATCAAATGGAAAGCCCGAACTACTTGCGGTGCCCTGGATAAGAAGCGGATTAGATCGAAGCCGCGGGGGGCTCCATAGGGCCTCCCACAAGCGGTTAGTGCGCTCAAAATTGGATCCGAGGACAAGAACTGAGTTCCTAGGTCGACACTTAGCAGAACAAAGCACCTCGCAAGGCCTTCCGCCGGTGCCTTATCTTTTAATTATAATACCCCAATATAAGACAACATTTTATTAAGGTAGAATAACCTATCATGCTAAGCAGGTGCAATTAAAATAAGACATACAGACGACTCGCACAAACAACTCTAAGCATGCGCTACGACTCGCAAGGCCAACAGATAAACATGCAACAGGTATTAGGATGTGGGGATAAAGCTGTATGGGCTGCAGGATAAATATGTGATGGGATCGCGATAAAGAATCGAATAATAGGGTAGCAGAGATCCACGGCAGGAATGAAAGACAATGTATAGGTAAACAAGCAAACTTTGCTTGCCTGGAATCCCGCATGGAAGCAGATCTTGTCGTTGCTCACACATCTCAACGTCGTATCCGTGAAAAGCAACAAACACTGAAAAGCGTAAAAGATGCATTTTACAACTACGGCAAAAGATCCACCATGATCATACGAGAATGATGCATCGCATGACAAGATGCAATACAGTGCAGGTATTCCAAATTAAGCGGGAAAGCAACCCCGGCAATTAATATTTAGGTGCAACTTATTTGTTTACCAGCAATATTAAATGTTGGTTAACATGGCAACACATGGCATGGATGATCTAATTAAATTAAATGAAATAGGGCATTATATATTTATTACCCCACACATTCCATATTTAATTATTTAGTTGCAATTAACAAATTACACTAAGAAATTAAAATAACAGATGCAAAATGGCACACAAATGGCATATTAATATTTATTGCATTTTTCTGATATAAAAACATATAAATATTATTTGATTTGGAATTATAGAATTAAAGTTATTAGCAAAAAAAGTTTTGGGGTGTTTCTGTAATTTACAGGACCTATTCGTGATGGAAACAAAGTCTCTGGGGACTTAGGTGTGAGAACCAGAGAGCAGGGGGCTCGAGGGCAATGTTCCAGACGCTCTGGTCACTGACGGGTGGGACCCAGTTGTCGGCGAGAGGAAAGAAAAATAAATAATGGGATTTTATTCACAACGGGCCCGAGAGGATTCGAGCTCAGGTCTCCTGGGCTCAGCACAGAGGAGCGAAACCACTGGAGTGCGTATCAGTTTTTGATGGAATAGTATACTGAAACCACATGAAGCCTTTTTGTTGCGTTAACTGAACTTTGAAGAAAAGTTCAGACTTACGGTTCAGAGTTGTGCCGGAGGTGAACAACAAAATAGAAAAACAAAGGTGTGGAATTGCTAGACAGGGATTTGATCTCGGGACCTCGCAGGAAGAACCAAAAGGAGCACCACCACTGCGCTACTTCTTGGTTGTTGTTTGAATTTAACACCGAGGGATAAATGAAGCATTACAGACGCGTTTACGTTTGTAGTACAGAAAGCTTCAGGCTTTTGGTGCGGGGCGGAACAGATCGACCACGACGGGAGCAGCAACGCTCCGGCTGCTCCTTGTGGGCGTGAGGGAGAGAGAGGGATGCATTGGCTGTGCGTGTGTGTGCAGGGGGAGAGAACACCCAGCATGCACACCACATGAGCAGTTCGAGCGGAGCTCCTCGCGCTACAATGGCGGGCAGCAGAAGATCGTGGACGAATCCCTCCACTCCCGTACGAAAATCAACAAGTACAGTGCGGGAATCGGATCGGTGACTCACCGGGAGGATCCTGGAGGAGCTGTTCTTGGCGGGGAGGTCCGGGTCGCCGGAATTCCGACGGCGTGGCTCGCCGGCCGTGACGGAGGCGGAGACGAGCTCGTCGCATATACGGTCTCCAGGCTCGATTTCTTCGGTGGAGAGGAAGGTGACGATGCGGCGGACCTTCGAGGCATGATGGAGGTCCTTCGATGGCACCGTAGCGGCGGGGCGACGACGAGGTGGTTCCGGTGAAAATCTTTGGGGAAAGAAAAAACAGTGGATGGGGAAGAGAGGGTGGCGGCGGCGCGGCTGAGAGGAAGGAGGAGCGAAGCTAGGGTTTGGGAGAGGGGAAGGGGTGCGGCTTAAGAAGAGGAGGGGAAAAGTGGAGGGAGCAGGTGAGGGAGGTGGGGGCCATGGCGTTTTTCTCTGTCTCCGTACAGAGGTAGGGGAAAGCGAGGGTGCGGGATGGGCTTGAGAGGGAGAGGGGAGACGGGTTGGGGTTTGGGCCTGAGGTGGGGGATTCAGCCCATGTTTTGTTTTTCTACTGGTTTTTTTATTTCTTTTATTTAATTCTTTTTTGTTTTTGTATTTTAAAACAAAATAGAAAAGAATTTGAATAAAGAAACTTTTCAAAATAGTTTTAGTTTAAAATGGGCAATTTAATAAACTAGTTTTTATAATATTTGCAAAAGATTTAAAAAACACATTTTAATTAATTTGAAAATCATTTGAATTTTAATTGTGGGAAAATAATTTTAAATGTAGTTGAATTTATATGCCACAAATTGACAATTACCAAGGATGCATGATGATGTCTTGTTGATGCAAAAGAAAAACAAACAATTAACTGGAGAAATTCCGTGTAGCGTACCTGCACTTTAAATAAGGCAGATACCTGTGTATAGTGCAAATCACTGGATCAAATCATTTGCACACACAGTTTACGATGTAATATCACAACAAGCGTCAATTTTATTACATCGATGATCCAGAATTACAAAATATTTGATACAAGTTGCATAGCCTAAAGCTAGCATTGAAAAGAATACACAGCGGAAATACAATAGCAGTGAGTCTCTATCACTTTCATGCTGCCACACGCGAAAACATGTTGGTTGTAGACTCGAAACCTATCAACGAAACCTCACTCGTCATCTGAACAATCTGCAATAAGAAAAATATTGCAACAACGTGGGTCAGATTCGATTAAAATGGAGTCTGGCAAGTGACACTATGGTGGACACTTAATGGAATAACTCTAAAGCCTATATGCATATTTGGCTGGTGGAGTTCAAGGCTATTTTGCATAAAGCCAATTTTTCCTATCTTTTTGGAAAATACTTTCTCCAAATCAAGACAAGTATGGCATGAAAACCATAAATCTCATCTTCCCTTGTTCACCCATCAATTTTTATTTCTGAAGTTGGAATGGTGGAATCCTCCGTTGACGTCCTTGATCAGCTGCTCAAATTGTCCGTACCGGGGACACGGCTAAGTACTTAGTTTTCCACTCTGCAGAGGTTGTGCACTTTCACCTTTAGACTCAATTTTTCCGGGAAATCCTATACACGTGGAGTGTATTATGGAAAGGAGAGAATTGAGACAAGAACTTTCAGAAGAAGAATGCAACCATACTAGCAAGACCCGTTCCACCTATCATCCCACTACATCTGCTTGTCAAGCTGACAGGTTGCACCCCCACAACTTAATTATTCTAGACAGAGCCCATTGTCAAAAGGTTGCACGGGAAGCAATCGTCACTCGGAGTTCTTCATATTCCTCTGTACCCTGGGTGGCCATCCACAAGTGCACTCTCAGGTTGACAACCCCCATGCTCATGGCCCCAAGTATAGTAGAAACTACCTTAGGCAAAGACAACCACAAGCACAGTCCTGAGTAGCCACTCAACATAAACCATTCAACCAATCCACCCAGGTGTTTCATTAACTTAGTGGATGTGTACTCCCAGGTTGACAACCACCATGCTCACGGCCCTAAGTAGAATAGAAATTCATCCTAGGCAACGACAACCATGAGCACGGCCCTGAGTAGCCACTTAATAATTTGTAAAACTTTTCATCAATTGCATAGCATCAATATTTCTGCTAAGTATGATATAGGAACCTAGACACAGGAGTAAGGGAATCCTACACAGGTTTAGCATAGCATTACTATCCTACACATGCATATAAAAATACACTAAGTAATGCATAGAAAATACTTAGGAAGTTTATGAGGTGTGCCACTTGCCTTTGAATGTTGTCGTTGTTCACAACTCTTTTCAACGATACTCGGAACTCTCCGTTCAATCTAACAGTATAGACAAACAACAATACAACAATCAACAACAAGCACAACTCCACAATACACACAAAACACATACTAGATGAATAGATAAGTTTTATAAAACTTTCTAAGGAAATACATTTATGCATGATGTGCAAAATACTTAGAGAAATTTACTAGCTCTATTCTTCAAGGTGATTAACAATTATTATCAACTCTTGGTAAATTGGATATTCACTAAAGTGAGAGAGACAGACACCCGGCCAGCCACTTAAATTGTGGAACATGTCTCATGTACGTGGACATGTAAGGTTTGTTTCCAGGCCGCTTCATCCCACTATGCCGCTAGGATCCAACAACTTCAAGATGATAACATCATGATCAAAATTTGTTTAAGACAAATGTGAAGGACAAGATCAGAAAGGAGGGGAAAAGATAGAAAGAGAGATGTAGTTGTCCTGCAGGCTTCATCTCCAGTCTTGGTGGTTCTTGTATCCTCGAGGCTGGTCTTGGATTTACTTAGTCTTCATGAAGTCTCAGATAAGAAGGAAGAAAAGAGAGAGAGCAAGAAAGACTTAGAGAATAGAGGAGGTTTGTCTTCTTGAGCTTCTTCTTGCTTTTCTTCTAAGTGCTTCTACCCCTTGAAGATACTTCTGAAGTCTTGTTTTGGCTAAGTCCTTCAATGGCCTTCTAGCTCCATGTTTAAAAATTTCTAAGTGTCTAAGTGTAGCACTTCACAAATTGAAAATAAACCTAACTTTGGGAAAATGGGGGGGGGGGGAGGTTTCCTTATGGGAAATATAACTACTAAATAAATATGCTATGCATGACATGAAATTTTAATTCATAATACTAATTTTTTTGTGATGTTTATAAAGTATGCATAAATTTATAATTGCAAATTTATTAGTTTATAATTTTTGGAAAGTATAAAAGGAATATTTATCAGATTAAAGTTTTCTATGATTAATATTTTTATAACAAATTTTTATAAATAGTGTTTAATGGACAGGGGTATTTTAATTAAATTTATAGCAATTTACTTTAATCAAAATTAATATTTTTATTAATAGTTATGTTCAAATAGTCAAACCATTCAATTTAACTATATATAACTATGAATTCATTCAAAAATTACTCAAAATATTTTATAGCAGTGGCATCAATTTACAAATATTCTAAAGTTTCTAAAACAATTTTATTTGTAATTTTTGAATTTACAGATTAAGGGTTATGACAAAAATACTCAAATTCACCATTTGAAATTTGAATATTTTAAACTTAAGTCAAATTTGAATTTTGGCAGATCCAAAATATTCTACATGTCGAGGGCTTTCCAAAAATATAAAGTTTGTTAAATTTGGATAAGTGGTTAAAAAGTTGTGACATATCTAAGTGGCAGGGGTGTTTCTGTAAAACTGCCAATTAAATTTAATTAAGAAAATCATTTTCCACGTGGCAGCTGACTAGGCGCTGACGAGGCACGATGTGGCGCTGACTGTGCGTGCTGACTGGGATTAAGTGATTGAATCTGGGCCGTCCAGATCTAGATCTACGATCCAGATCTAACCGTACCGATTCGAAACATGATCTAATCTCAGCCGTAAGATGTGGATCGGACGCTCACCGTGCTTTGACCAGATCGTGGCGGCGGAGGTTCACCGGAGATGGCGATGGTGGCGGCGCCGGCGTCGGTCGAGGACGGAGTCCACGCTCCCGTAGGTTCCCGGGCTCGGGGAGGTGACGAGGAGGCGCGGCGCGTCACGGCACGGTGGATGGTGGCGATGGTGTCTGCTCGGCCGTCCCGGAGCGGCGGCGGGCCGTGGTCGAAGGTGCTCGGGCGCGGCGGACTTCCGTCGAGCTCGTCATCGATGTTCTTCTGCAGGAAATAAGGGAGGAGGGGGTTCACGAGTTGCGCCAGGACACGGGGATGAGGGTAGATGGTCTCTGGCGCGGGGGGGGGGGGGGGGGGGGGGGGCTCACCTCGCCGGTGGTTGAAGAAAAACGGCGGCGGATGGTGCGGACTCCGGCGAGTGAATCTTGAGCCTGGCGGCACGAAACAGAGAGGAAGGAGAGGGCAAACGTGCGGCATGGCCTGGGGGAATTTATAGGGCAGAAGAGGAAACCGAAAAGCGTGATTTGAGCTCGGATTTTGGAAAGAATCGGTGGAGGATTTGGGGGCGAAATTCTCGGCCAGAGGAGGAAGACGCAGTGACGTCAG
The DNA here is from genome assembly GCA_026929855.1 of Poa annua. Lineage (NCBI taxonomy): Eukaryota > Viridiplantae > Streptophyta > Magnoliopsida > Poales > Poaceae > Poa > Poa annua. Next base: position 39,796,463 of record CM049429.1, on the reverse strand, counting down.
CGATGACGTCATCAATTTTTCCTTTTCTGTTTTTCTGATTTTTCTTCTAATTCATATATTTTGATTAAATTGTCAAAATGATGTCAAATAAATTTCTAAAAATTTGTAATATTCATATCTATGTTTTAAAACATTAGTGCATATGTTTTGAAAACTTTTTAAAATTAATTATTTTGGAATATTCATAAAATGTAAATTTGCCCATTTAAGTCAATTTTCAAAATATAAATTTAATAATTTTCTTTGGGGTTAAATTAAATTTATGAAATTACCACATTCTTATATGTTTGAATTTAAGTTAATTAAACTCATTTTCAAATACTAAATTCACTTTATGCTTTAGTATAACCCTAAATAACATAACACTTACTATATGAAAATAAAAAGGGAAAATAATGTATTCATTTTAATTCTAAATAATTTGTGCACTATTATATTTTATATTAAGATAATTCAGTGGAACTTCATATTTGGAAAAGATTTTAAATTCCTTTCTTATTTAGAATACATTAATCATTTCATGCTTTGAAAATAAATGAAATTTTATGTAAGCAATGAAATGTTTATTAGGATAATTCATTGATTTTAATTTATGAAGTTATTAAAGTTATAAACTATGGACTTGAAATTAAAAAAATTATGTTTTGAGTTCTGGTAAAAGAATGAAAACCATTTGACAACTAGATCATGTTTTTAAATATATTAAATGAATACTTGTAAACATTATTTTAATTTATGAATAGTTATGGCTAGGTTATTTAAATCAAATACTTATAAAGAAACTTTTTGTTACAATGTAAGGTTTGAAAGTTTGTAAAACATTTGTCAAAATACATATGGAGGTTTTAAGAAATACAATGGATAATGAAATGTTTAAACTGAGACATTTGAATTATTAAACCCTCTCAATTAAGTTTGGAGTCTTTTATAGTTGGTTTCCTTAGGTATTTAATATTTTATTTTAATAAAAGAAAAGTTTTAAATTTTAGTGATTTTTGAACATTAGAAAATGTTGGGATGTTACAGACTACCACCCTTAAAAGGAATCTCGTCCTCGAGATTCGAAGAAGCTAGAAAGACAAAGCAAATACTCAAAATGATTTGATAGCTCGAGATGTTTGAGAAATGAAATTCCTGACATGGAAACTTGAAAACTTGGCAGCGAATGATTGTTCTGATTAGGAGGATAGAAAGATAAATAGTTTGAGATCTCTGGGTTTAAGCGACTGGGTTTGAATTATCTAGGTGGCTACCACCCTTAAAAGAAAATTTGTGGTCAGTCTAGAAACCTTGTTTTAATCCCTTTTTGAATTTCCTTTTATTTCTCCGTTGTAGATCATACAAGTATTCGAAATACAATGACAGGTGGTAGTTACGAGATGTTTGAGCACCCTCGTTTTCCACTCGCTCCTTGAAGAGATTTAATCCTCTTCCACTCAGGGAAGAAACTGGCATAGTGTCCCTTATCCTTGCACCTATAGCAGGTTAAGTGGCTGAGATTCTTCTTGGATCCACTCTTTTGTCTTTGTTCCTCCAGGATCTTCATGAGAGACTGTTGCATTCCTTCCTTGGCTTGCTGGTTAGCTTGTTGCACCAAGGGATAATAGGGACATTGGATTGGAACATGGGTCGTTCCTTCACACAGGAAGCAAATAATCCTTTTGGAACGGCGCCCATTACTTGGACGTCTAATGTGACCATGGGGCCACTCATCAGAGCAATCTTCGGACGTATGTCCTATCTCTCCACAAGTTTTGCATGCCTTTAGTTTGGTCATAGGGTCCTCTTCAACATCCCTATGATTTTGATCAATCTTAGGCGAGTGGTCATTGATCACCTTCTGACTCGGTTCCCTTAACAGAATTCGGGTAGTGGGGTAAAATTTATTGTTGGTGACATTGAAGTGAGACATCTGCTGATTTTTAGAGAATGAATGAGTTAATTTATAAGTACCATGGAGAACTTACTAATTTGAGAACAAGGCAACCAATTACTAACAAATCTATCAACATGATTAAAACACAAGCAACCACATAAATTCCACACTTATTTTGAGAACTCGAACTAATCATTTATCGAACGAAATCACATCAATGTCATGGAATTACAAAAACGAGAGTACTGCCATACCACAATTTGATAGGTCAATACATCAAATCGATACGATAAGCTAAATGAGATAAATGGTGGTCCCTCTAACGTGGTTGGTGTTGCTACACTTATTCCTCCTAAATATTACGCTTGCGTTTTATTGCGTGGTTATTTGCTACAGGCATGATTTCTCCCTCAGTTGACTCTTCAAACAGCACCTCTTCGGGCTCTTCTTCCTCGGGTCCTTCCTCCTTCGTAGCTGCAGATACAGTCACATCTCCAGTGCCCTGGTCACCTCCTTCTTCAGCTACTGGCGGTGGTGGAGGTGGAATGAGTTGCGCCTCAAGCATGGCAATTTGCTCATCCTTGCCAATGTTCTCCAAATGTAGGTCATGGATGAGTTCCTCCAGATGACTAATAAGATTTTCAGAAGCCTGGAGTTCTTGGGTTTTTGCGTGTATGACGGCTTGTGCATGATCCGCGACGTCATAAGCCTGTTGAACCTTCCTGGTCAGACAGTTGATGAGAAAATTCAAGTCTTCAAACGTCTTGTTAACGAGGGGCAGGTCCACGCGATTTCCCGTGTGAGCCATCGAGAGACCATGTGCATCCCTCTTCCCAAAGGCACGGAAGGGCGATCCTGGTGCTAGCTTGTTGCGATACTTGTAACACAAACGAGCCATTAAGTCCACCATAGCTATGTTCACTCCCTCAATCCACTCTGGATGGTAGGTGACATAGTCCACGGGCTCGAAGTCTGGCATCGTAGGATCCGGGGTCATGATGGTGCGGATTTCCCAACGTGTCCCATGGGGTATGTCGGTCTCCTCCTTCCTTCCTCGGAAATAGGGTGGTGGTAGCTTCAATACACTTGTCAACCTAGACAGCTGCCTCCCAAAGATGAAACCCGACAAAACTCCAGCATACGCAGTCTCAGTGTACTCTCCCATCTAAAATTTTGAACAGGTAAGAGTATTAGAATTTAAAAGGAAAGGGAAAGATGCAAGACAAGATAATGTAAAACAATATTAAAGGAAAATTTCAAAAATTTACTCATGTTTTGGAAACCTAGTTTAGTTAACTATTTAACCTTTGGGGTCTCAGTCCAATCCTAGGGGTTTCGAACCTACAGGCAACACAGTGCTCTGATACCATCTGTAGCGTACCTGCACTTTAAATAAGGCAGATACCTGTGTATAGTGCAAATCCCTGGATCAAATCATTTGCACACACAGTTTACGATGTAATATCACAACAAGCGTCAATTTTATTACATCGATGATCCAGAATTACAAAATATTTGATACAAGTTGCATAGCCTAAAGCTAGCATTGAAAAGAATACACAGCGGAAATACAATAGCAGTGAGTCTCTATCACTTTCATGCTACCACAGGCGAAAACATGTTGGTTGTAGACTCGAAACCTATCAACGAAACCTCACTCGTCATCTGAACAATCTGCAATAAGAAAAATATTGCAACAACGTGGGTCAGATTCGATTAAAATGGAGTCTGGCAAGTGACACTATGGTGGACACTTAATGGAATAACTCTAAAGCCTATATGCATATTTGGCTGGTGGAGTTCAAGGCTATTTTGCATAAAGCCAATTTTTCCTATCTTTTTGGAAAATACTTTCTTCAAATCAAGACAAGTATGGCATGAAAACCATAAATCTCATCTTCCCTTGTTCACCCATCAAGTTTTATTTCTGAAGTTGGAATGGTGGAATCCTCCGTTGACGTCCTTGATCAGCTGCTCAAATTGTCTGTACCGGGGACACGGCTAAGTACTTAGTTTTCCACTCTGCAGAGGTTGTGCACTTTCACCTTTAGACTCAATTTGTCCGGGAAATCCTATACACGCGGAGTGTATTATGGAAAGGAGAGAATTGAGACAAGAACTTTCAGAAGAAGAATGCAACCATACTAGCAAGACCCGTTCCACCTATCATCCCCCTACATCTGCTTGTCAAGCTGACAGGTTGCACCCCCACAACTTAATTATTCTAGACAGAGCCCATTGTCAAAAGGTTGCACGGGAAGCAATCGTCACTCGGAGTTCTTCATATTCCTCTGTACCCTGGGTGGCCATCCAATAGTGCACTCTGAGGTTGACAACCCCCATGCTCATGGCCCCAAGTATAGTAGAAACTACCTTAGGCAAAGACAACCACACGCACAGTCCTGAGTAGCCACTCAACATAAACCATTCAACCAATCCACCCAGGTGTTTCATTAACTTAGTGGATGTGTACTCCCAGGTTGACAACCACCATGCTCACGGCCCTAAGTAGAATAGAAATTCATCCTAGGCAACGACAACCATGAGCACGGCCCTGAGTAGCCACTTAATAATTTGTAAAACTTTTCATCAATTGCATAGCATCAATATTTCTGCTAAGTATGATAAAGGAACCTAGACACATGAGTAAGGGAATCCTACACAGGTTTAGCATAGCAATACTATCCTACACATGCATATAAAAATACACTAAGTAATGCATAGAAAATACTTAGAAAGTTTATGAGGTGTGCCACTTGCCTTTGAATGTTGTCATTGTTCACAACTCTTTTCAACGATACTCGGAACTCTCCGTTCAATCTAACAGTATAGACAAACAACAATACAACAATCAACAACAAGCACAACTCCACAATACACACAAAACACATACTAGATGAATAGATAAGTTTTATAAAACTTTCTAAGGAAATACATTTATGCATGATGTGCAAAATACTTAGAGAAATTTACTAGCTCTATTCTTCAAGGTGATCAACAATTATTATCAACTCTTGGTAAATTGGATATTCACTAAAGTGAGAGAGACAGACACCCGGCCAGCCACTTAAATTGTGGGACAGGTCTCATGTACGTGGACATGTAAGGTTTGTTTCCAGGCCGCTTCATCCCACTATGCCGCTAGGATCCAACAACTTCAAGATGATAACATCATGATCAAAATTTGTTTAAGACAAATGTGAAGGACAAGATCAGAAAGGAGGGGAAAAGATAGAAAGAGAGATGTAGTTGTCCTCCAGGCTTCATCTCCAGTCTTGGTGGTTCTTGTATCCTCGAGGCTGGTATTGGATTTACTTAGTCTTCATGAAGTCTCAGATAAGAAGGAAGAAAAGAGAGAGAGCAAGAAAGACTTAGAGAATAGAGGAGGTTGGTCTTCTTGAGCTTCTTCTTGCTTTTCTTCTAAGTGCTTCTACCCCTTGAAGATACTTCTGAAGTCTTGTTTTGGCTAAGTCCTTCAATGGCCTTCTAGCTCCATGTTTAAAAATTTCTAAGTGTCTAAGTGTAGCACTTCACAAATTGAAAATAAACCTAACTTTGGGAAAATGGGGGGGGGGGGGGGGGGAGGTTTCCTTATGGGAAATATAACTACTAAATAAATATGCTATGCATGACATGAAATTTTAATTCATAATACTAATTTTTTTGTGATGTTTATAAAGTATGCATAAATTTATAATTGCAAATTTATTAGTTTATAATTTTTGGAAAGTATAAAAGGAATATTTATCAGATTAAAGTTTTCTATGATTAATATTTTTATAACAAATTTTTATAAATAGTGTTTAATGGACAGGGGTATTTTAATTAAATTTATAGCAATTTACTTTAATCAAAATTAATATTTTTATTAATAGTTATGTTCAAATAGTCAAACCATTCAATTTAACTATATATAACTATGAATTCATTCAAAAATTACTCAAAAATATTTTATAGCAGTGGCATCAATTTACAAATATTCTAAAGTTTCTAAAAAAAATTATTTGTAATTTTTGAATTTACAGATTAAGGGTTATGACAAAAATACTCAAATTCACCATTTGAAATTTGAATATTTTAAACTTAAGTCAAATTTGAATTTTGGCAGATCCAAAATATTCTACATGTCGAGGGCTTTCCAAAAATATAAAGTTTGTTAAATTTGGATAAGTGGTTAAAAAGTGGTGACAGATCTAAGTGGCAGGGGTGTTTCTGTAAAACTGCCAATTAAATTTAATTAAGAAAATCATTTTCCACGTGGCAGCTGACTGGGCGCTGACGAGGCACGACGTGGCGCTGACTGTGCGTGCTGACTGGGATTAAGTGATTGAATCTGGGCCGTCCAAATCTAGATCTACGATCCAGATCTAACCGTACCGATTCGAAACATGATCTAATCTCAGCCGTAAGATGTGGATCGGACGCTCACCGTGCTTTGACCAGATCGTGGCGGCGGAGGTTCACCGGAGATGGCGATGGTGGCGGCGCCGGCGGAGGTCGAGGACGGAGTCCACGCTCCCGTAGGTTCCCGGGCTCGGGGAGGTGACGAGGAGGCGCGGCGCGTCACGGCACGGTGGATGGTGGCGATGGTGTCTGCTCGGTCGTCCCGGAGCGGCGGCGGGCCATGGTCGAAGGTGCTCGGGCGCGGCGGACTTCCGTCGAGCTCGTCCTCGACGTTCTTCTGCAGGAAATAAGGGAGGAGGGGGTTCACGAGTTGCGCCAGGACACGGGGATGAGGGTAGATGGTCTCTGGCGCGGGGGGGGGGGGGGGGGGGGGCTCACCTCGCCGGTGGTTGAGGAAAAACGGCGGCGGATGGTGCGGAGGAAGACGCAGTGACGTCAGCGATGACGTCATCAATTTTTCCTTTTCTGTTTTTCTGATTTTTCTTTTAATTCATAGCTTTTGATTAAATTGTCAAAATGATGTCAAATAAATTTCTAAAAATTTATAATATTCATATCTATGTTTTAAAACATTAGTGGGTATGTTTTGAAAACTTCTTCAAATTATTTATTTTGGAATATTCATAAAATGTAAATTTGCCCATTTAAGTCAATTTTCAAAATATAAATTTAATAATTTTATTTGGGGTTAAATTAAATTTATGAAATTACCACATTCTTATATGTTTGAATTTAAGTTAACTAAACTCATTTTCAAATACTAAATTCACTTTATGCTTTAGTATAACCCTAAATAACATAACACTTACTATATGAAAATAAAAAGGGAAAATAATGTATTCATTTTAATTCTAAATAATTTGTGCACTATTATATTTTATATTAAGATAATTCAGTGGAACTTCATATTTGGAAAAGATTTTAAATTCCTTTCTTATTTAGAATACATTAATCATTTCATGCTTTGAAAATAAATGAAATTTTATTTAAGCAATGAAATGTTTATTAGGATAATTCATTGATTTTAATATATGAAGTTATTAAAGTTATAAACTATAGACTTGAAATTAACAAAATTATGTTTTGAGTTCTGGTAAAAGAATCAAAACCATTTGACAACTAGATCCTGTTTTTAAATATATTAAATGAATACTTGTAAACATTATTTTAATTTATGAGTAGTTATGGCTAGGTTATTTAAATCAAATACTTATAAAGAAACTTTTTGTTACAATGTAAGGTTTGAAAGTTTGTAAAACATTTGTCAAAATACATATGGAGGTTTTAAGAAATACAATGGATAATAAAATGTTTAAACTGAGACATTTGAATTATTAAACCCTCTCAATTAAGTTTGGAGTCTTTTATAGTTGGTTTCCTTAGGTATTTAATATTTTATTTTAATAAAAGAAAAGTTTTAAATTTTAGTGATTTTTGAACATTATAAAATGTTGGGATGTTACATTCCGGGGCGTTACAATCGACACCACTAACAAGGGATCGCGTCCCGCGATCCACGCCGAGACCACGAGAAGAGAGGGGTAACTATCGAGTCTTCGGGCTCCGTGAAAAACTTCTCGACACCACTAACAAGGGATTGTTGCTCCACCCAGAAATTGTCGACACCACTAACAAAAGAGTGGATCACGTCGATGAAGATTCCCGAAGATCGAACCCTAATAGGATAAATGCAAGAGAACGTCCACCCACACGTAGGATCCTAAACTTTGAAAGTTGGATAAAAGAAGAGACTCCAAAACAAATAAGGTAAGAGGAGAAATAGAATAGAGGTAAGGAGTAAAAAGAAACCTATTGAGATATTTTTCAAAAATAATTTAGGTCAAATAGTTTTCAACACTCTAGAAACAACGACCGTTAGCGAGGTTATCCTACAGGCTTTTGCGGACCCGCTGCTTCGATAACCAATTGTATCGAAATAACAAGGAGATCGAAACCAAGGCTCTGATACCACTTTGTGACGCCCGAAAATCGGTACTATGTAGATTTAAGTGATCCCGCCGAAATCCGCATAATAACGATTTTAGGTCGCCCACCAGACATAATGTGCACGTCGAAACATGCGCATTATGTGGGTGGAATTGTGATAACATTACAACAGTTCCGATACATCCACAAATACAACAGAAGATAAATAATACAACAACGACTCGAACGAGTCAAGATACAAATGTTACAATACAAAGATTTAAATGACAGCGGAAGCAAAATAGTATCCGACTACAGATAAGATACAAATTGGACTAAGAGTCCTGAAGATAAGCAATGGCGCCATATCCCTGCCCAGCCAAGCCGGAGGGATTCCCAAGATAACGTCGTCAGACTTCAAACCTGTTGACTGCACATAAAGCACATCCCAAAAGAGGGTCAGGGCACTCCCTGGCAAGCAAAACCGACTTGCCTACTTTCTACACCATCTCCCAAAATATAGGGGAGGTGGACTTAGCGGCAGCAGCACTAGCAACCTAAAGAGACACGCTACAACTTCCGTCTAATTAGAGAGGGATAAGAGAGCGTATAAGTAAACATCTACTACTAACACAAATCATAAGCCATTCTCGGATTAACCCCCTCAACCAAGTATGAGGAAGCAATTCGGAAAACTCACACGTTTTCAGTTTTAGTTACCATTTATTGTGAAAATAATTCTATATTACTAGTCAGGTTAATTAACAATGATTAGGTGTAAGTTGTCTATGATCATATTAGCCAACATCATCACCAAGTCGTCCATAACCATGGACACGGCTCATCGATAAGATTATACCCTGCAGGGGTGCACTACTGGACCCGTACTCGTTCGATCAACCCCAAAAGCAAAGCCAGAAGGTAGGGCATCTCAACACGGCAAATCTCTTCTCTACAACACATCCAGGGAACCGCATGATTGTGTGCACGGCTAATCAGGTCCAGTGCCCGCGGGATCGACCTTCATAGCACTCTAAGAACGTGCCACCCTATATGAGAATCGACTACTCCATCATCATGAGATCGTTAGGTAACCATATGCATGCATCAAATGGAAAGCCCGAACTACTTGCGGCGCCCTGGATAAGAAGCGGATTAGATCGAAGCCGCGGGGGGCTCCATAGGGCCTCCCACAAGCGGTTAGTGCGCTCAAAATTGGATCCGAGGACAAGAACTGAGTTCCTAGGTCGACACTTAGCAGAACAAAGCACCTCGCAAGGCCTTCCGCCGGTGCCTTATCTTTTAATTATAATACCCCAATATAAGACAACATTTTATTAAGGTAGAATAACCTATCATGCTAAGCAGGTGCAATTAAAATAAGACATACAGACGACTCGCACAAACAACTCTAAGCATGCGCTACGACTCGCAAGGCCAACAGATAAACATGCAACAGGTATTAGGATGTGGGGATAAAGCTGAATGGGTTGCAGGATAAATATGTGATGGGATCGCGATAAAGAATCGAATAATAGGGTAGCAGAGATCAACGACAGGAATGAAAGACAATGTATAGGTAAACAACCAAACTTTGCTTGCCTGGAATCCCGCATGGAAGCAGATCTTGTCGTTGCTCACACATCTCAACGTCGTATCCGTGAAGAAGCAACAAACACTGAAAAGCGTAAAAGATGCATTTTACAACTACGGCAAAAGATCCAGCATGATCATACGAGAATGATGCATGGCATGACAAGATGCAATACATTGCAGGTATTCCAAATTAAGCGGGAAAGCAACCCCGGCAATTAATATTTAGGTGCAAGTTATTTATCAGTAATATTAAATGTTGGTTAACATGGCAACACATGGCATGGATGATCTAATTAAATTAAATGGAATAGGGCATTATATATTTATTACCCCACACATTCCATATTTAATTATTTAGTTGCAATTAACAAATTACACTAAGCAATTAAAATAAGAGATGCAAAATGGCACACAAATGGCATATTAATATTTATTGCATTTTTCTGATATAAAAACATATAAAGATTATTTGATTTGGAATTATAGAATTAAAGTTATTAGCAAAACAAGTTTTAGGGTGTTTCTGTAATTTACAGGACCTATTCGTGATGGAAACAAAGTCTCTGGGGACTTAGGTGTGAGAACTAGAGAGCAGGGGGCTCAGGGGAAATGTTCCAGACGCTCTGGTCACTGACGGGTGGGACCCAGTTGTTAGCGAGAGGAAAGAAAAATAAATAATCGGATTTTATTCACAACGGGTCCGAGAGGATTCGAGCTCAGGTCTCCTGGGCTCAGCACAGAGGAGCGAAACCACTAGAGTGCGTATCAGTTTTTGATGGAATAGTACACTAAAACCACATGAAGCCTTTTTGTTGCGTTAACTGAACTTTGAAGAAAAGTTCAGACTTACGGTTCAGAGTTGTGCCGGAGGTGAACAACAAAATAGAAAAACAAAGGTGTGGAATTGCTAGACAGGGATTTGATCTCGGGACCTCACAGGAAGAACCGAAGGAGCACCGCCACTGTGCTATTTCTTGGTTGTTGTTTAAATTTAACACCGAGGGATAAATGAAGCATTACAGACGCGTTTACGTTTGTAGTACAGAAAGCTTCAGGCTTTTGGTGCGGGGCGGAATAGATCGACCACGACGGGAGTAGCAACGCTCCGGCTGCTCCTTGCGGGCGTGAGGGAGAGAGCGGGATGCATTGGCTGTGCGTGTGTGTGCAGGGGGAGAGAACACCCAGCAGGCACACCACATGAGCAGTTCGAGCTGAGCTCCTCGCGCTACAATGGCGGGCAGCGGAAGATCGTGGACGAATCCCTCCACTCCCGTACGAAAATCAACAAGTACAGTGCGAGAATCGGATCGGTGACTCACCGGGAGGATCCTGGAGGAGCTGTTCTTGGCGGGGAGGTCCGGGTCGCCGGAATTCCGGCGGCGTGGCTCGCCGGCCGTGACGGAGGCGGAGACGAGCTCGTCGCATATACGGGCTCCCGGCTCGATTTCTTCGGTGGAGAGGAAGGTGACGATGCGGCGGACCTTCGAGGCCTGATGGAGCTCCTTCGATGGCACCGTAGCGGCGGGGCGACGACGAGGTGGTTCCGGTGAAAATCTTTGGGGAAAGAAAAAACAGTGGATGGGGAAGAGAGGGTGGCAGCGGCGCGGCTGAGAGGAAGGAGGAGCGAAGCTAGGGTTCGGGGGAGGGGGAGGGGTGCGGCTTAAGAAGAGGAGGGGAAAAGTGGAGGGAGCAGGTGAGGGAGGTGGGGCCCATGGCGCTTTTCTCTGTCTCCGTACAGAGGTAGGGGAAAGCGAGGGTGCGGGATGGGCTTGAGAGGGAGAGGGGAGATGGGTTGGGGTTTGGGCCTGAGGTGGGGGATTCAGCCCATGTTTTGTTTTTCTACTGGTTTTTTTATTTCTTTTATTTAATTCTTTTCTGTTTTTGTATTTTAAAACAAAATAGAAAAGAATTTGAATAAAGAAACTTTACAAAATAGTTTTAGTTTAAATGGGCAATTTAATAAACTAGTTTTTATAGTATTTGCAAAAGATTTAAAAAACACATTTTAATTAATTTGAAAATCATTTGAATTTTAATTGTGGGAAAAGAATTTTAAATGGAGTTGAATTTAAATGCCACAAATTGACAATTACCAAGGATGCATGATGATGTCTTGTTGATGCAAAAAGAAACACAAACAATTAACTGGAGAAATTTTGGGGTGTTACATCAGTGTAGAAGGTCCTGGCAGCTGCGCAGCGGGCAGAGCTGCTTTGTTGACCACTTTATCGCCAAGGACAGCGAGGGGGGTGCATGCGACACTGCATATGCGTGGTAGAGGCCACGTGCATCTTGCCGTGCTTGGCCTCTACGTTTCCCCTCAGTCGCAGGGAGGCCTGAGCGGAGATTCCTGTGGGACTCCCTTGAGGCGAGCTGGCGCCTCGGGAGGGTCTCCTGAGGCGAGAGGTCCCTTGAGGCCCTCGTTTCCTCTTCAGGCCCTCGAGGGGTTTTGCCTCTCAAGGGTCCCGCCAGGCGGTGATGCATGGTCCTTAGTCGTTTCGTCCGACTGGCCCGCGTGCGAGGCCGGGGGGGAACGGGCTCTCCATACCCCAGTTCCCACTGGGCCGACAAATAGCATACCCGGAGGACACGGTGGGAGGACCTCTCCTCCGCAGAGGGGCTTGTTGCCCGGATGCTTGGTGGTCTTGGTCTACTTTGCAGCGGCACCCGAGCCACCGGTATGCGCGGACTCGGACACGGCACGCTTGCGGCTCTCGGCGCGCTCCATTGCGACTGCGGGTCCTGGAACCACTGGCAGGGCGTATTTGAGAGGACGGGCCTCAATTACATCGAGTATATGACAATCATCGTCGTCAGATTTGACTTGGATAGCCTCTTGAGCTGAAGGCAGCACGCGCAAGGGGAATCGAGAGGTGGTCCTCGCCATCAGGATCCTCCTCCGGCATCCTTTCCGGCACCAGGAAGTTGGCGGCGAACTTGTTCACGGCATGCATCTCGTTCTCTTCGATTTGTCGCTCAAAAATCTGCAATAAAGAAGGGAAGTCAGCAAATGGAAAGGTTATCGGTACATTACAGTAGCCGATATAGAGAGGATGTCAGTGAAGGCCTGCGCGCACACCTCCTCCAGTGGTTTTCTCCGGGTGGCCGAGGCCAGTCCCAACGTCCAATTTTCCGTCATCTTGGTCCGAGCAATAGCTCGGACACGGCGGTAAACCACAGATTTGTCCAAGGGGAAGATGCTTGTCCGAGTTGGGTCATACAACCCGCTCATGAATCAAATCTTGTGTACACGGGTTTGAAGGGGGCAAACCCGGCGACTTATAAAAGTGTGGAGGAGATCATCGCCCGTCATCTCATTCGTGAGAACGGACAGGACGTCGTGCATGCTCTCGACCTCCTCGGAATCCAGAAGTTGGCTCCAGAGCTCGAAGTCGGTTGGAGGGCCCATGACGAAGTCGGGGAGGTCGAGGAAGTCCGGGGCGGAGGAACTCGGAGCATCTTCTGAGGCGGCCGGATTCCGCACATAGAAGAAACTACGTTTCCATTTCTGGCAAGACTCCAACCCCTGGATCTTGGGGAATCCGGAGTCGACGCGAGGGATAATGGTCGCGGCCCCGCAGCCGACCAAGTCGTTCACCTTCTGGTCGGGGTTGGGGATGACTTGTCGGCGGAGAAGAAAATATTTGGCCCACAGATCCACGAAAGGCCAGACGTCGAGATACCCCTCAGCATAGGAGGCAAAACAGGAAAGTGTCATGATGGCGTTGGCAGGAAGGTGATGTGGTTGGAGGTTGTAGGTGTCAAGGAACTCGCGGAAGAATGGACTAGCCGGGAGCCCGAACCCGCGCTCGAAATGTCTGAGGAACACTACACGTTCGCCGGGTTGGGGTTCCGGCTCGACTTCGCCGGTCGGAAGTCGGCTTTCCACTTGAGGTGGAATCCGGTAGGTCCGGTATAGCCAGTCGATATCTCCCTGGTTGGTCTCAAATCCATCCCAGCATCCCCTAACACTCTCATCGCCCATCTCGGCGGATGCGGAGGACATATCAGAGCTAGTCTGCAGGCGGAAGGTCATGTTAGTTGGGTTAGCATATTGGCAATGGTGGAACCCGGGCTAAGAACTACTCTTGTAAACCGACATCCTGGCAAATAGATCTAACGAAGTGAAACAATTAGAAGTTAAAGCGTCCCAATACCGTGGCGCAAGGCTGCTCTAAAGGCACAGTGCTTGGGCAGGGCGACTGAAAGCAAAGGCATAGCAAGGTTAATCATCTACAGCGCACAGCTACAACAAACATCCCTAGGGCACTATGATAGGGATCTACCGAGCTAAATCGGCGCCTTTCTCACGGATGTTTGAGAGGATTTACGGACGAACGTGAACCGTCGCGACATTGGAGAGGTGTACCGGCGACAGAAGAACTCACCGGAGGGGAGGAAGGTGCCGGGGCACGGGATTGTCGCGGACCAATGGCGGAGACGGAGGGCTCCGGCGGCGGGCTCCGGCGGCAGTGTTCAGGCCTCGGGCGCGGTGCAACGACGGCGGCGGAGCGCTCGGGGCAAGTGCGGGAATAAAAGGAGAAACGGGGGAGAAGAGGAGACGATCCCTCCGCTCCCCTATTTATGGGGGGCTCCGGGAACGGTTTTCGAATCTCCCGCCCACGATCTCCCAAATCGTGGGTGGGATCAAAATGTGTCGTGCCCGACATGTGGCGGCACCCAGAGGTGTCCCTTGGGCCACACCAAAGGCCACACAACGCCAACGGTTGGTGTGCGGATCTGGTGCGGATCCTGGCGCGCGAACCCGAGCGACGCGCTCTTAAGTCAAATATACTCGAGTGCTTCTCTGACTCGACAAGACCCCAGGTGGGACCACCGTACAGATGTGGCTTATCCGCTAGGAGAAGCGGAATGCATATCGTCATTCCGACATCCGGGTAGAAACCCAGAAATGCTAAGTCTCATTCCCCGGGATAGGTCATCCTGGCCGGAGGGATCGCGGGAAAGGGATGTCGGTAAAAAGCATCCCGGTCACAGGAACAAAGGTTGTTTTCGGCTTCTTGGTTGGTTTTCTTCTTGAATCTGGTGCCGCACTTCGTCTTAAGTCGCTGCACAGCACCAGTTTCGGGGACTAGTGTCAGGGGGCTACCCTCGGGGGTAGGGCAGACCCTGGTCCAGATCAGCAGCATGGCTACAGGAGCTGACCTTTGGGGGTGACCAAGGGTTATCTTGTGGTGCACCGAAGGGGCAACTTGGCCTTTGGATGGTGGTCAGGGCCAAAGTGCCTCCTGGAGGCCGCAAGGGTCGTCGCTAGAAACTATAAATAGACCCCCAGACCCCCAGAGCAGCATAAGCACCAGCGGAGAGTTCCTCTAAGAACTAGCTTCTCGAAGATGTCTTTGGTGAGAACCTAAGACATCTTCGGGAGGCTAGGCCTAGAGACACTTCTATTAAGTCGCTATCCGGGTTATGGATGGAACTCGGTATTGACCGGAAGGGCCGCCCAACTTCGCGGCATGCCGGGATCCCCCGGTGAGATCCCGGGTAGAGGAGAACCCGGGTGGCCAGGTTGGGGCATCCCGGGTAGAGTTTAACCGACTTACCTATCTCGGTTCTGGCAAGTTGTCTTTGTTGTGCAGGAAAGACGTGCCGGATAACCAAAGAAGAAGACCGACATGGGGCATGTCGGGTGGAGGTCAGAGATCAGGTGTAGGCTTTCCGCCTAGCACGGGGGGAATCGTATCCCTCCTGGCACGGAAGTATTATCACCTCCCGCCTGACACTGGAGCGTGTCAGCCGGTACGATGACGTTACGACAGTATCATACATGCCTAGCCCGGCAATCCGGAAAAGGCTACTAGGCATGGGCGAAGAAATGTCTTGTCTCTGACAAGGGTACAATGATGATCCAGGACGGCGCCTGCAGTCCTTGCCAGGATGATGACGGCAGGGCTATACCGGGTAGCACGGCGGCTAGGTCGCACTATCCGGTGTCGACTCCCTCTCTAGTTCATCTAGTTCATCACCAAAACCGCTCAAGGAGCATGTTGTAGATCTTGAGATACACTTATATTGAGAGGAAAGGCAGGAGTAGGGGTGTTACCTCCTCACGAGGGCCCCGAACCTGGGTACATCGTGTGTGTGGCCTTGCCTTCGTGCATTTGTCTGAGTTTTGTAGATCTTTGAGTGTGTTCTCGGGGTTCTTGTGTGTTTCGGCATCTCCTACTGTGTGAGCTCCTTAGCTCACTAGCCCTCCCCGGATCCACCAGCGTCCATCGGCCCCACACATTAGCCATCCCATAGCATCTGCCGTGATACCACCACGACAGTAAGTGTGTCTTTTAATGTCCTCAGCAAATATTCCACTCAATCAAACAATACATTCATGTGTTGTACAACACTTTCATTTTCAGTTCCACATAAAGGTTCTCTTTCTACAATAGCTATATGAGACAAATCAAGAGAGAAATCATAAGCTTTATCTTTAATGTTTATAGGAGACGTAGCAATTTAGCATCAGGAGATAATTTATATCTCACAGCTCGTTTTTCAACAAGTTTTTTAATAGCACTAGCATCTTTAATAGCATTAATTTCTTCAACAAGAGCATCATCAAGATCCACATACATATCTGATGCACACGGTGGGTGTGTTGTTGGGAGACCCCAAGAGGAATGTATGAAGTAGTGCAGCAGCAAATTTCCCTCAGTTATGAAACCAAGGTTATCGAACCAGTAGGAGATGAAGGATTCCTTCGCAGTTGTTGGTGGAGACGTTGGCACGACGCAACACCAGCGTCAGCAACGAACGTGGAGCCTGCACACAAACAATCAAGATATTTTACCCCAACTTAACAGTGAGGTTGTCAATCTCACCGCCTTGTTGTAACAAAGGATTAAACGTACGTGTGGAATAAAGATGTATGTTTGCAGAAAGTAACAGGTTTGCAGTTGTGGTTTTATCAGATTAATGAGAAGGAGCGGGGTCCAAAGTTCACTAGTGGTGTCTCTCCATAAATAATAATACCATTCATCCATGCGTGGTAAACAAATTACAGCTAGGCAACTGACAAAATAATGATGAGCATGAAGGAGATATGCCCTAGAGGCAATTAATAAAGTGTATTCTTTATCATATCTCGTTTGTTTATAATAGGTTTTTGTTTCATGCTAGAACCGTATTAAGCGGAAACATTAATGCGGGTGTGATACGTAAACAACCAGGTCCCTAGTAGACTCTACTAAGACTAGTTTCGTTGCGCGATTGATGATCGAGGTTTCCCGGTCATGGGGCATGGTGCCGGTCGGCAATGAGAGTCATATCGCTGGAGAGTGATGTGATGGACATACCCAGATTTGGAGAACATAGTCGTTACGCCTTTGACCGTGAGATCAACTCTTTTTGATATTCCCGGAAGATACTTTGATTGCACCAAACGTCGTATCTTATTTAGTATGACAATAACGGTGATACTTTTGGGTATTGGAAAGGAGTATTAAGACGAGGGGTCAAGAGCGGGATTTGCCAGTCCGCGTAGCAGGATAGATACTCTCGGGCCCACTCGGTGAGATCTTGTCTAATGAGCTTGCAAGCATGTGACTAGGTCACGGAGACATGAGATCATGAACGAGTAGAAGATAGCGTCGTCGGTAACGAGGTCGGGATTAGGTATGGAGATATCTATGGAACGACACTCGGACGTGCTAAGTATCGCTATGGCAAAAGGTCTAAGACTTCACGTTCAGGTTTGATAGATGAAAGTCATTCGTTATATCTCAGGGATTAATTCATGGGGTCCAGACCTACGGGTTAGTCGTTGATCATTGAGGAGTCTTGATCATACCTGATATTATATCGAACCGCTAGGGTAACACACTTAAGGGGTTTCGACAAGACAACCGGAAAGGAAGGAGATCACCGGGAGCGTCCCGGGAGAGGTCCGATGGAGATCGGGCAGCACCGAAAGAGTTTTCGGAGCTAGGAAATATTATATATATTATGTTTGATATTAATTAATGTTATTAATATGCAAATATGATTTTATATATTTATTTTCGAATTTATTAAGGCAGATTTCCCTAAATGGGCCTTCCGGACGAAAGAAGGCCCAAGAGGGGAAAATTCCCTAGGGGAATTCGGTGGGGGCCAGGAGGGCCGGCCTAGGTGGGCCACAAGGGGCCCACCAGGGGGCCGGCGCACTCCCTAGCCGAACCAGGCTATGTGGGGATAGTCCCACATTGCCTGGCTTGCAAGGTAGGCTCCCCTTGGGAGCCTATATAAGAAGGGGCACCCCCAGCCTTTTAATTCACCAGTTAATTCCCGATTTCTCTCTCGATCTCGTGGTTCCCAAGTCGGAGCCGCGCCGAGCAAGAGGATCCGGGGATCTCCTCCACCATAGCCCGCTGCCGCGCTGCTGGTGTTCCGGTCCAAATCTTCCGTTGCTCGTCCTGGACTGGAGCTTCGGAGGCGTCGTCTCCACCGTACGTGTGCGACTCCCTGCGAGGTGCTGCGCTAGCGGTACTCGGAGGCCTGCTTCCTCTACACGACCTTGAGGTCGGCTTCGTCGGTCTGCATCGACAACGTTTGTGCGGGAACGTAATCCCCGCTTTCGGTCTACAAGGGTACGTATTCCGATCTCCGTTCGTACTACCATATCTGCATAGAATAGATCTTGGCTAGTTTAAGGATATCGTCGGTAGGAAAATTATTGTTTTCTGCACACGATCCCCTTCAGTGGTATCAGAGCCGATCTATCGTAAGATATAGCTGTACGCTGTTAGAACCCGTGCTCTGCACGGGGGCACCGTTCCTGTTATTTGGTACCCTCTAGCGTGCACTTGTGTATTCCAGCGGCATTGAGTTGATGAAGCGGCCCGGACCGACTTTACGCGTACGCTTACGCGAGACTGGTTCCACTACTGACATACGGCTTGTACCGTATCTGTGGCTGGCGGGTGACAGTTTCTCTCTCTTTAGTTGGTCTTCGCATTTTCAATGGAGGGCCCGAAAGGGATGCTTAAACATGCAATTATTGGATCGTTGTTGTGGTCATAAGATTCGTAGGTATGAAGCGGTTCTATTTACGAAAGCCCCAAGCCACGTAAAATATGCAAAAGATAAAGTAGAAGCGTCTAACTTTATTTTGCAGGGGCTATGTGATATGGTCAAGGTAGGTTTATTAAATTGTTTATAAACTGTGGGCGCCAAGAAGACCATGGTGCGATGGACTATATCACATTGCATTACATTTGATGTTTTGTGTGCATCTTATTTTTGTGTGATTGTGTGTTACACGGCGGTAGCTGAATAAGATGATCCCTTCAAAATACCACTAGTGTTCTCCCTCCAACGCGCACCACCAATAAAGTTCTATGTTATGAGGCAGGCCGTGATGATCGGGTGTCATACATATCTTCGTTCGCATACGGTGGGTGTAAGCCATGTTGCACAAGCGTCAGCGTGGAGGTCTTTGGTGGCGAGCCTAGCATACTCAGAGGTATGGCCTCGGAACAGGAAGACCGAAAGGTCGAGCACGAGTCACAAAATTGGTGTGGCGGACGATTTTGTCTACTCTTGAAGTTGTGCCGCCGGCTTTGATGATGAGGGGTGGTGCAATGGATGGAGGTCGTGTAATCGCTTAAACGACCAGGAGGGATGTTCGTTTGAGTGGGAGTTATGTTAGTTATTTTCTAAAATACTATAACTCAAAATTATTATGAACAAAGTCTTATGTCGTTGCAAATTCCATTGTAGATGTCTCGCCCCTCGTTTAACCTAGGTCTGTTCCTTGAGAAAGAAAAGCTTTAGACCAATGGGTCAAACTTCATGGCCTGGTTCCGCAACCTGAGGATCCTCCTCACTCCCCATAGGGTGGCCTACGTCATTGAGACCACCATAGGTGACCCTCCTGCAGATGATGCCTCTGAGGATGAGAAGAAGGTCTTCCAGACCCGATCGGAGGATTCTGCCTTTGTCCAGAGTGGCATGCTCTACGCCATGGAAGCCGACCTGCAGAAGCGCTTTGAGAAGATGAGCGCCTTTGAGATCATCTCGGATCTTAAGGTTGTCTTTGCGCCGCAGGCTAAGGCTGAGAGATATGAGGCTTCTGAGCTTTTCTTCTCAGCCAAGATGGAAGAGCATAGCAGTGTAAGCGAGCATGTAGTCAAGATGTCTGGCTAAGTTCAATGCCTGAATGCTCTGGAGTGCAAGATTCCCGGTGAGCTGGCGATTGACAGGGTGTTGCAATCGTTGCCACCAAGCTACAAAGGCTTCGTCATGAACTACAACATGCAGGGCATGGCTAAGTCCCTGGGTGAAGTGTTCGTGATGCTCAAGACTGCTGAGGTAGAGATTAAGAAGGAGCACACGCTGTTGATGGTCAACAAGACCGTTGATTTCAAGAAGTCCGGTGGCAAGGGAAAGCAGAGCTGGAAGTCCCGGAGGGAGGCAAAGTTGGCTGCAAAGCCCAGGACTAACAGGTCTGGTCCCAGAGCTAGCGTGGAGTGTTTCTACTGCAAGGGGAAGGGTCACTGGAAGCGCAACTGCCCCAAGTATCTGGAGGATAGGAAGTCTGGCAAGACGGTCGACAAAGAGAAAGGTATATTTGATATACATGTTATAGATGTGTACCTTACATCCGCCCGGAGCAATACGTGGGTATTTGATACTGGTTCTGTTGCTCATATATGTAACTCTCAGGAGGAGTTACGGAATAGAAGGCGGCTGGCGAAGGATGAGGTGACGATGCGCGTCGGCAACGGATCGAGAGTCGACGTGGTGGCTGTCGGCACGCTCCCTCTGCATCTACCATCGGGATTAGTTTTGGTTTTAAATAAATGTTATTTTGTGCCATCCTTGAGTGTAAACATTATAAGTGGGTCTTGCCTGTTACAAGACGGTTATTCATTCAAATCAGAGTCAAGCAATTGTGCTATTTATATGAATGATATCTTTTATGTTGATGCTCCCGAGAGTAATGGTTTATTCTTGTTGAATCTCGATCGTAGTACTCACATCCATAACATAGAAGCCACACGAATTAAGTGTAGTGACGATACCGCCATGTTTTTGTGGCATTGCCGTCTTGGTCATATTGGTATGAAGCGCATGAAGCGACTCCACTCCGATGGACTCTTGGACTCGTTGGAGTTCGGATCCCTCGATACATGCGAACCATGCCTCATGGGCAAAATGAACAGAACACCGTTCAAAGGTTTCGTTGAACGGGCGTCGGATTTGTTGGGGATCATACATACAGATGTATGTGGACCAATGAGCGTTTCGACACGCAATGGTTATCGTTACTTCGTCACCTTCACTGATGAATTGAGTAGATACGGTTATATCTATTTGATGAAACACAAGTCTGAAACGTTTGAAAAGTTCAAAGAATTCCAGAGTGAAGTTGAGAATCAGCTTAATAGGAAAATCAAGCATCTCCGGTCCGATCGCGGTGGAGAGTACTTGAGTTTTGAGTTTGGCACACATCTGAAGAATTGTGGCATAGTGCCCCAAGTTACGCCCGCCGGAACGCCGCAGCGAAACGGTGTGTCCGAGCAACGTAATCGTACTCTACTGGATAGTGTCCGATCTATGATGTCTCTTACCGATCTGCCAGTGTCCTTCTGGGGTTATGCGTTAGAAACAGCCGCATTCATTTTAAATATGGCTCCGTCCAAGTCCGTTGAAACGACGCCGTATGAATTATGGTATGGCCAAAAGCCTAAGTTATCGTTTCTGAAGGTTTGGGGTTGTGAGGCGTACGTTAAGAAACTACAGCCCGACAAACTCGAACCGAAGTCGGAGAAAGTCATCTTTGTAGGATATCCGCGGGAAACCGTTGGGTACACCTTCTACAACCAAGCTGAGGGCAAAAAATTTGTCGCGAAGACCGGTGCCTTTCTAGAGAAGGAGTTTCTCGCGAAAGGAGTAAGTGGGAGGAAGGTAGACCTCGATGAAATCGTTGATCCTGAACTCGAGATTCCGAGTGGCGCAACGGAAGCAATTCCGGAAACGTCCTCCGTGGAAGGAGTGGGAGAAACTGTCGAGGAAGATGTTCTACCTCGTAGGTCTGGTAGATCTCGGATCCCACCAGAATGGTATGGCAACATGGTTTGCACCGTCATGCTAGTCGAGCAAGATGAACCTACGAACTACAAGGAGGCGATGGAGAGTCTAGAGTCCGAGAAATGGCTTGAAGCCATGAAATCCGAAATAGGATCCATGTACGATAACAAAGTGTGGACTTTGGTGGATATTCCCGAAGGGCGCAAGGCCGTCGAGAATAAGTGGATCTTTAAGAAGAAGACTGATGCTGATGGTAATGTGACCGTCTATAAAGCTCGGCTTGTCGCAAAGGGTTTCCGACAAGTTCATGGAATTGACTACGATGAAACTTTTTCACCGGTAGCGATGCTTAAGTCTATTCGGATTTTGTTAGCAGTAGCTGCCTACTATGATTATGAAATCTGGCAGATGGACGTCAAAACGGCCTTCCTGAATGGACACATTGAGGAAGAGTTGTACATGGTACAGCCGGAAGGTTTTGTCGATCCAGGAAGTGCTAACAAGGTGTGCAAGCTTCAGCGATCCATCTATGGATTGAAGCAGGCATCTCGGAGCTGGAATCTTCGCTTTGATGAAGTAATCAAAGGTTTTGGATTTATCCAGAATGTGGAAGAGACCTGTATTTACAAGAAAATGAGTGGGAGCTCGGTTGTGTTCTTAGCACTGTATGTTGACGACATATTGCTAATAGGGAATGATGTGGAACTTCTGAATAGCGTGAAGGAATATTTAAACAGTAAGTTTTCCATGAAGGACTTAGGAGAAGCTGCGTATGTTTTAGGCATAAAAATCTATCGTGATAGATCAAGGCGCCTATTAGCACTAAGTCAGAGTACTTATCTTGATAAAATATTGAAGCGTTTTCATATGGAGAAGGCAAAGAAGGGTTCTCTGCCGGTTATCAAGAATAAGATATTGCGTAAGGCACAGTGTCCGGTGACGGAACTGGGTAAGGCCGAAATGACTAAACATCCTTATGCTTTAGCCATAGGATCGATCATGTATGCAATGTTGAGTACTAGACCAGATGTGGCATTAGCTCTAAGTTTGACCAGCCGGTTCCAGAGTAATCCTGGAATGCCGCATTGGGTAGCTGTTAAGAGCATTCTTAAGTATCTCAATAAGACAAAGGAAATGTTCCTTGTGTATGGTGGCTGCGATGAGGAACTTGGCGTAACGGGTTACGTAGATGCAAGTTTCTGCTCAGACCCCGATGACTGTAAGTCACAGACAGGCTACGTGTTCAAGGTGAATGGAGGCGCCGTGTGCTGGAGAAGTGGGAAGCAACCCATAGTCGCACAATCTACAATGGAGTCGGAGTACATTGCTGCCTGCGAGGCCGCGAATGAAGCTGTGTGGCTGAGGAAGTTCGTCATCGAACTTGGAGTGTTCCCGAGCGTGCAAGACCCCGTGGTCCTCTTCTACGACAATACGGGTGCCATTGCGAACGCCAAGGAGCCAAGGTCTCACTCCACCGCCAAACACATTCTCCGACGCTTCCACGTGATACGTCAGTACGTACAAGGAGGCGATGTGAAGATTTGCAAAGTGCATACGGATCTGAATGTGGCAGATCTGCTGACGAAGCCTCTCCCGCTTGATAAGCATGAACAGCACCAATTAGCTATGGGTGTTAGGCTTTTACCAAGTTGTAATCTAGATTAAGTTGTACTCTAGTGCAAGTGGGAGACTGAAGGAGATATGCCCTAGAGGCAATTAATAAAGTGTATTCTTTATCATATCTCGTTTGTTTATAATAGGTTTTTGTGTCATGCTAGAACCGTATTAAGCGGAAACATTAATGCGGGTGTGATACGTAAACAACCAGGTCCCTAGTAGCCTCTACTAAGACTAGTTTCGTTGCGCGATTGATGATCGAGGTTTCCCGGTCATGGGGCATGGTGCCGGTCGGCAATGAGAGTCATATCGCTGGAGAGTGATGTGATGGACATACCCAGATTTGGAGAACGTAGTCGTTACGCCTTTGACCGTGAGATCAACTCTTATTGATATTCCCGGAAGATACTTTGATTGCACCAAACGTCGTATCTTATTTAGTATGACAATAACGGTGATACTTTTGGGTATTGGAAAGGAGTATTGAGACGAGGGGTCAAGAGCGGGATTTGCCAGTCCGCGTAGCAGGATAGATACTCTCGGGCCCACTCGGTGAGATCTTGTCTAATGAGCTTGCAAGCATGTGACTAGGTCACGGAGACATGAGATCATGAACGAGTAGAAGATAGCGTCGTCGGTAACGAGGTCGGGATTAGGTATGGAGATATCTATGGAACGACACTCGGACGTGCTAAGTATCGCTATGGCAAAAGGTCTAAGACTTCACGTTCAGGTTTGATAGATGAAAGTCATTCGTTATATCTCAGGGATTAATTCATGGGGTCCAGGCCTACGGGTTAGTCGTTGATCATTGAGGAGTCTTGATCATACCTGATATTATATCGAACCGCTAGGGTAACACACTTAAGGGGTTTCGACAAGACAACCGGAAAGGAAGGAGATCACCGGGAGCGTCCCGGGAGAGGTCCGATGGAGATCGGGCAGCGCCGAAAGAGTTTTCGGAGCTAGAAAATATTATATATATTATGTTTGATATTAATTAATGTTATTAATATGCAAATATGATTTTATATATTTATTTTCGAATTTATTAAGGCAGATTTCCCTAAATGGGCCTTCCGGACGAAAGAAGGCCCAAGAGGGGAAAATTCCCTAGGGGAATTCGGTGGGGGCCAGGAGGGCCGGCCTAGGTGGGCCACAAGGGGCCCACCAGGGGGCCGGCGCACTCCCTAGCCGAACCAGGCTATGTGGGGATAGTCCCACATTGCCTGGCTGGCAAGGTAGGCTCCCCTTGGGAGCCTATATAAGAAGGGGCACCCCCAGCCTTTTAATTCACCAGTTAATTCCCGATTTCTCTCTCGATCTCGTGGTTCCCAAGTCGGAGCCGCGCCGAGCAAGAGGATCCGGGGATCTCCTCCACCATAGCCCGCTGCCACGCTGCTGGTGTTCCGGTCCAAGTCTTCCGCTGCTCGTCCTGGACTGGAGCTTCGGAGGCGTCGTCTCCACCGTACGTGTGCGACTCCCTGCGAGGTGCTGCGCTAGCGGTACTCGGAGGCCTGCTTCCTCTACACGACCTTGAGGTCGTCTTCGTCGGTCTGCATCGACAACGTTTGTGCGGGAACGTAATCCCCGCTTTCGGTCTACAAGGGTACGTATTCCGATCTCCGTTCGTACTACTATATCTGCATAGAATAGGTCTTGGCTAGTTTAAGGATATCGTCGGTAGGAAAATTATTGTTTTCTGCACACGATCCCCTTCAGAGCAACCCAGTGCATATACTAATGATATGGTGTCTAGTGTGAGATTCATTCGGGCATTACAACAATATACATAGACCGTTCCAACCACATCTATGACTAATAATCCACCTTCCGGTTAGCGTCCGCACCTTTTTCAGTATTAAGTTGCATGCAACAGATTATCGCCTTAAGCACAATGTGTAAAGTAAGTAACATCATTCTTAGACAAAGTACTATTGTTTTATCCTTAGTAGCAACAACACATCTACAACCTTAGAGCTTTCTATCACTGCCCCAGATTAAATAGAAACATGAACCTACTATCGAGCATAAATACCCCCTCTTAGAGTTACAAGCATCTACTTGGCCAGAGCATACACAAGTAACGAAGAGCATGCAATATCATTAAAAAGCACACTATTCATCGGATCTCAGCAAAACCTAACATGGAGAATTACATAAAGATGATCTTGATCATGATAGGAAGCTCACAAGATCTAAACATGATAGCACAAAAGGAGAAGACAACCATCTAGCTACTGCTATGGACCCATAATCCAAGGTAGACTACTCACGCATCAGTCCAGAGGCGTTCATGACGACGTAGAATCCTCCGGGGATGATTCCCCTCCTAGCAGGGTGCCGGGAGCAGTTATGATCTCTCCCGAAGTGGTGGCGGCGACGGCGGCGGCTCGGGACCGAGTGTGCCCTAGAGTATCTCACCGAGTGGGCCCTAGAGTATCTATCCGGCTATGCGGACTGACAAATCCCGCTGTTGACCCCTCGTCTCAACTACTCCTTTCCGATACCCAAAAGTATCACCGTTATTGTCATACTAAATAAGATACGACGTTTGGTGCGATCAAAGTATCTTTCAGGAATAACAATAAGAGTTGGTCTCACGGTCTTAAGGCGTAATGACTATGTCCTATAAATACTGGGTACGTCCATCACATCGTTACTCCTAACGATATGACTTCTATTGCCGACCGGCGCCATGCCCTATGATCGGAAAACCTTGATCATCAATCGCGCAACGAAACTAGTCTTAGTAGAGGCTACTAGGGACCTGGTTGTTTATCTACCCCACATGTATTAATGTTTTCGCTTAATACAGTTATAGCATGGTATAAAACATATAATGAACAATTGGGATATTGCCAATAAACTATGTTTATTAAGTGCCTCTAGGGCATATTCCCTTCATCCCCCTCCCGGCCGGGTGCCGGGGAGCAGTTATGATCTCTCCCGACGTGGTGGCGGCGACGGCGGCGGCTCAGGACCCGTGGAGGAAAAAGTGATTAACCGTTAAGCGTTTTTAGGTCAGGAGCATATTTATGGGCGAAAGACCTAGGTCGGTGGGCGCCCGAGGGCGGCACACCACCTCCCGGCGCGGCCAGCATGGGGCCCGCGCCACGAGGCGGTGTGGGCCCCTTGGGGTCCGTCTTCGTCTCGTCTTTAGTTCTTCTGGTCGCAAATATTCCAAAAATAAATACTGGTTGGCTCGTTTCCAATTTGGCGGATATTTCCTTAAGAGCTTTTCTGAAACCAAAAATAGCAGAAAACAGAAAACTAGCACTGTGGCATCTTGTTAATAGGTTAGTCCCAGAAAATGCATAAAAGTATATAAAATGCATATAAAACATGTAATAACATGATATAACATAGCATGGAACACATGAAATTATAGATACGTTGGAGACGTATCAACATCCCCAAGCTTAGTTCTACTCGTCCCGAGCAGGCAAGAACGATAAAAGAAGAATAATTTCTAAAGTGACATGCTTAAACACAATCTTGACCATGTAATTCATTGTAAGGCATGTAAACTGAAATCAAATGAATAAGGGTTGTAGTTTATATTGATATCAAATGAGTAATGAACAAGCAAGTAGGTGAAGCAAGCAAAGCTTTCAATGATATAGTACTATATAGCAATCAACTGTGCAAAGTAGATATTAAAGATGATTTAAACTTCAAGCACAACAATATAATCATCTAATGCTTCCAACAAACATGACAACTTTATGAAAGGATCAAGTCAAGTAATAGCAATATGCATGTAGAAGATCAATATATTATTTGTTCAAAAGAAACAAGCAAGCGTTCAACGTTGGTTCCTGGCACCAGGATGTTATGGCTAAGAGAATGTTAACGGAGTTTTTGAAGGCCAACGGAAGAAAGGCTCACAAAGCTATAGATGATCATTAGACAAGAGAAAGTCATACAATCGAAGCTATGCAAGGAGTAGTGATTGCCATACAACTTATGCACAATGAGCTATAAGTATATGAAAGCTCTCCAATGGAACTAGTGGGGGTGCATCCAACTTGCTTGCTCACGAAGACCTAGAGCATGTTTGAGGAGGCTCATCATTGGAATATACAAGGCAAGTTCTATAGTGTAAAGTTCTCCACATAGTTATGCAACTAAGAAATGAAAACTCTCTCATTAACTCTATAAATGTTGTAGGAATCCTTCTCTTTGAGAGGCCATCTAGAGGGGCAGTCATTGCTGGCCGTTGGATCTTTTGGCTAACTTTTGGCAAACTCACAGCAACCGTTGGATGATGGTCGGAGTATTTCTTCACCTGCTGCCTGCTCAAGTGCGCCCATGACGTGTGGGTCCCAGATCCTGCGTGACCACTTGACCGGCGTCAAGAAACATGCGCATGAACGCTCAGCAAGGGAAAATAATCGAGCGAGGGAAAAGGAGACTGTGACCAGGTCGGACCCACGTGTGACCTTCTCACAGTTCTGCCCGACCCTGCGCCATGCCGTGACATCTCCACAGTCTCAACCTTTTCACTTGTTACCTTTGCTACCAGCAGCCGTCTCGCTACCATCCGGACCCAACGACCTCTGGTCCACCCGTCAGCTTTTAGGGTGTAGGTTGTGGGTTCTTCTTTCCCCCCTCCTTTTCTAGTGCTCGACTGGGAGAGAGCAGCCTCGCTCGCCTCACTTTCTTCCCCTCTCGCCTATCCACGTCCTCTCCCTCTGCCTCACTTCCCCTGTCGCACGCTCTCCACTGCTTGCTCTCCTCTGCTTGCTGCAGGTTCCCGCACCCGTTGCATTCATCTGCGGTAGCCATGGAGTTCTCTGTGGATGGTGGTTGAGGCGAGTTCTTTTTTATTTGCCTTGTTTTCCTGCGATTTAATCCCTTCTGCCTCGATTGATCTTGCCTAACTTTTCTCTTTTCCTCGCATTGCAGGTTTTTGGTTGCTCTTGCGCTTTTTCCTAGGTACTTTTTGCCTACGCATTTTGGTTGGTCTCCGTCTTGTGCTCTTGCGTCTATGGTGTTTGATGAAATGCACGCTCCTAATCCGTTCACTTCTCTTGTGCTAGGTTGTCTTCGACCTGCCTTGCTGCTCCTGGAGAAGGCTCCTTTCTACCTCTATGATACTCCAATTAAGTGTTCATCTCTTTTTCCACCTCTATATCTCATGTATGTTCGTGGTTCTTCCATGGTACATATTTTAGAACGATGATTTCTATGATTTTTGGTTCATGATTTGTAGTACAACATATGTATTGATGTCTTCCTTTGCGGCATATGATGATCTGCTACTACCTAAGTTTCTTGTGAAGAAACGTCATTAAATGGTTTTTTGTTGCCGCTGCCCTGAACCTGTGCTTGCGCCTTCTGTGAAATTTATTCAATAGATAAATGGATAGCCCTGATTAGTTTTTATACACGCACTTAGCTTCTTGTCAGAAATATCTTAGGCTTGTATTTTTCATCATTTCAGTTTAAGCAGTAACATCTTAGCTTTATGGAGGGCGGTGTTGTAATGGGTGTGGTGTTTCTGTCACAGAGAGTGTACATTATCCAGGTGTGCATTTTCTACTGAGGAAGGGACAGGAGGGCGTGGTGGTGGGAGAGTTGGTGCTTCGGCCATGGTATGGTAGTTGTGGTGGTCGACGAAGAGGCATCTCATCACCATATCCAGATAACAGCCTCCAGCCAGAGTAAGCTCATTCCATTCACCTCCTATTTGTCTACCAAGTCTATTCCACTACTAACAAGATATCTACTATTTTATTACCATAAACTTATTGCTACAGGTTAATAATCACTGCAGATCTTGTGTTTGTAGCTTATCCTTCAAACCAGTGAACAGAATTTGTTCTAAAGAATGCATGCATATAATATGTTGCTAAAAACTGGTTGCCACATTCCGGGACCGTATCACAGTTTTATCCGAACATGCAATTTAGTTATTTACTTTCTTTATCCCCCTAATGATTAAGATGTGCCTATTGTCACTGTTGTCCGAAGCATGTTAACATGCAATTAGGTGGATGGACCAATGGTTGATATTGACATGGCTACATCTTCTATTTAGTAATTGATATCTTCTTTACCACACAACAAATTTTTTGATTGTTCACAATAAAAATCTCTATGATGATCATTTGTTTTGTGCAGAGAAAGGTTGTGCAGGTGGTGCTCGTCGATGATAGTGATTCTCTCCGGCATGAAGATTTTTTAACAGTTAGTTCTTGGGAAGATGTTGCACTACAGAAGTTTTCAGCTTTAGGAGAGGTACAAAATAACTGGAAATATTAATGAAGATGTTGCATGCATTTCCTTATGATTTATTTTTGAAAGTCCTTATGATTTTTTTTCCTGGTAAAGTTTTGATATTGTGTATTTCTTGTCATTTCTATTATGTAGAATGCATATCCAAGGTCACTTCTTTGTCTATTGGTAATTTTTAGAGTTATGTCAGTTCAATGTAAACAAATCTCATGTATTTCAACATTCTTTTCTTCACCGATGATATTTAATCTGTGCACAAATGTTTGACTTCATTATTTTGTTAGTGGTAGTATTTGAAATGTTATCTACTTACCGCCCGCCGCCATCATGAGTGTGGATGGGGTAGGAGGACCTTATGTACATGGCACATGTAGAGTTTCGTTTAGGTTTTTTGCCCAGGTTGCAATGTGCCAATTTGACATCATGGTCTTGCTCGTGGTTGATGGCCCACGAGGGTGAGGGTTGTTTGGTCTAGCTCTAGCTATGTCGTCGTGTAGGTGGCTGGTTTAGTTGGTGATAATTTTACCAGAAATTTTGTTAGATTGAATCATCTTACAAAGGACTTTTAACACATACAAAATATATGGTGCTTATGGATACAACCTTGCATCCGGTATTTGCGTTTAGCAAAAACAATAATCAGCCTCGGGATTATGCAGTGTTATCTATTGTTATTTTATTATGTGTCATAGTCATGTTTGAACACGTCTCACTTTCATATTCTATTTTTATATAGATATAAGTTTACAAGCACAAACTCTAAATATATGGAACTCAATGCTACCTTAAAGTTTTGCTTTTGACCTTTGTGCCAGGGGCGCAACAAGTCATCTTATATCTAACTATCGTGTTTGTTTCAATGATTATATTTTAATCCATACAATGTGATAATGGAGTTGTTTCCAAACTTTACAGCAAGGAAGCTCAAAAGCATGTGCTTCGTGCAAGACTCCGTTTCAAACAAAGTAGCTTGTATGACCACGGTCTTGAAGTAAACTCTGGGTGTGCTTAGGTATGCTTGGGTGCCTTTGCATTGTCACTTGGTAGTCACATAATATCTAAGGAGGAGCTACAATCACAGTTAAATCTATTTCTAGACATTTTTTTTCTCTGCTAATTCTTTTGCATAAGTGTATTTCATAACTATTCAATGTCTCCGTGTATTGAAAGATATCAATTTAATATAGGCTTGCTTTTATTGAGATAAATCTCCGGTTTGTTTGCACCCAGATTCAGTTTCATGGCAACATTAGCTTCCCTAATTTTCTACCACTATATTCTTATTGAGCTAAATCTCTACTGAAATTTTCTTCCCTAATATACAACAATCTCCCATTTTATTTTGCAAACGCGTGATTTTAGGACTAACTTATGATGTGGAGTCATTTATTCTCATAAGTTTATTGTGACGGTCCTGCTTTCGGCAGTTGCGTAGTTGCGCAACGGGTCATCTAGTATGGAGTAAAGGTGCTAAACATGAGCACAAATGATATGGTGCTATAACATGAGCACAAGTGATGAATATAAATGATATGGTGTTGTAACATAAGCATAAGTGTGTGATAAAGAATAGTAATGTTGCCCCCTTTTTATTTCTTTTCTTTCTTTCTTTTTCTTATCTCTTTTTCTATTTTTTCTTTTTATGTTTCTCTTTTCGATGACCTCCATGGCTCTTTTCACTTTTAGGGGCAAGCATACTAATATGATATATGATATATGACAACACACTAATTATGATAAAACAACATACTGATGATATAAGTAACTAATATGAATGTGCCATAAGAATACATATGAAAACGGCGCCTCTACCAGTGTAGCAGGTTATGCAATGCTCTAGCGTAACATGGGTAAAACCACACATCAGCTTTATAGAAACACGCAAAGCAATAAATAAGTAATGAATGACAACAAGTCATGTAATGTAAGATGGATGTTGCATGGCAATATATCTCAGAACAGCTATGTAAATGCCGTAGTAGGTAGGTATGGTGGCTGTTTTGAGCAAGATGTTTGGCTTATGTATAGGAGAAGAAGATGAAGATCTACCACGATTTTGGATGTACCCGCGAAAAGTGCACCAACTCTCAATGTGAGAAAGGGCAAAGCAAAGTACCGAAGAGACTAGCAATATGGTGGTGGAATTGCCATGAAAACCGCAGTTTTAGAACTCAGAAGTAAAAAGATTCCAAATAAAAATATGATCATGCAAGGCATAATAAAAATTACTCCTAGGAGTTATGTGGCAAATGAACAAGTTCCCTATTGGGGATCCGACCGTAGCGCATAACATAAAGCCATTACGGTTGCCTTAGGAAAAAAGAAGTCATATACTATTATGCAATCAACTGGAAATTTAAGTGTGGCACAGTTTTCAAGTTTCTCTAAACCAACCATTTAGGCTCTGTTTGGTTCAACTTTTACAACCAACTTCACGGTGGAAAAGCTGAACACTAACCAAACGAACAAATATCGCAACAGATTATTCCAACGCGACCGGCTTCCTCGCTCCATAATCCACAGTCGCTCAGACCCTGCTTCTATCGTGGTGAAAACCAACTTATAGCTGAAATTACCCACGTTGCCATCAATAAGTGGAAAGCGGTTCGTTAAAATACCCTCGGCTCCCTCCCTCGCGACTGTTCTTCCGTCGTGATTCCCTCGCCTTCAGTCTACCGCCGCTGCTATTAGGATGCCTCCAAATCTGTGCCACTTGAACGTCCCGCGCCCTCGCATCTCGTTCGGCGACGCCCGCCGTCAATCTAGGATCTCATTGGAGGCTTGGAGTCGCGCTCACAACAGCTCGTGGTCGTGGAAGAGATGCTCCAAGTGGTGCTCCCACCGGCGGAGGGGCCAAGCAACGAAGCACCACGACTGTTCATCGTGCCAATACGGTCCTGCTCCAGCTCCTTGAGGACATGCGACAAGGAACCGGTGAACAAACCCTCGTGAAGCTGAGAAGCTTGCGATTCATCTACGGGTGGTGTTCCTTGCTTTTGTTGTCGCCTTACGTCTCCAGGTCTCCTGGTTTGGCTAGCTACTCGATTGACTAGATTAATCACCTAGAAGTCTAGAACCCAGACACGTACAAGCCTTCTAGATTGTCTAGATTGATATAGCTTTTGTTGAACGTCGGATTGTTCCGGCGAAGTCCGGGCAGCTCCTAAGATGATCTCCGGCGAGGTTTTGGCGAGGTCCGGCGATAATCAAGATAACCGGAAATGGTCCAGTGCGGCTCCGGTGAGGTCCGGCCAACTCCGGAGAAGACGAGGTCCGGCGGCGAGTATTCAACGATGATCAAGGTAGCTGGAGACGGTCCAACACAACTTCAATGAGGTACGACGTGTCTCTACCAATCTCCGACGAAGTTTTCAAGCTGTGGCGGTGGTAGAATTTTGTCCATGTTCCGACCAACTCCGGCGATGCTCCGATGAGGTATGGCCAAGAGCAAAGTGACCATGATTTTCGGGCTATTACAGAATGATACGGACAACATCCGCAGTTGTTTCAGTCAAACAACTTTCAACTTTGTCACAGTTCTCATCTCACAGCTGATTTTTCACAGCTCAAAGTTCACCGCTGCTTTTTTATAATCCACAGCTGAACCAAACACACCCTTAATCATTCCGCTTTACTAGACCATCATGTTCACCATTAAGCAAATTAATATCTCGAAACAACATTAATGATTCAAGTGAGACAATTTAATGATCTACAAGATTAATGTATCATTTAATTATACCATCTACCACATTTAGCATTTTTGTTCTCAACCTAACACCAATCAACTTATTTAAAAGATAAACTCTCCAAGTAATTAAACAATGAGATATGAGTATATAATATAACAAAGCTAACAGCTCTACAAGAGATGCATGAAAAACAAGAGCTAGAGAGCAAACGATAACGAAAGACGAATACTCAACGAATATAAGTGAAGAATACGAGTATTCATATGAAAAAGCGGAGCGTGTATCTCTCCCACACAAAAGAATGTTAGGATCCATATTTATTCAGAGAATTAAAATAAAAAAAACAAAAACAAACCGACGCTTCAAGATAAGCACATAAGATGTGATGAAATTAAAATATAGTTTCACTAGAAAGGACCTAATAGTTTGTCGATGAAGAAGGGGTGCCTTGGGCATCCCCAAGCTTTGACGTTTCAGTCTTCTTGAATTATACTGGGATGAACCACCGGGGCATCCCCAAGCTTTGGCGTTACTATCCTCTTCATCACATTGTATCGTCCTCTTCTCTTGATCCTTGAAAACTTCCTCCACACCAAACTTAGAGTAACTTCATTAGAGTGTTAGTACACAAAAAAATATGATATTCTGTAGGAACACAATTGCTACCATTGCTACTGGACATTAGCTACAGCCACTGATACTTCAAAGGATAAAAAGATCCAATCAAAATAGTAAAAGAGGCATTGCAAAAGAAAATGGCTGAATCTGTCAATAACAGAACGGTCCATAAAGACGAACTTTTTTGAGGCACTTAACTTGCTCAGATCAGAAAACTCAAAATTAATGAAAGTTGCGTTTACATCTGAGGATTATGCGAAAAAAGTATCAGATTTTTCTGACGTTCTAGTGATTTTATATAATTTTTACGGTGGACAACAGAAATCTGTTTAAGCACATGAATTGAATTTTAACATCAACTTTCGAATAGAGGCTTAACTTGACACAACATTGCAATAAAAATAAGATACAAAGGAATTTCTACAGAGGTAGGACAAGTCCTTGACACAAGAAAAATAAATTAAAATGACAGGAAATAAAAGTGGGTTGTCTCCTATAAGCGCTTTTGGTTAACGCCTTTGAGCTAGGCACAAAGTGAAACTCAAGTATTATCAAGAGATGAAGCATCAATATCAACAACTTTTTCCAAAACATGGTTGGTTGTAATAGTTGTTTTTGGTATCCATGAGTATGTCCTATTATGTAAACCATCACTTTTAGGCATATTGGGAGGTTTGGGTTTGGGAATATAAATGAACTTTTGCTCCCTTCAGACAAAAGTTTTTTCTTTCTTAATTTTAATAGAACCAAATGTTTAACCTAAAGTTTCCATAAAATCTTCCAATTCATAAATTCTATGATTATGAGTATCAAGGGTGTTGCTAGTTTCTAAAGCAGTGATTCTTCCATTAATATTATTCATTTATTCATTACCCTTGCTAGCATTACCGAGAAAAGTTTTTTCTATAGAATCAGACCTTTTAATAATATCCTCCAAAGTGATCTCAATTTTAACTTCTTTAGTAAGGGGTGGTGATCCTACCAAACTTTCAATTAAATTGCAGGCTTCAAAAGCAGGTGTTCCAAGAAAATTACCCCCGTAAGAGTGTCAAGAACATACCTATACCAACTAGAGATACAAACATAAAAATTCCTAAGAAGGATTAAAGTGGAGTGTTTCTTAGTGCATTTTTTATGAGCATCATTTATCCTATACCAAGCATCTTTAAAACTTTCTCCTCCTTGTTGTTTAAACGAACGGACTTCAACTTCAGGACTACCCATTTCAGCAATTTTAGGGCAAACCGAAATAACAAAATTCAGGAAAATAATGACAATCTGAAATAAGAAAAGCAACAAAACTGAAATAAAATACTAAAACCAAAATAAGAAAAGTAATGCAAGTAACTAATTTGTTTGTATTTTTGATATTAAGCAAACAAAACAGTAATAAAAACAAACTAAGCAAGACAATAACAAAATAAAAAAACTGGAAGTGCGAAAACTCCCCTCGTAGTGAATCTTCAAATCATCCCCGGCAACGGCACCAGAAAAGAGCTTGATGCACACGGTGGGTGTATTGTTGGGAGACCCTAAGAGGAAGGTATGTAATAGTGCAGCAGCAAATTTACCTCAGTTATGAAACCAAGGTTATCGAACCAGTAGGAGATGAAGGATTCCTTCGAGGTTGTTGGTGGAGACGTTGGCACGGCGCAACATCAGCGTCAGCAACCAACGTGGAGCCTGCACACAAACAATCAAGATACTTTGCCCCAACTTAACAGTGAGGTTGTCAATCTCACCGGCTTGCTGTAACAAAGGATTAAACGTATGTGTGGAAGAAAGATGTATGTTTGGAGAAAGTAACAGGTTTGCAGTTGTGGTTTTATCAGATTAATGAGAAGGACCCGGGTCCACAGTTCACTAGTGGTGTCTCTCCATAAATAATAATAATATTCATCCATGCGTGGTAAACAAATTACAGCTAGGCAATTGACAGAATAATGATGAGCAACCCAATGCATATACTAATGATATGGTGTCTAGTGTGAGATTCATTCGAGCATTACAACAATATACATAGACCGTTCCAACCGCATCTATGACTAATAGTCCACCTTCCGGTTAGCATCCGCACCCCTTTCAGTATTAAGTTGCATGCAACAGATTATCGCCTTAAGCACTGTGTGTAAAGTAAGTGAAAGGACAATGATGTCGCCTAGAGGGGGGGGGGGGGGGTGAATAGGCGGTTTAAAACTTTTCCGGTTTAGGCTTATTAATTGCGGAATAAAACTAGGTGTTTAAATTAACAAGCCGACAACCTAAATAAACTAGGCTCACCTATGTGCACCAACAACTTATGCTAAGCAAGACAAACAACAAGGTGATAGAAATATAGAATACTTCAAGCACGAAGGCTATCACAATGTAAAGTGCATAAGTAAAAGCTCGGGTATAGAAATAACCGAGGCACGCGGAGACGAGGATGTATTCCCGAGTTCCTCCTTGTTAAGGGAGTACGTCTCGTTGGAGAGGTGTGAACCGACACAACGGTTCAACAACCACAAAGGTTTCACCTTCTTCTCCGATGAACTGCACCACAAAGGCTTGGTTCACCTTCCACTATCGGAATTCCTTCGAGGCGGAATCCGGAGCCTTTCAACAACAATCCGGGGCACAACCCACAATGGGATTGGGGGCTCCCGAACGGCCTCCAACAACAATCCGGGGCACAACCCACAATGGGATTGGGGGCTCCCGAACGGCTTCAAGTGACCACACAAGGGTCCAACCACCACAAAGGCGTCTAGGGTCCAAGGACCCAAGAGTAACAAGCTCACAAACTTTCAACTTCCACGAATCCTCGTGGAGAGCACACCGATGCACCAAATGCAAAAGGCAAGAGCACAAGTGCTCAAATCCTTCACTCTCGAATTCCAACAAAGCAACAAATGCTTATGGGGGAATAGGAGAGGAAGAACAAAGAGGAGATGCACCAAGAACTCCAAGATCAAGATCTACTAGGTTCCCCTCACTTAGAGGAGAGATGGATTGGTGGAAATGTAGATCTAGATCTCCTCTCTCAAATCCCTCAAAGATATGCAAGAATCATGGGAGGAAATGAGAGAGGGGCAAGCTTTCCAAGGTCAACAATGGAGGAGAGAGAGGGGGAAAATTCGTGCTTTTTAAGAGCTACTCTCTCTGGGGAAGAAGGGGCTTTTTTATAGGTCCCACGAAAAAGAGCCGTTGCAGGAAAACTTCACACCGGAGTTTCCGGTCACTAGGGCCGGAAACTCCGGCCAGGGGCGGAAACTCCGGCCTACTGGGACCGGAAACTCCGTCCCCCACCAGGGGCTGAACACTGTCAACACCGCCAAGGCTTGGGCAAACTTTCCGGTGCCCTGGGCCGGAAAGTTCGTCCAGGGGCGGAAACTCCGGCCTCTAGGGCCGGAAACTCCGCCCCCCACCAGGGGCTGAACAGCTTTAAAGCAGAAACGTTGAGTCCGGAGACTCCGGTCCTGCACAGACCGGAAACTCCGGTCTAGGGCCGGAAACTCCGGCCTAGGAAAAACTGCAGCAAAACCAATAACGAAAACGTCAATATCTTTTCCATCCGGACTCCGTTTTCGATGATTTTTGGCTCGTTGGAATCACAACGAAGAGCTTTACAAGATCATGCAGATAAACCTCATAGTGCAACAATGGAAGATAAAACCAAATGGAGGAGGTTAAAATCTCTCTAAAAAGGAATGATCGGCAAACCTCCAAAACCGAAAACGCAACAAGTTTTCCATATGAAATTCGTTTTCGGTGAACTTGGGCTTGTCGTGAAGATCACAACAAGCACCAAAACCCAACAAGGAGAAAAACCAAGTAAGAACCAAGAAAGATGAAATGACAAGTATGCAAAGGTTTGAGCTCTCCACAAAGATGCGATCAAGTTACTCACTCGAGAGCCCCTCTTGATAGTACGCCATCTATCCTAAAACCCGGTCTCCCACTAACACCATGAGACCGGTAAAATAGAAAACCTATCAAGATCATACCTTTGCCTTGCGCATTCCACTTGAGCTCGATGATGACGATCTTGACTCTCTCAAGTTGAAACACCTTTCTTGATTGTGCTTGCTAGCACATGCTTAATGAGGACTTCTCCAAATGCTCCCCCATACTCCATTATGGGAGGGCCTCGCTAAGCTTCTTCTTCATGTCTTCTTTGCAAGCTTCAATCAAAAGATATCTTCCGAGATGCATCATATTGAACTTGCACTTCATCTTCTTCTCTTGATATGTAAGATGGCTTGGGGGTAAACATGATTGTTCACTCAATCTTCTATTCCAAGCCATACTTGCGATGAGCTCAACTCTATACATGACCATTCTTCATATTAACCCTTGAATAGAGCATTGGTCATTATGTCATCTTGAAGAGTCCAACACATGAACTCCTATATTTTCCCATGGACAAGATCTATAAGAATATCTCAATGTAAACATTAGTCCATAAGGATTATCATTAATTACCAAAACCACGCATGGGGGCAACCATGCACTTTAAGTAAGTAAGTAACATCATCCTTAGACATAGTACTACTGTTTTATCCCTAGTAGCAACAGAATATCTACAACCTTAGAACTTTCTGCCACTGCCCTAGATTAAATAGAGACATGAACCTACTATTGAGCATAAATAACCCCTCTTGGAGTTACAAGCATCTACTTGATCAGTGCATACACAAGTAACGGAGAGCATGCAAGATCATTAAATAACACACACATGATATATTATGAAGCAATAACTTTAGTACTCAATATTCATCGGATCCCAGCAAACACAACATGGAGAATGACATAAAGATGATCTTGATCATGATAGGCAGCTCACAAGATCTAAACATGATAGCACAAGAGGAGAAGAAAACCATCTAGCTACTGCTATGGACCCGTAGTCCAAGGTAGACTGCTCACGCATCAGTCCGGAGGCGGTCATAGCGACGTAGAAGCCTCCGGGGACGATTCCCCTGAAGGGGATCGTGTGCGGAAAACAAAAATTTTCCTAGCAACGATATCCTTAAACTAGCCAAGATCTACACTATACAGATATAGTAGTACGGCGGAGATCCGAATACATACCCTCGTAGACCGAATAGCGGGGATTACGCTCCCGCACAAGCGATGACGACGAAGACGACGTAGCCGACCTCTAGGTCGCGGAGAACTTGGCGCGACGAAGACGACGAAGATGACCCCGAGGTCGGGTGGAGGAAGTAGGCCTCCGAGTACCGCTAGCACAGCACCTCGCAGGGCGTCACACACATACGGTGGAGACGACGGCCTCCGAAGCTCCAGTCCAGGACGAGCAGCGGAAGACTTGGACCGGAACACCAGTAGCGCGGCAGCGGGCTATGGTGGAAGAGATCCCCCTCCTCTACTCGACGCGGCTCCGACAAGGGAACCACGAGATCGAGAGAGAAATTGGGAATTAATTGGTGAATTAAAAGGCCAGGGGTGCCCCTTCATATATAGGCTCCCGGGGGGGAGCCAACCTCCCTAGCCAGGCAATGTGGGACTATCCCACAGCCATGGTGCGGCTAGGGATGGTGCGCTGGCCCTAGGTGGGCCCCATTTGGCCCACCTAGGCCGGCCAAGCCTCCCCCACAAAATTCCCTTGAGGGTTTTCCCCCCCATGGGCCTTCTTTCGACCAGAAGGCCCATTTAGGGAAATCAGCCTAAATAAATTCGAAAATAAATATATAAAATCATATTTGCATATTAGTTACACTAATTAATATCAAAAATAATATATATAATTTTTCCTAGCTCCGAAAACTCTTTCGGCGCTACCCGATCTACATCGGACCCCTTCGGGACATTCCCGGTGATCTCTTTCCTTTCCGGTTGTCTTGTCGAAACCCCTTAAGTGTGTTACCCTAGCGGTTCGATATAATAACAGGTACGATCATGACTCCTCTATGATCGACCACTAACTCGTAGGCCTGGACCCCATGAATTAATCCCTGTGATATAACGAATGACTTTCATCTATCAAACCTGGACGTATAGTCTTAAACCCTTTGTCATGGCGATACTTAGCGTGTCCGAGCATCATTCTCAGATATCTCCATACCTAGCATGATCTCATTACCGACATCGCTATCTTATACTCGTCTATGATATTATGTCAGCTGGTGACCTAGTCACATGTTTGCAAACTCATTTGACATAATCTCACCGAGTGGGCCCTAGAGTATCTATCCGGCTATGCGGACTGACAAATCCCGCTGTTGACCCCTCGTCTCAACTACTCCTTTCCGATACCCAAAAGTATCACCGTTATTGTCATACTAAATAAGATACGACGTTTGGTGCGATCAAAGTATCTTTCAGGAATAACAATAAGAGTTGGTCTCACGGTCTTAAGGCGTAATGACTATGTCCTATAAATACTGGGTACGTCCATCACATCGTTACTCCTAACGATATGACTTCTATTGCCGACCGGCGCCATGCCCTATGATCGGAAAACCTTGATCATCAATCGCGCAACGAAACTAGTCTTAGTAGAGGCTACTAGGGACCTGGTTGTTTATCTACCACACCTGTATTAATGTTTTCGCTTAATACAGTTATAGCATGGTATAAAACATATAATGAACAATTGGGATATTGCCAATAAACTATGTTTATTAAGTGCCTCTAGGGCATATTTTCTTCATCCCCCTCCCGGCTGGGTGCCGGGGAGCAGTTATGATCTCTCCCGACGTGGTGGCGGCGACGGCGGCGGCTCAGGACCCGTGGAGGAAAAAGTGATTAACCGTTAAGCGTTTTTAGGTCAGGAGCATATTTATGGGCGAAAGACCTAGGTCGGTGGGCGCCCGAGGCGGTGTGGGCCCCTCGGGGTCCATCTTTGTCTCGTCTTCGGTTCTTCTAGTCACAAATATTCCAAAAATAAATACTGGGTTGCTCGTTTCCAATTTGGCGGATATTTCCTTAAGAGCTTTTCTGAAACCAAAAATAGCAGAAAACAGGGAACTGGCACTGTGGCATCTTGTTAATAGGTTAGTCCCAGAAAATGCATAAATCTATATAAAATGCATATAAAACATGTAATAACATGATATAACATAACATGGAACACAAAAAATTATAGATACACTGGAGACGTATCAATATCATCTTGCTCATCATAAGTATCACGAGTAAATTCAGTTGAATTAAAAGGTGTTTCAGCATTTTCATCAGAAATTTCAGCATTTTCAATTTGTTTAGATTTAGCAATAGTAACATCTAAAAGGGGACCTAATGAACCAGTTTCATCAAGAACAGTAGAAGCATCATTATAACTAATTTTAGATTCAGTAGTAGTAACAGAACGTACAAGTTGTGGTGGTGTAACAAGCTTACTCAGCACAAACGGAGAATCAAGAGCAGCAGCGGAGTTCAGAGTTGTTCTTTTCCTTGTAGTGGATAGCACGATGGGAAACTTCTTATCAGTATTTCTTCCCATGATGAAAAAATTCAAGCGAACAATATCATACTCAGGTGGGTTTACAAATAAAGCTATGCTCTCCGGCAACGAGGTCAGAAAATAGTCTTGATGACCCACAAGTATAGAGGATCGCAACCGTATTTGAGGGAAGTAAAACCCAAATTTATTGATTTGACACAAGGGGAGTCAAAGAATATTTATAAGCTTTAACAGGTGATTTGTCAGATCAGCTGCACCTGTGAATAGATTTGCTCGAGACAGATTATCAGTAGCAACAGTTTTATAGCAGTGACAGTGTGAAATAACAACATAAGTAGAGTTAAAACAACAATTGTGATTATGGTAGACAACATGATTAAAATATTATAGGCGTAGCGACGGATGTACGGGCGTTGCATGGATACGATAATTCATATAATATCGTAACATAGGCATTTGCAGATAAATAATATAAAGCATCCAAGTATTAACTAATCATAAGCATGTATTCCAATTTAGTTGTGGATGCTCGCAATGAGAAACTTGCACAACATCTTTTGTCCTGCCAGCCCGTTTGCAGCAGGGTCTCTAGGGAAACTACTAGCAACTAAGGTACTCCTTTTTAATAAAGTACCGGAGCAAAGCATTAACATTCCGTAAACACATGTGATCCTCACATCACAGCCATTCTCTCCGGTTATCCCAATTGCTGTCACTTTGGGGCCATCGGTTACGGACAATAATATGTGTATACAACTCAGAGATATGATCTAAAAAAATAATTATTCTCATGATACAATAACATGTTCAGATCTGAAATCATGGCACTCGGGCCCTAGTGTCAAGTATTAAGCATAACAAGTTGCTACAATGACGTAAAACACCGATAACGGATACTAGGCACCATGCCCTAACGATATTACAACTATTAAATGAATGATCTCATCCAATCCCTACCATCCCCTCAAGTCTACAACGGTGGATTACTCACACATGGATGGGGGAAACATGGATGGTTGATGGAGAGGCGTTGGCGAAGACGATGGCGATAATCCCCTTCGATTCCCCGTCCCGGCAGGGTGCCGGAACAGAGACTTCTGGTCCCCGAACTAGTGGTCGCGATGACGGCGGCGTACGGAGATGTTCTCTGGAAAAGTGGATACCCCCCGTGGGGTTTTAGGTCAGGAGGGTTAAGTAGCCGCGAGGGGGTCGCGAGGAGGCGACCGAGTTGGTCCCACCCCCTGCTTGCGAGGCCAGGAGCCTGCCGCGCCAGAAGGTGGTGTGGAGCCCGCGTGGCTCTTCCCTGTTTGGTCTTCGTGGTTCCTGGTCCCTTCCGGATAGAAAACGACTTCCAGGTGTTTTTCGGCCTTTTTCTATAAAGTTGATATTTCCAAAAAGGAGACACTACGGTAATTCTGCTGAAAACAAAGTTAGTCTTTGTTAGTTGCATTCAAAACACATAAATTAGAGGTAAAACAATAGCAAAAGTGTTCGGCAAAGTATATACGTTTTGGACGTATCACGGACCCATGGGGGCGGTGTCCACATGAAAGGGCCGGATGGAGCGGCAGCAACGCCGGCCTTGACCTTCCGAACTGCTGCCCTCTTGCCCGGCCGCGCGGATGGGGCTCCGACCATCGCACCAGTTGCGGCCATAACTTGGGCCGCACCAGCAGTTCCGAGCCGCTTGCGCTTCCTGCCGGCAGCATCGGCCTCTGGCGAGGCACCAGAGGGGCGGGTGCCGGCGGAGGAGTGCCTCGGTGGCACCGGCGGAGGCCGCGACTCGCCGAGCCCGGAGCCCATTGGATCTGCCGCTTGGACCTCCGCAACAGGGACGGTGAATAGCCCGGCATCGGCGTCCTCCATGGTGGCGCGAGGGGAGGAATAGGGGAAGAAGAAGAAATGGCGGCAGCGGCGGAAGATGGGTGCGCGGGCTGAAAAGTCCCTTCCGCCAACGCAATGAGAAGATAGGGTTCGCCTTTCGGTTCGGAGGCGAAAACCACATTCTCCCATATCCGTAGGCCGATTTCCCGGGCGCAATCAAAATGTTATACGGACCCGTGATATTTGAGGGTACTGCTATTTTTGTTTTTAAAGTTTACGTAGATAATTATTTTATAGTTTCACGCAGTTTTAAGAATAAGCTCGAAAGGTGCGGAACCGTTCCATTTTTTTAAAAACTGAACACACCTCGTTTTGGAACTTCTCTTCCAGATCCCTTCCTCCCACACACCCCGTTTCCCCACCTTACCCTCCAGCCTCCGATCCCATCTCACGGCGCCGCGCTCATGTGACACTCCCGCTCTGAGCTCTCACTCAGTCACACTCCCCGTTGACGGGCTAATTTCAGCCGGAGACTGGGAGTACTCCTACCTTGTAATAAATCCATAGGGTTGGAATCGCGGGGATGGGGCAGGAGGGGATGGGGTACAACAGCGGCAAGGCCGGCGGCGGCGGCGGCACAGGGGCCCTGCCGATGGCAGTGCCTCGTGCGCGCGGGGCTTCGCCGCTCAGCAGCCATCACCGGTCGCGCAAGATTAGCCGCACCTTCAACAACGTCAAGATCACCGTGCTCTGCGGCCTCGTCACCATCCTCGTCCTCCGGGGCACCATCGGGCTCAACCTCTCCCTCCCGTCTCACCCCTCCGACGCAGACGCCCTCGCTGGCGCCAAGGCCGTCGAGGACATCGACCGCATCCTAAGCGAGATCCGC
Organism: Poa annua; assembly: GCA_026929855.1. Taxonomy (NCBI): domain Eukaryota; kingdom Viridiplantae; phylum Streptophyta; class Magnoliopsida; order Poales; family Poaceae; genus Poa; species Poa annua. The sequence continues at coordinate 39,752,343 of CM049429.1, read as the reverse complement.
ACCGACTCCGACCCTGGCGACAGCGACAGCGACAGCGACACCGCCGGCCTCCCTTACGCCACCGCGCTCAACGCCTCGGAGGCCGCTGCAGCCTACGCTGCCGCCGTGGGGACCTACGCTCTCGGCCCCAAAATCTATGACTGGGACGAGCAGCGCCGACGGTGGTTCGCGCAGAACAAGGGCTTCCCGGCCACCGTCCCCGGCGGAAAGCCCAGGATCCTGCTCGTCACGGGGTCGCAGCCTGGCCCCTGCGACAACGCGCTTGGCGACCACTACCTGCTCAAGACGACCAAGAACAAGATCGACTACTGCCGCCTCCACGGCATCGAGATCGTCCACAACCTCGCGCACCTTGACAAGGAGCTCGCCGGTTACTGGGCCAAGCTGCCGCTGCTCCGCCGACTTATGCTCTCCCACCCGGAGGTCGAGTGGATCTGGTGGATGGACAGCGATGCCTTATTCACCGACATGGCCTTTGAGCTACCCCTCGCGCGCTATGACCACCATAACCTCATCATCCACGGCTATCAGGATCTCCTCTTTGACAAGCACTCCTGGATTGCGCTCAACACCGGCAGCTTCCTCTTCCGGAACTGCCAGTGGTCACTCGATCTACTCGACGCGTGGGCCCCCATGGGGCCCAAGGGGTTCATCCGTGAGGAGGCCGGGAAAATACTCACTGCATACCTCAAGGGCCGCCCAGCATTTGAGGCTGACGACCAGTCTGCACTTATTTACCTCTTGCTCTCTCAAAAGGACAAGTGGATGGACAAGGTGTTCATAGAGAATTCATACTACTTGCATGGTTTCTGGGCTGGACTGGTCGACAAGTATGAAGAGATGATGGAGAAACACCACCCAGGGCTTGGGGATGAGCGGTGGCCGTTTGTGACTCATTTTGTGGGGTGCAAGCCATGCGGAAGCTATGGTGATTATCCAGTAGAGCGGTGTCTCAAGAGTATGGAGCGAGCATTTAACTTTGCCGATAATCAGGTGTTGCGACTGTATGGGTTCGGGCATAAGGGGCTGGAAAGCCCTAAGATCAAAAGGATCAGAAGCCAGACAACCAAGCCTATTAACGACAAAGAGAACCTTGATGTGAAGGCCAAGATGTTTACCACTTCAAACTAAGACTATCAAAGAGACTTAGTGGTATGGCAATAGTATATGCTCTCTTCAAGGTCAGAGAAATTTTTACCTGTGTGTTGTTTAGTTTCAACTACATTCCTTTCCTTTTTTGTTAACGGTTCTTTCTTGTTATGTGTAGTAGTCAGAGATTGCACAAGCTATGTTTGTCATGAACTTAAAGACAACTGTAACTCAAATCAGATGAAAATACCATCACCGTTGTACTGTATTTAGTTTGATTGCAAGCTTCTAGCATGGCATGCATCCCTAAATGTGTTTAGTTGGTATCTGTCTATCAGCTAATGATTGAATTATTTTATCATGATACATTGAGTGTAGTTATGAAGGAAAGCTGATTGCTGAAAATCATTATAACTATTGAAAGAAATAATATGCCGCCCTCTTATAGTGAATTACTTATTTTGAATAATTGAAGAAGATAAGAAAGATAGCCTTGTTTTGCATCAGTCTTCCATTTCTTGATCTACATTTCTAATTGCCTTATCCTTAATCTTAACCAACAATTTTAAGGTGGAATGACTACAAAATATAGTTTATTTGCATATTTTCTAATATGGTATTTTTAAAATAAAATTATGACTGCTGATTGATGATTCATGGGTGCTTAGTCATAAAATTATATATAGTTTTATTCTAGATTTCAGCAGTACAACAGTCAAAACTAGTTGTGAAGTGTAACGGATGATTCTAATTCGAACCTGAGAATCAAATGCCTCCATAGTTTGGTAGAAAAATGATGTTTTTGTAGGAATTAGTGTCTCAACATTTTATATATGTACTACATTGCCTTGAATTATACTCCATGTGGAAGTATCATGAAAATAAAAGGGAATTAATGATGTGCAATTGTACTTAAGAAAATCTCTATCTCTATCTCTACCATCTAAAAAGAAATTTTGTTACTCCTTCCATCCTCTGGTTTCATTCAACATTTTTTTCTACCTACATCGCCTCCATCCCGCTTCAGATATCCAATCAATGCAGGATTTCCCACCCAAAAATCGGAATCATATTTGTGTATTAATTACCGCCTTTTTTTAATGCCAAATAACCCCCAGTTGCGCCGCCCTTCCTTACCATGCACTGGCTGAAATCACGCGACGCGGATACTAACCTTCTTCTTCCTCCAAGTTCACACAATTTCCCTCCCAGCGCATAATTTACACGACGAGAGGTTGGACGATCGTGTTTGGTTCGAGGGAATTTGCGCTAGGGAATGGGAGTTTGAGGGAGGTGGGACTCACGGTCCGTTGATTGGTTAGTGGGAATGGGAGTTTAAGAGAGATGGGGAACGGGAATTAAGAAGGTTAACTCCCTCAGATCTCTTCCCTGGGGGAGCACGTAATTCATCCGGGGTTCTCCCTGGGGGAGCACGTAATTCATCCGGGGTTCGGGAATTGGGCCGAAGCATTGGGATCCGGAAACATTATGCTGCGTCTGTCCGTCTCACCTGCACTGCTGCACCACCATGACTGAGCAGCGAGAAGTCTCATATGCTGGTTTGACATCCTCGCCGCCAAGTGATTCCACGAACTCGTCTTTGTCAACCGTCTGTGGCCGATGCTTCACCACCATTGTTCTCATCTGCGCCTCTCTCAACCACCTCTGCCTCTCGGTGGTTGACGCTTCCGACACCATTGCCGTACTTGGCAGCGATCTTTCCCAACCTTAGAGTTTGCCTTCTGCTTCTGTGTTATGGAGGACCTCGATTTCATGCTCCTCGAAAGAATCCCCGTTTGGATATTTTCGCCATGACGGTAAGGTATCATATTTCTGTCTCTCCTCCACTCCTTTGTTTGATCAGCATATCATGTGTTTGTTAAACTGCTTCACGCATAATTATTAGATTACCGGACTGCGAGATGTTTGTTTCAATTATTTGCATACATGTGTAATTTTGATGGCATGCCATAGATATCTCTGAGAGATGATTTATTTGTTTGATCAGTATATAATGAACTATGGTATGCTGCACATAACTTAATTGGATGAATATTATAAATCTTATATTTGTTGGCCAATGGCCATACATTTTTTGTATGCTGAATATCTAACACTGAAGTTTCATAAATCAGCGAATCTATGTAAAGTTTGTACCGTGGTAAATGTACTTGATACTATTCGTTGGATAATTAGGTTGAATCCTAACAATATTTTCCAAGTTGGTCTTGCATGCATAGGGATGTTCATCCAGGATTTCAGGCAGAAGTAGCAACCATGCGAAACCTTTGGCTTGAGCACAACACTCGAGTTTTTGATTGACAAGAGTGCACGGCGGTCACTGACGAATGGTGGTCATGGCAAGCTTGTAGACGTGGGCCGAGTAGAGGAATTGGCTAATTGTTCTTTTCTGTTCCAGGCATTGTTTGAGGGTGAGTATTGTAGTTGGGACTTAGTTTGAGGGTAAGACGGGTTATTTTTCAGCACCTGGATGGCCATTCAAAATAATCCAAAAGATAGTATATGATAGTGCTCTTTTATTTGGACTGGCTTTCTCATGGTTGTGAAATAGTATCATATAAACTTATGTGTAGCTCTTTTCTGTTGTGCATCTGGATAAAATTATTTGTCATGCTTTAAGTAGATGCTAGTTATTAATAATTGTTGCACTTTTTTACATTCCGATTAAAAATCATGCCTAACTTAATTTGAGCTAATGGCAGACAAGAAAATCGCTCAAACCTGACTTGGTTTGTGAAGGTGAGTATTTTTTAGGAGTTTCTGAAGTGAACTTATTCCGCATTGCTTATTAGATGGATCGAAGTTATAATGGCTTGCTAGAATAGATGATATTTTATTGGCATCATTTTACTTGTGACTTGTGTGTAATCTTTCTCATTTCTGCTAAAATGTCCAAGGAAAACGCACGCACCCTTGCTTATTAGATGGACCGAAGTTACAACGGCTTGCTAGAATAGATGGTATTTTTATTGGCATCATTTTACTTGTGACTTGTGTGTAATCTTTCTCATTTCTGCTAAAATGTCCAAGGAAAACGCTTGCAGCACAACCGACAAGTCGCATCGACGTGAAGGGAAGCCTTACCAGTAGCAACGCACGGACAATTTCTTAGTATACTTAAAGAAGACGGTACATCTATAAGCCGGTACATCTCTATAGTACACTGTATATGAATATAGTGCACTGTATATGAATATGTTGGAATTATACTCGGGAACAGTATAGAGTGGAACGCTAGATTATTCATATGTTGGCTATGAATTGACTAAAGCCTGAGACTCCTAGATGGTTACTAATGATCATGGTTTAACTTGGAGTTCCTGAAATAATCATCTGTGAAATTACAGTTTAAATTAACCGGAATTAGCACTATAGTGTCAGTGGCACTAGGGAAAGGGATCGAGCAACATGGGTTAGACCTGATTGAGCTAAACCTTTGCCATAGTTCAGCCATAGTTCAGGATTCAAACTTGAAAGTAGACTTTCTTTTGTAGAAGTTCGATTTCTTTGAACACCGAATCCTTTAGTAACTATACCTTTAAAAATTAGTCTTCACTCCTACCCCCTCCGTTTCTAGATATAAGATGTTTTAGCCCTTGTCTATATTCACATGTACATAAATGCTTTAGGTTCACCCATTTTAGTGCGCATCCCTCCGTCCATAAAAGATGTATCAACTTTATCTTAATTTGCATGTATCTAGATATGGTTTAGTGTGTACATTTTAATTTAGATAAAGTAAAGAAATCGGTGGAGATTTGCCCCCCGGCCTCCTGGGTCGCTCGCGCGAGCTGACTCTGGAGGCGACTCCAAACCCTAGAAAAAGCCGCCGCCGTCGCATCTCCGGCAGCGGCGGCGGCGCCCGACTGCCAAGCACGGTCTGGGCGTGTGTGTGCGCACCCTGGCGGAGCTCCTTCGCGCGGAGCGGTGACGCAGCGTGGGTCACGCGGGTGTCCTTGGCGAGGCGGCTGGATGGAGGCAATTCAGCGCGGTGGGTGGCGCTCGGCGAGGCGGCAGAGCAGCGGACGTGGTGCAAGCTGGGCGCTATGACCGGTGGCGGCGCTCGGGCCCGATCTGGGCTTGGCAGGGCCGGGCGGGCCGCAGTCGTGGCCCTGCTCCCCTCCACCCTCACCAACCCTTCTCCCTCCTCCCACCCCTCCAATCCGCTGCTAGGGGAGGATGTTGCGCGGCGGATCCCGATGGAGGAAGCTGCGGGCTGGCGCGGCGGCGGCGACCACAACACGTGGCGGTGCGGTGCAGGTGACTTCGTGTTGCCTGCTCGACGCGCTCCCGGTGTTGGCCGGCCTACAGGCACTGCGTTGGCCGGTGCCCACTACCGCGACGACAACTGCAAGGTCTCCCTCATTGTGTTAGCCTCCTCCATTGAGGACTTCGCCACCTCTGGCCTGCTCCATCTTCGATGGTCTTCGGAGGTCCCTGCTCTTTGGTCGGGGAGAACCCCTGTGCGGCGAGGTCATGTGCTGTCAACGGCGACACCCGAGGGTGCCGTTACCTCCTTGGAGGCGTTGGCATGACTCTGGCCGGGCTTCCTCCTCTAGCACCAGGGGAAACCCTAGGTCCGACCTACCAGACCGGGCAGCGGCAGCGTCTCAGCGTTGCTCCCTTCTTGAAGACGCTGCTATGGCTACATGAGGAGTACCTGTTGCGGCAGCGTGAGGTTGGTGATGTGGCGCTCTGGTGTGGATTGCTACACATGAGGTGGGCGTCCAGGGCGCAACGAATGCCAGCGCCGACACTTCCCTGACGAGTCCTACACCAGTCCCAGTCAGTCCCTGCCTCCCGCCTCGCCGACTCTCTAGGCACACAAGGGCGCGAGGTACATTGGCCTGGGCAGTTTTGGAGCTGAATTTGTCCCTGGAAGCATCTGGCAACGGCGGGGTTGCTGCCCTATCGCTCCAGCCTCGACACCTCGCCATTCTGGGTTGGAGGCAAGGCTGACGAAACCTGATGCTGTAGTTTGTAGTTGAGGGCACCTCCTCACCTAGTTGTAGTCGCTTGGTGAGGACGGTTGTGTGTCCCTCCTTTCTGGAGGTTGTACCCGTGTTCTCTTCCTGTTCAATATAATGAAACACAAACTCTTTTTGCGTTTCCTCTAAAAAAAGTAAAGACATCCTTTTATGGATGGATGAAAAGAGGGAGTAAAACATTTTACATTTAGGAACGGAGGGAGTAGTTCAGGCGATGATGTAAATGGGTTAGCGATATTGTCTTTACAGTGATTTGTACATCACTCTGTTAGACTCGCTTCTAGTGGTCTATATCGGTACCCTTCCCAGGCTGAAGCAGATTGTGAATGTGATGGTAGACGATGCAAGATGGTCTCGATGTCCAATTTAAATTTGCCAAAATTTTCATCAGGGGATTAACCTCTGACGTTTAGCAGATACACTTTTGAAAGTTATATGTATTGGCTCATTATCTGTTCAATTTACACTTAGATGACAAGTTATAGTTGAACATGCCGGCACAGTTTGAAGACTCTTCCACTAAAGAGCAGCTGTGGCAAAACATTTTTTTTTTATGTTGCTGGCTGGGCTCTAGAGCGCTCCTCTCTCCTCCCTCCTCCGGGTAAAGAGACGACGAGCAGGTGACCCCCTTCCAAATCGACGACTTTCAACCCCCTGGAGCCAGCCCCCACAATTCTTATTCAACATCATAACGAGGTATATGTCGAACCAATTCTTCTTCATCCTATGTATGAACATATGTTAAATTTGCTCATTTTTCCCATCATGGGTTGCAGCATAATTTACGGATAGAGCCACCACCTCCTCTGGCGTAGTTACATGTGCTCATTGTGTTTTGATATGTAATATGCCTTTTTTTCGGATTGAGTACAGTGGGACAACTGTGTGCATCTTCATTATGCAGAGCCTATGTGTAATCGCTTAAAATTTTAAGTAATAAAGCGGCATTTATCGAAAAAGTGTATGAACATATGTGAATTAGCCGCTCTTTAGTCTTCTTTAAGCAAACATGGTCCCTTAACTGAACGTACATCTGCACATCATATAGATGTAGATAAGGACACCACACGATAGCTTGGTAACTTAAAATGGCATTCAGAAAACTATTACTAGAAAAAGCACTCCATGCATGCTCACTGATCTCCTTTTCTAATCCTCAATGTACTAAGCTGTAACAAAATAACTGATACTATTTTACGTATTAATCAACGACAGCTAATGATATTTACAAATCTGCTTTGGACATGATATTCAAACACTTGATAAGCTGAACTACTAGCACACAGTAAAGTTCACTCAAACACTTGATGTACATGATATTCAAATATGCTACCAGCTTTCTAAGTACAGTATTGTCCATTCATAATCCCAGATCATGCTGTTACATTTCAGACTAACAGGCCAAATTTAAAACCGTTCAACTATGCATTTGATTTCTCAAGAGGTAACTCATTGTCTTTTTTTACTAGCCTGCTAAATTTTCTCTCCTATCTAAAAAGAAACTTTAATACTAATCAACTATGCATTTGGAATGATGATACAATGGTTTCGACCTTGTATAATAAGGTATTAAATGATTCATCCACTTTTGTGGTACTCCCTCCGATCCATATTAATGGACTCAACTTTGTATAGATTCGTATGTATCTAGTTAAGTGTTTAGACTAGATGTATTCGTATATAGATAAAGTTGAGTCCATTAATATGGATGGGAGTAGAAGTTTTATGGTATGAGGATTCGGTTTACTGTTATTATGGAGGTATTCTTATAAAACAAATCTTGTATAGCTGCAATTCCTTTTGTAATATGTTACTTCCTTTAGAGATAAAATTGTGTTTCAGTTTTTTTCTTATTAAACATGACACGTGTTTTTGTGTTAGATTTGCAGTTACCATTACAATTTAAAAAGTTGTAGCTTAGAAAATTATAATAAGTTAGCTAATGGTATGTGCTACTGTAATACTGTCAAGGGTCCCAAAATAAGTGTTTTAGCTAATGGTATGGTAAAAAAACTACCGTGTGTGATTCAATACAAACATAAACCTACAATAGCGATGAGATTATCAAGATCCAATAGAAAGATAAATGTCCGGTCAGAAAAGCAGATGCACGATGTTCACGCGAAATCTTTGTCACCATAAAAGATGTAATTTTAAAATTTGAAATACTAGATTTAGTCTTTAATTGGATGGCATGTTTCAACGAAGGCTTTGCGTCTTCTCTGATGTTGGAACACGGATACATGCATACAGACGATCTAACGGGCGATGTGCATTCTGACTTCTCCAACAATTTACTCTCCCATGCTTTCTCTACTCCACTCGAGGTGAAGGCCTTGGTAGACTGGGGTTGAGGTGTGATGGTGACATGCGACTTTGTTAGCGCAGACACATGAATTTTATGTGACAGGGTTCAACTATTATCAAACAAAATTTACTTTGTGCGGCTATATTTTCTCTCCCGTTGCAACCCTAGTAAGGATAAAAAACATTTAGGGCACCTGTTTTTCTATGTCTGTTTTAGTCAACGATGATTGTTGCTCTAACGTGAAATTTCACAAAAATAACTTTTTGTACAAAGTTCAGCAAAAAATAAGCTCTTTTCAAAACTATTTTGAAATCTAACCCTTTTTGGTAGCGCCCAACGATGTGGCGCTACCCTTTGTGTGGTAGCGCCACAGCCTCCATCGCTACCCTGTAGAACCCTCATTCCATGCCATCACGAGCACGTTGAAAACGGCTAAGTCAGGGAGGGTAGCGCATGGGGCTTTAAGCTACCCTCTTAAGGGTAGCGCCGAGGGGCATGGCGCTACCTGTTAGATTTCAAAATAGTTTTAAAAATGGGTTATTTTTTGCTAAACTTTGACCAAAGGGTTATTTTTTTAAAGACATAGTGCTCTAAGGGCAACCACAGTGTGTAGCCAAATAACGTTGCCAAATAAGTGTTTGGCTTTTGGTTATGATTTCTCACACTGTGGAGGAACGCCATAGCCAAATCAATTTGACGTTGGAGCAAGTAGAAGAGCCGCTCCATTTTCTTCCTAAGCAATAGAATATAAGGGGAGAGAATGTTGAAGTCAGTTGAGGAGAGAGAAGCATTAGATGTGGGCCCTTAATTAAAATATTTGGCTTTTGACATTTGGCTATACGTTGTAGGAAAAATAGAAATCTCATGACATGGCATATTTAGCATTTGGCAGGTTGCCCTAACAGCCGGAGAGAGGCGACCACGGGCCTCCGCCCCGAGGAGTCGTTCCCCCGACGCTATCCACCCTCTGCAGTTGGCACGGGACACCACTGGGGGAGGGCGTCGACCACGCGCCTCCGCGTCCGCCTCTACCATCGTCCTATCATGGATCCGCGCGGCCACAAGCCGCAGGAGGAGCGCTTCTTCGAAGCACAAGACGGCGCGTTTCACGCTGACCCCAGGTTCTTCTTGCCCACGCCACTTCTTACTCTGCTCTCTTCTGCCTCAATCAGTTACCGCAGCTCCTTTATCATCTCTCCCGTCGTGACTCTTGGTTCGGATTCCGTACCTTCCGGTTAGAAGCTACTTCAATCAGAAATTCAGAAACCGTTCTTGCGAGTTCTCGAGGGATATGGAGTTTGCGGTTCTGCTATGTTAATTAGGTGATGCAAAACGTGCAATCTTCTAATAATCAAATCCGGTCGATACCTGCAGCGTTGGGAATACGAGGATTTGTCAGATGACCTATTGGGTTTATCCCAAGTTATTTCTTAGATAGTGCTTATACATTCCAATAGGTTTATCCGCACGCATAAGATTTGTGGCTAATAGATCAAAACATGTCTGAGTGAAAACATTGTCCATTAACAAAGTTATCTTGGGGGATGAACCGAAGAATTTCTACATGTATGAATCTAGCCTCAACCTGCTGATGTGATTGTATAGAAAAAACAATTGTTACTCCTGCACCTGATCTGATATGTGTTGACTGCAACTGTTTCTCCTTTTGTTCACAGTCGAAGGACCGGATGGAAAGCAAATTGTTCAGTTACTACGCGCAAAGTTCAGAAAGCTGACCGTGAGAGAGTGCGAAGGGACAAATTGAATCTGCAGTTCCTGGAATTGGGAACCACACTTGGTATGATGCAGCTCTTTCTCATGCATAAAACTTTATAGTTGATACTTGTAGCCCACTGAGTCATTTACTTGCCGTTGGCTGCTTCTCTGGGTTCTGATGATACATATAAAGTGGCACTTGCTCAATTCCCATTGAAAAAGGAACATGTTTTAAACTCTAAATAAAGTGAGAAATTGCAATTCCTTCTGAGTTTTGTCTATCGGTGCTCGTGATGTTTAACCCCCATACTCAGCCACATGGTTACATGAGCAGCTAAGAAAAGTTGTTCTTTGAAACTAGTATGCAGCCTGATTCTTATGGAATGATGATAAAAACTTATTTAGTTGATCAAAGTTAACTAACAACATGGCTTTTGGGCTCCATGATGATAAAGAATATGTAGTATGCAGCCTTATCCTTGCCCTCTGTAATTCTCTATGGACGCCGTTTTGTATTTTCTATGCAATTAAGATGAAAGAATTAGTTGTTATATGTGGGTCACATGTATATCTGTGGGCCATGAAGTATAACTCGGCAGCAAATCAACCTGGAGGATAGTTTGTTGATAGTAGTCTAGTGAAGACAAGTTATGGGTCTTATTTATCTGTTAGGTCAATTTTTTTTGATAAAGAGAATATATTAATATCACAAAGATATCAATTACACCCGCCTCTGCGCCAACAAAATGTCACAAACGACATCTAGATGCGAAAAGGAAAAGGAAAAAAGGCCCTGCCACGATAATCAAATCCTCGTAGCAGTAGCCCCACAAACCACCACCAAGGACCACAGACGAAATACAAAAGGGCTATCCAAAGGTGACGCCTCCAAGAAGGGAAACAATGCACAAGCACCGTCGCCCGATCGAAGATCTTAGGTTTTCATCCTGGACAAAGCTTGAGCTCTCAAAAGAATGTCTGCAGTAAGGCCATTGTCAAACACAACCAATAAAGGTCAGACCTTAGGTTTTCACCCAGAAAGTCAAGGCTCCGTACTTGAAGAGCGGCGCTACCAAATTTGAATTCCTCTGGTGCCACCACCCCGACTTACCAAGGCTCCTCCTGCTAGGCATCAAACACCAGGCTCACAAGTACCATATCCGAATTGGATCATCGACATCTATGAAGTGAGAACTTCACCGCCGTGAAGACCACCTCCGACAACACTGGTCCTCCAATCTCATCCACCATGACCTTCTCCATCGCCGTTTACACCATGGAATCGAGTGCCGACATTTCCCAAGGTTCCCACACCCAGCAGAGCGTCATGCCGAACCCTCATAACACGACTCGACAGATATAGGTGCGCACGACTGGATAGAATCCTTTCGAGAAATCCAGAAGCTTCATGAGCCAATCCATGAAGATCTCCGGCAAAAGATCCGGAACACGTCGATGGCCAGATCAAAGAGGAACATGAAACAACGCGTTGGACGATAGAAGACACTAGGGCCAACAGAGGGTCTCCACAAATAGGAGCCTCCATTATTCGGCCGCACAAATCCCTATAGACGATGGGGAAAATGGAACACTCGGGAAGCGCCACGAACCGATCCTGAGACCAGCCAGCGCCCCGCCAGCTCCAGCAAGCGAAAGAGGACGGGTCCAAGCAGGCACCTCTCACCAGGGCAACATAATGTTCTTCCCCGGCCGTGCGCCTGCCTCTTGACCTAGATCAGACCTGCCGTTGCGATAACCCCCATGATCGATAACCCCCACAATCGCCCTCCTAGTAGTTCCCAGTCAAGCTTGACGAAACTACCCTCATTGCCCCGTGCGCCTCCACGGCACAACATCGCCACCGTACAGCGCCGCCACCCCGTTTGCCAGCTCGACGTGTGTGCGCCACTCGACGACCTCACACCGTGCGAACCAACGCCATTAGGGTGCACCCACGCAATCCCGCCGCCCTTTGGCGGCCGGGCGGCAGTAGCGACTAAAACATCTGTTAGGTTAATTGGGTAGACTAAATTAGGTTAGGTTATTTTAAGAAGTGATTGGTTGCTCGTATTACACCATCTTGGCTCAGTGAGAAAAGCTAATGCAGGCTTTTCTAGTCGAGATAAGTGCAATGAACCATATTATTCACTCAACCAAGTGCTTGATTCTCACAAATCCACAAAGTAAAGATTAGAACAACCTCCACAAGGGATGCCTCTCTTGGAAAGTGAAGCTAGATGGGAGGTAGGGGAGGGGCATATATGGCCCTACCCTTAACCATATATTTAGGTGGGCCAAAACCTACTTACGAGCATGTGGTCTAAGTTTCCCTGTACACAGGTAGATTCTTTGCTAGTTTGGCTTGATTTTCTGGAGGTTTCAACTTCCTATACTCAGCATGTCAAGGGGATGAAGCCAAAGGGGCTACTGTACGGGGGATGACCCCAAGGTGGCCAAAGACATGCAAGATCCGGTTGAAGCAGCAGGGTAGCGGGCATCAGTGTCCGGCTGCCCCACGTCTAAGTCGGTTGCTCCTGCAGCTGGCCCATGGCGGCACCTTGCAGCTGGTCGACGTCAATGTAGGAGCATGGTCTAAAGGCGAGCCTAGCCTGACGCCTATGCCACACTAACAACTCAAGTAATCTGATGTAAGTCTACCGCCGGGGTCAACTAAGCTCGATGGGACAACAGTTTATGACCGGGTGATGATTGTTCGACTGCCCAGTCACGCTAAGAGGTGCTCCAGACGTACCTGGCGTCACTGAAGGAATTACACTGTAGCTACGTCGCCCTGAAGGAATAGCACTGTACGTGACCTCAGTTGTTCCCAGCCGGCTTACGTCTCTCAGCCAGCCCCACCTGTATGCCAGCCCGTCAGCCTCTATATAAGGCAGGCTGGAGCCCTAGCACGGGGAGATGATCTTGAGACCACATCGACACTATCTTCTACCTCATGCATACAGCTCGAGGAGCGCCATTGTAGCTCTCATACACATATATACGAGTCCGTGCAGTAGTAGGGATGTTACCTCCACACGAGGGCCTTGAACCTGGGTATGTCTTGGTGTTCCCCTGCTCTTAATTGATCCTGCAAGGCGTCGCCGTCGTTCGTAACTCTTAGGCCCCACCTACCAAGTCATCGGCACTACCGTGCACAATACCACGACAAAACAGCTTGACCAAACCAACAACAACATCAAAGGCTCTTGTCCCTTGCAAGTTTGGTAGGCTAGTTAAAGAAACCCAACTAAAACATACGGAAACCAAAAGGAGAAAGGGAAAAAAACCAAACAGTTCTGGCACATGGATTTCTAATTTCGATGTAGTCATATCAATAGCCAAATCTCTAGGTACATTCGAATCCCTCATGTCTCTTTTTGCCGCTTCCTCCCATATCAACTTTGGTCGCCCTCCTAGTATTTCCCGTGTCAAGCTTGACGAAACCGCCCTCTAGTACATAAGTTCTCGTTGTCGACAAGAAATTTTGCGATCTACAGTTTGTTTGGTGTATTGGTGGTGACGGGTTTGAAACTCGGAGGTTCCAAGCTGACCTTCTGAATTTCCTTCAGTCCATGCCTATGCCCTGCGCAATTTGCATTCCGAGCTGATCTACTGAATTTCCTTCAGTCCATGTCTATGTCCTGTGAGATTTGCATCCCGGTGATCCGAGTTGGTCTTCAGCTTGGGCGTGTGATTCCTGGAGATGTTGGCCTTCTCATATGTACTTCGTTATGTCAGAGGTGCCAAATTCTCTGTGGTTCCACAATTGTGTCAAGAGTCTCCGAGCCTCATCTCTGACTTGGAATTTGTCCGTCCTAAAACACTCTTGCGAATCAGTTGTAGCTTCTCATGGGTTGGTTTGTTATCTCTCTCGAGTACATGCTTCCTCCCTTCCTTCTATGTCACTTCTTAGCTTGTCAAACTTGAAGATACAAATGTTAGAAGTGGCAAGTAGTGTACCATCCTTAATATGATTACCTTACCTGAACATGCATAAGGAGAAGATTCATCTTTTCACGCCAAGTCTTGGGCATATGTGTAATGTGGGTCAACATGCATGTTACTTGGACTTGATATAGTTATGACAATGGGAGCCACCATACCATGCCTCGCTGAACTACGATGAAATTCACTCCAGTCCAGGAACTGGAATGAATAAGAAAAAATTCAGTACAGTAAATTCATCAATGAAGCGGCCTCTACCTGTCAACATGAAAATAGCAAGTGCTGCTTACATGTACTTGATTAGACACGTGTTGTTAATTTCTGTGTGTTTGTTCTTTTGTTACTTTGTGTGTGTTGCAGTAGTGGTAGACTTTGCGCTGTGTTTTCACATGATCTCCTATCTGGTGCATGTTCAAATGTGCAGACACGGACCGGCCAAGGAATGATAAGTCTACTATTCTTGGTGATACAGTCCAGATGCTCAAGGATTTGACTTCTCAAGTAAACAAGCTTAAAGCTGAATACTCTTCTCTCTCCGAAGAAGAACGTGAGGTAGCCTCACGATATTAATTGACAGAAGCAAATCAGCCACAGAAATGTTCAATATCTCACTGTTTTGTTTTCTGATTTTGTAGTTGATTCAAGAAAAAAATGAGCTTCGAGATGAGAAAGCTTTGCTGAAGTCCGATGTTGATAATTTGAACAACCATCAACAACGTTTTCAAATGTTGTACCCATGGGCTGCAATGGAGCCTTCTGTTCTCACTGGGCCACGTCCATCTTTTCCCTTTCCAGTCCCAGTTCCTATGCCCACTGGTGCTGTAACTATGCATCCACAACTTCAGGCATATACCTTCTTCAGAAATCAAACTTTCGGAGCCATCAGCAATCCATGTACTGCATACATGGCATACAGTCAACCTTGTCATCCTCCTAGTGATCAACCATCTAACCATAATAGCACTCCAGTTCCACATTCAAGTAGTAGTCCATCTCGCTCTCCTGCACAAGAATCCAGAAGCAAGTCATCTACGCTGCATCATGCAAGCTCTGGAGGGAGAAAACATTGTTTTGGTTATGTTGCAACTGATTTGGAATTGAAAATCCCTGGTTCCTCAGCTCCTTCAGATTCAGATCTTACTAACAAGGTAAGTGTCATCCATTACTCAGTTTCACCATATACGACTAGTGAATATTCTGTAGCGGTTTTTATTGCTCTGTTTAATTCTACAGAAAATAGTGACAAAATGCATTTTCTGTTCTTTTTAGCACTTTATTGTGCTAATTGCATAAAAGAGCAAAACCACACAGTTTTGTAAAGGGTACTTCTCATTATTGCAGGATTCCTCTTCTTAATTGAAACAGAAGAAGCAATGCATACAGCAAATTAATGGTAGCAATCTTACTGAAGACACCACCAGTTCAAGCAGATGTTCTTCCATTGGCCCTCTTGATGTCTCTAGTAGTGTTGGGGACGGTTCAGTTGCTGATGTCCGATGATTGACAGGATTGTACGTATACAAGTATAGAAGGTATTTTTTTAGTCTCCTTGAGGCGTGCTGAAATCTGCTTGCATTGAAAGCTTTATACTCCCTCCGTTCCAAATTAGATGACTTCTATTTGGACAAAAGCGGATGTACCTACATATGCTATAAGTCTAGATACATCAACTTTTTGACAAAAGGAAGTCATCTAATATGGAACGGAGGGAGTACATAGGAACATGGAGCATAGTTCGTACTAGAATGAAACAGAGAGGCCTATACACTCAAATAGTGTCGTGACTAAAAAATTGCATGTCTTCTGCGATTTGTCAATTTCGGTAACCATATCGTTCTCGTCCAGGTCCAACTTTATAGTTTGTTGTGGAATAACATTTTACATGAACATCAATGCCAAATTAACTTGTAATTAGCTATATCTTTAATTAAATGGACTTGGTGATTGTTGGTCCCTGCTAAAATACTCAACACATCATGACCGTGATCGTCCCAATCTGCATCCAATCTTGCACAGGCTCCACAACCATAAACGGCAAGATAAAAAAAAAATCGCTATATGTAAAAAGCCGTATCTTTTGTTTGGAATACGTATAGATGCCGACACTTGGGGTCTACAGTGAAGTTTTATCTACTGATTCCCTACTTTCGCACTAAGTATCTATGAACACAAACTTAGAGCTTGGGGGCTATTGCTAGGGAACAGATATGAAGATTACCACAAACTGACTCTGAAGGAAGGTGGTCGGGGATGATCCTTCAACTCGTTGGCTTTCCAGCCTGGAGCTCACTTCAGCAAGCAATTAAAAGTGACCTTGCCCTTACTATGAGGGAGAGGATTTACCTTGACCTCTGGTTCAAAGACCTTGGTCATTGTAACGGAAGGCACGTCCGAAACAGTGAAGCCGGTGCCGGTTACCACCACGTCATCTTCTGGAATGAAAGGAAGAGTAGACTTGGTAGGTGACCCAGAGGTGTCCATAGGCACCGGGTATTCAAGAACCGGGTCTTGGATCACCGAATCTTCTTGTTCTTCTTGGCCTTGGCTGCGAGCCTCCAAAGGAGTGGGCTCTGCCAAGTCCTGGCTCTCGCTATCTGATAGAACGATTTTGGCCCTGTAAAGAAGAACAGTAAAACATGATTTATCAGCATAAGGCATGAAAATAAGCAGATGAAGGAACAAAAGTAGTACGGCTTACCCCTTATTGATAGAAAAATCGGCGGGGAAGGTGCCATCGCTGGATCCTGAAGAGGATGGCAAAGATCAGGACTCAGAGCCCCGCAGCTTGCCAGCGAAAGGATGTGACAAAGTTCGGAAAACCCGGGGGGCGCCTTTACGTTCAGTAGAAGTTATATATGGAATACCTGAGGCCAAGGGCTCGGAGCTTGAATAAGACCGGGTCCTACGCTTCTTGCTCGTAGCCTCCTCCTTTTCCCGCGTTAATCGTATGGGTTGAGTTGAAGTCACTTGGATATTGAAGAATCGAGAGTAAGGCACCTTTTGAACCGTGGAACGAGTTCTCTTTTGTGGAGGAGGCCCCTGAGGAGATGGAGGATGAGCCGGAGCTGTGGTGGTGGTCTTAGTGGTTGAGCTTTTGCTAGGGTGGGCAGTGATCATACCACCATCTTGTGAGACTCGGGTGTGCAACACACATACCAGCCCCCTCATAGGTTTGAAAAATGGTGGCTGCTAAGAGAAGATTTCATGGATTTAGTTCTGAAATCTTGGAAGTCACCCACTAAAACTAGCTCAGCCATAGATATTTGGCAAGAAAAAATTAGAAGGTTTAGGAGGGCCACAAAAGGTTGGAGTAGAAATATTGAGACAGAGCTTAGGCACCTCAAAAAAGATCTCATGGTGGAATATGACAAATTAGACCTTAAAGCCTGAGACTGATGATCTATCTGACATAGAACACAAAAGAATGAAGGAGATTAATTTAGAGTTGCAAAACCTCTGGCTAAAAGAAGAGGTAAAGGCTAGACAACACTCGAGAGATAGGGACATAGTAGAAGGGGATAGAAAAACAGCCTATTTCCATGCTGTGGCCAATCAGCGGAGAAGGAAAACCATGATATTATCCCTGGATGGTCCTGATGGAACCACCTCAGCTATAAATGGTATGCTGGACATTGCTTCTGTTTTTTACAAAAATCCTTTTAGGGCTGAGGCCAAATCTGGGTTCTCGCTTGTAGAAGAATTCTTCTCCTTGGAGGAAATAATTACTATGGAGCAGAACGTCTTTTCTGTTTTAGAAGCCCCCTTCTCAGAAGAGAAGGTTAAGGCTGCAGTTTATAGTTCTTACTCGGATGGGGCTCCTGGCCCTGATGGGCTATTATTTATCTTTTATCAAAAGTGTTGGGAGGTGGTAAAAGTAGATATTATGGCCCTTTTCCGAGGAGTTAAGTCTATACAGCCTTAATTTTGTTGACTTGGCATTAGTTCCTAAGGAACCTGATCCACCCCATGAAGAAGTTCAGGCCGATTAGCCTACACCACTTCATCTTCAATTTTTTACAAAGGTTATCACTACTAGGATGGGGTTGATTATGGACAGCATAATTGCTCCAAACCAAACTGCTTTTATCCGAGGGAGGTATATACTCGAGTGTGGTTGCTGCACACGAGGTTTTGCACTTCGTTTTTCATGGTAAAGAAAAGGGAGCAGTCCTAAAACTTGACTATGAAAAAGCTATGGATAAGGTGGATTTAGATTTCCTTGATGACCTCCTTTTGAAAATAGGTTTTAGCCCCAGCTTACGAAAATGGGTTCGACTAGCCACTAGAGGTGGCTCTGTGGCTGTGGCTGTGAAGATTAACAATTTTCAGGGAGATTTCTACACTATGACTGGAGGAGGGAGCCAAGGGGACCCAATGTCCCCCATCTTTAATCTAGTCGTGGACGTTTTCACCCGGATGTTAATTAAAGCCACTAATAGTAACCTAGTAAAACGTCTCTGTCCAAACCTCTGTCCTGGAGGTGTCGTCAGTTTGCAATACGTGGATGACACAATCCTTTTTATAGCTAATGATGTAGACACGACTAGGAATTTGAAAGCTGTGATGACTTGCTTTGAACAAGTCGCGGTCATGAGGATAAACTACAATAAGAGTGAATTGGTTCCCATCAATCTTGAGGAGGAGGAAACCAACTCCCTCAAAGAAATCTTAGAATGTGATGTAGGAAATTTCCCTATCAAATATCTAGGTGTCCTTGTGCACCATGATAAGCTAAGAAGAGAGGATTTGCAACTGATTATCGATAAAATCTTGAAAAGGATAGCTGGCTTTAGAGGGAAGCTTTTATCCTATGCTGCTAGAGTAATTTTGATTAGGGCTTGTCTAGCAAGCATTCCCGTTTACCTTCTCCCTTTTTTCAAATTTCCAAAATTGGCTTTGGACCTTATCAATCAGCAATGTCTTAGAGCATCTCTAACATAGCCCTCAAACCGCGCAGAACCGTAAAATAACTGCCAAAAACGGTTCGGAAACCTTAAAAAGAAAAATAGCAGCGCCCTTAAACTTCACGGACCTGTAAAACTTTTTGAGGGCGCCCCTCAAATCCGTCCTTGGAACTGCGAACTCACAGGTTTCGCTCACGAACCGCCGGCCCCCTGTATATCTCGGAAGCTGTTGGCGGGAGGGACATTTCAGCACGGCTCCCACACGTCTTCGTTCCCCACCATGTCGCCGCCACCCCCGCCCTTCCCGCCACTCCCGCCGCTGCCCCCCGCTGGATCTACCGTTCGAGAGCTTGTGGAGTTCCCGCGCTTCGGGAATTGCCGCCACCGAGGTAAATCGCCGCCGCTCGCTTGATCCGACGGAATCGCCACCGCCGAGCTTTAAAATGAGCTCTTGTTTCCTTTTTAGATGTCTTTGACCCCGTGCGAGGAGTTCCTTCTCTCCGATTCATCCTCCTCCGATGACTCCGACGTCGACTTGCTCTTCGAGAGTCGCCGACAACAAATGGTGGTTGTGGTCCTCGCTGTGAAGGAGTTCGAGGACCTCTATACAAGGACGCGGCAAGGATCAAGAGAAGGCCGACTCTGCATCCCTTGCAACCGCTTCTACGACAACCAGCTGCTAATGCGAGACTACTTCGACGAGAATCCGACGTATCCGCCTCACATCTTCCGTTGAAGGTACCGAATGCGCCGCTCTCTTTTTGTGAAGATTGTCAAAGCGTGTGAGGAAAATTGCCGATACGGAGTGCTGCAGGTTTGCTAGGATTTAGTGCTTATCAAAAGATCTCGGCCGCAATGAGAGTGGTTGCATATGGAGTTCCAGCTAACTACGCCGATGAGTATCTTCGCATTGGTGAGGATACAACGATCGAGTCGGTTCGCACATTTGCGAAAACGATCATTCGGGCGTTCAGCAAAGAGTATCTTCGAGCACCCCATGAAGATGACACGAAGAGGTTGATGGCTGCCAATGAGAAGCAGGGTTGGGCGGGCATGCTAGTCAGCATAAATTGTATGCATTGGATTTGGAAAAACTGTCCCAAAGCTTGACACGGGCAATACTGTGGCAAGGGAGGCGATGCAACAATTGTGCTAGAGGCCGTTGCATCCGAGGATCTATGGATTTGGCATTGCTTTTTCGGTTTGCCAGGCACGCTCAATGATATCAACATATTGCAGAGGTCCCATCTACTTTGTAGGCTAGCGGAAGGCGATGCTCCGACTTGTAATTTCACTGTTAATGGGCATGCTTACACAAAGGGATACTATCTTGCCTATGATATTTATTCTCCGTGGTGTACATTTGTGAAGAGTATCTCCAAACCAAAAGAAAAGAAGGAGGCAAAATTTGCGAGGGCATAAGAGGCTTGTCGAAAGGATATAGAGAGAGCATTCAATGTCCTGCAATATAGGTTTGCTATTGTTCGAGGACCTGCCCATTTTTGGGAAAAGAACACTCTGAAGAACATCATGACATGTTGTGTGATCGTTCACAACATGATCGTTGAAGATTAAAGGGACTTGAACTTAGATTTGTCTTATGACAATGTTGATAGCCATGTGAAGACAGCTAGAAACCCAGATTCTATACAAACATTGCTTCAGACTTGGGAGATTGAGAACGAGGACATCCACAAGTAACTGCAGCTTGATCTCATTGAGCAGCTTTGCAAGTTGCACAGGCATTAATTTTACTGCAAATTTCCTTCATTTGAGTTCATTTTTCATGTCCTTTCATTCTTTTCATGTATGATTGAAACTATTGTTTCCATTTGGCATAATTCTTGTCATGTAATATTGTCGAGTAGATATTTTATCAGATTATTGTAATAATATGGATTATTGTTTGATCTACGAAATATTTCATTGCCAAATGTATGATCTTTGCTGAAAATGCTGAATATTGTATGATTTAAGGTTCGCGAACGAGCCGCGCCATAGCAGTACCCGTAAAGTAGAACCTTAAAACCCAAAAAAACACGACTTCCGCAAACTGTAAACCCCGTTTACGGTTTCGCGGTTTGTGGGTTCTGTTAGAGATGCTCTTACTGCTGTGGAATGACACAAAAGAGAAAAAAAAACTGCACCTTGTGAATTGGAACTTAGTTTGAATGCCGAAAGCTTTTGGTGGCCTTGGTATTCCATATCTTAGAGATGTGAACTTATGTTTGGTGGCATCTTGTATTAAGAGATATTCACAAACCAATAATCGGTACTAGAAAACCTTGATTGATGGTAAGTACAGAGGACCTGTAACCCGTGAACTCCTCAAGCTTCTGGAAGGGGTTATCTGTACTAATGTGATTATCTGTACCCGATCTGTACTAATGTGATTATCTGTGTTCGTGGCGAAGCAGCAAAATTACGAGCCTGATTGAGTTGAAACGGTGGCGTAGTCAGTCAGGGTGGGCGTTCGGGATTCCCTAATTTCGAGACAGATAATTTGGGAAATAAGAAGTTTGGGATTCTCAAATTGACTCCTGATTTTACATGATTTTTTTTGATTCCCACCAATTCGGGAATCGGGATCGGGATCGGGAAATCTCAAATTTCCCAAAGTTTAGACTTTAATGTAGAGAAAATTGTAAATAAGCACCACAATTATGTCTAGGGTTTTAAAAAACCACCATGTTTTCATTTTTTTTATAGCAAAAAACACTCTTTTTTGGTCTGACGGTCGCAAGGAACACTGATCGAGCGTTTTCTGCGTCCTAATTAAAATTCTGAACAACGGACCCAGTGACAGGCTTACGTGGCATGTCTATTTTACAAAAAAGACCTTTATAAATTATATTTTCTGATTCCCCGTCCCTTGGTCAAATCCCCGGTGCTAGAGCTCGGCCGAGAAATCCCGTCGCCGGAGAAATTCCCCACGGTGGGTGTGGGAAAGGGCGCGGCGACGGCGACATTGGGGTCGGGGTTGGCGTTGCCGCCGTCGAGCCACCGGTCCATGGGCGTGCACTCGGCCTTGTGCGCCATCTTCCAGTGCAGCGCCTGGCACGCCCGAAAGCAGTAGTTCACCACGTCGCACACGGAGCACCGACGGAACTCGTGCCGCCGCGTCTCCGGACGCCCACACAGCGCGTGAGAGCACAGCCGCAAGCCCCCTTCATCCTCCTCCCCCGCAGGCGCGAGAACAACGCTGCTGTCCGCGCCGCCCGGCGACAGCGGCCGCGAAGCGAACCACTCGGCCAGGAACCGGTTGGCGGCGTGCGCCTCGCCGGCCACGGCAGCGGCGGCCGCGCGGCACCCGAAGTCGCTGAGCAAGCACGAGTGTCGCCGTGAGACCTTGCTGCTTCCTGTGCTGCCGGCGCTTGCGGCAGAGCGTAGCAGCGAGGACGTGGACGCGGTGACCGCGGCCGCGAGCTCCAGGGCGTTGGCCTGGATGAGGAGGCGGCGACCGTCCAGCAGCGAGCGGCGCACGCCGTAGCCGTCCTGTAAGCAGTGGCCGAGCTCGCGGAGCGCGTGGACGTGGCCCAGGGACGCCATGCGCGCGCACACAACGCGGCGTCAGCGCGGAGGTCGCGATCCGTCCTTGCTGCCGCCGCTGCCGTTGAACTGGATTGATTGATTCTTGCGGCGGACGCGCGGAGTCAGACCAACCCTTGGCGCGGATGGCGAGGCACCGTGGTGAGACCTTGGTGAGGACGACCCTGCTCTGCCCCAACTCCATGAATCTCTAGCACCTGCAGCACGCACATCCCATATCGTAACAATTAGAACTCAATCCACGCAACGTCTGGACGCGTCCAGCAGGCCGGCGAGCGCCGCTTCGGACGCAGCCGAGACGGGGTGGGAGGGCGGCCATGAGAACATCCTCGCGAGACCAGGGCAGGTCTCCGAAACAGGGCCGTGCGCGTCGAGCGCCGTGAGTAGCTTCGATGGGGAGCTCCCGAGCGCGACCAGGAGCCAGCCAGCCTCAGCATCGCGCCGGCGCTCTCCGCCGCGAGCTGCCGCGAGCTGCCCCAGGGCTGCCAGCTCCGCGGCGGCGACATCTTGTCGGTGGAGCAGGACAGTGAGAACAGGGGCGCGGCTGCGAGGAGCCAGAGGCCAGCGGCCGCGTTCATGTCGTCTCCCGCCGTCGGCGCCAGTGAGCTCGGCATTCCTGACGATGGCGCTCCTTCAATTCCGGCCGCTCCGCGCCCCCGTCAGCATCCCGGACACCTCCGCGGGAAAGGGCGCGAGGCCGCCGCCGCCACGGAGCACGGCAAGGCCACGGCCACCGGTGAGGTCCCGCAATGGGGAATCGTTTTCTGGTCCACATTTTGCAAAATAACCCAGATTTAAAATTTCTATACCGCAAGTGTCCTTTGAACTTTCCTTGTTGTGCCACATCAGCCTGACAACAGGGTCCATCAGTCAGATTCGTCATTACAACGGGCTCAAAGAAATATTATTGTTCCTTGTGACCGTCAGACCGAAAAAGAGTGTTTTTTGCTAAAAAATGAAGACATGGTGGTTTTTTAAAACCCTAGGCACAATTGTCGTGGTTATTTGCAATTTTCTCCTTTAATGTACACAGGGTTAGACTTGTTAGCCGAGTGGGGATGAGTGTGCCCGAGAGAATAGGGTTGTTGCTTACTTGTTGAACCATTAGGGAAAAGACCTGGTCTAGCTATAGATTCAGATGAAAAGACTAGCGTTTCACATAGCCCTTTGAGTTTTTTCCGGAATAAACAGGATTTTCGAGATTCAACATTACATTCCTGAATTTCGTGAAAAAAAATTGAGATTTCAAAACAGCTACCGAGAATATGTTTGGGATTGTTGGGTTAAAGAAATTTAGAATCGAGAACAGGAAATTCGGGATTTAGGATTCAGGATCGGGAAATATGCCCAGCCTGAATAGTCAGCCACGATGCCATATTTTTCTGGTTTACTCTAACCGAAACGAAAACAAATTATAAAGAGAAGTGAACGGAAAGGAAACGGTAGCACAAGGAAACGGTAGCACGAATCACAAAACTACATCTAATGGTTGAGAAGTGAACGAAAAGGAAACGAATCACATAACTACATCTAATGGTGCTAAATGCATGCGTAGCTTGATATGCGTTGATATAACATATGTGTGGTAAGCCGTAAGTGTGCATTTTATTAGATTGTATACTCATATTGTATTCATTTGAAACTTGGAGCAAAATCTTTGCATCAATTGATTAATTAAGATATGAGATTAACAGAAAGTAAGGGCATCTCCAATGGCCCGACAAATCCAGAAAGGTCCGTCGGCTCAATACAAAATGTCCAAAGCCGCGGCCCAAATTTGGGCGCGAGCTCTGTCCGCGCATGTCCTTTTTAACCGTTCACGGTCCCGCATGGCATGGACACAAATTCAGATTAATAGTTTTCATTAATACTTAATACTCACTCCGCCTAAGGCGTATAGTTTTTCACACGAATATTAAGATGGAGAGTTTTGTATATGGTGCACCAATTTTCCCACGTTTTTTGTTCGGAATAGAGGAGTCCCTAACAATCATAAACTGAAAACAATTCTTTAAACCTTTTTGTTATAGATTGAAACTTATTTTTAGAGGCATAAAATTGTTCATAAATAGCAATACACCCTATATTTTATATCTTTTCTAAAAAACCTATACGCACTACGAACAAAGGGAGTATAAATTAGCCCTCCTTTACACCCAAAATGGCGCCGACGGACGCATACTCGCCGTCGCGCGCCCTACCATCAGAGGGGCTACTCGTAGTCGCTCGCCCTACTGGCCACCGGAGTCGCCTGTGTCGGACGGTCCAGCGCTGTTGTCGCCCTAAATTGCGCGCTGGAGCTGGTCTATCAGTCGGCGCCGCTGCATCGACGTCAGCCCCTGGAACGTCGTCCTCGATTGGTGGCCCTCCTCCATCCTCCGCAGCAACTGGCCCTCTTCCAACACGTTCATCCACCACGCCCTCTCCGCCGCCGCCGCCTCCGTTTCCGTCACCGCCTGCGTTGCCCGCGCACGGGCAGCCACCGCCACGGCGTCTGCAGCGGCGTCCGCCTCCGCCCTAGCCACCGCAACGCCTTTCGCCAGGACAATCGACGGTAGGGATGCCGAGCACGCATACACGCGCTCGGCGTCCGCATGTGTGCGCCGCCACTGTGCCTCCTCTTGGGCGGCCAGCTGCCGCCCCTGTGCTTCGAGGCGGTGCGCCCGAAACCCCGCGACGAGATCCACCTGGGCGGCGCATGCCTTGGTCATGAGCTGCCGCCCAGCTCGGTCGCGGTGATGCGTCTCGAACGAGGCGAGGAGAACCCTCTGCTCCTCGCCTCGGTCAGGCTCGTCTGGGTAGTGCTCGAGGAAGTCGATGTCGTCGTCCTCGTCGTCGGCCTCGCGCCGCATCGGCTCGGTGTACGTCCATTCTTCGGGGGCCATCGACGTGGAGGACCTCTACGCGAGCAGCCCGCGCAACCGCCGATGCAGACCGCCTGACAGCAGCTGAGGCGGAGGTCAGGGCGTTGCCGGAAGTGGGGGCGGAGACGGTGAAGAAAGCAGGAGCAGAGGCGGTCGCCTCATCCCGCAGCTCGGCGTAGAGCTCCCCGTGAAGTTGGGCCTGCTCCTCGACGACCTCTTCAGGAATCAGGGCGCACGCCACGACCTCCTCGGCGTCGTGCGGGCGCGAGCCATCTCGGAGATCCTAGCCCAGGTGTTGTTGGGGTGTTCGGCCATTGTTTTTGGTGCCGGCTGACCACCACCGGTTGAAAGTGCACTCTATGCACTCCCAGATTTTGGTGACTAATGACAACACAAAAGGTGTTCTAATGTTTGTGATGAAGCTTGCAGGTTCTTTTACAGGTAGTTTGATAAAGAGGAACACTTTCTTGGCCTAAGTTTTATGTCTACTTCACTTGGTCTTTCATCAGGATTTCAATCAGGAGATTTCCGGGGTTTGGAGATTTCCGGTCCCCAGACCGGAGATCTCCGAGCCAATCAAGTTTTTCGCTAAGTCTCAGATCAGAATGCGTACTGACTCCAACTCAAGCTGAGCCGGAAATGCTCTCGGAGATTTCCGGCGCTCGGAGATTTCCGAGCCCCAGTCCGGAGATCTCCGACTGACGGGGAAATTCAACCAAGTCCAGAACTCAATTGCGTACTGACTCCAGATCAAGCTGAGCCGGAAATGCTCCCGGAGATTTCCGGAGCTCGGAGATTTCCGAGCCCCGGTCCGGAGATCTCCGAGCGCCAGAGATTTTTCGACCAAGTCAAGAAGCTAAATCAATACTGATCTAGAGTCATGTTCTACCGGAATTTCTCCCGGAGATTTCCGGAGTCCGGAGATCTCCGGTCCTCAACCCGGAGATTTCCGGGCTGGCGGCCGTTCAACGGGCAGATTTTGAGAGGGGTATAAATACCCCTCCACCTACCTCCAGCAGACCAAGCTTCCAGATTTTCTCTCTCCTCCATTGGTGCTGAAGCTCGTTTCTTCCGGATTTCCCAATCTAGCCACTCAAATCCTTTGATACTTGGGGATCTGAGGAAGAAGCCACCGATCTACAACTCCACCGAAGCGATTTGATTTTCCCCCTCTATTTCTTGAGGGGCAACGAATCTACGGTTCCTTTGTGGATAGCTAGGTTCATCTTTGTGTGTTCTTGATCCTTTGTGGATTCCTTTGTGGATTTGACCTGTTGTGGTCGTTGTGGGAGCCCCCAATTCAGTTGTGGGTGTGTGCCTCACGTGTTTGTACGGGATCTTCTCCGCCCTTAAAGGAGTCCTTAGTGGAAGAGTGGATTCGGATCTTTGTGGTCGAATTCACAGGAGAATAGGGTGAGGCCTTTGTGGCGTTGAGCAAACCTTTGTGGTAGCTCACACCCCTCTAACGAGACGTACACCTTTGTGGTGGAACTCGGGATAAAATCGGTGTCTTTGAGTTCCTATGGTTGTCTTGCTCCACTCTCCTTTACTGCATTCCTTTCTTGCTTAGTTTTCTAGTTGTCTTTCACTTGTATCACCTAGTTGCACATGACAACTTACTTTCCGCTAGACTAAATACTGAAAAACATATAAAAATTGGTCACCACCTATTCACCCCCCCCTAGGTGGTCAACTGCCGTTCAATTGGTATCAGAGCCAGGTTGTCTCTTAAAAGCTTCACCGCTTGAGACCAACCTTGGACAATGCAAGTTGACCCGAAAGAGGGTTCCGAAGCGGACGCCGCGACTTTGGCGGCAATGCAAGAGAAAGGTGCCACTATGGCCGATATCAACTCTTTGGAAACAAAGTTGACATCGTCCATACAAACTGAGTTCAAGAAGTTTCATGATATGCTTGAGTCTCTCAAGACATCTAAGGAAACCTCTCTTGCTTTGCCCTCAAAGTCTCCGGTGCTTCCGGGCATTACTCAAGATGTGGACCCCGAATTGTTGAAGGGAAAGCAATTGCCTTTGGATGGGAAGGGTGATGCTACTAGTTCCTCAAACCATTAAAACACTTCATCTTCCAAAGATGAAGTGCCTAAAGGCTACAACGCCACTACTCCCCCATCCCAATACCATACCCCCGATCCCATTATTCCTCATCCGCAAGTTTCTCATAGGGGTGATCCCCCATTTCTTAAAGATTATACTTTCTCTCAATGGCAATATGTGATGAAGTCTCATGTGTGCAGCTCTTCAATCGAGTTGTGGC
Source organism: Poa annua (assembly GCA_026929855.1). NCBI lineage: Eukaryota > Viridiplantae > Streptophyta > Magnoliopsida > Poales > Poaceae > Poa > Poa annua. Next base: position 39,724,685 of record CM049429.1, on the reverse strand, counting down.
GCATCATTCAAGTTGGATACAAGCCGCATGATCCAACCAACTTAACAAAAAGAGTGGTGGAGGCTCAACTTGATGCCACCGCTCTCTACATGATCCAAAAGGCGGTTGGGAACAAGGACATGTCTCTCATCCAACACCTTACCACCGCCAAGGATACATGGGATGCTCTATCCGAGTTGTTCGTTGGAAATGATAGCATGAGGAGGAACCGCTATGACTCTTTGAGCAATGAAGCCGAAGGCTTCTTCAAGCTTGATGGTGAAGATCATGAGATGATGTATAGAAGATTGGTGACAATAGCCACAAGCTTTCGTTAAGTTGGTGCCTCTCATATTGACGATGCTTGGATCAAGAGAAAGTATGTTAGTTCTATGATGGCATGTGAGCCAACCGATGTCAAGAGTCTTCAAGGAAGACACAACTACCATCTCATGACATCTAATGAGGTTATGCAAGAGATGGCCGCTTATAAGGTAGCCACTAAGAATGCTCAAGACGCAAGGGCAAGGGCCTTTGGAATGCAAAGAGGCACAACCAACCTTGCTTTGAAGGCTACCGTTGAGGAAGACAACGATGATGATGATCTTGGAAGCTTTGCCGCCATGTCCGAGGAAGCACTCAAGATTGCCTACAATGATCATCTCGCTCTTGCGGCTCGCACATTTTGGAACAACCCCTCAAGAGGCAAGATGCGTTTTGACAAGAGTGCACCTCAAGTCGATAGGGTCTCACCCTCCAAGTCAAGGACATGTTACAACTTTCAAGACAAGTTCCATTTCGTTGCCGAGTGCCCTTATGAGAAAAGAGAAGAGCATGGTGGACGTCTAGTGCTCAAGGACAAAACCAAGATGCCCCCCAAGAAGGCCTATGGAAAGAAGAGGCATTTTAACAAGAAGCCTCGCATTGTGTTGTTGACTCAAGAGGAGTATCCTACCGATGATGAAGAATCGGAGGAAGAAACGCCAAATGAAGTGGCGGCTCTTGCCACCACATCAACAACTACCGTTCCTCCATCAACAACAAGAACTCCTTCAACTACGACAAGCTCTTCATCATCACTATTCACATCGCCAAATGAGAACTCCATCACCAAGAGCTCAAGGTGTCTTATGGCAAAGGCATCGGAGGTACCTTCATCCTCTCCCTCTATCATGAATGAAATGAATGAACTTGATGATGCCTCTAGCCTTCAAATCAAGCAAGAGCTTGTGGCATTCTACTCTTTATCACTAACTTGCAAGGTGATAGCAAAAAACATGTTGGTGCCCTCATGGCTCGGATTGGTGAGCTAGAGCATCTCAATGAAGAGAAGGGTAAGATAGAAAGAGAAGACGCTATTTCTCTTTCTTACTTGAAATCCTCTCTTGAGGAGGTTGAAGAGTCTCATGCTCGTCTTGAAGAGCAACTTGAAACTATTGAGGAAACTCATAATTCCTCACATGCTAAGCTCATTAAGGATCGTGATATGTACTTTGCTACATTCAAGGTGGCTCAACAAGATAAAGCCGAATTTGCGGTTGGGCATGTTAGACTCATTGAGTACATGGAGAAGCTCGTCATAGCCCACAAGGCTTTGGAGAGTGAACATGCTCTTCTAAAGGAGTCGTATGCTCAACTCCAAACTCGGCTAACTAATCTTGATTCTCTTAGCATCTCTGCCTCTAAGTGTTCGTGTGATAATGCTAATCTTGTGAAGGAGAATGCTAGGTTGAAAAGTGAGATGACTAAGGCCTCCAAATCCAAGATCATCCTTCTCAAGGGTAAGAAAGTTGTTGAGACTCCCATCGTGGAGCCTCACACTCGACAATGAAAGGAAGGTATTGGATATGTGCCTCCCATGAAGATGAATGCCAAGAAGGGTATTCCCAAGAGCGTCAACCCCATCCAAGCCAAGAAGGCCGACTCCATTCAATCCAAGGAAGGTCTTGCGAGTAGGAATGTCACAAGGGGCAAGCCTACTCGTAAAGATCACGCCGGGGACAACAACCCTAACTATGCTTTATATGTCGATTATTATGGGAATGTTTGTGCTCGTTACATTGGACCCTACTATGGTTTTATTTCATATGCTATTTGGGTTCCTAAGTCTCTTGTCGCTAACCATAAAGCGCCCATTGTGAAGCAATGGGTTGCTAAGTGCAAGAATTGATCTCTTGTACGACCTTGCTCCCGGTGGTTCAAATGAGATAATTGATAGTATATGTACAAGTCATATGACCGGGAGCAAAGAACTCGTCACAGAGTTGAAACCTAATGTAGATCAAATAACCGTGACGTTTGGTGACTTATCAAGGTCTAAGGTAACCGGGCTTGGCAAAGTGGTAGTTGCCCCCGACATTACTCTAGTCAATGTTATGCTTGTTGAATCTCTTGGCTATAATTTGTTATCGGTTCGTGCCTTAACAAAGATGGGGATCTCTCCCTTCTTTGATAAGGACATTGTGGTCCTCTTGTGGAGTAAGTCGCTAAGAGTGGCTTTCGTGGGATACGTGGAGCATGAGCTCTATGTGGTGGACTTCTCCGGAGCCACCACTTCTCAAGCCATGTGTCTCTTCGGAAAAGCCGACGTGGGTTGGCTTTGGCATCGCCGACTAGCCCACGTAAACATGCGTACTTTGCAAAGTCTCCACAAGGGTGGCCACATCCTTGGACTAAAAGATCATGTTTTCTTTTCAAGGGATCGAATTTGTAGAGCTTGTGTGGAAGGCAAGATGCATGATATTCCTCATCCTAGCAAGACCATCATATATTCTTCCCGGATTTTGGAGTACTTCATGTTGATCTATTTGGACCAATTCCGGAGATAAGTCTTGGTGGCAAGAAATATTGTCTCGTGATTGTTGATGACTACTCAAGGTATACATGGGTCTATTTCTTCAAGACCAAGGATGAAACTCAACAAGTCTTCATCGACTTCTCAAAGGAAGTTCAACGCCAACATGACCTTCCCATATTGGTTGTTCGAAGTGACAATGGGTCGGAATTCAAGAACTACACTCTTAACGACTTTCTTAGTGAAGAAGGCATTCGTCATCAGTATTCCGCTGCTTACACTCCTCAACAATGGCGTTGCCGAAAGAAAGAACCGGACTCTCATTGATATGGCGAGATCTATGTTGGCGGAGTTCAAGTCTCCCATCAACTTTTGGGCGGAGGCTATTTCCACCGCTTGTCACTCATCAAATCGCCTCTATTTCCGCAAGGGCGTGAAGAAGACTCCATATGAGATCCTTACCGGCAATAAACCCAACATTGGCTACTTCCGAGTGTTTGGATGTAAGTGCTATTATCTAGTCAAGGGTGTCCGGTTGGGTAAGTTCCACTCTAAATCTATTGAGGGTATCTTTGTTGGATATGGTAACGAGTCCCACACTTATAGAGTCTTTGATAATTCCTCCCGGATTATCATAGAGTCTTGTAGTGTGGAATTCGATGAAAATAATGGCTCCCAACTGGAGCAAGTTGGTGTTTGTGATGTAGGTGATGAACAACCTTTTGATGCCATTAAGAAGATGGGGGTGGGCTTTCTTCGCCCCATTGAAGTCCATCAAGAAGTTGTTCAAGAAGTCGCAAGTTCTCCCATCAAGGAGACCTCACCATCACAAGAACCACAAGGTTGCTCACCCATAGCAAATGATGAATCCCCTCAAGAACAATCTCAAGTTCTTTCTCAACAAGAGCATACTATTTCTTCTCAAGTTGAAACTCAAGAGGATCATCATCAAAAAGATCATGTCTCCTCCACCAAGATTATTGAAGACAACTCCACTTCTCCAAGTTCTACTCTAGGGCAAGATCATCCTTCTCCACCAAACGAAGAGATTTCACATGATGATCAAGTCCCTCTAGATGGTCAAGACGAGGATCCAAAGGATCAAGATGGTCAAGAAATTGTCCCCTCAACAAGGGCGGCAATTGAAACTCGTCGTCAAGCTCGCTTTGCTAAGTCTTTGGAACTTAGGGCGTTATCTCTCGACAAGGTCATTGGTGATATACGAGCAAAGGTCTCCACACGAAGTCAATTAGCTCATTTTAGTGAGCATCAAGCACATATTTCCATGGTTGAGCCCAAGAAAGTTTTCGATGCTCTTGAAGATCCCGATTGGCTAGGGGCTATGCATGAAGAACTTAACAACTTCGAGCGCAACAAAGTGTGGCGCCTAGTTGAGAAGCCGAAAGATTGCCGCAACGTTATTGGCACTAAGTGGATCTTCAAGAACAAGCAAGATGAACATGGTATCGTTGTAAGGAACAAGGCACGGTTGGTGGCCCAAGGTTTTTCTCAAGTCGAAGGCATCGATTTTGGAGAAACTTTTGCACCGGTTGCAAGACTCGAATCGATTCGCATTCTTATCGCGTATGCTTCTCACCATGGTTTCAAATTGCAGCAAATGGACGTAAAAAGCGCCTTTCTTAATGGTCCCTTTTAAGAACTTGTGTATGTTAAACAACCCCCGGGTTTTGAAAACCCCAACCATCCTAACCATGTCTATGTCTTGGACAAAGCTCTCTATGGTCTTAAACAAGCCCCCCGTGCATGGTACGAGCACTTGAGAGAGTTCTTGGTAGACCGTGGATTTGAGGTTGGGGTAATCGATCCCACTCTTTTCACTAAGAAGGTTAATGGTGAACTCTTCATTTGTCAACTATATTTCGATGACATTATCTTTGGTTCTACTAACCGTGTGTTCAATGATGAGTTTTCCAAGTTAATGACCGACAAGTTCGAGATGTCCATGATGGGTGAACTCAAGTTCTTTCTTGGCTTTGAGATAAGGCAATTGAGGGAAGGGACCTTCATATGTCAAGCCAAGTACATTCAAGATATGATCAAGAAATTCAAATTGCTTGGACTTAATGGTGTGACTACCCCTATGCAAACCAAGTGCCACCTCCAACTCAACCCCGACGGTAAAGAGGTAGACCAAAAGGAGTATCGTTCTATGATTGGGTCTCTTCTTTATTTGTGTGCGTCTAGTCCCGATATCGTTTTAAGCGTTGGAGTGTGTGCTCGTTATCAAGCCGCGCCTAAGGAAAGTCATTTGATAGCCGTGAAGAGAATCTTCAGATATTTGGTTCATACCCCTTGCTTTGGGTTGTGGTATCCTAAAGATGGCACCTTGTCTCTTTGTGGATACACCGACTCCGATTGGGCGGGCGACATTGATGATAGGAAGTCCACATCCGGGACGTGTCAATTTCTTGGAAGATCTTTGGTGAGTTGGTCCTCGAAGAAACAAAATTGCATCTCTTTATCCACGGCGGAGGCCGAGTACGTCGCTGCCGCAAGCTGATGTACTCAACTTCTTTGGATGCGGCAAACTTTAAATGATTACGGTGTCCTCTTGGACAAAGTGCCGCTTTTATGTGATAATGAGAGTGCCATCAAAATTGCATACAATCCGGTGCAACATTCAAGAACCAAGCACATTGAGATTCGTCATCACTTCATCCGCGATCACGTGGCTCGAGGAGATATTGATCTATCATATGTTGGTACAAGGGATCAAATGGCGGATATCTTCACGAAGCCCCTTGATGAAGCCCGTTTTTGCTACTTGAGGAATGAGCTCAATATCATGGATTCTCGGGTCTTGGCTTGAACTCCGTACACTCACTCCAACGTCTATGGCTTTATTAGACCTAGAGGTACGCATGGACTTAGGGGGAGTGTTTTCCTAATACATTGGACTATTCCTCCCCCTAATATGCATATAGTGACATATCATTGCTAAAACTTCAAATTTAATTTAATTTGTGAGCTTCAATGTTGAGATGTAGTTATGGACCCAAGATATATCTTCGCGGTATCATGCTACAACTCATACACGGTGGCCTCGGCCACCAACACTCTTTTTCTTTGGACTCTATTTGGTTTTATTTTTGATTCTCACTTGCACTGTCTTTGGCTCTTTTTTGGGAAAACACACTCTTGGTTGGTCTTCTCTTGTGTTTTATGATTCTTGCAACTTGAGTGTGTCTTCTTTTTCAGTTTGAGTGTCTATCCTAATCCTTTCACTATCTTTAAACATGCTTTTCCCCACTCATGTCCCCTTTTCTTTCTTGTTCCTGGAGTTTTTGGGTTTGAACGGAAATCTCCGAGCCTTACTCAGAAATCTCCGGTCCACCAGAGAATTTCGAGACTAAGTCCATTCAAAAATCAGCACTGACCTGTGATGATTATTGACCGGAAATAGCCTCGGAAATTTCCGGTGTCCGGAAATTTCCGAGCTGAGACTCGGAAATCTCTGGCCCCTCCGATTTTTCGGCACCTAAGTCCTTTTCAATTTCGGCACTGACCTCAGGCGAAGCTGAATCGAAATTAGAGCCGGAAATCTCCGGGGTCCGGAAATCTCCGGTCCGATGTCCGGAAATCTCCGAGCGTGCAAAAGTTTTCCAGGGCTAAGTCCGTATCCGGAAATAGCCCCGGAAATCTCCGGCACCCGGAGATCTCCGAGCCTCAGTCCGGAGATTTCCGGTTCAAAATTTTCCTGCCTATATAAGGGCACGGGTGGACCGGCCGGTTCGGCCAGTTCATCCACCCCGTGCCCTATTCCTCTCTCTCCTCCGAAAATCTCCAAATCTTCCGTTCCTTGCTGCGGGTGGATCGTTCGAAGGTTTCTCGCGTGCTTCGGGGATCTTCTTCTCCTCCTCGAGGGCTTCATTTTCATCCGCACGCTTTCCGCGATGTCTTCCGGTAACTCCTCGTTTTTCAAATCTAGGACGAAACTAGTTTTCGTTTAACCTAGCCGATTTAGGAGGTTGTTGCTTGTTTCCTTTGGTAGAATTGCTCCCCTTGGCATGCTCTACACTCCACGTGCACATATCTGTTTTTCATTCAAAGTTCTTGTTCAGATCTGTCAAAATTTCGTGCAGACCGGAAATCTCCGAGTCTAACTCTGAAATCTCCGGACCCCGGAGATCTCCGAGTCAGACCCGGAAATCTCCGGCCTACTCAGAATTAAATCAGCTAAGGACAGATACTGTGTTTGCAAAAACTTCTCTAGTACGTTCCATTTTCATTCTCGGACATGAGTGCTTACCCCATATGCTTTCCATCCTCTCTTTGCTGTGTGTTTGTAGGTTCCAACCCTCGAGGCCGTTTCAAGCAAATCTCTACACGTGGAAAAGGCAAACCAGTTCATTCTCGCCCTCCCAGTGGGTCCTCAAGTGAAGATAGCACACCTGCTGAGTCTGCAGCTCTGCTCAGGAAACCCATTGGGCCTAGCAAGAAGAAGAGGCCCGAGCTCCGTCTTGAAGACTTCAACAAAGGCAGTTTTCGCAAGTGGCGAAGTGAGCTCTCCTATAATGTGGAGTCTGATGATCCTAAGTACTTTTGCACTGAGATGGCATGGCTCTACAGGGAAGTTTATCAGAAATTCTCAATTGACAAGCCCGTCTGCCCCATGAAGTGGATTGACTTTGACAAACTAATGAAGAAGGCTGACTATTTTGGTGGTGCTGTCAAGGTAGTTGGACTTCTGGGTCTGGAGCACTTGATGAGGACTGAGTGCAACTACATCGTATCTCTTATCCATCAGTTCTATGCTACTGTGGTGTTTGACTCCTCAGAGGATATTGGGATGACCTGGATGTCTGGCAGGCAGCGCTTGACTTCCTCTTTCCGAGAGTTTGCTCGGATTCTTGGCTGTCCCTTCAGTGGTTTGTCTGTTCCAGCTGGCGCCCGCATGCATCCCAGGGCATTTCTTACAACAAGCATGTCATGACTGATCTTTATCAGCCTGGAGGAAGGATTGGCTCTCAGAATGGTCTTCTCCCTACTTATGATATTCTGCTTCGCATGTTCCATTGTACTATTGCTCCCATTGCAGGTAATGCGGACAATATTGCTGGGGCCCTAGTCAACTTGATGGCAAAGGCTCATGCGGCCTATCTTGGCGAATATGAGGTTGAGCAGGAAGTCTAAAAAGTGGATGTCATGGATTTCATTTTTCAGAAGATGTCTCTGGCAGTTTTTGAGAGGAAAGTTCCTCCATATGCTCCCTATGTGATGTTACTCATCAAGAGGCTCTACAATCTTTCTGAGCAAGACGGAGATGGTTTTGATGCAGCCTTTGGTACTCAGCCCCACAAGGCAGCCCTGCTTATTCAGAAATCTGCTCACCTTGTTCAACAACAAGCCACCATGCAAGATATCAACGAGGATGAGATTTTTGGTGGTCCTTCTCGGGTTCCCTCCAATCCCAACATCAAGAAAGCTGCCAAGAAGAGTCGCCCATGGGTAGTTCGAACTATTGAGAAAATCATGAACATGAACTGTTGCATTCACAGTGAGAACTACTCCATCTACTCTCAGAACCATCGCATTATGAAGCGCCAAGAAGAGATGATGGCTCATATGAAGATGCCTGCTCCGAAGCACCCTTTGAAGCCTGTGATTCCTTTCAAGGATTTGAATGCAGATGGACTCACTTTTGATTGGGATGATGCAGTGCCAGAGGACAGCGATCTCGAGTATGATGATGATGCTGAGGAGGACGAGGATGATGATGCCGAGCAGGATTCCGACTCTTGAGTCATGGGACGTTAGTAGAACCTCCTCCCTTTTTGTTATCTTGATGCCAAAGGGGGAGAAGTTGAAAGGATCGGTATGACACCTAGAGGGGGGGGGGGGGGGGGGGGTGAATAGGTGCTAATTCAAATTTTAGTTCCTTTTCAAATTAGGCTTGACACAAAAGGTAAATTCACTAGATATGCAACTAAGGTGAATTTCCTATATGACAAGCTAGCAACTAAGCAAGATATAATAAGGCAATAAATAAGGATAGAGGTAACCGAAGTGAAGACACGAGACGACAAGGATGTATTCCCGAGTTCCTCCCTTAAATGGGAGTACGTCTCGTTGGAGAGGTGTGAACCAACACAATGGTTCAACGGCCACGAAGGCCTCACCCTAATCTCCGGTGAACCGCACCACAAAGGTTTGGTCCACTTCCACTATCGGAATCCTTCGAGGCGGAATCCGGAGCCTTTACAACAACGATTCGGGGCACGACCCACAAAGGGCTTGGGGGCTCCCGAACAGCTACAATCTGTCACAAAGACAATAGGTAAGTACAACAATGGGCTAGGTTTCCTAGTGGAAGCCCTAGCAAGTGTTCCCTCAAATGAATGAGGGGGAAATGAAGAACGGCTCGGTGAAGATGTAGATCGGGGCTTCCTCCTTCAATCCTCCAAAGGTCAACGAGTTTGGGTGGGAGGATTGGGAGAGCTTGGAGCTTTTAGCTTTGCATCAATGGAGGTGAGAGAGTGTAGAAGCTCAAGTCTTCAAAGGTAGGTGAAGGGGTCCTTTTATAGCCTCTTCCAAATCTGGCCGTTTGGAGCAATAACTTCCGCAGCGGTACTACCGCTGGACCCGGCGGTAGTACCGCTGGACCTTTGAATCCAGCCGTTGCCCGCTTCACGCGCATTACTGCGACTCCAACTTCACGCAGCGGTACTACCGCTGGCGATACCGGTAGTACCGCTGTGGAGCCCGGTAGTACCGCTCCGGTACCGCTGGAGGTACCGCTCTGAGAAACAGAAGGCTGAAAACGTCGGTACCTCCGGCGGTACCGCCAGCGGCACCTTGACTTCGCGCTGGTCCTGCGAACCTGCAAAAAAACACGCAGCGGTACTACCGCTGGCGATACCGGTAGTACCGCTGTGGAGCCCGGTAGTACCGCTCCGGTACCGCTGGAGGTACCGCTCTGAGAAACAGACGGGTGAAAACGGCGGTACCTCCGGCGGTACCGCCAGCGGTACCTCGACTTAGAGCTGGCCTGCGAACCTGCAGAAAAACACACAGCGGTACTACCGCTGGAAGGGCCGGTAGTACCGCTGTGCAACGGTAGTACCGCCCTGGTACCGCTGGGGGTACCGCACCGCGCAACAGAGCGCCGAAAACGGCGGTAGCTCGGGCGGTACCGCCAGCGGTAGCCAAGGCCCGAGCAATGCTTAGTCCAGTGCAGCGGTACTACCGCTGATGCCAGCGGTACTACCGCTGCCTGGAGCAAGGCTTGCTGGATAGCTTTCGCAGCGCCCGTTTCGATCGTTTCCTTTTTGCTAGAATCTTAGATACAACCTGCAACTTTAATAGCCATGTTAGAACACATATTGTGTTGTCATTAGCACCAAAACAAGGGTCAATTAGAAGATGCTCTTTCAATCTCCCCATTTTTGGTGTTTGATGACAACACAACATAACACGCGAGGGTTCATAAAATTTCGACGGAGCTCCCCCTAGATGTGTGCATATTCTTAGAGTGCTTTGAATACACGAATACACAACATCTAGAATCAACACTCCCCCTAAATTTTACAAGCCAAGCCACAAAGATAGCAATCACAAATGCAATATTAACCATAAGACAAATAAGCAACACATAGATAGAAAAACTAGTTTCACATGTCTTACACCATGCATACATAAAGGAGTTCCACAAGAACTAATAAATTTAGGTGTTCACAAGCTAAAAAGGTCGAAATAAGTGAAAACGAGCTCGTGACACCCACCCATGCAAATTCCCGAGAGCAACCTAATAGATATCTCTCCCCCTTTGGCACCAAAGCACCAAAAAGGGAAAAGATCGGACCTACACGCCCCAAGGGTCCCAATCCGTGTAAGAGGAAGAAGCACCATCATGTTCCGGGCTCGACCACGTGATGATCTCGCCCTCGTCATCCTTGGCTTGCCATTCATCCCACGTGGGGATGTGTTGCTCGGACCCGGAAGGCACATCTTCCCCCTCGGCACGGCGGCAAGCAACCTCAACTTGGCGAGCCTTCATCTTCTCCTTATGGTCATCATATTGATGCCTCTCAACTTTCTTGGATACTTGGAAGATTTTCTTCATAGCACGAGCCATCCAAGCAAAAGAACCACCTTTGGAGGGTTTGGGGGACTCGGCTTCATCCACCACTTCCTTCCTAGGTTTGAGCTTGTGGGGCTTGATAAGGAGCCTCTTGCCCTTGTGAGGGGTCCACTTCTCGGTGTCACCGAGATCATCAATGTCATTGTGCTCAAGCCACTTCCACACCACGATCCTCATGATCAAAGGAGCAAAGGAGATGTTCTTCTTCTTGCTAATCACATGCCATAGCTCATGCCAAATGAAGTCCATCACATCAAGCTTCTTTCCTTGTCCCTTCATTTGCATAGTGAGAACCATCAAGTTCTTCAAGTAGCCATGGATTTCATCAATGTTGCCTACTTTTGGATTGATTGTCTCACGGTAGATGCGGTGCATGATGTCCCAAGTGGGGTATAGGCCTTTGGAATCTCCATACCTCCACTTATCCGCACTATCCGGGTTGTAGAGGGGAGCAAGCTTCTCAACACCAAATGCACTTCCTCCTTGGAAGTGAACACGGAAGTGAGTCTCATCAAACTCTTCCGGAGGAAAAGGGCCGAACTCTTGATAATTGAGGGACTCGGCAATATCTTCCCAAGTGGCTTCAAACACTTTCTCTTTAGTCATCCACTTGATTATTCTTGTTGTCTCATTGCCCATGTGCACGGTGGCTAAGAACTGAGCCACAATCTCCTCATCATAGTCTTGCTCAAGCTCCATGATGTGAAAGAGGTCAAATTCCTCACAGATTTCCAAAGCTTCACCAAAGTAGTTGGGCTTGGACCTCATGAACTCAACGTTGATGTGGTGTTGGATCACGGTGTTGTCCTTTGGTTTCTTCAAAAGGATTTCCCGGTAGCACTCTTCTTGGAAAGTGTTGTGGAAGAAAGGATTGTTGCCGCGAACGGAGGGTATTTGATCCATACGATCAATCACATAGAAATCCACAGCTCGCTTTGCCACAAACTCGGGCTCACTGAGTTGACTAGCTGTTTTCGGGCGCTTGGGAAGGGACTTTGATGATGCCGGGAACTTTCGGCGCTGCAATCCATCAAGGGCATCTTGTTCATCAGTGGAAGCGGTCCTTTGCTTCTTCCTACTCGCAACGGACTTGGTACGACCACTACCTGTGAATAGCAAGAGATGGAAAGCATATAGATGAGAATGCACAAATTTCATGAATTATGAACGAAGAACACGAGTGTACAAAGTTCTAGGAAGAGTAAATCTAGAGGTAAAGTACCACATTTGGGTTTGAAGGTGCAACAATGAGTAGATGTAAGGCTTAAGACAAGCATTAGACCTAACTAGGATTGCTCCAACAAATCTAAGATGGGAACTTTAAATCTAGCCTATAACTTTCCATGAAACTTCTACACAAGGTTCTTAATCCATAAAGAAGCATCTCTACCAACTCATTCACCACACATCCGAAAGAAAAGCACTAATATCATCTCTATCCATCAACTAGATGAGAGAGAGGGATTTGGCTTACCGGAGCTCATGGTGAAGGATCGAGGAGGAGGAGAGAAGCTAGAGGCCTCCCGGAGCGAGGAGCACAAGGTCCTAGGCCGGGGAAGAGCTCTTCCCGACGGTGGAGTGGCCGGCGGCGGCGGGGATGTGGAGGAGAAGGAGATGGGGTTGGGGGAAAGTGAGAGGATGCACTCTCAAACCGCCCAGCCCCGTGCCCTTAAGTCCAGATCTCCCGCGGCGGTAGTACCGCTCGGTCCAGCGGTAGTACCGCCCCGGTTCTGTCGGGCGTCCGAGCGAAACTGCCGCTGCGCCCGGTAGTACCGCTGTATACAGCGGTAGTACCGCTTGGTGCGACGCAGCGGTAGTACCGCTAGGGCGACCGGTAGTACCGGCGCTGGGGAAAAAAATGTTGTGGCTCAAAACGATGCCCACAACGCGTTTTTCACGCCGGTTCCGACCATCCACACAACCAAGATCATGAAACTAAGCATTTAGAGGTAGAAGGGCTTTAGGGAAGTAAGTGAGGGCTTAGGATAGAAACTCAAACTGAGAGTGGTACTTCACACGCACTTTGCAAAACGCATGAAAGTCAAGAAGACCAAAATGAGTGTGTTTCCCACAAGACCAAGATGAGGCAAAAGAAATCCACGAAAAGGTCATGAAAAACCAACTCTTCTTACAAGGAGAAGAGGGCGGTGGCCGAGGCCACCATGTTGGAGTGTATGGCATGTCACCGCGAAGATATATCTTGGGTACATAACCAATACTCGTCATTTTAGCTCATTTAGACATAAGAATGAATATAGAGGTAAAAGAACACTTGCTATCGGCATAATGGGGGGAGGGATAGTCCAATGGATTAGGACCGCACTCCCCCTATATCCATGCCTACACCTAGAACAAATATATAGCTAAGATAGAGGTGTGCATGCAAGGTAGTCAACCAACGCTCCTAGAATCCACGATATTTAGCTCATGCCTCAAAAATGTGAACCTCGCTTCATCAAGTGGCTTCGTGAACATGTCGGCGAGTTGAATCTTCGTGGGAATATAACCAAGCTCAATGTCACCCCGGTTGATGTGATCTCGAATAAAATGATAGCGAATCTCAATATGCTTCGTTCTTGAGTGCTCCACCGGGTTGTGACCAATCTTGATAGCACTTTCATTATCACACAAAAGAGGCACTTTGTCACAAAGGACACCGTATTCCTTTAAAGTTTGCCTCATCCATAACAACTGAGTGCAAGCACTAGCGGCCGCCACATATTCGGCTTCGGTGGTGGATAGTGATATGCAATTTTGCTTCTTGGAGGACCAACTCACCAATGACTTCCCAAGGAATTGACATGCACCGGAGGTTGACTTCCTATCATCCTTGCAACCGGCCCAATCCGAATCCGTGTAACCGGCAAGAGAGAAGTTGGACCCCCTAGGATACCACAACCCAAACCTTGGGGTATAAACCAAATATCGGAAGATTCGATTCACCGCTATCAAGTGACTTTCTTTAGGAGCCGCTTGATACCTTGCACACACTCCTACACTTAACACAATATCGGGTCTAGATGCACAAAGATAAAGCAAAGAACCAATCATAGAGCGATAGAGTTTTTGATCGACATCTTTACCCTTTGGACTAAGCTCAAGATGGCATTTGGTGTCCATAGGAAACCTCTTCTCTTTTGCATCTTGCATCTTGAACCTCTTGAGCATATCTTGGATGTATTTGGCTTGAGAGATGAAAGTCCCTCCACTTAATTGCTTGATTTCAAAACCAAGAAAGAATTTCAACTCTCCCATCATGGACATCTCGAACCTATCGGTCATAAGCTTTGAAAATTCATCATTAAAAGCTTTGTTAGATGAGCCAAAGATAATATCATCAACATAAAGTTGACATATGAAAAGCTCCCCTTTTACCCTCTTTGTGAAGAGAGTGGGATCGATTTGCCCCACTTCAAAACCACGGTCTAGCAATAGCTCTCTTAGGTGCTCATACCAAGCTCGAGGTGCTTGTTTGAGACCATAGAGGGCCTTATCAAGCTTGTAGACATGGTTTGGGAAGTGTGGATCCTCAAATCCCGGTGGTTGTTTTACATATACCAACTCCTTTAAGGGACCATTAAGAAATGCACTCTTCACATCCATTTGTTGCAACTTAAAATTAAAATGAGATGCATAGGCAAGTAGGATACGGATGGACTCAAGACGAGCCACGGGAGCATAGGTCTCCGCCAACATGGACCTAGCCATATCCATAAGAGTCCGGTTCTTCCTCTCGGCTACACCGTTTTGTTGAGGAGTATATGCGGCGGAGTATTGATGTCGAATTCCCTCGTCGCTAAGAAACTCATTTAGGGTGTAGTTCTTGAACTCGGAGCCATTGTCACTTCTAATGGCCAATATGGGAAGATTGTGTTGACGTTGAACTTCATTTGAGAAATCGATGATGGTTTGTTGAGTTTCATCCTTCGTCTTGAAGAAGAAAACCCAAGTGAATCTTGAATAGTCATCGACAATCACCAACCAATATTTCTTCCCACCAAGGCTAGGTTGAGGTACGGCACCAAAAAGATCAACATGAAGAAGTTCCAATACCCTTGATGATGAGATGATGGTCTTGCTTGGGTGGGGAGAATCATGCATCTTTCCTTCAACACAAGCCCTACAAAGACGATCTCTAGAAAAAGAAACATTCTCATTTAGTCCAAGAATGTGGCCACCCTTGTGGAGACTTTGCAAAGTTCTCATTTTAGCGTGGGACAAGCGGCGATGCCACAACCACCCCACGTCGGCCTTTCCGAATAGGCATATTGCTTGAGTGTTGGTTGACCCCGAAAAGTCTACCACAAACAACTCATTTTCAACATGCCCAACGAACATGACCTTTAGAGTCTTGCTCCTCAAGAGTACCACCATATCAAGAGTAAAATAGACATCAAAGTTCATCTTATTAAGAGCACGAACGGACATAAGATTGTAACCTAGAGACTCAACAAGCATGACATTTACAAGGGTGATATCCCTTGCAACTACCACCTTGCCAAGACTCTTTACCTCGGCTTTGGACTTGTCACCATAAGAGACGGTTGAGTGATTTAAATTTGGTCTCAACTCCGTCATGATCTCCTTGCTTCCGGTCATATGACTAGTGCATCCACTATCAATCACCCATTTAGATCCACCGGAAGCATAGTCCTACAAGAAATCATTTCTTGCATTTAGGTACCCATTTCTCAATGGGTCCCTTTCGGTTAGCAACAAGGGTCTTAGGAACCCAAATAGAATAGTCAATGTAACCATCATAATGGACCAACATATTTTGCATAAACATCACCATAATAATCAACATAAAGAATGTAGTTGGGATTGTTATGCCCCGCAAAGTCACTACGAGTGGTCTTGCCCCTAGTGGCATTACCACTCGCAATGTTAGTCTTAGCTTGTGCGGGCTTGGTCTTGTTCTCCTTGGTGTTGCTCACCTTCTTCTTTGCCTCGGCCACATACCCAAGACCTTCCTTTCCTTTGTGTGGTTTTAACTCAAACAAATAAGCAAAACCCTTATCGTTACCTTTAGGAATAGAGGTCTTAGCATGACCCACCTTTAACCTAGCATTTTCTTCAATGACATTTTCATGAACACGAGGAAGAATGGTTATGCTAGTTGAGCAAGTTTTAGAGAGTTGAGTTTGGAGTTGCTCATGTGACTTAACAAGGATGGAGTGGGTCGTTTTCAAGACCTTGTGAGCTTTATCAAGCTTCTCCATATCCTCAAGAAGTATAGTATTTGCAACCCCAAGTTCAACTTTCTCCTTTTTAATCACTTTATATTTGGCAAAAACATGATCTCTATCCTTAATGATTTTACTAATGATTTCATCATTTTTAGCATCAAGAGATTCAAGTCTTTCCTCTAGAGTGGTTCTATATTCACTTTCTTCATCAAGAGAGCTATTTAAGGATGCGATGGAAGCATTCAAGGAAGCAATGGTGAGAGAATCCTCTCTCTCAATCTTACTCTTTTCTTGAAGAAGTTCTTCGGCCGCACATAGTTGTCTCATGAGAGACTCAACATGTTC
The DNA here is from genome assembly GCA_026929855.1 of Poa annua. Classification (NCBI taxonomy): domain Eukaryota; kingdom Viridiplantae; phylum Streptophyta; class Magnoliopsida; order Poales; family Poaceae; genus Poa; species Poa annua. The sequence goes on along the minus strand of CM049429.1, from coordinate 39,708,277 downwards.
CTTGGCCTCACCTTGCAAGTTAGTCACAAAAGTATCGAAGGCTACTAGTTCCTTCTTAATCTCAAGACTAGATTGATCATGTAGAGTCTTAGGAGAAGGGGATGATACCTCGGTGACATGAGCCATGAGGCAACGAGCGGTGTTGATGAAGAGGTTCTCATTGGGGGATTCAAAGAGAGATGATGATGAAGTGGAGACAATAGCCAATGCGGCTACCTCTTTGTTAGGTGCATCTTCATCTTCGGAATCACTTGTGGCATATTCCTCTTGTGCCACCAACACAATTCTCGGTGCCTTCTTGAAGAAAGGCTTTCTTGGTCTTGCGGGCTTCTTTTGAATCAACTTGGAGTGATCCTTTGGGATAAGCTTCCCACCATTTTGCTCACGGTTCTCATAAGGGCACTCTCTTATGTAGTGGTTCTTGTCATGACAATTGTAGCATGTCTTTGTCCTTGAGGCAAGCTCTTTCTTGCCACTTGTGTTGTTATCTCGATCAACACGAGCTTTAGCACTAGCCGGGTCATTCCAAAACACTCTTGTGGCAAGTGCAATGTGACCATTGAGGGCTTGCTCAAGATCATGTGGGGCAATGTTGCCGGGACAAGCTTCAACTTCATCATTGGCATCTAGGCAAGTCACCTTGGCCTTCAAGGCAAGAGAGGGACCTTGTCTCATTCCCATGGCCCTAGCACGGTTATCTTCGGCATTCTTGGTGGCAACCTTGGAGGCTTGGACTTCTTGCATAACTTCATGGGAAGACAATTGAAGGTAGTTGTATCTTCCTTGAATAGACTTCAACTCCATTGGCTCCGAGGGCAAGAGAGCATTCTCATACTTCCTCTTGACCCAAGCATCATCAACATATGTTGCTCCCACATCATAAAAGGCTTTGGCAAGAGTCTTGAGTCTACCATACATCTCTTCATGGGTCTCGTTGTCAAGCATGTAGAAACCTTCGGCGGCATTGCTCAAAGATTCATATCTATTTCTCTTCATGCTTTCATTTCCAAGGAAGGCACGCTCAAGACAATCCCAAGCTTCTTTGGCGGTGGTGGCATGTAGAACATGATGCTTGTCGTTGTCGCTTAAGGAGAGTTCAATCATATGGAGAGCGGAAGCGTTTAGTTGCTTTTCGGCGAACTCTCTCTTGGTCATGTTGCTTGGATCCTCCACTATGTATCCTTCTTCAATAATCCTCCAAAGCTCGATGGAGGCACTGTTGACATGAGATTTCATTGAGCGTTGCCAACTAGCAAAAGCTAAAGCATTAAGCTTAGGTGGGGGACCTAAAGGGTTTATGCGGGTAGTGATAATTGGATCGGGAGAGTACCATCCCCGAACGGCATGATACTCTTCCTTTTCCTCATGCGAGTTGGGAGATGACTTAGGCTTATCATTTGCTTTCACCTCCTTCTCTTTTTGCTCTTTATCCTCCTTGGGTCCACCCTCATCGGAGTTAGAAGCTTTTTCAAGCGGGATGATATCCGAGGGCTTGTTGTTAATGAGTTTATTGAGCAAGTCACGAAACTCATTAAACCTAGCATCCATGGAAGATGTCAAAGTTGTTTCCAAAGCTTTGATATCGGCCATGGATGCCGCGGTGGCTTGGTCCTTTTTAATGGACTCATTAGCCTCGGCAAGCCTTGCGGTCTCATCCTCACTTTGTGTCATACTTCTCTTAGGCGGTTAAACCCGAAAAGAGAGCCTTAGCTCTGATACCAATTGAAAGGATCGGTATGACACCTAGAGGGGGGGGGGTGAATAGGTGCTAATTCAAATTTTAGTTCTTTTTCAAATTAGGCTTGACACAAAAGGTAAATTCACTAGATATGCAACTAAGGTGAATTTCCTATATGACAAGCTAGCAACTAAGCAAGATATAATAAGGCAATAAATAAGGATAGAGGTAACCGAAGTGAAGACACGAGACGACAAGGATGTATTCCCGAGTTCCTCCCTTAAATGGGAGTACGTCTCGTTGGAGAGGTGTGAACCAACACAATGGTTCAACGGCCACGAAGGCCTCACCCTAATCTCCGGTGAACCGCACCACAAAGGTTTGGTCCACTTCCACTATCGGAATCCTACGAGGCGGAATCCGGAGCCTTTACAACAACGATTCGGGGCACGACCCACAAAGGGCTTGGGGGCTCCCGAACAGCTACAATCTGTCACAAAGACAATAGGTAAGTACAACAATGGGCTAGGTTTCCTAGTGGAAGCCCTAGCAAGTGTTCCCTCAAATGAATGAGGGGGAAATGAAGAACGGCTCGGTGAAGATGTAGATCGGGGCTTCCTCCTTCAATCCTCCAAAGGTCAACGAGTTTGGGTGGGAGGATTGGGAGAGCTTGGAGCTTTTAGCTTTGCATCAATGGAGGTGAGAGAGTGTAGAAGCTCAAGTCTTCAAAGGTAGGTGAAGGGGTCCTTTTATAGCATCTTCCAAATCTGGCCGTTTGGAGCAATAACTTCCGCAGCGGTTCTACCGCTGGACCCGGCGGTAGTACCGCTGGACCTTTGAATCCAGCCGTTGCCCGCTTCACGCGCATTACTGCGACTCCAACTTCACGCAGCGGTACTACCGCTGGCGATACCGGTAGTACCGCTGTGGAGCCCGGTAGTACCGCTCCGGTACCGCTGGAGGTACCGCTCTGAGAAACAGAAGGCTGAAAACGGCGGTACCTCCGGCGGTACCGCCAGCGGCACCTTGACTTCGCGCTGGTCCTGCGAACCTGCAAAAAAACACGCAGCGGTACTACCGCTGGCGATACCGGTAGTACCGCTGTGGAGCCCGGTAGTACCGCTCCGGTACCGCTGGAGGTACCGCTCTGAGAAACAGACGGGTGAAAACGGCGGTACCTCTGGCGGTACCGCCATCGGTACCTCGACTTAGAGCTGGCCTGCGAACCTGCAGAAAAACACACAGCGGTACTACCGCTGGAAGGGCCGGTAGTACCGCTGTGCAACGGTAGTACCGCCCTGGTACCGCTGGGGGTACCGCACCGCGCAACAGAGCGCCGAAAACGGCGGTAGCTCGGGCGGTACCGCCAGGGGTAGCCAAGGCCCGAGCAATGCTTAGTCCAGTGCAGCGGTACTACCGCTGATGCCAGCGGTACTACCGCTGCCTGGAGTAAGGCTTGCTGGATAGCTTTCGCAGCGCCCGTTTCGATCGTTTCCTTTTTGTTAAAATCTTAGATACAACCTGCAACTTTAATAGCCATGTTAGAACACATATTGTGTTGTCATTAGCACCAAAACAAGGGTCAATTAGAAGATGCTCTTTCAGAAGTATCTCTAGGACTCTCGGGATTTGCATGGGTTGGGAGCACTTCCTTCTTTTCGTTTTGTTTTTCTTGTGTGCTCCCTATTTTCGTGACTATTTATTTTCTTCATGTGTGTGAGACATGAGTACCGTTAAATTCTCTATTGTAATAACTCTATTGTCTAAGTTTGTTGCTTCTTGTTTGTATTGTGTATTTGTGTGTTTTGTAAAATCTAGGGGGAGTGTTGATCCTAAGGAACGTGCACTTTGTATTCCAAAAACATCCTAAAAATAGTGCACTCACTTAGGGGGAGCTCCGTCTATATTTTGCAAATCCGTTCTTCTTTCGTGTTATCATCATTCGCCAAAAAGGGGGAGACTGAAAGTGCATTCTATGCACTCCCAGATTTTGGTGACTAATGACAACACAAAAGGTGTTCTAATGTTTGTGATGAAGCTTGCAGGTTCTTTTACAGGTAGTTTGATAAAGAGGAACACTTTGTTGGACTAAGTTTCATGTCTACTTCACTTGGTCTTTCATCAGGATTTCAATCAGGAGATTTCCGGGGTTCGGAGATTTCCGGTCCCCAGACCGGAGATTTCCGGGGTTCGGAGATTTCCGGTCCCCAGACCGGAGATCTCCGAGCCAATCAAGTTTTTCGCTAAGTCTCAGATCAGAATGAGTACTGACTCCAACTCAAGCTGAGCCGGAAATGCTCTCGGAGATTTCCGGCGCCAGTCCGGAGATCTCCGAGTGACAGGGAAATTCAACCAAGTCCAGAACTCAATTGCGTACTGACTCCAGATCAATCTGAGTCGGAAATGCTCCCGGAGATTTCCGAGCCCCGGTCCGGAGATCTCCGAGCGCCAGAGATTTTTCAACCAAGTCAAGAAGCTAAATCAATACTGATCTAGAGTCAAGTTCTACCGGAATTTCTCCCGGAGATTTCCGGAGTCCGGAGATCTCCGGTCCTCAACCCGGAGATTTCCGGACTGGCGGCTGTTCAACGGGCAGATTTTGAGAGGGGTATAAATACCCCTCCACCTACCTCCAGCAGACCAAGCTTCCAGATTTTCTCTCTCCTCCATTGGTGCTGAAGCTCGTTTCTTCCGGATCTCCCAATCTAGCCACTCAAATCCTTTGATACTTGGGGATCTGAGGAAGAAGCCACCGATCTACAACTCCACCGAAGCGATTTGATTTTCCCCCTCTATTTCTTGAAGGGCAACAAATCTAGGGTTCCTTTGTGGATAGCTAGGTTCATCTTTGTGTGTTCTTGATCCTTTGTGGATTCCTTTGTGGATTTGACCTGTTGTGGTCGTTGTGGGAGCCCCCAATTCATTTGTGGGTGTGTGCCTCACGTGTTTGTACGGGATCTTCTCCGCCCTTAAAGGAGTCCTTAGTGGAAGAGTGGATTCGGACCTTTGTAGTCGAATTCACAGGAGAATAGAGTGAGGTCTTTGTGGCGTTGAGCAAACCTTTGTGATAGCTCACACCCCTCCAACGAGACGTACACCTTTGTGGTGGAACTCGGGATAAAATCGGTGTCTTCGAGTTTGTCTTGCTCCACTCTCCTTTACTGCATTCCTTTCTTGCTTAGTTTCCTAGTTGTCTTTCACTTGTATCACCTAGTTGCATATTTAGACAACTTACTTTCCGCTAGACTAAAAACTGAAAAACATATAAAAATTGGTCACCGCCTATTCACCCCCCTCTAGGTGGTCAACTGCCGTTCACCGGTGACGCCTTATAAAGGCCACGACAGGCGGGAAGCGGTTGGCGTATAACATCGTCGTGGGTGGGAACGCGTGAAACGGCGAGCCGACGCGGCGGCGCTGATTCTACGCCGCCATTGACAAAGGCTTAATTGCGTCGGGCCGTTGGGGCGACCCCGACACAAAACAGATAGCGGACAACATCAAGCCTATTTCCTGTCTACGGCCGATGCAAACGGACCAAAACGGACGCGATTTGGTCCGTTGGAGATGCCCTAAAGTTCATTCCAAAATACAGCGGACTACTTTCACGACATCAAATTGCCCAAACTTTTAGTTTTAAAAGATCATTTTATATTGGAATATGTGATGTTCCGATAATTTCTCTTTACCATCTATGTTACTACTTATATTACTCCTACCTATGTTACTTGCATTATGTTACTCCCACTGTACATAACAAGCTGCTGTATAATCACAGGGCAGTTTTGAGACAAAGTACTTACCAGTCCAACAAATTCTACTAGATTACTGAATCAGGCATATTATATAGTCAATGCCACCGATTTGAGTCAGGCCTATTTCTAAGTCAATTCCACCAATCCTGAATAAATAACATGCATGTAGTGCAGCGCAGCAGATTTAGTTTAGGACGCATGGACAACAAGAACAATGTACCAGGAAACCGCACATGACTGTCCATTTTACAAGGCGACCACAGCGGCACCGACTTGTTGCGGTTATGAGAAAGCTAGTGTAACACTTAAATGCTGCAGGTTCAGTCAGGTCGCTACTTTGCATCTACGAGTTAGTTTAGTGGCGCTCTGACCTATCAATTCAAAATTGCTTTGTCCAGCCATCTTGGAAGTCTCAGTGAAGGCTTGATTCCAAGCTTAGTCAGGAAGATCGTGTAAATTATGTGGAGTATGAAGACAAAGAAGCCGCAGTTAAGTAGAAGCTGTCACATAAAGTAGAAGTCAGTAAATGAAACAAGCTCGTGCTATGGGTTTAATTTGGCAGGTTGAAAATTACCAGTGTCCCAAAGATTAAATATATTGCATCCATGGAAGGAATTGCGTTCACACCAGCCGCCGCCAGAATGTACGTCAAGGAGGCATGTATGTTAACGGTTATCTGAAATGATTACAAGTTACTGAAAAGACCATCCACTCCCCCGTTGGTCTTAAAGTTTAATAAAGAAGTATTATAATATACCAGTTGAAGAATATTTTCTCTTATAAGGAACGATGATACTAAAACATATCCGCAAGCTCCCACAGCACGAATCTACAAAGCAAATTGTCATCTTAGAGGTTTAATTTAATATATATACACTAAAAATAAGAGTACCACAAATGTCCATCAATACGATCATTGGGAAAAATTCTGACATTGATTTAGTTCCTAAGCAAGACTGGCTCTTTGTTGATTATTACCCAATGATCATGAACTTTGGCATTAGCAATACTGGCTGTTTATCACTTTATTTACTTCCACCCAATGATCCTGATCTGATATTATTTGGACCTACCGAGTATCCATTTTTTTCCTCACAGAAACATGAGCTTTCGCGCCAGCATATATTACTTATATTCTTCTACTATGAAGTTTCATCTTGTCAATTTAGACATGAAGTCAATTAAGAAATATGAGCTGGCTATGTGTTGCCTTCCTAGAAGAAACAACAAGCAATCTGCGACTCCCTCTGCCCCATAATATGGCACGGAAAGAGTACTTGCTAAATCTGGTAAAAAACATAAGAAATATTTTCTGCTCAGTAGTTTTGTAACAAGAGTCAGCACAAATGTAACCTTTTCTGTGCAAACAAAGGAAGTTCTTCCAAGATATCTAAGGGGTGAAAAATACACATATTTGCATACATTAAAGTCATAGGCTAGACAGATGGATTCATTATTTCATACGCAAACTACATAACCATGTTCAACATTCAAAATAAGGTGAATGGCTTAATTCTGTGTAGAATGTTTCAAAAGGTTTATGGTAAGGTCGTCCAGTTCAGGTTCAAAATCTGAGATTTTTTTAAGGCATTAACATAGGGGAAGCCCCTACGGTCTAGGAATTTTTATAAATTGAAAGGAGAATAAAACACTGCCAAAGTTACAAAGGTTTATGGTGGCTGAAATTGGAAAACCTGAGTGGTTTATGTGTAATCTGTATGTGCTCAGTACTCAATAAGATATCTATAAAATATGTAACACCAAGTGAGAAAGGATGTTTACAATCGAGCAAACTATAATGGAAATAATCCAATTAGTCTCCAACCTGATAACAGAAGAGGAAAAAACTGTTAAAGGTTACTCATAGTCAAAGTAACACTGAGTGGAAGCTATAGATGGAAAAAATGCATCGCTGATGCAAATCTATATGTTTTTATGGACATACAAGCCAATGGTGAAAGCGAATGCTTCACCTTTTAACCTTTTGTATTCCTCACCTCCACATAGTACCCATGGCCAGACCAACTACTCCATGCATAAGCTGCAGTAAAACAAGAGCAAGCAATGTAAGAATGTCCTCAATCATCAAAATGAACAGTTGTTTCAATCTTTGAAGTCTCACAGAAGATACATAACTAAAATGAACCAATATATGCAGACATGCTAAGAGAAAGAGGTAAGTTCACCAACAAAACCAAAACTAAAGTACTTAAATGAGCCAAGGAATACTGCTGCTCGATGATTGACAAATGAAAACCCTTGCTGTTGCAGTTCCCAATCTATGAATACAGTAGGAGTTCTCCATAGCGAATATTGATTTATCTTAGTGATAAGAGGTACTGATCATTTGTTCTAGAATATGCTGCTATTATTCATTGTAATGATGTTAAAGCCACCAATTCAACACTCAACCCCAGTGCCAATAGTGTTTATTTCAACATAAACATGTGGATTGTTAAGTTTACATGTTTTAAACTGCCCACTTGCCATTGCTGCAGCTACGACATTAATCATAAGTCAGAGTAGAGTTACTTACCAGATAAGTTGATGCTTTTACTGGGCCAGACAATGTGAATAGCAGTAAAACAGTAGCCACCTGGTGTGGCAATGAAACAAAATTAAGACGAAAGATATGATAGCTCTATAGATATCAAGTGAACCATATGATCAGACTTACCATAGTTTTCCTGCCAGCTTCTAGCCCCCATCTCAAGGAGGAGATAACTATTGGCAATGGAAAAAAGCAACTAAAGTAATTCTGCATCAGCAAATAAAGACATGTTTGATTACTCCATAAATTCGCATGAAAAATATAATACTCAAATAATCTAGTTGCAAATAATATGGTAAATTACTTGAGGGAATATAAGGAAAAATAAAAAACTTCTTCCATACAGTTATTTAGCGTGGGACTTGACATCTAATTTGGACAGTAATAAGTAAAATAAAGTATGTACTGCTCACGAAGATGCACAGCATTAAGTTCTATGTTCCAACACTAGCCTTTTTTAGTTCAAAACTTGGCTTCACGGCACCATCTATTAACTATTAAAATGCAGATCCTACATATAGAGAGTCAGAGACCAACTCACAAACAAGTATCGTATTAAATAAAAGTCCCTCCGTTCCACAATATAAGATGTTTTAACAATTTTCTACATTTATATATGCACACATGTATCTAGACATATTTTAGTATATATGTGTACTCATTTTAGTGTGAATCTAGACAACATGTGTTACACCTATACCATCTTGTATTGGGAAACGGAGGGTGTATTTAAGTAATCACAACACGATAATTCTAGACACACAGCGTGTCACGTGCTTGTGTCATGTGGCGCAAGGGCGTGTGGGCTGTCTGCATCTCCGGCTGTTCGAGAAGTCGGGCGAGAGGATGCCGGGGTGGCGGCCCAGGGCATGGTCGACATGTGTTGTTGACTAGGACGGTCCTCGACGGGCGGTGGCGTGATGTGTTGTGGTGGCTGTGGTATGCGGTGATGGTGGACTGGCCGGTCCTCGACGGGCGGTTGCGGGGTTTGCAACACATCGCCGAGCGAATGTTTTATCTTGGTTGTTGACTAGGGCTGACGACGACGCCTTGAGACACCTCGTCCTTCTTGAAGGCATCATCGAGGTTGTGCTCTTGTTTCTCCAAGACGGGTTCTACGGGAAACCCTAGATTCCACACGGGATCAGGCGAGCGCGGCCCTCCTGCGTTGCTCGCCTCTTGTAGCCTCGCCTTGGATGTTCCATCGGCCAGAGGGACTAGTGAAGGCAGCCGGTGGTCGGCGGCGGCGAGCTTTCGTCTTCGGCTAGGTGGTGCGTGACTCTAGGGCCCGCGTGGATGTCGGAGCCGTTGATTCGTCGTGCTCGCCATATTGTAGTGTCGGTTATGGTTGGTAGGGAAACATGGTCGTCGAATCGATTAGGGACGTGGCATTAGGGCCGGTGTGGATGTCGGAGCAACGGCTCTAGGTTTCTCCATACGTTGAGGTCGCCTCTACCCCTCTGCCGTGTTAGTGTCGGCCATGGTTGCTAGGGCAACATGGTTGTCGACTCATTTTTTGGGCGTGGCCTTGGGGCCCACGTGATGCGTTGTGTTGTATGGTTTTTGGCCGCTTTACCTTATAAACTGAATTGCCCAGATTCGAAAAAAAAACTATGCTGTAAGCAAACCGAACAATGTATACTTTGAAGTTCGAATCAGCGGATCAACTTAGCCATGTACAAACACTCAGATTGATTATAAAACTCATGTGTAATTCATCTGCAACTAAAGAAATTTAGTTGCAACTCATGTCTAAGTGGGAAAATCCCAGTTGCAACTCATGTGCAACTATGTACAACTCACATCCCACACGAAGTAAATTTGACGGGGTTAGAGTTGAGTGAGTTCTAACTTAAATCTCACTCAAGTGAGAAATAGCAGAACCGATGATGTATTAACGGTCGACTACACCAACCGAGGAAGGAAAAATGTTGCACAACGATCTGAAGGAAAGAAGTAAGTATACCTCGATGGCGAGGGAGTTACTGAGGAAGTATGCGAGGCCAGCAACGGATGCGAACATGGCGCACTCCACGAGTTGCCGTGTCTTCGCGAGTGCCTCGCTCAGGTTCTCCTCTTCCTCATCCCCATCCACGCCCGTCCATAGCTCTCCGGAGATCGCTCGGCCGACGCCGAGCCGAAGCTGAGGCTTTCGGGCCCGGAGTGCGGCGACGGCGGATAGAAAGGGAAGGTTTGGGAGTGGGGAGGCGGCCAAGTGGCGGCGAAGGGCGGGGCGGGGCGGCGGCCCAGCGAAGTGTGGGCAAGGATGGATGTGAAGGCGAAGCATCTTTCCTTAAAGGACGATGGCCCCGCCGCGGATGGGTGGCGGCGATGTGGCCGGAGCAGAGGCGACCGCTCTCGGCTCGGGTAGTCGCGTGCGGGGGCCAGGCAGAGGTTGCGATGCAGTTGTGATAAGGATCGGACGGCGTCAGTTAACTCTCGAGGTGATAAGAGGAAACAACCACCGTGCCTGGGTGTTTACTCCCGAACACAGACGAAATGCCGCCGCTGCTACTGCTGCCGACCGCGTGTTGCGCCACTGCGGCGCCGGCGTCGGCGTCGGCGTCCGTCGCCTTCTCGCGGACCCCACCATCCAGGCTCCACGCGTCGCACATCGTCTTTGCCTTCCCTCGCCTGAGGAAGTACGGCCGCCGGAACCGCGAGCCAGTACCCACCAGCTTCGACGAGGAGGAGGAGGACGACCATCTGGAGGTGGAGGAGGCCGTTGACGAGGATATCTTTCTGAAGAATCGGCCTAAGCCAGCCGGTTTCGGCGTCGGAAAGACCTACACTACCGACATTGAGGAGGGGCTTCTCCAGGAGATGGGCCTGGGTGGCGCGGTTCGCAAGAGCGAACCGGCCCCGGCCAAGAGCCTCAAGCCCGCCGACTCGGCTGGAGAAACCGTCGCAGGTTAGCTTCCTCTCTCATCAGCTCCAGTACTTTGTTTAACTAGTGGCATGAACCAGTCGGGGACCTCGCCGTGGTCCTCCTCCTCCTCCTCCATCGCCTGCCGCGCCTCCTGCCGCTCCATGTCCTGCTGCGCGGCGACGGCGGCCAGCGCGTCGGCGAGGGCCCTCTCCTCCTCCGCGGCGGCTTCTTCCGCCTCCCGCTTGGACTCCTCGATGGTCTGGGCGAGGGCCCTCTCCTCCTCCTCCACGGCGGCGTCGTCACCGTCTTCCTCCATCTTGATGCTCGGGGGAGGCGGCGGTGCGTACCTGTTGTCGCCGCGAGGTGGGGAGGGCGGCGGGTACTGCGCTGGGCCGGTGGCGTGCCGCACCCCGAAGTAGCCCCTCCACCGCTGGTCGTGCTCGGCATGGAACCAGGTGTCCCAGTTCCTGCTGTTGACGGCGTAGGCAGGGTCGTGGCGGAGGTCGTCCGGCAGCAGGTCGTGCCGCCGGAGGATCTCCACCTCCCTCTCGAGTCTCCACTTCGGGACGGGCGGCACCGGAATCCGCTCCGAATTCAGGTGCCACCCCTCAAAGAGGTGGACATCCGGCCATGGTACTGGGATCGCGTTGTCCCAGTACCACTGGCACTTCCTCTTGCCGAGGTAAGGCCGGACGCGTTGGGGAGGTGCCGGAGGTGCGGTGGCGCGCGGTGCGGCGGCGGGCGCGGGCGGTGGCGGTGGCGGCAATGCTGGTGGAGCCGGAGACCGTGAGGAGCGGCGAGAGCTCCCCGCCTCGTGGTCGTTGGCGCCCTTGCCGAGCCACCATCTCCCCTTCCCCATGGCGGCTAGGGCGGGGGGGGGGGTGCGGTGCGTGGCGGTGGTGGCGTGGCGGTGTGGGAGCAGTGTGGGGGACGGTGGGGGCGGCAGCCACATTAAATAAGACCGGTGGGGGGATGCCAAGGGTCCACGGGTCACTGACCGGTGGGGCCGGGCAGTTTGACCGCGAAGAGGCGGGGCGCGCGGGCGTCCGCGGGCGTCGAGCAGCCGCGGACACGACGTGGACAGATTCGAGAAATGAGCAGCCCCACAGGGGCCTGGTTTTGTCCGGGCCTGCTCAAATCCGGCCTGTCCGGGGCAATTGAGCAGCCCGTAGGAGATGTCCTTATTTCTCTAGTTCCACCTTTTTGCGGCATTATGAAACTAGTTGCCTCTATTTTATTTTATTTTATTTGAGAAACAAGTACACACAAACTAGTCGCCTATTAGGAAAATGACATCTATGTCGTGATGCATCTCACAGTTAATAGCTGTTTGAAAAACTAAAATATTTTGCATTCTTGAGATTATCTATTGTTTAATTCATCTGATATCTAGCCGCGAGTCATAAAATTTCAGCTAAAATATGAAGTTCTTAAAACTAGTTGAACTCACTCCTGATGACGTTGTGAGTAGTTAACAGTAAAAAAAGAATTGAGTCAGGCATGTGATGCTGTGGGATTTTCTTATTTCAGCGCAAAGTTTTGAAGAAAGTATTGTTGAGCATAAGCCTGATTTTCTTGATGATTTTCCTGTACTCTGTCATAGATCTCAGTAAGGATGGCGTCCATATTCGTATTTGGAACCTCCCGAAAAAGAAGAACATACATAAGGACCTGAACCTAGCTTTCAAAGGGTTTCCTGGCCTGGTAACTATAAACTCAGCAAACTCTGGAACTAAAAAGACCCGTGATCCTATTAGTAAGGGTTTTGCATTTCTCAAACTGGACTCGGTGGAGGCTGCAACCAGGTAACTCTATTTTCGCTCAGTTCTTTTACAATCCTTGTACAATTACTTGTTACTTTACAAATCCTTTCTATATCTATCAAAATTCCATTTAATAGGAGATACCTTATTTTTCTTTTAATGTACCTTTTTCATATCATCAATGAGAAAAGAATTGATAATGTTGCTCAGTAGTGGCTGAATCTTCTGTTCATCCAACATGGCTTGGATTGCATCCATCAGCACTTGTCTTGGACATTCTTATTCATCTGTACCATTTCCTAGCTCATGGATTCCATCAATTAATTTCACACTGCTTGTGCCAACGTGCACATTGAATTGTGGTATCTAGATTGTCTTACTGTCTGAGGTGTTTTCCTTTGCTTCTCCCTGATGCTATGGACATACAAATCTATACTTTTATCTATTTGTGCCTCCTATTGAACACCTACTACCCATTAATTGAATACAACTCCTTGCTAATGTGATATTGGTGTCCAGAAGCTGTTCCTCAGGAATTCATGCTTGTTTCTCATTAATTCTGTTTTCAGTCACAAAGAACTCAGTGTATTGCACTTGTGTTCAGATTCTTTTGAACTTGCATCACTTGTTGCTTATTCAATGAATATAGCAACTAGCAACTTGTTTTTCCAGCATATAACACCCATTCCAAATCTGTACCAAGTTCATTTGTTCATGCTCAATGCGTTTTCCCATTCACATTTCAGCGATGATGCATTCATCTTGTTCCTGTATGACTTTATTTTAGAGTGTTGGACTGGTGCTTGGATAAATTCGTGAGACCAAGCACTTCTCTTCTCTGTACCATTTCTCCTAGTCTTTTCAATATCCTTCGGTTTCAAACAACTCAAAAAATGCTTTACTTTTGTCTGCAGATTCGTCCAAATATACTCTAGTAAAGCCGTGTCATTTGGCAAGGTCGAGAAGCCAATCAAGTGCTGCATTGTTGAAAGGCACATCTCTATAGATCCATCAAATCAAGCATCCAGTGGTCATGTACCAGGGCCGTCGAATCCCCAACGTTTGGTGGCTGTAAGGTGATTGGCAGGTTGATCTGTCATCCAGTAGCCACTCATAGTTCCCGTTTTTGTAGACGATAGCATTGCCAGCCCATGAGCAGGAAAGACTAAGGCCTCGCTTGGATTAGCGTTTACTTTTCCGCTCCCACAAATACCGGTGGAACGCTGAAATCATTAGAAAAAGGCCTCCCTTTATGAAGGGCTACTTTCGTTTGCTGTAAGTCCGACACGTGTCGCGATTTCGTTTGACTTCAATTCCCACCTTTCCTCCACGCGTGACAAGTGGAAATCGTTAGAAAAAGGCAACCCTTCGCGAAGGTCGTTTCTCCTCCGCTGCGCTGCTGCCAAGTGTCGTGTTTTCGTTTGCTGTCCCTCCCCACTTTTTGTCCGCGTGTGACAAGTGTCAGTTTCTTGTTTGTTCGCTTTAGAGGGAATTGCGGGTCCGCAACCTTTCGCGGGTAGCGGGTTGGTTGTACCCGTTAGCTGGTGCGGTTAGTCCTTTTCCCTTCTTCCCTTTTTTCTTTTATATCCGATTAGAAATTTCGAAATATCTCGAGATCTGTTAATCGGATTTTCGAACGGTTTTCATTTTTGAACTCCTCGCGTTGAGATCTTAAAAAGTAGATCCCTTGTCTTTTTGTTTCATAACTTTTTGTTTTCATACTTCTGGGTTTACATGGTTTGTACAACCTTCTGTGCGTTCTTTATACTCTCTTCATCCTGGTTCTTTGTTGTCTATTTTCTCTTTTTCCCTTTTTCAGGAACAGAGTTAAACCAATGTAGTTACTAACTTTCACATATGTTATTTTCCCTTTGTTATTTTCGGGCAGGAAGTTTTCAGGGGTAGTTAAGGGAGGGAGGTAGCAACTTTCAATCAAAATATGATGAAACTTTCAATAACAGCTGAACTTTAAAAAATTGCGAGTCTGTTCAGGATGTACAGTCACATCATGCGAGTCTGTACAGGATTGTAATTCTTTCCTGTACATCTCTTTCCTGTCCTGGTGTTAGCACCTACTCCTTCTTCGTACACCATTTTATTTTCTCCTGTACATGGGCTAAGCGGTGTCCGTACGTTCCACCCACCCTGTGCTGTACAATCCCGAATAACTTTTCTTCGTTTGTAATGCGTGTACGTCGATTTTCGTTCTCCTGTACAGACTCTCATGCGAGTATGTACTGGAAGTTTTGTCTTTCCTGTACGTCGATTTTCGTTCTCCTGTACAGACTCTCATGCGAGTATGTACTGAAAGTTTTGTCTTTCCTGTACATCTCTTTCATGTCCTGGTGTTAGCACCTACTCCTTCTTCGTACACAAAATTATTCTCTCCTGTACATGGGCTAAGCGGTGTCCGTACGTTCCACCCGCCCTGTGCTGTACAATCCCGAATAACAAAGTCGCAAGGCTATAGTTTGTACGATCGTTATGTTCTCCTGTACATCCCCCTCATGCGAGTCTGTACAGGTTTGTAAACCTTTTCTGTACAATTATTTCCGGACCTGGTGTTAGCACCTTCTCCTTCTTCGTACACCAATTTATTATCTCCTATACATAGGCTAAGCAGTGGCCGTACGTTCCAGCCGCCCTGTGCTGTACAACCCCGAATTAACATAGACGCGAAGCAAAAGTTTCCTAACCTGGGGTTAGCATCCCCCTCTTTCTTCGTTCACCCATAATATTTCCTGTTCATCCTCTTATCGGTGGCCGTACATATCGAAGAGTTAAAAGTTCGTACGGCCGTGCTTGTTTTCCTGTACGTCGTGTTGATTCGTTTTCGTACATGCAGTGTCGTCTATTCTGTACATCAGTCTACTAACCTGGTGTTAGCACCGACTCCATGTTCGTACACCAATTTCTTCTTTCCTGTACTTTTACTTATAGGTGTCTGTACGTTCCGCTCACCGTGACCTGTACAATCATGATAACATATATTCTGTGATAACATCCAGTAAATAATTTCTTGAATGATCGTTTAAGTGTGTGAAATACACATATTGTGTGTTTAAATATTGTAGCTTACATATTTCTCAATAGGTGCAGTAATATTTTTCGAAACTATTTGCCATATTTAACTATTGCTTTTCTTTCTATTTATCTTGTCATACTTCCTTCCTCTTTCCTCTTTATCACTCTATTTTGTCATTTTATTCTCCTCTTTGTCAGTTGTTTGCCCTGCATTAATTTTTTTACAGTTTGTAATTATTGTATTGATTTGTAAGCAAGAAAGAAAAAATTGTTGCTAGATATCTTTGTTACAGCATTATGAACTTTTTACCTGTTTCTTGGTGTTCCAAATAGCAAGAAATTGAATCCAGTACATACCCTTTCATCGTTTTGATTCCATGATTCCCTGTCTCTGTACGTGTTTTGTGTTGTTGAAGTATTTTGGTTCTTCTGTGGCTGCTGCTGTTGTTGCTGATTGTTTTGTGTTTGCTGACTGTTTTCTCTGTGTTTAAGAGCCTCTGTTTCATCTTTTAAGGTAGGGCATGATGTCCTAATGTGCCCTGACGCTTTGCAATGGCCGCACTTCCTTTGCTTGGATTTTTCTGAACCAGGTTTAGGTCTGTTTCCTCTGTTTGTGTTTTTTCTAGTTGTTATCGGCGGATCATGAAGCCTGTCATCCTCGTTGTTGTTTTCTTCATTTTCCTGTTCGTTTTCTTGTCCTGCAAGCGCTGCCATTACTCTTGATTGCATATCCTGCATACATTCCCTCATTACCTTGTATGCTCTATCCACTAGGCATGCCAGGTTGCATAATTCTGCCATGCTGCTCATGGTGCCTGCAAACCTTATAGTTTCCTCTGTGTTGCTATCACCCTCGGAAGCTCCTAATGTTTCTATTTCAATCTCTATATCTTTCCTCCATCTTCTGATTACAAAACTGTCTGGCAAGTCTGTTATTCCAAGGTGCACTACTGCTTTTAAAACATGGCAACACTGTATTCCATCCCTCTGCATTTTCTTGCAACTGCAGCTGAAAACCTTGTACTCCTGGTCGTGATACACATCAAAATGTTTCCTTCGAAACTCCATTTTGTCGTAACTGCTCACTCTCACGAGATTTATTTGGCCTGGAAGTATTCCGTGTACTGCAAAAGCTGTGCTGTTCGTTAATTCAGTCTGGAACTTTAGGAAAATGTCATGGGTGTACACCTCAAGAGCTTGCCTCTCGAACGGATTGTGTGTAATTGTTTTCGCTGTTTTAAGTGTTGACTTCAACTTCTTCTTGTCCAGAGCTGACAAACACTTATCTTGGATAACTTCGTACTGCTCGAGGAACTTTGTTATTGTGTCTGAGTTCCTACTGTAGCATTTCCACATGTTGTTTGTACTCTCGCTTCTTCCTGTGCTTGATGAAAATGGATAGAACTTGTCCATGAAATAAACTGGAACCCATCTGTCCCTTATTCTGTACAGCTTAGTTAGATGCTTCTCTCCTGCAGCGCCATATTCTTCTATGACATGGTTCCATGCTTGTTCAAATTCTTCTGGAGTGAAGGCATTCTTCGCTGCAAACCTCAATTGTTCTGAACAGTTTGGGTGTGTTGCGAAGAAGGAAGCTTCCTTCTGGCTCATCTTCGTTACAATATGGTAGTTGCAGTTCCTATGCGTTGTGTTTGGCAGTACTTCTTTGATGGCTCTCTTCATAGCTTTGTCCTGGTCCGTTATTATCGTTTAGGCTCCTTTCCTCCCATTGCTTCAACAAATGTCTCGAGGACCCACTTGAATGAACCAATCTTTTCATCTTTCAGTAGCGCTACGCCAAAGAGCACAGTTGCCCCGTGATTGTTCACTCCGACTATGGGAACAAACGGCAGGTTATACTTGTTTGTGCTGAATGTTGTGTCAAATGATATGTATTCTCCAAACATCTTATAGTTCATGACACACATAGCATCCATCCAGAAAATGCTTCTAACCCTTTTCTGCTCATCCTTTTCAATTGCGTAATAGAACCCGGACACTTTTTTCTGGAGCGTCTTAAAACGCTCTATGCAGTGGTCAATATCGTGGTCCTTCTCAATCACATTTTGTTGACACTGTAAGTTGCTCAGATCTGTTGTATCAAAAGGTATGTTGCGGAAACTCCCTCTGATCTTTCTGAAGATTAGCATCGTCTTTCTAGGTGGCAGACGGCCCATTTGTAGAAGCTGAATCAGCTTTCTGTCTAGGTCTGTCATCCTTTTGTGGCAATGCGAGAACCTGGTCAGGTAGTCAGTTGGTTCCAGTGGATGGTTGTGTTGGAGGTTCACTTTTTTGATAAACCAACCACTCTGACTCTTATGAACCATTATATTTGCACCACATCCAGTCTTCACTAGAGAGGTTGTTCTCCTTGTCTTGGCAGGTTTGACATCCATTTTAGTCTCCCCTTGTTTGTTGCATGTGAAGAACTGCAAGTATATCTTGTTGTCCTTCCTTAATCTCTTGCTGCTGAATTTCTTTATTGAGAACCCTGCTTTTCTTGCATACAGAGCGTATCTGTAAAATGCATCTTCCAAAGTTTTGAATCTATCTCCTTCCTTTGGGGTTGGTGCGTTGACAGTTTCTTCCACTGCTGGATAGCTGTCTGCATCAAACATCATGTCCATTTCTTCCTCCATCATGGTTGGTGGTTCAGGGTTTATCGTTGGGTCGTCATCTTGTATACTTTCAGTGTTTTCTTGTTCTTCCTCCGCTTGCTTTCTTTCTTGCTTGTCTTTTGATCCATCATCTTTTGCTGCTGAGCTTTGTGTTCCAACTTTTCTTGGAGAGCTTTCTCCCATTATCTCACCGTGCATAGTGAAATCATTTTCAAGTATTCTTATTGTCTGTCTGTTCTGGTTCTGACCGCTTCTCTGATCATGTGGTGAACAACCCAGTTTTGTTGCAGAACTTTCTGTGTATGGTGTTCTTGTGCCTGCGCTCTCCTCCATCATCTCCTTGTTCTTGTAGCTTCCTTCGTAACTCTGTGTACATTCGTTATGTTAACTACATATTTTTATTTGGTCTGCTGCTGCAGAAGAGTAAGTGGAATTTGGTTATGTTTTATATATTACCTCTTTTCCTTTCCATTCGCTATGGCTGCTATTTTCTGCTTGTAGCCCAACAGAGTAACTTTTAGTGGTGTTCCCATCCTGTTTTAAAAATAAAAGAAAGAAACATGTAAAGTACAAGCTATCCGTTCCATTACGTTCAATGAAGATCAATCTCTAGTACAGGCTGTGGATTGCCAGTTGTACAATAATCTAGTTCAAAGAATAACATGTTTCTGATGTGCATCATCATGTATTTGCAAAACCAGTTCGTACGAGTTCAAGTTTTTAAATCCCTGGTTTGTTCCACTTTTTATAGATAATCAAGATTTCAATATTTCCAGGAAAAATCAGTTTCAAAGAAGATTGGTGGGGGTGTACACTTGTTAGTCGCGGCCCTATTGATCATATTGTAGATTTAGGTACACACCTTGGTTGGTGTGAAGCAGTTTTCAACTCCACTATAGTCTTCACTTTTGTTATTTCGAGTCGTCGTTGGTGGTTGATTGTGAAAGCTGATATCCTGTCTGAGTCCATTTGACTTGAAAATCTCCTGGAAATAGCAATGTAAAATAAATCAGTTGCCTTCTGTTTTTTTTCTTCTTTTGTTGCTTCCTTCAATTTTCCCTCCAGAAACCATCCGTACCTTGAAAACTTTTGTTTCTCTATACTGTGCAAACACAGCAGAGCAACTGGCAGCAGTGTCCCCATCCTGTTCAAAAATAAAAGAAAGAATCAGTAAAAGTTCAAGTTACCAATTTTCACGTCGTTCATGGAAGATTCGTTGCATACTTCCATGCAGAGTAGCCGGCTGGCGATGTCCCCATCCTGTTGAAAAAATAAAAGAAATAATCACGAAAAGTTCAAGCTACCAGTTCCACGTCGTTCAAAGAAGATCAACGGCTGGTACAGGACTTGATTTGCTAATTGTACAATTCTCTATAAGAGCAACATAAAAGTACAGGACATTTAGGGCAAGTTGTAGAAAGAGCATTTGTGTCAGAGTACAAGATATTCAATTCATGACCCATGTTTTTGATGTGCATCTTCATGCATAGCAAAACCAGACCGTTGGAGTTCTAGTTTTATTAAAACCCTGGCTTAATCCACCTTATTTATATAATCATTAGTTTCAATATTTTTAGGAAAATATTAGGTACAGATAAGATTTGTGGGTGGTTGGTTGTATATTTAAGATATGCAGTACCGTTGATCATATTTGTCTATTTAGGTTCTCACCTTGCTTGGTGTGGAGTAATTTTCATCTCCATTGTAGTATTCACTTTGATTGTTTCGAGCCGTCATTTGTTTTTGATTGTGAAACCTGCTATCCTGTCTGATTCCACTAGTCTTGAAATTCTCCTGGAAATAGAAATGTAAATTAAATTAGCTTCCCTTTTTTATTTTTCTTCTTTTTTATGCTTTCGTCAATTTTCCATCCAGAAATCATGTTCACCTTGGAAACTGGTGGTTCTCTATATTTGGTTATCCCAGCAGAGTAACTTGTAGTGGTGTTCCCATCCTGTACAAAAATAATAGAAAGTTTCAGGTGAAGTTCAAGATACCAGTTCGACGTCGTTCAAGGAAGATCAATAGCTAGTACAGGTCATTGTATGCCAGTTTTACAATTCTCTAGAAGGGCAACATAAAAGTTCATGGCTTTTAATGGAAGTTGTACAAAGAGGTTATGTGACAGAGTTCAAGATTTTCAAGTCATAATCCTTGTTTCTGATGTGCATCAACTTGTATAGCAAAGCCATATTGTTGGAGTACAAGTTTTAATAAACCCCTGGTTTAATCCACCTTATAATAGATAATCAATAGTTCAAATTTTCCAGAAAACATGCGCACCTTGGAAACTGGTGGTTCTCCGTATTGCGTTATCCCAGCAGAGTAACTTGCAGTAGCGTCCCCATTCTGTTAAAAAATAAAAGAAAGGATCGGGTTAAGTTCAAGCTTTCAGTTTCCACATCGTTCAAGGTAGCTAATACGCAAGTACAGTACAATCATTGCAAATTGTACGAGCAAGCATGGCCGGAGAGTTCCTAGTGTTCAAAGCAAGTCTCCTGTCTATGTTGTACAGAAAGATGTTTACAAATCATTGTATTGTGCAACTGCAAAGCTACCAGGTTCGTGGTGTACAAGAAACTAGAAGGGCAACATAAAAAGTTCAGGACATTTAGGGCAATTTGTAGAAAGAGCATATGTGTCGTAGTAGAAGATATTCAATTCATGACCCATGGTTCTGATGTGCATCTTCACGCATAGCAAAACTAGACAGTTGGAGGTCTAGTTTTATTAAAATCCTGGCTTAATCCACCTTATATATATAATCAAGAGATTCAATATTTTCAGGAAAATATTAGGTACAGAGAAGATATGTGGGTGGTGGGTGGTATATTTAAGATATGCAATACCGTTGATCATATTGTCGATTTAGGTTCTCACCTTGCTCGTTGTGGAGTAATTTTCATCTCCAATGTAGTCTTCACTTTGATTGTTTCGAGCCGTCATTTGTTGTTGATTGTGTAACCTGCTATCCTGTCTGATTCCACTAGTCTTGAAATTCTCCTGGAAATAGAAATGTAAATTAAATTAGCTTCCCTTTTTTATTTTTCTTCTTTTTTATGCTTTCGTCAATTTTCCATCCAGAAATCATGTGCACCTTGGAAACTGGTGGTTCTCTATATTTGGTTATCCCAACAGAGTAACTTGTAGTGGTGTTCCCATCCTGTACAAAAATAATAGAAAGTTTCAGGTGAAGTTCAAGATACCAGTTCGACGTCGTTCAAGGAAGATCAATATCTAGTACAGGTCATTGTATGCCAGTTTTACAATTCTCTAGAAGGGCAACATAAAAGTTCATGGCTTTTAATGGAAGTTGTACAAAGAGGTTATGTGACGGAGTTCAAGATTTTCAAGTCATAATCCTTGTTTCTGATGTGCATCAACTTGTATAGCAAAGCCATATTGTTGGAGTACAAGTTTTAATAAACCCCTGGTTTAATCCACCTTATAATAGATAATCAATAGTTCAAATTTTCCAGAAAACATGCGCACCTTGGAAACTGGTGGTTCTCCGTATTGCGTTATCCCAACAGAGTAACTTGCAGTAGCGTCCCCATTCTGTTAAAAAATAAAAGAAAGGATTGGGTTAAGTTCAAGCTTCCAGTTTCCACATCGTTCAACGTAGTTAATTCGCAAGTACAGTACAACCATTGCAAATTGTACGAGCAAGCATGGTCGGAGAGTACATAGTGTTCAAAGCAGGACTCCTGTCTATGTTGTACAGATAGATGTTTAGAAATCATTATATTGTGCAACTGCATAGCTACCAGGTTCGTGGTGTACAATAATCTAGAAGGGCAATATAAAATGTTCAGGTCATGTAATGCTAGTTGTACAACTATTATATCTGACAAAGTCCAAAGTTTTTCAAGTCATACCATGTTTGTTGGTGTATGCGACAGATTCGTTGAAGTGTAGATTGTTGCTGAATTTGTTGATGCTGTTTCTTTCCTCATTTTTTTCCTTGAATTTTTTTCATCCACTGTATTGTCTAGTGGATGTTTATTGCCAGTGGTACACTCTCCTGTTTGCCACACTTTTTCTTTCTTTACCCCTACCAAGGCTCGTCTCAGGTGAGATTGTTGTACCTCTCTGATGGATTCTATGAGCGTAGTAGTTTGATCTGTATCTTTCCTTGCTCTCTTGTCGCGCCATCTTTTAGAAATTAACTGCAATTGAAACAACACATTGTATCATTAACTCACGGTTGCTAGTATGGTGTAACACCATTCTTTTCGTTTTGTTCTTTACCATTCTTATTATTGATCCCATCTCTTCTCTCGTTGGTAGCCTCCTCATCTCTGGTGGTGGGTTGCTTTGTATAAGATTTCCGTTGTTCTGTTCATTCATCTTATCTAGCATCCTCGCTGCCCTGTATTCAACAAGAAAAACCATATTAAGGATAAACCAATTTAAGTAATACTCAGGAGTTAATAGGTTTAGTTAGACCCAAGAGATAAATCCTGTTGATCTATCACCAGTTAGGTTGGCATCTGGTGGCCCATGGCAGTGGCGGAGGCAGACCACTCAGGGATACTGGGTAGAAACTAATAACAATGCACGACAACTAGCTTTTGCCCCTGCCTAATCACTATCTTTAAGCTAATTCTCAAGGAAAAGCTGCAGGAACAGCCCGGGCAGCTGCCCGCGTTCGCCTCCTCCTAGTGAAGATGAGCGCCCCCAAAGGACGCTGGTCGAGCGCCATCGATCTGTTCGTCTACAACGACGCGGCCGAGCCCCATCTCTGTCGAGGCTCCACCTCACTGCCCGTTGGATAACCCCAAGCGTGAAACCACCGGAAGGCGTGTGTGATCTCGAGCTCGAGGAAAGAGGAGGAAGTCGGAGATTGTCGACGACGCAAGAAAATAGCAGCTCGTAGGGAGATTGACTACTGCCTAGCTTGTAGCGAGCTTTCTTAACAAACAAATTAGTCGTCGATGCAGCTATCGGTGAGCTATTTGCCGGCATGCTCCGGCTGTTTATATTCAATCGGAGATAAAATCCGGTTCTCAGAGATCAAGATTGAAGTTAGGACGAACCTATCGCCGAGGTCGAGGAGGAATTACGAAGAGGTCGAGGTTTGCTCTATGAGATTTCGGCGATCGTCTTCGCCGCCTGGTTTTCTCTTGTGTGGTTTTGAAATTTGTATCTATCAAAGGGGTGAGTGGTGAGAGAAGGGAAAGCTTCGGAAAGGTACAGATATTTCTCGTTCTCTTACAGGTGGGGCCAACTTTCTCTGCGTCTTCTGTTCCGCCCCCTTCTCCTCCCTTACGTGTGGGTCCATCTTCTTCCTCTCGGTTCCTTTCCTTTCGTTTCTTTTCTTTCCATTTTCTCCGGCGGCCCACCTCTTTTCTCCTCGTTTCTTCTAGGTTCTAGGGTTCGTCCGCCACATTGGAGTGAGGGTTCGTCCGTCAGTTTGGAGAGAGGGTTCGTCCGTCAGATTCGTCAGATTGGAGAGAGGTTTCGACCGTCAGTTTGGAGATAGGGTTTTCGCCAACCTGGATTAGTCGAGTTCGTGTGATGAGGATCTGTTGTTTGATTCATGTCCTCAGTGGATAGATTCGCCTTCATGTTCAGTCGAAGGATCTGAGATAGTTACGCAGGATTATATGGTCGCAGACCAGCTAGAAAAAGAGCGTGTTAGGATTCTGGGCAAGACTATTGCCTTTCAATTGTCTGTCGAGGAGTACAGAAACAGAAAATCCAGGTTTGCTTCTTCCATTATATCTGAAACCATTGTGTGATTCAGGATAATAGCCATATTTGTACTAGATAAGAGTGTAGTTTGTACATGCTGCCCTTCAACTTTTGTACATCTGAACTTATACTGTTATTAGTGATCCTTGTCCATGGTAATTTATGGTTGTACTATCTCCCTCCTTTCCACGTACAACAAAAAATGAGTGGTTGTACTTCTCCGTCTGGATACTTTGTTAACTTGTGGTTACTCATTCAAGTTTTATAAAGTTGTTGTTTCCCCTGTTTTAAGTTTATTGATCCAATCTTAATTCTTCTCTTGTCGACAGGGCAAGTACTATGTCTGGCTCTAAATTTGAGTTGACTACTAAATTTAGTCTTCCAAAGTTCTTGTCTGTCCGGCGTTCTCTATGTGGCAAGCGAGAGAAGCTTGTCAATGATATTGGTCAAGGCTCTCTTTTAGGTCTGTGTCTTGAAGAGTTGCCCAGAGACCTTGTCATCTGGATCGTTCGACATTTCAACCCACGGAAGAATACTGTCGAGTTTCCTGATGGTTCAAGCTTTCGCCTTAACTTGATGTGTACTCACAAGGTTCTAGGCGTCCCCATTGGTGGCCGTTTAATTCCTAACAGGTGCAGTGAGGAATTCAGGGTAGCAATCAGAGAGAAGACAAAATGTGCTGGCCAGTTGCCCTCCATCAACGAGTTGATTGAGATTCTGAAAACTGATTTAGATGATGCTGATTTCCAGATGTACTGGATGATGTTCAACATTACTGTCTTCCTCTGCCCCACCACATATGAGTGTGTCAGCCCGGAATACCTATCCGCACTGGAAGGTCCAACTGAAGAGATAGCTTCTTACGACTGGTCCAGCGTTGTTTTCTGGAAGCTCTCAAAGTGTGTTGAAACTTTTATCAACAATGGCTTCTCTGTAGCTTTGGCTGGTTGCCTTCTTGTTCCTCTGGTCAGTAGTTTTGAGCTGGACACATGGAGTAGTTCTTATTCTTAAGTTCATATCAACCAAAGTTCTCTAATTTTTATTCCCTTGTGATCATTTTCTTCTAGGTGACATATCTTGATCATCTGAACTCTGAAGCTGCGAAGCTTTCGAGAGTTGTCCCGCGGATCAGTGTATGGGACAATGAAACAGTCAAACTCTATCGGGCGCTTGATTTGATATGTGAAGAAGACGGAACATTCGGTGGACTATCTGTAAGTTTATGTGCTATCTGATTACCTATAATCTTTGGCTGTATCTTTTTTGTTTTGTTTTGTTTTATTTTGCTTATATCTTTTTTTCTATTTTTGTCACAGTTGAAGGATACCAAGCATACTGTTTACTATCAGGGTGTTCGTCCAGATTTTCCGCTGGATGATGATGTGCGACATGACCTTGGTTCTTCCCTGAGCTCGCTCGTTGGAGGTGGACATAATTTTCTGGTATGTAGTCGTATTCATCTAGGATGGTATCGATTTGATGGATCTGGTTATTTTCGTGGATGGTCTCCTGCCCGTCTTGCTTGTTCAGCTTTTCTTTGATTTTGTTCACCAAGTCTTGTGATCTCGTACAATATTTGAATTTGTTCATCGAGTCTTGTGTTCCTGATCAACTGTTTTCTCTTCTACGTACAATATGAACATAAGGTTTTTCTTTATAGATGTACACAACGACTCTCGGTCCTGTAGGCCGTGTGATCGCATTAGCATTCGTTTCTTATTCAGCTTTTCCCTTGTAGTTGTACGTGAGTTCAGGTGTTCAAATTCAAGCTGACCTTCAATTTTGTACATCTTGTTTTGACGTTTCTCTACTGATGCTTGTTTTGTTCGAGTGCATCCACGATTTAATTTCCTAGTTGTACAACTGGACTTATGTTACCGTACTACCAATGTTTGATCTTTCATTTGCATGCCCTGTTCAACTAAACTTTCTTTGGTTTTGTACTGTAGGCAATGGATGATCTGAAGGGAATTCTCGGGGGTATGTACACGGACATATTCTGTGCTATCCGGCCTGTAGTTGACAAGAGTCTATGTAAATTTTTGGAAATCATAATCTCAAGTGAAAAGTTGCGTAGCAACTCGTCAGACAAGGGCAACCAAGATAGTTCCGCAAGGATCGAGCCACTGAGTCAGCCTGATTCATCTGATGGAAAATTGGAGGATAGGATTATTCCACTAAGTCAGACAGTCCATGAGCAGATCAGGTTGTTACAGGAGGTAATAAAGGTTGATTGCGAGTACAGTCCCAATGTTCTCTACATAGAATTCCTCCAGAACCTTAAGAATTATCTAGACCGTGTTGTTGATGTTCTTCCAGATACGCTTCCATTCCAATCAGAGATGGATGAATGCATCCATTGTGCAGAGCTAAACACTCCCCGTGTTTGTGTCTCTTGCAAGGGCAAGGGTGTATCAAGCTCTGAAGTTGTTTGCAAACCTTTTGTTGAAGGTGAAAAGGTTGAAACCTTTTGAAAGCCGCAGACTTGAATCTCGTGTCCTTATCTGAAAAAGACTTGGGTGTAGCAAACATCATTGTAAAAGGGGAGTCAAGATCTGAAGTTGCTTGCAATCCTATTGGAGGAGTTGGATCGAATGTCTCACTTACATCTGAAAAGGGCAAGGGTGAATCAAGCTCTGAAGTTGTTTGCAAACCTTTTGGTGAAAGTGAAAAGGTTGAAACTTTTTTGAAAGCTGCAGACTTGAATCTCGTGTCCTTATCTGAAAAGGACTTGGGTGAAGCAAAAGTCATTGGAAAAGGGGAGTCAAGCTCTGAAATTGCTTGCAATCCTATTGGTGGAGCTGGATCGAATGTCTCACTTGCATCTGAAAAGGGCAAGGGTGAATCAAGCTCTGAAATTGTTTGCAAACCTTTTGGTGAAGGTGAAAAGGTTGAAACATTTTTGAAAGCCGCAGACTTGAATCTCGTGTCCTTATCTGAGAAGGACTTGGGTGTAGCAAAAGTCATTGGTAAAGGGGAGTCAAGCTCTGAAGTTGCTTGCAATCCTATTGGTGGAGCTGGATCGAATGTCTCACTTGCATCTGAAAAGGGCAAGGGTGTAGCAAACGATATTGGAAAAGATGTGTCATCTTATAGAGCCCCAGAGATAGTGGCAGAGGAAGGATCTATTTTCCTTGATGAGTCCAAACTCTCAGAAAATCAGGCTGTAGGTTTATCTGGTTCGAAAAGATTCTTTCCGCAAATTGTAGATCCAGAATCTGTGAAGAAGACGAGGGTTGATGAGGCAGGGAAGGATTTGTTCTTTGAGAACTCAATTTTTTCAGACTGGGATAGATCCTTCGATAGTATTGAGGTGTGGGAGAGTATAGATAAAATTGAAGAACGAAAGAGAGCTGCCAGGTCGGGGGTTTCATTTTCTGATTCTACTAGGTTTCCTTTGTCCCAAGATCCAAGCTCACTGAGGATGAAAGAAGCTGTCTGCAGTTTTCAGCAGAACCCTTCTCCCGTTGCAAACAACTCGTTCCAACCCTCAGTTGATGGACCCTCCTATAGGCATTCCAGCTTCATTCGTGAAAATCAGTCCAGAACGCCAATCGCTTGTCCAAGGGTTGTTAACTTCTCAGACCCGCCTGTGTCGCACATGTATTCCCAGTCGCCTCCCGCAACTGGTGTGATGGATTGCAGAGGACAAACCAGCCATCCTGGAGTGCAGAGAATGGATAATTTTAGACACTCTCCAGGTACAATGGCGAATTCTTTTTGTGGCGTTGCTAGACCTGGGTTTGGAGCATCAGCTGGTGCAACAGGTTTTATGTACAACAGCCCGGACCCATGCGCAAGGCTTTTCTCCCAGAATCCATGTGTTACCCGGCCAAACATCGACAACTTTTGTTCCCAAGGATTTTATCCGCACTCACGTTCAGCCCCGTCGTCTAGCACGAGGATGGACCATTCTCTTGTTAATCCTATGGGTTCAGGCTACCGTTGTAACAATCGGTTTGCTGCTTGTGTTAGCTTCTGTCCAACTGACAGTGGTCCTTCTTCATCTTACGGGCATCAGAACCACCAAAACTTCAGCAATTGTCAGCAAGGTTTCAATGCTGATCACTCTTCAGGATCTGGTAGCCGTTTTTCTGGGATTGGAATCCATTCATCAGCAAACACAGGAACTGGTTATCATCCAACGATTGACTCTGCTGTTCTTAGTGTGGAAAACGCCGTTACAAGTGATAACAAACCAGAACTAATCGTGAGAGAATCGACAGAGAAAGAAGTTTTGGTGTTGGAATGGGTTAATAAATACTTGCCAGCGAAATTTGCCAGAAGGTACTATAAGTGTATTTTCAATTTCTGTCGATACTTCAATTGTCTTGGTGTTCATTTTAACAATGAATTTACTTTCTTATTGTACAGTCCAAGAATAGTAAAGATTAACAAAAGATACGCTGTGCATCGTAATTTTGGCCTTTCTATACAAGTTGGTGGTTACGTTCATGGATATGTCATGGATGTTTTTTACTGAAACTTTGATGCAAGAGCAATATGACAACACTGAACACTATGATCAGCGTCGACCAAGATTTTTAAAGTACATGATGAACCATGAAGCTGCGGTGCGTTTTTTAGCTTATTTAGTGCTGTATATTTATCTTGTTTTGTTTTCTTTTTTCTGTTTTCTCAATCATTTGTTTATTTATTTGTCAGACACTGTTCGCGACCGTTGATGCAGATGTTGAGAGGCTAAAAAAAGTGATCAGCGAGCCAATCATGCCTGCCAGGATGAATTTTTTTTCTGCTGTGAGTTCAATTATTCTGCAGTGCTGCCACTCTCCTGCTTTTGCGTGCTCTCTGTATTCATGCTTCTGTTTATTTTCAGGCTTATATTCCAGTTATAGAAGAGAAGTTTTGGGTCCTTATTGTTGCCAATTTTCAACGTCAATGTTTTGAGACGTACTGCCCCTACAACAACGCCCAAGATGTTGACAGAATTGCAGGAGTTGTAATTGCGAACTTCAAGCGCGCCCATCACGGGGCCTATCATTCTCACCCATTCAGTGCCCATAACATGCAGATTAAGCCTGTGCAAATCGTGACAGATGATTCTAATGAGTAGGATTTCTCATATTACATTTTTGTTGCTGAATTTTCCTTTTTACTTGTGCAGCATTTTGTGATGAATTTTACTTGCTTCTTCTTCCGCTATTTTTATACTCTGCTGAAACAGGAATGACGCTGACATTATTGTAATGGCGATTTTACGTTGCCATAATGGAGACTTCCCATATTTTATTAGAGCCGTAAGCTATCATTTTTTAACCTTCTGTCTCTCTCTCTTTTTCAATATTATAAATTGCTGATTAACATTTTTTGTGTGCAGAACAACGTAAAGAAGCTCCGTGAACAAATTGCCTACCACATGCTTACGTTCTCGCACAACACCTTTTGCCCGAGTGGTGTCAAGGACATTATTGCGAGACAATTGTAATGGAACAACAATCTGATTAACACTGAAGTGCTACTCTTTAAATAAATCTTCTTGTTACCGTTTTGTACTGTGGATGGTTTTGTAATGATAAGTTTTTGTAGTGACTGGGATGAAAGAAAACAGTGGGTTAGTATGGATTATAAGAATGCTCTTTTCTAATGTTTCGTGTTTGTGCTATCTCTGATGTTAAATGTCTACAACGTCTTAGTCTCCGCAGTACTATCATTCATACACCCACGTACAAACACTTGCAACCAACTGTACACAGTGAGAAAAATTGACGTACACTGAGATATTCATTTACGTACATGGAAAAATTAACGGTTGTACGTCCAACCTGTGTGCTGATGGAACCCACTGCGAGTGTGTTTACATGTTCTGTTTCAAATCGCGTGTGTACCCGACGAAACTCGATTGTAGGCACAACGTGGGGGCTATTAGGAGATGAGCTAATAGGTTTCCTGGTTGAACAAGCAAGGAATAATAGAAGTTTGATGTACGTAAATCCTGTGTGATGCTCTGCCAATGTGTTTACAGTTTGTACAGGCAATTCTGATGCACGTGTACACGCGCAGCTGACACCATGTACACCCGATGAGAAAACGTTGCACGCACTCAGAAATCTGCAGGACTGTGGTGACCTCCATGCAACCATTTTCACTCGCCAGTCACCACCAGTCGCCACCGGTCACCTCAATAGGTTATTTTTTGTAGGATCTCAATTGAACTGGTGAACAAGGTAATAACAATGGGTGAGTAACATAATGGGGGATAACAGATAGTTCACTTATCTACTGAATAATGCAGGAAGATATAAAGTACATCGGCACCTTTCAGGTGGAACAAATTCTGTCTGAAGGGGTGTACACAAAACAAAGTAGGACAACATAATTTCTTATTCGCAAACCTCTTCCATTCTTAAGAATCACATAACTAAATATCACTTTTAGAATCTCTTGAATGATCCAGATGAATAAACTTTGTTCTGTTACAGGATCCGTACTTATAAATTAACAAGTTCACTCTTGGGCACAAGACATTCACCATAGACATATATATATATATATAACAAGCTGACCTTGAACAGATATCAGATGTTTCCAGAAGAGCTTTACTCTTCATCAGACGAGACAACAATTACTTCATTCACTTTTCCAGGAAGAGAAGTCTCGATGTCGATGAACCAGCGGCGTGCATTGTTTCTTCGAGCCTGGTCGGTCACAAACGATTTCCTGGACTCAATGATGCCGAGGGGAAGCTCATTCTGGATGCTGGTGTCATGTCCTTCATTCACAGAGTTGCGGGGACGGCTGTCTTTTTCGATAGTGTCTTCTGAATCATCACTTGCAAACGCGGAACGACGGTCAGACATCCTCTGTGCTTGGGCGGCTGGGTCCTCATGTGTCCCAAGAGGAGCCAACGATTGAAAAAGAACTAGCTGTAGCAATTCAATCTCATCAAAATCATTGTCTGCCGGTGTGACCTCCTCTTCATCGACCAGAAATAAACCTGTTGCCACAGGCTGCAAACCATGCTCCTTGGGGTCTTCCACTTCCTCCTGATCCATGCAACCATCATCGACCACCTCTCCAACCACGGCGTCTTCTTCATCTTCAGTTTTCTTCTCAGAAATCTCCAGGTTTCCATCAAAGCCATGGACATCAGATGCGAATGTTGATTCACACTCAATTTCATGCTCCACCATGCTAGCCTCCTCCTCATCCAAGTCGATTGCGGCAACCTAGTTACCACGCTCTAAATCAGCCTCTACCGGCCCTTTCTGGATCAGATCTGACCTTGGATCCATGTCATGCTGGTCGCGTAGCGGAGCCTCATCAACAACCAGCACATGACGGCGGCGACGGTAATACCTCGTGGAAGCCGACAAATAAACCATCCTAAAGAAACTAGAGAAGCTTCTGAGTTTCTCGGGGACCCTCCTGGTTAGAGGAGCTCAAACGTACCGATGGTCCCGAGCGGCGTAACCGGCGGCTATGCGGCCAACCATGGCGACAAACCCGGCGGCTAAGCGGCCAAGCTCACTGACGGCAAAGGAGACGACTTGGAGAGGGCTGCGGTTAGGTCGTGTCTAGATTTGGTATATGTTGTTAACAGACAGGTAATAATATATTTAAGTATGCGAACTAGTAGTAATAGCAAAGAGGTCCTCTCTTGACAATATTTGTACTTTTTCCTCTATGCGATCTGTACATCACGGTCAGCTTGCTTTCGTACAAACCCCTATGATTGTGCTGTACAACCAGGATACCCATTCGCTGAACTACAAATAGCACAGTCGTCGTACGAACAACCTTTTGATCATTCTGAGTACATGCCTCATTCGTTTTCCATACAAGATTCTCATCCTACTTTGTACAAACTGAAATCTCCTTCGTAGGGACTAGCATTAGCACACAGGTTGAACGTCCAAACATTTTGCAACCTATTTTCACCTTCTTATTTGATTTCTTACAAACCACATAGCCTATACAGTACGACCTGGTTCCTCATTTGCTCAACTTCCATATGAACTTGTTCGTACAACGGTTTTGGTCCTAGTGTACATTCTGTCACTCGCGCTCGTACAAAGGTATAGGATCGCTCTGTACAACCATTTTCACTCGACAGTCGCCACCGGTCACCTCAATACAGTTATCACCGCCCACTCGGGATCCTGCGGCCCTCGAGCTGCGCCGTTTGGTGTGCACAGACAGGATCTCATCCGCTATAACTTAGTCGGAAAACTTGCCAAAAAAAAAGAAAAAAAAAGAAAGGAAAACCCCCAAACCCCCGATATATTCCCTGGCGTTCCTTCTTCCTCGCTGCCGATTCAGTTGGAAACCAGCTCTTCTTCTTTCTTCCTTGCTGCCGATTCAGTTGGAATCCAGCTCTTCTTCCTTCTTCCTCGCTGCCTATTCAGTTGGAAACCAGCTCTTCTTCCTTCTTCCTCGCTCGCGATTGAATCAGTTAGAGATACTCACGGATAGATTGGGAGTAGTTCCAACGACCACCCTCGCAATACGGCAACAACCTCCCCGTCCCGTTGGTTGATCCTCCCTCTATATATTCAGCTGCCCTGATCCCGTCGTTCCGCTCTCATCACCACCCTCGTCCCGATCAAAAAAAACCACGTGACGACCACCCTCGCCCCGCAAACAAAAACCCCGACGTTCCGCTCTCAGCACCGCCATGTCGAAGCGCAGGGCTGTAGATTCCGATGGGTGGCTATGTGGGAGGTACTTCAACGTTGGGGAGAACACCACGGACCCAAGGTACCGCCAGGATTGGGGATGGGGGAACCTTGATCCCGCAAGCGTTTGTAATATCACAAGCAGCATGGACATCATGTCTGCATGTCGCACCAGTCGTGCCTTTCCTGGCTTTCGCGAAGGGATGCGTCAAGACACGAACCATCCTTACAACATGCCGGGTCTCCTTCACATGGAAGATGGTGATGAACAGGCTTTTGAACCGTCGGTGAGTTCTCCCTCGGTTTTTTCAATGTTGGCATTCCTTCAATTTCTTTGCACAATCTGGAATAGGAGTGGTTTAGGTTAGGAGTTCATCTGAAGCTGTTTAATTCTGAGCCAATTCTATCTGAATCTGTAATACTAATATCCGATCTAGCTGCAGATTCTTGAATAGATCTACGTTTATTGAACTGCCCTAGTTTGTACCTTACGACATGCTTACTACCATTATACCTCAGATTGAATCTCTTTGATTGAGCATAGAATCGAGTAGTCTTTTTTTTTTTGCTTGTACAACCGCTCAGGTACGGTCGTTCATACTAGTTCACCTTGAGTGTACAACCTTAAAAACCCATAGTCTGCGTTACCAAAATCATAACAATGAACATCTGAGGTAGGATAGAACCTACAACCTTTTGATGTTTCCATGTACAATCTGGGAGGTGTGGTCGTACATATCGGTGCACTTAGGTTATACAACATGATAACCGAGTGATATATTACCATTAAGACTATCTGATAATGGCAATAATAAAAACCGAACTAGCTGTAGATTCTTGGATAGGTCTATGTTTGTTGAACAGCTATACAATATATCTTTCAGTTGCTTTCTTACTACCATTATAACACCCACAACCTAGTGTCTCTGAGATAGAGCATAGATGCGAACACGTGCAATTTTGGCCTGCCTTGTTCAACCGATCAGGTCTGGTCATACATACAATAATATCTTGTTTTTTCAACCTGAATAACTCACAGTCTGTGTTGCCAGTAAACGTAACAATGATCATCTTTGTTATGATTTATCGTACAATTTCTTGTTAACTCCACGTACAAACTGAGAGATGTCGACGTACAGATCGTTACACTTATGCTGTACAAAAAAGAAGAACGTGTGATATATTACCATCAAGACTATCTGATCGTTACAACCTGTAAACCCTCTGCTGACACTCAATTAGATAATTCTTTTTACCCCAGATGTAGTTTGAGATTGTTGCAATATTTTTTATTTCCATATACAACCGGACACTATTGTTTGTACTGACCAATATATATGATTTGTGCCACCAGTACAGCCTAGGCTATAACAAATTTTATGCTGTTAAATTGTTGACATACAGACCGTTGTTTATGATCATCTGCTGTTAAATTAACAAATTTGAACTTAAATCTTGTAGGACGAGATAAGCACTAAAATTATGATCTTGGACAAGGGCGATGTCCCGGCGTTGGTTCGCGTGCACGAGGGAGCTGGCAGACAGTACTGGGTCGGGGGAGTTGAAGAGTGGATGATGATGATTAATGTTGCAGATCCTTGCAGCTGGGTTCTGTCAAACGTATACAGAGCAATTAAGTTCAGAATGCCATCGTTAGATGTGTCCGGCTTATCTCATTACAGAGGTTGGCTGGCAAACGACCCATTCACTTTCATCTACAATGGGGCAAAAATAGTGCTCCAAAAGGTTCAGTTCCCTCGAAGGCCCTACCAGATCAACGATGAGTGGCGCTGTGATGCGATAGCTGTGTTTGACAAAGCCATCGCAATCATCTGCTGGCCGGAAGACAAGGCATGGACATTCCTGCCCCACACAGACCTACGTCCATCGACGTACGTGGATGCCGTGGGTGGTTACCCAACCTCGGATTACCGGAGCTTTGGCCGCGTATACGCGGTAACTAAACCCCATGGCAATGTGTATGTCTGGGAACCGTTCGTATGGGGTAAGTCTAGATAAAAACTTCAGAGTTATATGTATTGCTTATATGAGTATATTTTAATTTACTGTTTAATTTGCTGCTGAGATTCATTTTTACTGTTGTTGTGTATATCAGTCAATATTTTTCCTTTAATAGCAACTAACTCAGAGTAAACTCATAGGTACGCACGCAGCGCCGCAACTCATCCAGCCCCCAACAGTTGAAGACGCAGCCGAAGGAGGCCCTGCTTCTCGAAACTGGTTCCTGGTACAAGATCGATTTGATCTTCTGTGGATCCAGATCAGTGGCTCTTCAGCGACGTCTCGCGGACCATCGAATGTTATGGGGAGAAGATTATACTCTTACCCAGACCGCCGATGCGACGTTTTCAAGCGGGATGCAAATGAGTACCACAATGACGCTGTTGCAGTTGAGTGGTCAAGAATAGGCAGCTTCGATGGCCTTGCTCTATTTGTGGGTGTCAACACTCCATTTTTCTTAAAGCCCCCTGACTCTGCTATTGCTGCTGTTGCCGCCGAGGAAGCAGAAGCTGCTGCTGCTGCTGTTGCCGCCGAGGCTGCTGCTGCTGTTGCTGGTGGTGGTGATGAAGTAGGAGAAGAGCCTGTTGGTGCTGCTGCTGGTGATGGTGATGAAGAAGGAGAAGGGCCTGCTGGTGCTGTTGCTGCTGATGGTGATGATGCTGGAGCTGAGGATGGAGAAGTTCAGGATGGTGAGGCTGCTGGTGATGATGATGAACAGCCTCCTGGGGGTGAAGATGAACAACCTGCTGTTGTTGAAGAGGTTCCCCAAAAGGAGCCAGATTTCAGGTCTGACTGCTTGTATGCTTCTCATCCAAGCGTGTTTGACTTCGACCCTCAGCAAGAACCAACCTGGAGC
Organism: Poa annua; assembly: GCA_026929855.1. Lineage (NCBI taxonomy): Eukaryota > Viridiplantae > Streptophyta > Magnoliopsida > Poales > Poaceae > Poa > Poa annua. The sequence continues at coordinate 39,672,808 of CM049429.1, read as the reverse complement.
CGCATGCACGTCCGTGGGGGGGCTGCAATTGGAGGATCGCTGGACATAAGGAGATATCACGGAGATGAAATTAGAGGCGAGGCACCAATGTGGTTCGTTCCATCGCTGCCACCCAGTCCTAACTGATGCAGCCTGGACCCCAATTTGCCACTTCCATCTATCTAGCTTATCGTATCAGTGTGTGAAACTATTTCTCTTTAAATTTTATTGAGTGATTTGTTTAAGACAATGTTTATGTTAATTATGCGTGTGGTGATGGTTTTTATAATTTGGTTGTTTATGTTTTTTTCAATTTTATGTTATGGGTCAGTGAGAATGCCATTTTTTCCCTTATACTGCCTTCTAAACAATTACTCCCTCTGTCCTCAAAATAATTGTCTCAATGTTTATGTTTATGTAGTTACTGGAATGAAAGAACAGTGAGTTAGTATGGATTAAAAGAATGCACTATCTAATGTTTCGAGTTTGTGTTATCACTGTTGCTAAACGTCTACAACGACTTAGCCTCTGCAGTACTGTCATTTCAATCACCCACGTACAAATACATATAACCAACTGTACACGGTGAGAAAAATGGCCGTACGCGGAGATATACAACTGTACGCGGAGATGTTCATGGAAATATTATCGGATGAGGGTGTACATGTATAATATAGACCATTATCGATTTCCTGTACAACCCCAACATGTGTGTCCGAACAAGTATGAACATCTATCAAGTACAACACTATACTGCCCTGGGGTGCACCCCCCCCCCCCTCATACTTAGAACACCCAAGATATATTCCTTGTACACCACCTAGCGATGGCCATACGATCCACGCGCACTTTTCTGTACAACCCGGAAAACGTATGTCCGATTGAAAATTTCGTACGACAACTCTCTTTCTTCCTGTACGACGAGATCAAGCGTGTTCGTACTGGAAGGTCCGATCATCATGCACATCATTTTCCTATCCTGGGGATAGCACTCGCTTTTTCTTCCTGTACAACACCCTCATGCGACAGTACAACCATGATCGAAAACCTATACATCCCTATCGTGCGAGATTGTACAGGTAGGTGCATCTATCCTGTACAACTCTTTCCTATCCTGGGGATAGCAGCCGCTTTTTCTTCCTGTACAACACCCTTTTTGGGGTCCGTACAAGCAAGTTCGTCTATACTGTGCAACCCTTTCCTGACCTGGGGATAGCATTCCCCTCTTTCTTCGTTCACCCATCGAATTTTTCCTGTACAACCATTTAGCGGTGACCGTACGATCCTCGCGCATTGACATGTACAATCCAAATGAAATATCGCCGAATCAGAGATTCGTACAACCATGATCGAAATGCTGTACAGTCTTATAGTGCGAGAATGTACAGGAAGGTGCGTCTATCCTGTACAACTCTTTCCTAACCTGGGGATAGCACCCGTTTTTTCTTCCTGTACAACACCCTTTTTTGGGTCCGTACAAGCAAGATCGTCTATACTGTGCAACTCTTACCTGAGCGGGTGCTGACCTGGGGATAGCATTCCCCTCTTTCTTCGAACACCAATGGAACTTTTCCTGTACAACCACTTAGCGGTGGCCGTACGATCCTCGCGCATTGACTTGTACAACCCGATTCAAATATCACCGAATCAAAGATTCGTACAACCATGATCGAAATCGCGTACAGCCCTAACGTTCTAGATCGTACAGGAAGGTGCGTCTATCCTGTACAACTCTTTGCTGACCGACCTGGGGTTAGCACCCGCTATTTCTTCCTGTACAACACCCTTATTAGGGTCCGTACAAGCAAGTTCTTCTATACTGTACAACTATTTCCTGACCTGGGGATAGCATTCACCTCTTTCTTCGAACAACGTTGGAATATTTCGTGTACAAACACTTAGCGGTGGCCGTACGATCCTCTCGCTTTGACTTGTACAACCCGAATCAAATATCGCAGAATCAAAGATTCGTACAACCATTATCGAAATCCTGTACAACCCTATCGTGCGAGATCGTACAGAAAGGTGCGTCTATCCTTTACAACTATTTGCTGACCTGGGGTTAGCACCCGCTATTTCTTCCTGTACAACACCATTATTTGGGTCCGTACAAGCAAGCTATTCTATACTGTACAACTTTGTCCTGACCTGGGGATAGCATTCCCCTCTTTCTTCGAACACCAATGGAATTTTTCCTGTACAACCACTTAGCGGTGACCGTACGATCATCGCGCATTGACATGTACAACCCGAATCACATATCGCCGAATTAAAGATTCCTACAAGCATGATCGAAATCACGTACAGCCCTAACGTTCTATATCGTACAGAAAGGTGCGTTTATCCTGTACAACTCTTTGCCAGACTGCCCCACCACGCACCCTCTCCATCACGCCCGGGTGCCTTGCTTATTTTGAAAACTCGAAGAGGGAAACTACTCAATAGAAGCAAAGGGGACTGGTTCATCGGAGGAACAGCTGCGCGCCATCTGAACCGACGCCACCATCTCTGTCGACGCCGACCCATCTCCGTCGTCGCCGAAGCCGCCATCTCCGTTGCCGCCGTCCTCACTATACCCGACGGCGCCCTCGTCGCCAACCCGGCCGCCACAAATCTCCGTCGCCTTTGCCTACCCCGCCGCAGCCATCTCCGTCGCCGCCAACTCGGTCGCCAACTCCGACGGCGCGGTCGTCGTGATCTCCGTCGCCACCGTCGTCACCAACTCCGACACCGGCAACCCCGTCGCCGCCATTTCGCCTCCAACTCCGTCACCTTCGTCACGGCTTCTTAATCTTCAACATCATCGGGGACATCGGGGAAATCGGAGCCGAAAAGAGGTGGAGGAGTCAATCGGAGCCGTGAGGAGGAGAAGAAGGCTGTTGCCGGATGTCTTCCTCCAAGGAAAAAACAGGTGAAGACAACCCTTGTTCTTAACCCTTCCGAAACCCTAGATAAATTGATAGTTAATCCGGGGTTTACCATCTAGGGAAAATTGGTGCCTCCACCATTACGCCGCCTGGTGCCGTTTGACTGTCATCGACTCGTCGGAGCCGTCCAGGACTCCAGGTGTGACCGATTTCGTCCCCGCTGGGCGCCCAGCGCCGTGCGCGTATTCCTTGTGCCTTCTAGCGTAAACGCTAGGATGAATGAACAGGCATTAGATACATGGTCTATTCTTCTAGTATTGTGACTGGGATCAATGCATGCCTAGTCTTGACGGCTTCTATAGTGTCTAAGCTTAAAGCTTCTACGGAGTATTGTTGTACGATCTATCCAATTAAGGTGTACGTGATGGATGAACCAGCAGCAGCGTAAACGCAGAGGGGCGTGTTTTGGTTCAGCGTGCCTGTTGATCTGCTGCTCCAGGAGGCGGCGCGTGAGCTGACACAGCGTCGTCGCGTGAATTGATCCGGACGCGCTGGTGAGATGCGCAGGTAAGCCGTACGCGTGAGATTGAATGGATGACTCAGGGGTTGGTGCGCACACATGATATCTGATCGAACTAACTTTTTTAGGTGATCTCTAATTGATCAGGGGCTGGTATAATTTGACTTTTAGATCCCTATTCGGTATTTGTTTTGCTTTTCATTATGTATTGGGTATTTTACTAATGTACACTCAACTTTAGATACATAATCTAAGGTCAGTCAAGTTTTGGGTAAATAACCAATTTTCCCTACCATCTTTTTTCAGGTGATTTTGCAAATTCCCCGACTAGTCAGAAGATTGCTGAAACAATTCGTGATTTGAAGTCTTTTGAGGCTCAGGATGATTCCCCATCAGGAAAAAAACCTGAAATGGTTTACAAACGGTCTAAAACTCGGAAGTCTGCAGACAATAAAATGTTGCAGGGAGGGACCAAGAAAATAAGAAAGGCTGCTGCAGATGATGGGGAAAAAGGAAAATCAGATAAGAGAATTCTCAGGAGTTCGCCAGCCAGATCCAAGGCAGTAACTACTGGAAGAAATGGGGAAGATGAACATAAAAGGGATAAACAAATAGAAGAAGAACAAGATAAGGATGAAGAGAAAGGAGAGGAAGAGGACAAGGAAGAAGAGGGGAAGCAAGATGAAGTAGACAACAACTATGCTGCCGAAAATGATGAAGAATCCCCACACGGAAAGAATAGCCAGATTGTGCTTCATGACTCTCAGACTGCTAGTCCTCGAGTGGCTGCAAATCCAATGAGACCCAAAGCGTCAAGGAAAAAACTAGTCCTAGTGGATGAGGAAAACCAGTCTCCTTATGATTTCCAGAGCCAGCAATCGGTTTCAGTGGTAAAGAAAGCATTTGAACACTTAGAAAAGGTTCCAGCATGGTTAGAGAGTGTCAATGCTGCAGGGTTCCAGCATGGGATTCTGCATGAAGAATCTCAACACCCATACAATGACAATGGAGTTTGGCAACAACAAAGAGATAGAGGTTAACCGGTTCAATATTCACTTGTTGACTGGACTGCCAAATGGGGACCAGACAGCCCCAAGACCGACAAGAAAAAGGGCGTAAGTTAAAGAAGAAGTTGTGAAGTTGAAGAGTGAACTTCAGATAACGATGGGGAATAAGGGTGAGATTACAATAAAGTCCCTTCTAGAAAAGCTGGGTACGTTGGTAGACGATGAACTGAAAGCACCTGAGCCTGGGAGGCAGAACACTGCTCTGAAAGTATTCTACCTAATCTTCTTCAACAAGATATTATGCCCCGGATCTTCAGCACGCCTGATGAGAGAACTTGGACTGATTGAGGGTCTGCAGTTCGATAAAATGATACAAATGGACTACTGCCAAATTGTTGTGGACGAGATTCAAAGAGCAGCGGAGGAATGGCAAAACAATACAAAAAGGACCAAGTGGACGTATCTAGAAGGCTTCACCCTTGGACCAATGCTGATGTACTTAGATTCGCTGATATGTGACAACCTAGCCGAAATGACTACTAGATCTCCTAGAATATCCTATCTGAAAACAGCTAATCTAGAGAGAATTGCACAGCTTGATTGCAGAAAGGATGAAGATGGGATTCAATTTGGCAATCTTAAAGTGAGTATTCCTTCTCCTACTTCTTTGTCAGATTGTAGTTCATTTACTTCTCCTTTACGATCCCTTTTTTGTGACAACTTTTTTTGGACTGACAAAGAAAATAACTGGATTTTCAGGCCTGGAAAGCACAGGCACAGCGAGTATTCAAAACTTACAAAGATCATGAGGCAGCAGAAAAAGAAGCTAGAAAATACAAGGCCTTAGCCATCTTTCGTGCTACAGATGGGGATTCTTCAACCCAAGTAGTGCCCCTGGGATCAAGGAAGAGGAAATTGGTTGATGGTGACCAAGAATGCAAAGAGGATGTACTGGGAAGGATTGAACAAAATTTGCAGGAGGTGGTTCGACTGGCAGAAATAATACCAACATCTGGTGAAATCATAGGAGACAACAACAAAAAACCTAAGGATGCATTTGCTCAAGATGTCCTTAGGGAAGAGAGAAGTATAAAAACATTTATAAGCCAGACAAGCAATCTCATTGAGATGCTTCGCAACTTTGCCAAAGACCAGGAGTACACAGTGAATGAAAACATGGCTGTGCCGTCTCACAATACAACAAAACAAGTGCGGTTTGATCAGGAAACCGCAGGTTGTTCCAACCAAGACGAGCACAGAAATGAAAAGAAGAACAAGAAAAAGAAAAAGTTGAAGAAACAGCCACCTGCTAAAAAAATTGACGAACAAGTGGTCGATCCATCGTCAGCGGTTCAAGAGACAGAAACACTGACAGGCAAACCAGTAGAAATTTTAGGTGAAAATGTTTGACCGGCTAAATTTTAAATGGCCACTGAACAATTGCGACAATGATTTGATTGATTCAATTGTCGTTGATTCTTATTTTTCAGGAACAAGCAAATCAAATCCCACAACTGGAGAAAGAGCTGACGAACTTAAAGTGAGTGATTGGGTGACTACTTCTGGTGAGGTAATATTCTCCCACAAATATCCGTATTTATTTATGCCGTAGGATCGAACCAGCATCTGAGCTTGATCAACAAGCCTTGCGTTCTCGGTCTACCAGATGGGTGTTCTCTGTTTATTCTATCGCAAGTTCATCATGTTTATACTTTTTTGTAGGATAAAGCAGACGAGACCCAATGTCAGCTAAAGGAAGGAGAAGCACAAAATCAACCTAAGGATGCAACTCCTGCTAAACAGTTACTCGAAGAACAAGATCATCGCTCTCCGGAGAAAGATGATGAGACAACTCCTGCTAAGGATGGTGACGGAGAAAACACGTTGGACAATAAAACTGCTGATCTAGAGGAGAATCAACAACAGGATCAAGATCCTAAAAACAAGACAGGCAAGAACAAATAGAATCAAAATTTTATTTCTATAATCTCAGAATTACTAAATAGCTAATATAAAGTTCTTTTGATTTCTTATACAACAGACGCCGAGAATCTGAAATTTGCGGACAGTGTAATTGTCTATCCACAAGAGGACGACGAACATGATCAACAAAAACAAATAGGTAACAAACTACTGCACATAAATGAATATAAAAACAGACCAGTATAGTCCATCAAATATTTAGTTGCATCTTTCTTTTCAATTTCCATTCAAGGCCGTGGGAAAGAAAATACAGGAGAATTAAGGGCAAGCATTGAAAGCGAAAATAATACCAAAGAACAAAAAAGGAATCAGGTGAGATGTTCTTTTTCAATTTTATTTATGCTTTTTACATAAAAAATAAAAAACAAACTGTCGTCTCAATTCCATTACGTCAAAATTTAATCCAGGAAACAACCGGACAGATAGCAGAGGATCCACAAGAAAGAGGACAAGAAAGTGACAATCCTCAACCGGAAAAACCAGAAGAACCCAACTCATCGAGGGAAATACAACAGGTGGAAGAACAACAAGTAGAAAAGGCCCTACCAAGTCCTTTCGAAGACATAGGCAAGTAGAACTATGTTTTTTAAAACCATGGGCCATGCAGACAACAAGAAAATCGAGGGATCATGTATATTTCTCATGCTGTACTGGAAATGTACTTCATGGGAGGTTGCAATCTTTCCTGCCATTCGCATTTTGTAGTCCTTTTACTCAAGGACAACATCTATAAATAAAGAGAAGACTTTTGAGCAGCCAAGTTTTGGCCACTCTCAAACTACATTTTTCCCCAATTATTCATGGTGGATTGAAGACAAAAAAGGAAAGTCCATGTATCTCATATCTGCTGCACTGATTTTAAGCTCATATTTGTTCAAACTTAATTATCACTTGATTGAATCTATGAATTTCTTATCGCCGGTGCACTGGATTTGTTCTATTGTAGGTACTAGGGAACCTGAAGAAGATTCTGGAGAAAAAAGGAAAGAAGAACGTGTAGTCGAAGAAATGGAAATATTGCTGGGAGTGATAGAGAAGCTGCATAGCGATATTTGCACAGAACATCATACAAAAGAAAAAAATGTAAGCAAACAACCAAAAAATTTAACCGAGGTACATGTTAGGGATAAATGCATTTGATTTTTTTACCGATTGTTTTGATTAAATACAACAGGGAGGAAACATTTGTCGTGCATGGCGACGAAGTAAATGGAGAAACCATAGTGAATCTTGGTACTCTTGCAAGATCATTTAAAGATCTATCTGGTCTTGATTCTCGTGTAGCAAACATAATAATTGAAAGAATCCGAGAAGAAGCACAAGAAACAAAAACTCTGATAGTTCCACTGTTCACGCTTGTGAGTACAATTATCTGCATCAGTTTAATTATGATTTAAACTTCATCATAGTATGAGAAAAAAATGATCGCACTTAAATTTCCTCACATGAGAGTAACAAAGAGAGTGGATTTGACAAAGAAAGCTCTGAAACGACTACTCAAAGCGATGGATCCAAACAACCCAGACCGTTTTCTGAAGGGATACAATTTGGTACGATAATTTTACATCAATGATCTGTTTTTTTCCTCTGATTTTTTAATGTTGTTTTGCTCCTGGAATGGATAATAAGATTTACTGGAATGCTGATTATTCACAGATAAAGATCCCTTGCATGGATGAGCCTGATAAAGTGGGAGAAATTGCCCATTTCTTCACGATAACGTTGAACGTAAAGAGAAAAAGATTCGAACTACTGGATTCCTTAGGAGGAAAAAGATACGAGCTGTTCTTCTAAAGAATGGTGGGAGTTCTAAAGGAACTATGGAGACTTGCAGTAAAGGAAAGCGGCAACGAGCTATCGCCGCCAAGCATAAACGACTTTAAGTGCTACAAGATTTATGTTCCCAACCAAGGAGAGACGTAAGAGTCTTAAAAAAACAAAAAAATTATTTAACAACAGAAAACAAAGTTGGATACCATTGATTGGCAGCTTTTTTAATCTGGATGTTTAATGCAGGTTAAATTGTGGATTTCACATGGTCTTAATCTTAATGCACTGGACTGGGAGATCGTTGGTCAAGTTTGACAGTTCGGATATTCTCCAAGTCAGAAAAAAATACTACACATACTCATGACATGGCAAACTTTGAAGATAGACTTCAGCCTGATTGGTTATAACAAAGGTAAATTGAGTTGTTAATGATCATGCTTCGTTCGCTTACTATATTTCATTCCCTAACACCATATGATATGTCCTTTTCTTTGAAGCAAAAACTATATAGATAGCAAGGATTTATACCCTCTATCTAATCTACTTTTTATGTATATTAGTGGAAATACATTGCACTGGGCTCCTTCTTAAATCATGGTGGAGTGGATAAGTAAAATATAACTAAAATAATGTCATGGAGATATGTACAATCACGCATGAGGGGGTTGTACAGGAATACGATAATTGTCGTACGAAAATTTTGATAATGAAAGAAAAATTATTCGGAGGGAGCGAGGAACGTACGGCCACCTCTAAGTGCAAGTACAGGGAAGTGAAAATAGTGGTTCGAAGGAGGGGGGAACTCGCATGAGGGGGGATGTACAGGAAGAAATATAGAGGTCGTACGAAAATTTAAATCGGAGATATGTTATTTCGGATTGAACAGGACAGGGCGCGTAGGACGTACGGCCAACGCTAAGTGGTTGAACAGGAAAGCTAAAAATGGGTCAACGAACGAGGGGGAGCTACCACCCAGGACAGGAAAGGGTTGTACAATATAGACGAACAAGCTTGCACGGTCCCGCAAGAGGGGTTTGAACAGGAGAACGAACACGTGTGCTTTATGATAGTTCAGCTGTTAATTGCTGAAGTTTTATAATATTTTGATTGATAATTGCTACCTCCCCCTCCCACAATATAAGCTGTTGTGCTTATGATAGTTCCCCTGAACTCTCCCTGCCCTACAATATATTGTCTATATAGTATGGTATATATCTCATTTCGACAAAATAAATTAAAACCAATTTTCTATTATCCTCATTTGTTCTTAGATAAATACTCAAAAATTCCCTTACAATAACAAATCCAATATGAATGCAAATATGAATCCTGGTGACACTAACAGTTTTTTTTTTATAATTCCTGACAACCCTAATTTCAATTGTGTAGATTACTTGCACAAGTTTTCAGAATTAAGTCGTCTGCTCCCAGACATGAAGATCCATCCAGAAGCAAAGTTAATGGAGGAGATTGAAAAAACCCCTCAAATAAGCATAAGAGAAAGGACGAGTACAGACAACTATGTCCTTCACAAACAAATGCAACACAAGGTAGTTGTGGTGATTGATCAAGCTGGCATCGAAGATAACAGGCAGAAGCAACTGAGCATGGAGTACAGGAGGACAAAAAGGAGAGAAGAGGATGGACCTCAGAAAGAAGTTACCGAAAAAGAAGAACCGAAGAAACCAGATAAACAAGCGACAACGAGAAGAGAAACCCCACAGATGCAGCTCCTCCCTGCCCCTAACTACGCAGTTCCAACGGAAAATCAACAACCTGGAGGTTACGCAGTAACACCTGATCGTTATAGGGCTCTTCAGCAGATATCCGAAGACTCGCAGTCCCAGAGGTTCAGAAAAGGAAGAAAGGTGTTAACTCTACAGACATTCTGTCAGGCGTGAGGCCGATTGCACCTGCAAACAAGGTCTGCCAGGAAGTTGCTTAATATCGTCCACTCGTATTTAAAAATAGCAACCTAGCAAAGAAGGTGATGGATGTCATATTCGGACATGAGACAAGAGCAAAGATTGCAGGGTGAGAAGTTTGAATTGAAAAAACTGCCTAAAAAACTACTACTATAAACGTATGCTATGAAAACTAACAACACTGACCGTTTTGCAGAGAACTCCTGTTCGAAGCAAAACATCTTAAATTCCCTGAAAAGGGTCTCACGTTTTCTCTGAATGGCCACCACATCCAAGATTTGTTCGGTCCTAGCAGTTGCATCGAATGTCAGGTGATGGATTACATCATTGATGACTAGAACAGAACATCCGAACTATACGGGACAGGAGAACGCATTATGCTGACACCGGATTTTATAAAGGTAAGACCTCGTTACCATGGAAAACAACCAAACTGAAAATTTCACAGATAATTGTTTATAGAATGAAACAGAATATCTCACTAGAAAACTTATCTCCACAGGATGTGATTCAAGTTTTTGAATCGACAGCAGATTGGTAGAAATGGAGAGACAAAAAGCAGAAATGAAATCTGGCAAAGTTCAAACAAAGGAGGAGATGGTAAAGGGATTTGACCTGGACAATGCAATGAAAATGTTTGACAGACACGTAAGAAGGAACAAAAGCTTGCTTCAAGCAAAATTGGTAATTTTTCTGATCAATGATTTTTTCCCGTAATCTTGTCAGTCGTTGTACAATAAGAACTATCGTGGACTACCTAGTTGAACAGAAGATAACTCGATCCTGAACCACTATAAACCGTAATATTGAACGTCGTGGGATCGCATTAGCAATCGTGCTTGTTCAGATTTGCCGTGGGATTCACCAGTTCAGATAAACCAGTTCAAGTGGTACCTCTGTATTGTACAACATGATAAGCCATTCATGCACTACTCTCCTACCACTACATGCACATAAACTTTTAATGAACCTACTACTACTCCGATAGCCTGTACAACTACTCTTCCTGGTTGAACAACAGGTATTGGGTTCCCGTACAACAATCGTCTAAACTACTGCGTCAGTAAAATATTTTGCACTGCTATTTTCTTTGTATATGTACACCAGGTCCGGTGAACCTGTATAACCTGACTCTTTTAATTTGTACGCCCTATGATATGCCTTTCTGGTCTTGATAACCAACACTTACAACTCTATATTTGTACTCATAACAGATACTTCTACCTTATTTCAAATGCAACCATTACTGCCTGTACATAATGAATAGATACAAAAAGTCAGTTCAAGTAATTGACTCAAGGAAATACAAACCTAGGGATGTGCGCTCATACAACTCCTTCAACTATGAACTAATGAAGATTGTAAGTTCTGAACTCTCACATATTATTATTTTCAACTACATGATTATTATTTCTGTTTAAAAAAGTATTGATGAAATGAGCTCAAATTATATTAAAACAGATGTGCAGAATGGAACTAGTACTAAAGGAAAAGTACGGAGAGTCTGCATACAAAGCAAGCAAACAGCCAGATTGGGTTCAACTGGCTAAAAAAAACAGAGGATCAAAGTCCCTTGCCAAGGGGTCAGCGAGTGTGGCTTCTACATGCTATGGTACGCCTACCATTTTGATGGACATCAAATGATTTACGACAAACCAGAGAACAGGATGAAATACAAAAAAATTGTGGACGAAGATGTAAGCAAGCTCGGTTGCAATGTTATTTTTAATTTGAACAACAATAAATCTGAACTCATGTTTTTGTGATCTTACAGCCAAACTCAAATGAATGGAAGGCGGAGTACTTGTACACCATGTTGTTCAGCTCGCACAACATGGCACAATTGCCAAAAGAGATCGAGGAATTTGCTCCACCGGACTACAGGAGTAAGAGTTGACAATCTATAAAATAAATCTTTATTTTTTGCCTAGCAACCAAGATTAACTATTCAGCAGACTTATTAATAATGGACTAATAACATAAGCACTGTTTTGTTTCCAGAACACATCAAAATAATCAGGAATGACAGTGAAGACACAGGACCATCAGAAAGAAATGAAGCTGGGACTCGGAATTCGTAGAGAACATGGATTGCCAATCTCAGATATGTCTTTAGAGAACATATTATAGTCATACATGTATAATATAGACCATTATCGATTTCCTGTACAACCCCAACATGTGTGTCCGAACAAGTATGAACATCTATCAAGTACAACACTATACTGCCCTGGGATGCACCCCCCTCATACTTAGAACACCCAAGATATATTCCTTGTACACCACCTAGCGATGGCCGTACGATCCACGCGCACTTTTCTGTACAACCCGGAAAACGTATGTCCGATTCAAAATTTTGTACGACAACTCTCTTTCTTCCTGTACGACAAGATCAAGCGTGTTCGTACTGGAAGGTCCGACCATCATGCACATCGTTTTCCTATCCTGTGGATAGCACTCGCTTTTTCTTCCTGTACAACACCCTTATGCGACAGTACAACCATGATCGAAAACATGTACATCCCTATCGTGCGAGATTGTACAGGTAGGTGCATCTGTCCTGTACAACTCTTTCCTATCCTGGGGATAGCAGCCGCTTTTTCTTCCTGTACAACACCCTTTTTTGGGTCCGTACAAGCAAGTTCGTCTATACTGTGCAACCATTTCCTGACCTGGGGATAGCATTCCCCTCTTTCTTCGTTCACCCATGGAATTTTTCCTGTACAACCATTTAGCGGTGACCGTACGATCCTCGCGCATTGACATGTACAACCCGAATGAAATATCGCCGAATCAGAGATTCGTACAACCATGATCGAAATCCTGTACAGCCTTATAGTGCGAGAACGTACAGGAAGGTGCGTCTATCCTGTACAACTCTTTCCTAACCTGGGGATAGCACCCGTTTTTTCTTCCTGTACAACACCCTTTTTTTGGGTCCGTACAAGCAAGATCGTCTATACTGTGCAACTCTTACCTGAGCGGGTGCTGACCTGGGGATAACATTTCCCTCCTTCTTCGAACACCATTGGAATTTTTCCTGTACAACCACTTAGCGGTGTCCGTACGATCCTCGCGCATATGACATGTACAACCCGAATCAAATATCGCAGAATCAAAGATTCGTACAACCATGATCGAAATCCTGTACAGCACTTTCGAGCGAGATCGTACAGAAAGGTGCGTCTATCCTGTACAACTCTTTGCTGACCTGGGGTTAGCACCCGCTTTTTCTTCCTGTACAACACCCTTATTAGGGTCCGTACAAGCAAGTTCTTCTATACTGTACAACTTTTTCCTGACCTGGGGATAGCATTCACCTCTTTCTTCGAACAACATTGGAATTTTTCCTGTACAACCACTTAGCGATGGCCGTACGATCCTCGCGCATTGACTTGTACAACCCGAATAAAATATCGCAGAATCAAAGATTCGTACAACCATTATCGAAAACCTGTACAGCCCTATCGTGCGAGATCGTATAGAAAGGTGCGTGTATCCTTTACAACTATTTGCTGACCTGGGGTTAGCACCCGCTATTTCTTCCTGTACAACACCATTATTTGGGTCCGTACAAGCAAGCTATTCTATACTGTACAAGTTTTTCCTGACCTGGGGATAGCATTCCCTCTTTCTTCGAACACCAATGGAATTTTTCTTGTACAACCCCTTAGAGGTGACCGTACGATCCTCGCGCATTGACATGTATAACCCGAATCACATATCGCCGAATCAAAGTTTCGTACAACCATGAACGAAATCCTGTACAGACCTATCATGCGAGATCGTACAGGAAGGAGCGTCTATCCTGTACAACTCTGACCTTACCTTGGGGTCACTGATTAGTGGGGCCTGATAAATTGGGGGACCACCTGACTAAACTAACCACCACCATTTCGCAACCTCTGCCGTCTCTCTCCCACGCAGCGCACAACTCCAGGAGCCGAGCAGTCGAGGTTCATCTGGGACCTCCCTTCCGCATCGCCGCCACCTAGATCTATCCTCCCGCATCGCCGCCGCCTACAACTAGGCAGCAACGCCGCCGAGATAACCAGAGTTTTGGCTCGGTCTTTCGGAACTCGGAGATCCCTGGGGGCAACGCCGCAACGCCACGGGATCAAGCAGCGGGCGCATCAAAATCCACCGCCTGCAACAACTCCGAACAAATTCAAATCGAACCAGCACATCGGAAAGGACGGACTACACAGCAACAAGCAGGAGCAACAATTCAGAGGTTAGTTTTCTTTAACGCATTTGCAACTTTAAATCTCTGCCACTCAAACAAATAAACAAAGCAATGATCTGGTCGCTAGGGTTGGAAGAAATTTTCCACCAATTCTCAACAAGCCAGGAAGAAAAATTAAGGAAATAACCGCCCAAATAGTTTTCAAATAATTTGAAATCCAGGAGATCCTGAAAGTACCACAAGTTGGACAAAAATTTCAAGACGGGTTGAACAACACTTATATGATGATTTTTCATATATGTGAAATATTATATACTATGTACAAATAGGAATCTGAGTAATACTTTTCCTGTTTTTAGATTTCGATGTCTAACTGCTGGCTAAACAATGTTGCAGAGCAAATATATGGACCCTAATCGCACAACAGTTAGCGACGAAGATGAGAAAACCATTTCAGTGGAACCACTGAATGTTTTACCTCCGGATAGTTCCAATGACTCAACAGGCCCAAAAAACGAGCCTCATGCATCGATGAGGGGGAGCGGAAGGAAAAGAAAGCCAGAAAAACAAGATACAGAAGCAACTACTGAGAACACACATGATCAATTGGAACAGAAAACCACAGGGCAAAGAGTCTGGAAAAAGACCAAGAAATATGCTAACCGGAAAGATCTTGGCGAGCGCAGGAGCCCTAGATTTAAAAATACTGCCAAAAGTACTAATTATGTACACCTGAATCCCTCAGAGGAGGAAGAAGATGAAAGTAGCCAGCAAGAAGATTCTAGAGATAGTAATTTTCAAGGGGGGCGCGGGAAAAGAGGATGAAGAGGACACAAGTAGCCAGCAACAAGATTGTAGTGATAGTAGCGATGACAACAATAAGAAGGAAAACAATAACATCCTAAGGGTACAATAACACTTTACTCTTAATGTGCTGAATAAACTTACAATACTTATTTTATATGGAATTAAATGCTCATAATAAATGCAGGGGAAAAGAGTGAAAGGAGAAAAGAGGAGGGAGGGCAAAAAACTCAAGAAAAAGGATTCAACGAGGAGAAGAGGAGCAAAAAAGCTGAAAAGAAGCTTGAGAGATACAACTATCAGATGCTCTCTGACAGAGTTCTACAAATGCGTAGATTTGTTGGATGAAGAACGACACATAAGAAGGCTACGGATGCAGGACTTGGACCATTCCTAGATGGAAAAGTGAAAGAAAACATTGATCGGCAGCTAGCTTATCGAATCATGGAAAAATTAGATCCAGAAACAATGACATTGGACCTCGGAGTACCAAACAAAGTTATACAAATAACTACATACGCAATCCAACAATTGTTTGGTCTTCCTCATGGCAACAACACAGCACCCAGACCTTCGGACACCGGCAATGACCAGGACTTATTTGACTTGAAGAAAGAGTTGGGATTTAAGAGGAGCGACCAAATCAAAACAGATAAACTTAGGAAACTACTTGAGGAGAATGTGAATGATGAAGGGAAGGATGATAAAGTCATAAAAGTTTTTATGCTGCTAATGTGCATGAAGATCATATGTCCAGGAACTTCTGTGCGAGTCTCAAGGGAGGCAACCCTGGTGAAGAACCTGTACTTGAATAATCTGACAGAAATGGACATCTGTCAGTTGATTGTTGATGAGATAAAGAGAGCAGCCATAAGCTTCCAGAAAGCAAAGTCAAAAGTAAAGGCAGTACCAGGTTGCGTTGTGGCGCCGTTGCTGATATACTTGGACTGCTGCCTCAAAAGTAACTTATCTGATATGGACAAAAAAACACCCCGCATACACTACTTGGATACAAAAAAGCTTAAGCTGCTTGCAAAAGCAGACAGGGTAACTGAAGGATGTGGCGGTGCAAAATCGTGGGGGTACGGCAACTTACCGGTAAGAGTAAATTTTCAAAATAACTTTCTTGTATCCCGCGCCTATATCTGCAGAATTAAAATGATGAACTAAAATTGAAATTATTGATTGCAGTGGAAAGCACCAAACGACATTGTTTACTACCATGCAAAAACTCCAATGAAGAGAGTAGCCGAATCTCATGAAGAACAAAGGGCAACCAAAAACCAGTTTCAAAAAGGAAGCCCAAGTTGTTCAAAAGAACAATATGAAGGAAGCAGAAGCAAAAGTCCAAATTATACAACATTCGAAGAAATTGATTCTTTGATGACTAGGACGTACGAGGTTTCACTAACAATAGATAAATCACATGCGAACGACGAAGAAGAAAATCTGTTTCTACATCACTTGCAGCGGGGTACATTCCATCTCAAAGAATCATATAAAAACTTCAAGAACATCAGGGAAAAACAAGGCAGGAAAGCTCAGGAAAAGAATCAGACGATCGATCCTGATGAAGATAACAGACCAGCACAAGAAGGTTGTCCTTTCTATAATTTTTGACCTTCCTATTATGCAATATCCAGTTACTAGAGATATTATTTTGTATTAGGAAAAAACTTAAAACATTGAACCTCCACTGATAAAATAAACAATCCAGAGACTGAATTGATTCACAAGAATGATGAAGCCTCAGATTATTTGACCAAGAATCAGCCTGCAACGAAGACTAAAACATCAGGTCTGTAAAACAACAATACAAGATTAACATCTCTATTAGAAATATATATATTTTGGCCTTCAACTCACAAACAATTGATATTGCTTCAGGTCCTGCTGCCAACCAAAGGGAAGAAAAGAGTCCATCACAACAAGGTTGCAATCTATAATATTTTTTTCTTTCCTTTTGTTGAAATATACTCCACTCACCACATATACTCTCCACGGACAGAAACAACACAGCAGAATGTTGAAACATCGGCTGACTTGCCAGAGGAACAAGCCCCAGAGGCTTCGGAGATGACTAAAACAACAGGTTTGAAAAAACAACAATTTCATGTTAATCTCCTATATTTGAATTTTTCCTGTACAACCACTTAGCGGTGACCGTACGATCGTCGCGCATTGACATGTACAACCCGAATCACATATCGCCGAATCAAAGTTTCGTACAACCATGAACGAAATCCTGTACAGACCTATCATGCGAGATCGTATAGGAAGGACCGTCTATCCTGTACAACTCTGACCTTACCTTGGGGTCACTAATTAGTGGGGCCTAATAAATCGGGGGTCTCCTATAATTGAATTTTTTTGCTAGCATAAATAAAAAGATCAAATGATAATACCTCAGGACATGTTGACAAACTAAGGGAAGAAGACAGACCAGAACAACAAGGATGCAATCTATAATATTTTTCATTCCTTTTATTACAATAGCCTTCCTTTTATGTTCTAAGATCTCCCAGAAAACTTTGGGGCACTAACAAAAGAGTTAATAATAGACTCCATTGATCACACAGACAATCGAGATTATGAATCAATACAGCAGATTGTTGAAAAAACACATGAAATGACCAAGAGACAGACAACACAAACAGGTTTGTAACAAATTATCTCAGTTATGATGCCAATAATTCAATTCAACTTCTCTGCAATTTTTATGACACATGACACGCCAATTAAGCCAGGAAATTTGATTTTTTTGTTATTTACAATTAAGGTGAACGTTATTTTTTCAGATGAAGACAGCAATCAACAATTTGAAAAAGGCAAAAAGACAATGGAGGAGACAAAATTGAAGAAAAGAGAAGACATGGACCTGCTTATTCATAACGAAAGGATAATTGAGGCCACTATGGAAGAGCAGAACTTGTACTGGCAATACGTAGCTCATGGTCGAAAATTTAAGAATACCAAGGCCATAAACAAAGACACGTAAGACGGACAAGCTTATTTAGAAGAAGAAAAAATAATCAAACAATTACAAGCACATACTAAATACATTTTTTTGGCCTAACTTTTGCAGGCAACCTTTTATTGAGATTGGAGAAGCACACTGCTCATACAAGAATTTCAAAGACTCTCTTAGGCCACGCGAGGAACTGAGCTCCGAGGTCATGGATATATGGGCAGAGGATTTCAATAAAATAGAAGGACAGCTGGCTAACAAAAACAAGCTTCTAGTAAAAAAATATGCATTCTCATGCTACCTGGCGGTAAGATCTTTAAAGATTACTACACACTTGGGCCTCTCTATCGAATTTTATTAATTTTACAAATTTCGGTAAAATATAACAGATGAAACTGATTGTTGATCCAAAAGAATTCAAGTCCAGCAGTTGTATGGGAGCCTTCAAAAGAATAAATAGAAAATTCAACGTTCTAGACGACGACCTCGTAAGATTTGAAAACCTTTACCCAATTTTGTTTACCTTCTCCAGTTGCTGATTTTTAACTATAAGACTGTTTTTTTAATGTTGAAATACAGCTGTTCTTCCCAGTGGTGAAAAATAATCACTGGATTGTTTGTTGCTTCAACCTTCTGCGCCAACAGTTCAACATTTTTGATTCCATGAAGTCAGATTATAAAGCAAGCATCCTGGAAAATGAAGCAATGAATCTGGTAAGAAGACAACAACCTAGGAACAAAATAACTGATATATAATATCTAACTATGGATAACAAGACAATGTTTTCGATCAAATAGTTCAGGAATTTCTCAACACTTGTCAAAGGCTTTGAAATATCTGGAAAAGACTTTGGAAATTTCAAGCACTTCACTCCTGATCACCCAAAGCAAGAACAATGTAAGTTTACACCGCCAAAAGTTTGATTTTACAACAATAGAGTTGATGTTGAATGTTAATAAATATTTTGAACTTACAAAAACACAGATTTGATTGTGGCTTATTCTGCATGTTGTTCATGGAATACTATGATTCAAGAGAAGTGGTGGAATACATATTGGAAAGTATTACTCAGTACCGGAAGATTGTTGCAGCTAGACTAATAAAGAACAGGGACAACAAAGTTGACTTAACAGACATTATGGAGAAGCAGTTGAAGTTTGTGTAGGATGAAAGAATTTATTATCTCGTCCAAAGTGTAAGTTAATGTTCAGGATTGATCGAACTGTCACTCTTAGACATTCTGAACAACCTGAAAGGTGTGAAAGTAGAAACCAGTAGGCAAATAACAATCAACCTTAACAGTCACACAGGATGTTCGAAGTCTAGTTTGATTGAGAGATGTCGACTGTAGCGACACGTCTCGCGACTGTAGCGACCCCGAGCTTCCCCCATGGCGGGACCACCTCGGCTTCCGTCCATGGCGCCCCGACTCCGACAGTTATCCCCCGACACGCGGCGACTCAGCAAGTCCATTCCCACTCGTCAAGCCATCCTGTCGTCTCGGCTTCTCCGCAGGCAATCTCTGGGCGATTCTGGAGGAAATCGACACTGGAGCAGGAAGTAGATGGAGATGGGGGGATGGGCGGCGGCGCTTGCAACAGGGGAGGCGGTCTCGGAGCGGGAATGGCGGGCGCTGGAGCGGGAGTGGCGGGCCGCAGACCTGCAGAAGGCCAGTTCTATGGCGGTGCATGGCAGTTGGGGGACAGCGGGTACCCGTGCGCCGCGAAGGGCGGCGGCGAGATTTGCGGAGAGGAAGTCGACAACGTCAGCCTCGACATCGATCCTTGGCAGGAGATACAAGGTATTGCTCCGGATGATACTCAAACAGGCTTGGACTACGCATGCACTGCGAAGAGGAGTTCCCCAGAGATTCCGCTTTCGACCAGCGCGGCGATTCGGATCCATGCGCAGGATCATCAGAAAGCAGAGGAAGACGGAGGGAGTTTTGAACTTGGGACCTCCAGTGGTGGAGCTCCTAGAGACAGAGGTGGAGTCAGCAATGGTGCTCGAGGACTTCAGAATGGTGACGTTTCAGAGTCTGGATCACCTCTGGGCGGTGCTGAATCTGTGCGAATTGAAGAACCTGTGACGGAATGTCTGGATTTCTGCTGTGAACAGCCGATTGCAGGAGGAAGGCGGTCGGGAAAACCCCAACACCATGGATGGGTTCAGAAGCAGGACCGGAGCTTGCGGGGGCTTTTGTGGGAGAACCAGCGGGGTCGGGGAGTCAG
Organism: Poa annua; assembly: GCA_026929855.1. NCBI lineage: Eukaryota > Viridiplantae > Streptophyta > Magnoliopsida > Poales > Poaceae > Poa > Poa annua. The sequence goes on along the minus strand of CM049429.1, from coordinate 39,652,567 downwards.
TCGCACAGAGGCTTTGACACTCACAGTGGAGGATTGCCCGGTGAAGAAAAGACCTAGGCAGATGGAAAAGTTCATTGGCAGTGCAGCATCGGGTTTGGGGTTCTATCATGTGGAATGCCCTGAGAAGGTTGTCCATCCAGTAGCTTCTAACAAGAATTGCGGAGTGGTGATAATTAACTTTGAAGTTTTAGCATCTAAGTGGCTGTGTAACACCAGGTTCTTTCATCTAAACATAGCTAGTGCTGCTGTTTTAGGGAGTGTTTGGCTAAATAGAAAGAACCACCAGGAGGAAGACTGGAACTCTTGGCAACCTTGCTGATCGCAAAGCTCAAAGCACCCCTGGAGCTGGAACCGGGCTGAGGTGCACAGACTTCAGCTGGATCAGTACATGGTCGACAACGGCGACATCGGCTTTTGCTGGCCGTGCTTCGATGGAGTACCTGAAGATGCACCCGGAGGAGGCTGATGCGATTCACGTGGTCATCTGAAAGGGTCGTGACTCCCTGAGAGTGGAAAAGAAGCCGGAGGTGCTTCCTTTTGGATTTTTGCATAAGTTGTAAAGAAGCCATGTGGCTTAAACTAACTAGAGGGTGGTTTTGTTTTGGGAGCTGGTGGTCGCCGTAATCCTTTAGCTGGAGCCGAGACAAATGTTGGGGGAGGGAGCATCGTAGGTGCTCGTTTTTGTCGTCCTGTCTAGTTTTAGTAGCTGCTCGTCTTTCTTTTTAGCTTGCAAACTTGTGTTACCTCTTCGTACTTGCCTTTTCGGCATGTTTTGTCCAGTGATCGGTTTCGTTTAATATAAATGGAACCGAGAAGGGGCTCCCTGTATTTCTAAAAAAGTTGACTTAACAGACATTATGGAGAAGCAGTTGAAGTTTGTGTAGGATGAAAGAATTTATTATCTCGTCCAGAGTGTAAGTTAATGTTCAGGATTGATCGAACTGTCACTGTTAGACATTCTGAACAACCTGAAATTAGAACATTCTGAACATTCTGGTGTGAAAGTAGAAACCAGTAGGCAAATAACAATCAACTATGAAAATTTGGCTGTACTACCAGTAGATAACACTATATACCGAGGCGTAGCCGAGCCGTAGATGCCGAGGCGTAGCCGAGCCGTAGATGCCGAGGCGAAGCCGAGCCGTAGCACACGCTACGACAAATGCGCGCAACGACCAATGCCCCCCTTTCAAGATATTATTATAAGATAACGAGGCGAAGCCGAGCCGTCATTGGCGAGGCGTAGCCGAGCCGTAGATGCCGAGGCAAAGCCGAGCCGTAGCACACGCTACGACAAATGCGCGCAACGACCAATGCCCCCCTTTCAAGATATTATTAAAAGAAAACGAGGCGAAGCCGAGCCGTCATTTGCGAGGCGAAGCCGAGCCGTAGCACACGCTACGACCAATGAGAGTAACTACATTTTTTTTAAAAAATATATTATATTTATATTAGTTATTTTTATTTTTTATTTTTTATTAAAAGTTTCATCATATTTTGATTGAAAGTTGATACCTCCCTCCCATAACTACCCCTGAAATCTCCCTGCCCGAAAATTACAAAGGGAAAATAACAAATGTGAAAGTTAGTAACTACATTGATTTAACTCTGTTCCTGAAAAAGGGAAAAAGGGAAATTGGTTGTACAAGAAGGGCAAAACAGGTTGTACAAAATTTTGGAGTGCACTGGGTTCGAACAGAATTGTTATCGGGTCTGGATTGCCCGCTTCACCCGCTTCGCGAGAAAATAGAAAAAGGGAAAAACCCGCTTGCCTCCGGATTAGCTCCGCGCGCACCACGTGTCGCGAGCGGAGCGCGCCCGCGCGCCCACGTTTCCCTTTGCGAAGGCAACCCTTTCCCTAGTCCAACCCGTGACAAGTGGCAGCTCCCTGGTGGTGGGCAGTGCATTTATTTTGAGATTCCTTTTTTCAAAATGAAATATCTTGAGAACCGTTTATCCAAATTACGAACCGTTTTCATTTTTGAATTTCTTGCGTCGAGATCTTCAAAACTAGATCCATTGTTGACATGTTTCGACGAACTTTTTTTTTGTACTTTGGATTATGTATAATTTGTACAACCTGTTATGCGTATTTGTACATACAACTCAACCTGACTGTAGTTATACATACAACCTGATCTGTACAACCTGATATGTTTAGTTGTACGTCCTGATCTGTACAATCTGTTGTTTCTTGTACAACGTGGTCTGTGTAATTGTACGTACAACCATACATATGTAGTTGTACTAGTTAAGTTTGTTTTTATACATGGTGTTATATGTGTTTGTACATCTTATCTGAAACTGGATCTAGATCTGGATTTGGATCTGAAACGGACTCGTGTTTCATACGACCACCAAGTGGCGGCCTGAGTGAGTGCGTATGCGAACCAAACCGACCTTTGCGTAGGTCAGCCTTTTTCTAGTGATACCCTGAAACGCTTCGTTAATTTACGGACGGTCAAAGGTCCGTAAAACTTTTCCGGCCGTTTCCGGCCCAAAAACCGGGTATCCAAGCGGGGCCTAAAACCTTTTTTTCCGAAGGGATTAGTTAGACAGACAGGGATCGGAAACAATATCCTACATGCAGTGGGTTTTGTCAAGTTTCCGTACCCATCTGGAAGGATTGTGTCTAAGATAGGTCTTATTGTCTCAGATCATTCGACAGGCAAGAGGAGTTTAATTAATCTCAATCCTCAATATTTGGAATAAATGAGTGGCTTACTAAAAGAAGATAAGAGCAAATCGGTGCCTGGTCCCGGTGATAAATGGCCTTGTTTGTATCAGGAATAAATTTCAAGAATAAATGAGTCACGGGGAATCCCTAATAACCCCAACACACACGCACACACACCCACACACACGCGCACACACACGCACACCCAGACCCACACCCGCACGCACGCCACGATTATGGCCCACATGTCATAGGGGGGCGTATTATCCCCATAATGACAACGGGGGAGGGGGGTGTGTTATCGTAAATTATCCCGCCTAAAAAGATGTTGAGTTGTATCAATGTACAATATACAACTCAATTTTGGTATAACTGTGCATGTATTTTACGTTAAACTAGATGATACCCGGCAGGCCTCTATTAACATGGGGAAATGCAGACTGAAAATAAAATGCAATATGCTTACTTTAGTGAGTCTATTTCGAAAGTACAAAACAGTTTGTCTACTCAACCTATCGGAAGTCAGTTTTGATGATTGTTTACATTATAGCAGGGAATAAGCTACCGCGCAATTGACTTAAGTACAAAAATATTTTAGGTGAGAACATTAGTGTTGAGAACACCAACGTAACCCGGTTCAGCCAAAGGGTTTGGAAATTATGTCGGCTTCGCTAAAAAGTAGAAATGAGAGAAATAACTTTCAGACCCCGCTAAAAAAGGTACTCTCTCCGATTCATAAAAGTGTCGCTCATTTTGTACTAATCTAGTACAAACTTTTTACTCCCTCCGTACATAAATAAGTGTCTCACGATCTCTCAAAAAGGAAGTATCTAGACAAACAAAATAAAAATATATACACAAGATATGCAATATATGAGTCACAACCGTGTGAAAATAGCTACAAACACGTATTTTAAATCATAATTTGTGAACGTCACATACATATATATATCAACACGATTAAATCAGGAGTAGCCACGCATACGGTTGTTGCCGTCAGATATAGTCTGGTCCTCGCTTGATAAGGCCGACAGTCAGCAACAGCTTGTATGCGCGACGGTCGACACCGACCCGGTGTAATAGACGCTTTGCGTCTAAGGTATATGGTCACGGATTGGTGTGAGTCTCTGGATTGTCAATAATGCGGTTTGTGTGTGGCTATGCTGGCACGTCCGACATGACATGGGTGTTTCGTTGTTTGGCTCTCACATAACGAGAAATCTAATGATTGTCTGCGCACTTTTTTGGCGTTACATAGTGTGCACGTCTATAACGCGTCCGATCGTGATCTTGCGGCTTGCTAAGGGCACGGCAGCACGACATCACGAAAATATTCTTCGAGGATCCCCATTCCACGTTCGGGAGGCAGTGGAGACAGATCTCGCCGACAATCGGGAGGGATCCGGCCGCCGCGCCGCCCTGCTACCTTTGCCCTCGCATTCCGGCTTTTCGCCGGCGCCTGACCCAAGGCCACAACCATTTTCCTAGAGCTCAAGACCCAAGGGTGGCCCAGGTCACGACTGGTTGCCCGAGCTCCACGGCGAGTGACCCAGGTCAGAACTGGACAGCGGTGTTATAGTACACAAGTAAGCTAGCTATCTCGTGTTGCAGATTAAGCCAATATGTATCTTACTAAGATCTGGCCACCCTTCTCCAATGGGCCACTATGGTGATGTCAGGCCTTGATGTTAACAGCTTGTAGTATTGCCTAGGAAATTGATTACTGCTAACTGCTTGCAAGCAAATACTGTTGAAAAGATTGCTTAAATGTTAGTACTGTACTACCTATTGTAGTTTTTGCATAGTTCTTACATTACTTTATGGTTACTCAATATGTAGCTTAGTTACTTTTTTCCCAAAACTACTCAGGGCCAACCTAGATCGGTTAACTATTTTATAGGTTCGGGTAACTTTCTCCTATGAACCTCAAGAGGTTTTCACTGAAAAACCGGTACTTATTAAGTGTTGTCATGAATGTAGTTATACTGATACTACTATTTTTAAGGGGTGTAATATCCTGAGTAATAACAATACTAGGATGAAGTTTCACAACTATTTTATTAAGTGTTACCGTTGTAGTTTTAGCGATAATTCATGTGTCATGGATGTAGTTTTACTGATAATTTATATGTATTTAACCATCTAAAGGGATGTAAACGTTGAGCAATTACTATACACGCGATGTAGTTTCCCCACTATTTTATATTAAAATTAATCCTGCTCTCTTTGGGTATACTTTTTGAAAAGTTAGATGTAAATTTTGGTGAACGATTTCCATGCGAGGCTATCTGGATATAACTTTTCTCCACATGGTCCTTCTAAAACAATCTGCTTTCTGGATATAACTTTGCTACTGGATGTAACTCTTATCTCTTATTATTTATGAAACATTTAAAATAAACTGCTCCTAGGATGTACTTTGCTACTGGGTTCCGGTAGTGTATGCATCTTGTGACCCTGCGCTTGATTGCACGTTATCATTTGTCTGATGTTCATCTTTGGTTGTCTGTTCAGACAGGTTTTAGAGGGTCCTCAAGAGGAAGGCCATGACGCTTGTCGAGAAGCTGTGCAAGGCGGTGAGTTTGGAATTAGCCCTTAACTCACTTTCTTTCATCACCATTGTCTATGTATTCCAGCTGATGAGTTGCGGCAACTGTAACTAATTGTGTACTTCTGGAAGTAGCAAGTGTATAAAAACTACATCCTATGTAATTTTCAAGACAACAGCAGGACAACATAAACAAAGGTCAGAACTCCAACACCATATGTTCTAGATCAACAAATCAACAGAAATATGGATATGTGATCCATTATACGCAAAGAAATATGGATGTGTGATCCATTATACGCAATGATACCATGGGGTGTAGTTAATGTATAATGAGATGTAATTTGTCTGTAAATTCTATGCATCAATGAGTTACACATTCTATGTGTGAATTATAGGTTCTTTTCTCATATCAAAGATTCACGGTATAGATGTAACTTTGCATGATACTACATATAAAAATTGTTACTTCTAATCTGAATGTAAGTTATGCACTCCATCGGATAATAGTTTATCAATCTTGGGACTTGAATCCCCATCTGATAATATATTTGCTGAATTTTGGTCCGGATGTAGTTTATCAATACTGGGATGTAATGTTAAGTTTGCCAACTTCATGTATATTATAAAGGTTTCTGGTGGTTCTGAACTATTTCGCACTGATAACTTGGGATGTAATTTGATGTCACAAACTACATGCATTTTTGACCTAGCTACATCCATGTAAGTTTCTGCAACTAGTGTAACAAGTGATAGAATACACCCAGAAGTAGATGGGAGTGGTTAAATCACGTTTTCTGTTTTCAGTCTACGTCCTCCATGTAAAATGTGGGACTTCAATGTAATTTTCTTATTTTTTTCCCTTATGTAATTTGTGCTTCCATGATTATCTAAAAAAAGGTATAGTTCCTTCGGACCGTATGTTGTTCGAGAAAAAAGACAGGGCAAGGAGGAGCAAAAAAGAGAAAGGAAAGTCAATTGGCTTTTTCGGTCGGTCGTAGGGAGTAGGGACATGACTAGTCTATTCCGGGAAAGATTCCCTTCTGACAGGGTGGGCACCGGCACCGTGTAGCACCAAAAAGGTGCGCGCGGACTCCCTAGCTCGTCCCATAACAAGAAATCTAATTATTGCCTGCACACTTTTCTGGCGTTACACAGTGCGCACGTCTGTGATGCGTCCGATCGTGATCTTGCGGCTCGCTGAGGGTGTCGCAACACGACGCCACGAAAATATCCTTCGAGGATCCCCATTCCACGTTCGGGAGGCAGTGGAGACAGATCTCGCCGGCAATCAGGAGCGATCCGGCCGCCGCGCCGCCCTGCTACATTCGCCCTCTCATTCCGGCTTCTCGCCGACACAACCCAAGGCCACAACCATCTTCCTGGAGCTCAAGACCCAAGGGTGGCCCAGGTCACGGCTGGTTGCCCGAGCTCCACGGGGAGTGGCCCAGGTCGGAACTGGACAGTGCTGTTCTAGTACACAAGTTGAAAGAGATATGCCCTAGAGGCAATTAATAAAGTGATTTATTTATCATATCTCGTTTGTTTATAATACCTTTTGTGTCATGCTATAACTGTATTAAGCAGAAACATTAATACACGTGTCATACATAAACAACCAGGTCCCTAGTAGCCTCTACAAAGACTAGTTCATTGTGCGATTGACGATCGAGGTTTCCCGATCATGTGACATGGCGTCAGTTGGCAATGAAGTCATATCGTTGGTAGAACGATGTGATGGACATACCCATATTTGTAGGACGTAGTCATTACGCCTTCGACCGTGAGATCAACTCTTATTGTTATTCCTGGAAGATACTTTGATCGCATCAAACGTCATATCTTATATAGTGTGACAATAACGGTGACACTTTCGGGTATCGAAAGGGGGTAGTTGAGACGAGGGGTCAAGAGCGGGATTTGCCAGTCCGCATAGCAGCATAGATACTCTAAGGCCCACTCGGTGGGATTATGTCAAATGAGCTTGCAAGCATGTGACTAGGTCATCCGAACATAAGATCACAGACGAGTAGAAGATAGTGTTGTCGGTAACGAGATCATGCTGGGTATGGAGATATCCATGAGCGAGTCTCGGACACACTAAGTATTGCTATGGCAAAAGGTTTTATGACTCGACGTCCAGATTTGAAAGATGATAGTCATTCGTTATATCACATACTTTAATCATGGGGTCCAGTCCTACGAGTTAATCATTGATCGAAGAGGGGTCTCGATAATGTCTGTTATTATATCGAACCACTAGGGTAAGACACTTAAGGGGTTTCGACAAGACAACCGGAAAGGAAAGAAATCACCGGGAACGTCCCAGGAATGGTCCGATGGAGATCGGGCAACGACGAAATAGTTCGAAGCTAGAATAAATTATATATAATATGTTTGATATTAATTAGTGTAATTAATGATTAAATATGATTTTATATATTTATTTTCGAACTTATTTAGTCTGATTTCACTAAATGGGCCTTCTGATGGAAAGAAGGCCCATGGGGGGAAAATTCCCCTAGGGAATTCAGTGGGGGAAGGATGGCCGCCCTAGGTGGGCCAAATGGGGCCCACCTAGGGCCGGCGCACCAGCCATAGCCGCACCACGCATGTGGGAGTTGTCCCACATTGCCTGGCTGGCAAGTTGGCTCCCCCTGGGAGCCTTTATATAGAGGTGCACCCCTGGCCTTTTAATTCATCAATTAATCACTCCTTTCTCTCTCGATTTCGTGATTCCCTTTGTCGTAGTTACGCCGAGAAGAGAGGAGGTCTCTCCACCATAGCCCGCCACCGCGCTGCTGGTGTTCCGGTCCAAGTCTTCCGCTGCTCGTCCTGGACTGGAGCTTCGGAAGTCGTCGTCTCCACCGTACGTGTGTCACGCCATGCGAGGTGCTGCACTAGCGGTGCTGGGAGGTCTGCTTCCACTACACGACCTTGAGGTCGGCTTCATCGGTCTTCATCGTCAACGTTCGTGCGGGAACGTAATCCCCGCTTCCGGTCTACAAGGGTATGTATTCTGATCTCAGTTGTACTTCTATATCTGCGTAGTATAGATCTTGGCTAGTTTAATGATATTGTTGATAGGAAATTTTTTGTTTTCTAGCTGCGATCCCTTTCACAAGTAAGCTAGCTATCTCGTGTTGCAGATTAAGTCAATATGTATCTTACTGAGATCTGGCCGCCCTTCTCCAATCGGCCACTATGGTGATGTCAGGCCTTGATGTTAGTAGCTTGTAGTATTCCCTACGAAATTGATTACTGGCTAACTTCTTGCAAGCAAATACTGTTGGAAAGATTACTTGATAATGTTAGTACTGTAGTACCTATTGTAGTTATTGCATAGTTCTTACATTACTTTATGGGATCTCGATATGTAGCTTAGTTACTTTTGTCCCATAACTACTCAGGGCCAACCTAGATCGGTTAACTATTTTATAGGTTTGGGTAACTTTCTCCTATGAACCTCAAGAAGTTTTCACTGAATAACCAGTACTTACTCAAAGTGTTGTCATGAATGTAGTTATACTAATTGACGAGGTGTTAACTCGACAAGTCCCAGGGTTGTGCACCCCGGGTTGATTGATGGGGAGAGAGATGAGTGCAGGTGGTCACGACGGCTGACAAGCAAGGATTTACCCAGGTTCAGGCTCCCGGAGGATAACACCCTACTCCTGCTTGTCTGGTTATTGATGCGAGTTGTGGTTACAATGGCGAGATTGCGATCTCGCTAGGGTTTGTGCCGTAGCTATTTGTGTGTGTCCTCTGGGACGAGCAACCCTCCTGGCTTTATAGGCAGCCAGGTCTCAGGTGGTTGGTGCCGATGGCAACTACAGATATGGCAGGTTATGCTTCCTAACCGACTTGGACTAGGTTACATGGTGCCCCGCGTGGGCCTTCTGTGGGCCTTTCTGTCCTTGGCGCGGCCCAGGTAGCCTTATCGTGGGCTACCTGAAAGGCAGCCCCACGTCAGTAGCCCCCGAGTGCTTGGTCGAAGCGTAGAGTCGAGCAAAGGACTCCTTCCTCCTGGACGCGCCATTGGATTGCTTGATCTTGAGCTTGAACTCGATTTCTTCAGTCGAACCGGCCACTCCCGATGGGAGTAACGTTTGCAGTCGAATTACTTTGCCTTCATCTTCTTGCGAAGCTTGCTTCTACTCAGCCTGTTTGGCTTACTTGTGGATGGATTCGGTTGCTCGAGCTTACTCTGTTGCCACCCGAATGGTTTCTTCGGGTTCTCGGATCGTCTTCCGATCCTACTTTATTGATTTCAGCTTTGAAGCTTACTACTCGAATTACGCTGTCGAGTTGCTTCAATTGATTTTGGAGCCGTTGGCTTGATGACGTCACTGGTGACGATTTGCTGCACGCCTCTACGCTCGATTGGACGTGACTGGTGGGCCCCGCTGTCAGAGCTGACCGCGGTCAACAGTTGTCACGTCTCCGAAGTGGGCGCGAAATTTGCGCGGCACGATGATGACGCCTCGGTTTTCGTGCGTAGTGGACGAAGTGGGTGGTGACGGTTGGTTTCCTCGTGCGACACGTGGACGGCCAGATGTGTCTGCTCGGAGCCCTTGTTCTGTGGACGGTTGAGATGAGATTTTTCGAGGCATAAGTATTGTGTCTTGACGCTTGGGATTTCATCTTCTCCAATCGCTCTGTGTTCCATTTCCTCTGCGCTCTACCATTTTCGCCGCCATCCAGAGCTCCGTGCAATCTGCCCGTACACCTTGCGCTGCCTTGCGGCACCATGGGCAAGCCGAAAAGCGCCGCTGGCTCCTCCGCCGCCACCGACGAAGCCGGGCTGATGAAGAAGCCCGACGGCGACTGGCAGAGGTCGTCGGTGAAGAAGGCCGAGGTGGAGCTCTTCCGTGCGCAGGGTCTGCTTCCACCTGCTGACCAAGTCCAGGTACGCGTTCCTGGCAAGGAGGTTTTCCGCACTCCGCGCGTTGGGGAACGTGTTTGTTTCGCAGATTTCCTTCCGCGGGGCTTCGGGTTCCCCATGCACGATTTCGTGCGCGGTCTCCTGTATGCCTATGGGGTTCAGATCCACGATCTGACCCCCAATGGCGTCTTGAGCATCGCGAGCTTCATCGTGCTCTGCGAGTGCTTCCTGGGTGTCGCGCCCCATTGGGCGTTGTGGAAGTCGCTCTTCCTCGTTCGCAAGAACGTTGGGAAGAGCGGGTTGACCTTCCCCGTGGGTGGCTTCGGAATCCAAGTACGCGGTGACACCGCGTACTTCCAGATGAAGAAGTGCGACTCCGTCCAGGGATGGCGCAGGAGATGGTTCTACGTCCAGTCGAACCAGGATGGCCTGGATGCATTCGACAGCGGACGTGGACTGCGGAAGACCGGCGCCTAGACGCACCCGCTGACTGCCGTGGAGAAGGAGGCCGTGCGGCCCTTGCTGAGCCTGCTGCGCGGTCTGACCAAGACCCTTGGGCGCGAGGCGGGTGGCGTCTTCCTGATGGCCACCTTCTTCCGTCTTCGAGTGCAGCCGCTCAGCGCTCGGCCTCACCCGATGTGGGCCGCCGAGGGTGTCAGCACCGAGCCGCTTGACGACGAGGAGGTGGAAACCAAAGTAAGATCCATCACCAACCTCCGAGTCGCGGACACGTGCAACGTCAAGTGCCCGATTGCGGCTTACGGGGCCTCGAACCCCGTTCCTGAGGTAAGTCTTGGCTTGTTTTCCTTTTGTCTTTGCTCGATTTGCGTCTACTTTCTTTTTGATTCGACTTGTGTCTAGTTGCTTCAGGGTCGGGATCTGTTGATCAGCCTTCCTCCTCTTCCTGAGAACGGACCCGACGACGAGTCGAAGTTTGTCGAGGAGGAAGACGACGACGAATAGATTCCCTCCGCACACTCTCCCCACGAAGAGGTGGAAGAAGGGGATGAAGTGGAGGAACCCGTGCGGAAGAAGCGGAAGGTTCCGAGCCGTGGCAACTCTGCCACTTCGTCGTCACCTGCTAAGGATGCCGATGTTACTCTGGAGGAGGTCGTCGCGACGTCGTCGGGTGCGCGGTCCTCGGGTGGCTGGGATGAACCCCTGAATGTTCCTCCAGTCAGCTCCGCGGCTCCTCGCTCTTTCGCGCGGATGCCTTCGCCCTCCCTGGAGAGTTACGCCGACCTTGGGACCCCCAGGTGAGTTTCTTGATGATGTGTTTCCTTCGAGTTGCGTTTTGTAGTTGCAACGTTTGAGTTGTTGACAAGTGTGCTTGTTTTCGCTGCAGCCATCGTTCTGGCGATGTTAGCTCCCCCTTTCGGGAGGTGGAGCATACATCCGCTCCTTCGACTGAACTGGGGACCCAGGCTGTAGTGGAGAAGGCGCGTGCTGAGCCTGCTGGCGTTGCATCGTCGAGCCGCGACCCTCCTTCGGCTTCAGAGTACCTCGACCTCCTGGACCACGTAAGTCTTTTTGTGCTTGTACTTGTATTCTTGAGTTTTCATCGGGTGCGCGATCAGCGCTCCCGATGGGAGTAGCCCCCGAAGGTGTGGGTGACTAGTATAGTCGCCCGCAACTTTATTAACATCTTGCTTTTGTTTCAGCCATACTACCGTCAGCAGCTTGACGCAGCCGCGGCTTATGTTCGCCTGGAGAAGGAGAGGGACCAACTGTGTGCTTCTCTGGACCAGGCTACTGGGCGGGTTGATGAGCTTGAGAAGGCTCTACATGAGTCTCGAGAGCGGGAGCTGGCGCGGGTCGCCCAGGAAAAGACTCAAGTCGGTCGTCTCCTTTCACTCGCCGGTGTTCTTGGGGGTAAGTTTCGGCTTGATGCCTACTGTGTCTTGATCTTTTTCTTTGTCTGACCTTGGATCCTTTGCGCAGAGACTTGCGGTGGGGCTCCTCCGGAAGACGCGTCGAGTGAGACGGTTGACCTGGCGACTGCTGTTGGCTTCCTCGACCGGGTCTGTGCCTATGCCTCAGATGCACTGAAGAAGTCCGCAGCCGCGTTGCAGAAATCGACTGGGGCCCTTGCTGTGGTGCACCAGAGTATCTTCCCGGGCGACCAGCCGCCGGCAGCCGTGGACGCCCTTGCTGCGCCGTTTGAGGACGCGACCACCATCGCCGACTTCACGCGGTCGCAGACGGTACGCGGCTCCGAGCTCACCTTCCAGCTCCTCTTAGGGCATCAGGTTCCAGGTGACTTCGAGAAGGTCGTCAGCGGTTTTCCCCGCAAACCCGATGGCCAAACCGCGTCGCTGAGTGGCGTGAAGGAGCGTGCCTCGCAGTTAGCCGTGCAGCTTGTGGCACTCTTCGAGAGGGCCCTTGCTAAGGCGACTGAGGCGGCTGCCTCTCGGAAGGGTCGTTCCCGGTCGTAGTCCGCAGCCTTAGAGTAGGCCTAGCTTTAGGAATTCGGCAGTCGCCGTGGTCTGTATTTTGAACTTCTTGTTCTGTAATGAATATTGTCCTTCCAGGTCTTTTGGCCTTCAATATTGCTTTCTGCTGACTTTCTTTCTGCCGAGTTTAACTGTGCTTCGCAGTCGTATGATTGTATTGACTCTGCGTATTCATGGCAGAATGTTGTGCGCGGTGATGCTTCGCCTTCTCCTGTGGCCGAGCCGAGTGGCGCGGCTTCTTCTTCGGGTGCTCGCCGTCGTCGGGCGACGCCTGCTCCTCCACGTAGTGTAAATGATCAGCGGATTATCACATACCTGAAGAACAAGGTGGTTGAGCTAGAGGCGACCCTGAAGAATACTGAGCGGCTGTTGCACCGCTCCCAGTCGCATCCTACGGCGGAGTTCTCGCGACGTGAGGATTTTTTTCTTGGGGAGAACGACTTGATCAGCCGGCAGTTGCAAGGTTTGTACCCTGTGGCGGCTGCTGTCTTTGCTGGCTTTCTTTCTTGTTCTGACTCGCATTTTATGCGTGCAGATGTTAATCCTGATTGGGAGGCCGAGCGGGTTCGCGTTGAGGAGCGAGTTACCCGAGAGGCATCCGGCGACTCCTACGAAGCTCGGCAGTTCTGGGTGAACAAGTCGAGGGGGCGCGTCCTTGCCACCATGCTTGATCGTACATGGCGCGCTGCTTTTCTTCTGGAGAACTGCCGGAAGACACTCTGGCACATCAATCGCGTGTACTTCCCGCATAATGCGCAGCCGAACGGGCTGTCCGCCTTGCTGGAGAGGTTTCGCGATGGTGAAGGGCTGAAGGAGGTGGTCGACGCCCAACTTGTGGCTGGGGCGAACGCGGCGTTGGCATACGTCCGGATGCACCGGCCGCATCTTCCGCTTGACCGGGTGCTTGATGGCCTGCCTGGTGATGACGACTTCGACGAGACCTTAGCGGCTGCGCGCCGAATTATCAGGCAGGTTCAGGACCTGAGTGAGCGCCTTGTAGGTCCCCTCGATGCGCCGAAGGCCGAGCCTGCAGTTTAGAGAAGCTGTCGTCTGATGTACAGGGTTAGCTATAGAGGGCAAATGTGCCTGTGCAAGTCGTAATGTAATAGATTAAAATACTTTCGAGTCATGAGAATTGATCTGCTTGCTCGAAATTGAAAATGCCTGTTTTGATTTGCGACCTGTTTGGCGCAGTCACCTAATATGTTAGGCAATGTCCTAGGTTTTTTCAAGTGTGACCTTTATGCCGCAGTCTCTGACTTTAACAGGTGGCGACTTAGGATTTTTGTAACTTGACCTGTATGGCGCAGCCCCCGAGTTGTTCGAGTGGTGGCCTAGGATTTTGGCTAAGACCTGTGTGGCGCAGCCCCCGAGTAGGTCGAGTGGCGGCCTAGGATTACAAGTGTTACCTGTTTGGCGCAGCCCCCGAGTATGTCGGGTGGCGACCTAGGATTTTGAACTTGACCTGTACAGCGCAGCCCCCGAGTGAGTTCGAGTGGCGGCTGAGGATTTTTCTGAGAAGGCCTGTTTGGCGTAGCCCCCGAGTAGGTCGAGTGGTAGCCTAGGATTACAAGTGTTACCTGTGTGGCGTAGCCCCCGGGTGTGTCGGGTGGCGACCTAGGATTTTGAACTTGACCTGTATGGCGCAGCCCCCGAGTCGGTCGGGTGACGGCCTAGGATTTTTTGACTTATGCTTGTATGGCGCAGCCCCCGAGTAGTTCGGGTAGCGGCCTAAGCTTTTCTTTCAACCTGTGTGGCGCAGCCCCCGACTAGTTCGAGTGGCAGCCTAGGATTTTTTGACTTATGCTTGTATGGCGCAGCCCCCGAGTAGTTCGGGTAGCGGCCTAAGCTTTTCTTTCAACCTGTGTGGCGCAGCCCCCGAGTAGTTCGAGTGGCGGCCTAGGATTTTAGCTTCCTCTGTGTGACAGGTAAAGGAGACAGATTTTCTTCAAATCACTTTATTGATTCTTGCGAACAGGCCGCCTCATTAAAACCCTTCCAGTCCCCTCAGGTACCCTGGTAAGGGAAAGCGTGCGTCTGAAACCTGCCGCGCTGATTTTCTTGTACAATGATTGGGTTGAGCTAGGCGTAGAACCGGCGCAGTTGTGCCACGTTCCACGGGTTGCTGCAGTCTGCTCCCGTCTTCGAGTCTTTCAGGCGGTAAGCTCTGTTGCCGATTGCTTCTGTCATGATGTACGGGCCCTCCCATGGGGAGGCGAGCTTGTGCACCTTCTTTTGCTTGAGTCTAAGAACCAGGTCGCCTGCAACGAACGCTCTTGGTCGCAGCCTCCGAGTGTGATAGTTGCGCAGGTCCTGTTGATACACGGCTGATCGTGCCAGGGCGATGTCGCGTGCTTCGTCCAGGGTGTCCCTGCTGTCTTCGAGTGCCTCCTCTGCGTCCGACTCGTCATAGGCGACTACTGTCGATGCGTCGAACTTGATGTCGCAGGAGAGGACCGCTTCTGCGCCATACACCATAAAGAATGGAGTGTACTGGGTAGATCTGTTTGGCGTTGTTCGCAGACTCCAAAGGACCGACGGCAGTTCTTCACCGACGGCAGACCTTAGCGGCTGCGCAGTCGCTTCTTGATGCCGTTGCAGACGAGGCCATTGGCTTTCTCCACTTGCCCGTTGGATTGCGGGTGCGAGACAGACGCATAGCTGAGCTTGATCCCCTACTCTGAGCAGAAGTCCTTGAATTCTTCGGCTGTGAAGTTCGAGCCGTTGTCGGTGATGATCCCATTCGGTACTCCAAATCTGAAGATGATTGACCTGATGAAGTTGACTGCTGTGGATGCAGTCGAACTTGTGATGGGCACGGCTTCGATCCACTTTGTGAACTTATCGACTGCAACCAGGAGGTGAGTGTGACCTCCGGGTGAGGATTTTTTCAGCGGGCCCACCATGTCCAGACCGCATTGGGCGAAGGGCCAGGCTAATGGTATTGTCTTGAGTTCCGATGCTGGCGCGTGTGGCTTGTTGGCAAATTCCTGGCACCCTGTACATTTCTTTACTAGCTCCTCGGCGTCCTGCATGGCTGTCAGCCAGTAGAACCCGACTCGTAGCGCTTTGGCCACCAGTGCCCGACTGCTGGCGTGATGCCCGCATATACCCGCGTGGATGTCGAGTAAGATGGCTTGGCCGTCGACTGGATCTATGCACCTTTGCAGGATTCCTGAGATGCTTCTTTTGTAGAGTTCTCCGTTGATGACGGTGAAACTTTTGGAGCGCCTGATGATGCGCTTTGCTTCGACTGGATCGGCTGGCAGCTTCTGATGTAGTATGTACGCCAGGTACGGTCCTGTCCATGTGGCTTCGACTAGCATGACCTCCATGGGGACCTTGTCTTGGCTTGGCGTGTTGGCATCGCCTTTTGTTGTTGCAGTGCTTGCTGTATTCTAAGTCTTGATGGATCTCTGCGTGATGCACTCGAGGAAGACGCCGGGTGGGACTGGCACCCTGTCTGAGCCCATGTTAGCAAGGACGTCGGCTTCCTCGTTGCTTTCACGGCCAATGTGGCGCAGCTCGCAGCCGTCGAAGTTGCCTTCCAATTGATTGTAGAGGTCTCTGTAGGCGATCATGTTGTCGGCGACGGCGTCGCAGGACTTCATGGTTTGCTGTACCACCAGGTAGGAGTCGCCGTATATCATGAGGTGCGTGGCGCGGCAGTTCTTGGCCATCCGCATGCCATGGATCAGGGCCTCGTATTCGTCTTCGTTGTTGGACGGCGTTGGAAAGTCCATCTGCAGGACATACTTGAGCTTGTCGCCTTTGGGGGAGATGAGCACGACTCCTGCCCCGGCTGACTTGAATTTCTTGGAGCCATCAAAGTACATTGTCCATGCGTTGGACAAGTCGGGGATATTTGGTAGCTGGGCTTCTATCCACTCGGTGGTGAATTCCGGGAGGACTTGGGCCTTGATGGACTTCGGGTGAGCATATTTCAGCCCCCATGGTCCTAGCTCGACAACCCACTTGGCGACTCGTTCTGTCGCGCGTTGGTTTGTGAGAATGTCTGCTAGTCCGGAGGAGCTTACCACCGTGATCGGGTGCTCGGAGAAGTAGTGGACGACCTTTCTCGAGGTCATGAAGACTCCGTATGCCAGCTTCTGGTAATAAAGGTAGTTCTGCTTGGACAAGGTGAGTACTTCGCTAAGGTAGTAGACGGGCCTCTGCACCGGGTGACTGTGCCCTTCTTCTTCACGTTCGACTACGAGCACCGTGCTTACCACCCTGTTTGTTGCTGAGACGTATAAGTACAGCGGCTCGTTTTCCAGTGGTGCCACGAGGACTGGAGAGGTTGTCAGGGTTGTCTTGAGATGGTCGAATGCGTCCTGCGCCTCCTGTGTCCACTCTAACTTGTCCGTCTTCTTCATCAGTTGGTAGAAAGGTAAGGCTTTCTCTCCCAACTTACTAATGAACCGGCTGAGAGCTGCGACTCGGCCGGCTAATCGTTGCACCTCCCGGAGCTTGGTTGGTGCTGGCATTGTGAGTATGTTCTGCACCTTCTCGGGGTTTGCTTCGATTCCTCTTGCGGATACGAGGTACCCTAGTAGCTCTCCGGCTGGCACGCCGAACACGCACTTCTCTGGGTTGAGCTTGATCTGGTACACGTCGAGTGCGGCGAAGACCTTGCGGAGGTCGTCGACTAGGGTATCTTCCTTTCGGGTCGTGACAACAATGTCGTCGACGTAGACTTGGACGATCTGCCCGATTAGCCCCTTGAGGCATGCTTGCATTGTCCGCTGGTACGTGGCACCTGCGTTCTTTAACCCGAACGGCATCGTTTGGTAGCAAAAGACGCCGTCGGGTGTGATGAAGGCCGTCTTCTCTTCGTCTTCGACTTTCAGCCTGATCTGCTGGTACCCTGAGTAGTCGTCCAGGAAGGACATGCGTTCGCAACCTGCAGTCGAGTCGATGATTTGGTCTATCCGCGGTAGCGGGAAGTGATCCTTGGGGCAGCATTTGTTGACTGCAGTGAAGTCAACGCACATGCGTAGTTTCTTCGTCTTCTTTTTCTCCACTAGAACCGGGTTGGCGACCCAGTCCGAATCCTTGATCTCTCGGATGAATTTGGCGTGCAGTAGTCTGTCGACTTCCATGGTGATCGCGTCTCGTTTGGGTCCTGAGAAGCGTCGCATGGTTTGTTTGACTGGTCTTGCGTCCTTGTGGACTTTCAGAGAGTGCTCGGCGAGTTCCCTAGGTATCCCTGGCATGTCAGAAGGTTGCCATGCAAAGATCTTCCAATTCTCACGTAGGAACTTGACAAGCGCGCTTTCCTATGCGGGGGTCAGACTCGATGAGACCTTGACAGGGTCAATGCTGTCAGTCGGATGGACTTGGTGGGTTACGGTGTCGTCGTTCGTGTTGAACGCTGAGTCCTTGGCGGGCTTCTTGCGAGCCGGGAAGACGGTTTTGTCGTTGTCGGCTGATATGGCCTTGAAGTGCTCTTCGACTCCGAAGAACTCAGAAATCTTGGCAAACTCGCGGTCGCAGCTGTTGGAGAGCCCGAAGTCACCGCGGACGGTGATTACTCCTTTCGGCCCGGGCAACTCTATCATCAGGTAGGCGTAGTGGGGTACTGCCATGAACCTGGCAAAGGTCGGGCGCTCGAGGATGGCGTGGTACTGTGACTTCCAGTCGACGACTTCGAAGTCGATCTGAAGGAGATATGCCCTAGAGGCAAATAAATAAGTAGTATTTATTGCATTATCTCATAAGTTTATAATAGGTTTGTGTATCATGCTATAACTGTATTAATCGGAATTGTTAATACACGTGTGATACATAGACAACCAGGTCCCTAGCAAGCCTCTATATGAGCTAGTCCATTGGGCAACAGTTGATCGAGATTCCCGATCAAGGACAATGACGTCGGTTGACAATGGGGTTATCTTGTTAGTTGAATAAGGTGGTGGACATACGCAAAGTATTGCAATAAGATCGTATTACGATGTTTGTCATTTGCAATAGATAAGAATATGGTAGCTTATTCCTTAGACCGTGAGACCGTACTTATTAATGCTTCGTAGGGATGCTTTGAGAGCATCAAACGTTGTGTCTTATATAGCATGACAATAACGGTGTCCATCTTGGGTATTCCGAAAGAGCATCAAGACGTAAGGATCAAGAGCGGGATTTGTTCATTCATGTAATGAAAGATACTCTGGGCCCACTCGGTGATATTGCATCTATAATAGCTGCGCAGCTTATGACTAGGTCATGGGGATGTAATATCGCAGACGAGTTAATAACCTTCGTCGGTAACGAGATACAACAAAGGCATCGGTGTGTCTGCGATCATATCTCGGACAAGGTAGTATCGCAGAGACAAAGGGAATGAATATCATATTTATGGTTCAACGACGATATTCGTGGAATGCACAGGGGTCGTCATATATTTCCAGGTATCCCTGACGATCATTGGTGAGCGGAGTGTCTCGACCTTGTCTGGAGTGTTCTCGAACCGTAGCGTAACAAACTTAAGGTCTTAGCGACGCCAGGAGATAGGTTCTGGAATATTATAGGAATTTGTTGGATAGAGAGAAATGATCCGGAAAGAGTTCCGGTGGTCCGGAAGGAGTTCCAAGAAGGTATGGAATGGTTCCGGGAATGTCCGAAAGTTGTTCGGGTGGTTCCGAAATAGTTTCGGAGCCATGGGATATTGAATTATATATAAATATATTAATTATGAATTAATGGGAGTTTTATATTAATTTAATATTAATTAAATAAAAGAAAAAGGGGGCTCCCACCTACATGGGCCCTGAGAGGGCCCAAGAAGGGGGAGCCGCACCCCACAAGGAAGGGAGGCTTGGGCCTCCTAGTCCGAGTTGGACTAGGAGCAGGAAAGCCCAAGGGGGGGTTCGGCCGAACCCCCCTCTCCCCTCTCCTCCTTTAGTCCCACATGGGGGAGCCAAGGGGTTTGCACACCCCCTTCCCCCTTTATATAGCAAGGCATATTAATTGATTTAATTCATTGGAAAATACAATTAATTGTATGCAGGCCGGCCGAGCTGTTTCTCCGCCCGTTTTGCCCCCTCTCTCCACCTAAGCTATACCTCAGAGCGATGTTGCTCTGCGGAATTCCAGATAAGATCTACCCCTGCGATTTCAGCTGGATCTGAATGACTGGGGGTTGTCGCTAAGCTCCGTATGTTTGTGAGTGCTCGGAGGTAACTCCTTTTGAGTAGCCTGGGCGATGTCGTCTCGCCCCTGCAGCCGCCGCGCCTCCCCCCTCTGCTGCCGGCGCACCAGCCCCGGTGCTGGCGCTCTGCCTTCTTCCGCCCGACGCTCGTCGACGCAGATCATCATCGACACCCCGACGTCATCGACTTCGACATCGCGGCAAGATGTTCGCGACCTCGAGGTCGGCTACGTACGACTTCATCGTCAACGCTTGTGCGGGAGCGTAATCCCCGCTATCGGTCTACATGGAGGTAATGTAACCCGTTCCGCCACCGTTATCGCATGTACTAGATAGATAGATCCTGGCTAGTTAGGGTTTCGTACGCTAGAAAATTTATTGTTTTCTGCACCGTAACCCCTTCAGTGGTATCAGAGCCGATCTATGCGTAGTACTGCTGGTACGGTTAGAACTCATGTTGAATGAGGGCGTCTTTCTTATATTTGCTACCCTCTAGCGTGCACTTGCGATGCCTTCTGTATTGAGTTGATGAAGCGGCCCGGACCGACTTTACGCGTACGCTTACGCGAGACTGGTTCCACTACTGACATACGGCTTGCACCGTATCTGTGGCTGGCGGGTGTCTGTCTCTCTCTCTCTTGTCGGCAAAGCATTTTCAATGGAGGGCCCGAAAGGGATGCTTAAACATGCAATTATACGATCGACGTTGTGGTACAAAGTTTGTATGTAGGGAAGCGATTCTCTTGCGAATAAGCCTATATGCCACGTAAAACTTGCAAAACTAAATAAAGCTAGAAGCGTCTAACTTTTTTTTGCAGAGGCGTTATTTTATGTGACTTGGTTACGGTAAGTTTTGATATTACTCGTACTGTAGGAGGCAATGGAGGGCTCTGTAGACTCGGAGCCATGCCGGGGCGCCGAGGGCCAGGCACATGGCGCCATGAAGGTCCAGGCGCATCGACCATGTCACATCGCACTTCATTGCATCATTATTGTGTGCTGTTGTGTGTGCATCCTATTGATTATTTATATGCTAGATATACAACGGTAGCATCATAAATAGGATGATCCCTAAGAAATACCAAAATTGTGTTCTCCCTCGTTGCGCACCACCAAGAAAGTTCTACGTTATGAGGCAGGCCGTGATGATCGGGTGTCACACATCTCGTCGTTCGCATCCAGTGGGTGTAAGCCATGTTGCACGCGCAGGGTCTTCGAGGTTTGATTGGCGAGCCTAGCATACTCAGAGGTATGGCCTCGGAACACGGGAAGATCGAAAGATCGAGCACGAGTCACAGAGTTGTTGTGATCGACATTTTATGTCCACCTCTGAAGCTGTGCTGCCGGCCGTGATGATCGGGGGTGGTGCAGTGGATGGGGGTCGTGTCATCGCCATTATTATTTTAGGGATAATAATCTTGGTGTGGTGTGTTTTAGATAATAAGATTGTAAAACTAAAACTCACCTACATATTATAAACTTAACCTTACCTCTTTTGCGATCACATCTGTAGACTACGCAACTATACTTCGGTTACTTCCTCAAGAGCCCGGATGCTACATTAGAAGCCGACGGGTCCAACTTCATCAGATGGTACAGGGGTTTTAGAAACATTCTCGAACACAACAACATTCTATATGTTCTCGATGAACCGTTAGGAGAAGGACCAGGAGATTCTGCTAGCGAGGAGGAGGAAGATGATTTCCGTAGGCGTCGAGACATATTCATTGAAGTGGAGATCACCATGACCGTATGCCTGGCACCCGAGTTGAAAGAGTTGCTTCGACGCAAGGAGCCAAGCGTCATGATGGATGCGATAAAGACACACTTCGGGGATGAATTAAAGCGTGAGCAATTCAGGCAGCTTAAAATGTTCCAGACCATTCACATGGAGGAGCATACCTGTCTGAAGACACATTTGAAGAGATTGTATGACATCTACTTCCAGCTGACGATGGTCTTCGATTACTGGATGGCAGATTCCTGTGCCATTCAGACTGTCTTGATATCTCTACCTCCTAGCTATGAGAAGCATGTGCGCAAGTACATTTTGAAAGCCGACGATATGAACTCCTACAAGTTCGTACGTGAGTTCCAATCTCTGAAGGTTGATTCTATCGAAGGAGAGATCTTCGATGCTACAGGTATATATTTGATATATGCAGAATTATGAATTCGCCCTTGGTATATGATGAAGTATTTGATACTTGTTCTGTTTGTGAAACAGGTCCTGATTATCACATATATGCGGCGCAGTTTGATGTGACCTGGCGCTGAAGCTGGTAGTCAAGGAGTTGATGGCCTTTTGGTGTTCACGTCCTCAAGTTATCATAGTTATCATCAATAGTTTTTGATACGATCTTTTGTAATAGTGAGCGAGTGTGTGTGTCTTGATTGTTGCAAGACAAAGTTATTCATGTAATAAGACAAGTTCAGTTGTTTTATGTTATGGAACAAGTCAGTTGTTTTATCTTATGAATAAAGCTTCCACATCTCAGTTACATTGATTGCATGATAAGTATTCATAATTGTAGAAATGATAAAATAGCTTGTCCCATCAATAAGGGTTCTATTGCTAGAACAAACACCATCGAGTTTAGTCATAAAAGCAATGAAAGAAGTAATGGATGTTTTGGTCCATTTAAGTATTTCGAGTGCTGAGTTGGTTAAGCTTGAAATCAAGTATTGAAGTTGCAATACTAGCGGAAATTAATTGAGTGTCATTTTTAATGATTAATTAATGGTGTTTACTACTTGATCCGAATTCCTCCATGACTTTGGTAAATAAGAGTATTTGCCCGATAAATTATGGAGTCTGAGATTAATTTGATAATAGATCAAATGGGGTTTTTCAGAAGAAAGATTAGTGAACATTGTATTCACAAAAATCGATCAAAAGGACAGTATTTTTGAATTATGTTTCAACACAAGAGACTTGTGGAAATTTGCTTCACAAAATTATAATGTCATATATAGTGATATGTGGGGAATTATAATCATGCTCTATTTTAAATAAAGTGTGGTCTGTCAGAATCAGTCTTAGAATCTCCTAATATGTTCGAAACATTGTAGTTGATGTCCACTTTAGAAAATAGATATTTTTTCTCAACGAGAATTCGTAGGATCGACAATAGTGTCGACATGTATATGAGTATGCGATAATTCGGAATATACATGAGTGGTTCTTTGTAGATTGCTCGCATTGGATGAGAGTGTATTCCAAAACAAATTAGAAACAAAGTTCAGTTTGTTGTCTATGTAATTCCGAGAAAAAGGTGATTTTCGAATTATGGTTTATGGATTGGAATTAGAAGTTTGGAATAAAGTGTCAGACCTATGTTAGAAAGTGTTCCAAAGAGTATATGTCTGCTAATGAAAGTTTAGTGATTAAGAGTGAGGGAGACTAGAAAATTGTTTTCTGCTTGCAATCCTCTTCATAAAGATCATAATATTTTCATGAAAGAAACTTCTAAATAAAGTGCTGTTATATTTAATATTGCTGTCAGGTCACAGCACTGTATTAAGTATTTCAGATCTTGTTGACAGATCAAGGTGCACTTTATGAATACAAAGAAAGTTGAGAAAATATCGGAATACGAACAAAGGCTTTTTGAGCCTGGAAATCCAAAGTTGCATTTGAAAGGATTAAGAGAGTAATTGTTGCTGCAATTCTTATTAGAGGAATAAGATTGTTTAATCGTCATATAAGGTGTTATATGAGAAATGTGACTATAAGAAAGACGCGGTAGCATGTCTTGTCAAGAAATGTGTTTTGGACAAGATCAAATTTGTTGACTACATTTATGTAGACATGCTTGAAGTCTGAGGGATTTGTATTAATGTAATACTGTAGATTGTATTAAATTCGAATTGATGGTAGATCAATGATTTTGGTTTGACCAAAATGTCGATTTAAGTGGGAATCATAGATAGTTTACTCAGGTGGAATATGTAAAGAACATATTTTTGAGTGGGAGCTTAGGAACTCAAATATGTGGATAACATGTTTTTGAGTGGGAGCTCGTGTTATCAAATATGTGGAGACATAATTTGAGTGGGAGTCGAATTCATCTTGTGTAATTAGCACATTGTGAAACTGTACCAATAGAATAGAATGAAGTTGTGAAACTATTTTAAAACTGGTGTCTATTTGGAAATAGAACGGGAATTTTAAATAGTTAGTCGAGTTGTTTTGGATTATATCTGAGGAGTCAGAATAGAATCAAAAGGATGGTCCTTTGGAATCCAATTGATCATTAGGAGTAATGATGCATGAAAGTGATGGTTGTATGACATGTGGGTCTATTGTGTAATATTAGACATCATACAGAAACCATATTATCTGCTCGATGAAGTATAACCGATGTTCTTGGAATAAGAGCAGTTATAAAAGTAAATTTGAAATTTACTGGAAGTAGAAGTACGTTAGTTAAAGGGTTGACATTAGAATGTCAAGTTTTCTACATTGGGGTGAAAGTATGTAGATATCGCGAGTTTGTAATTGTTACAAGGGGCTCTGGATGGCTGAGTGTGTTTTTCAGGGCAGTTATCTGGTTAGTATAATCAGAGTAAGCGCTGGGAAACAGAAGTCTCACTTAGTTACGGTATTTGCATATATGTTGTTGGACAACATGGTGATATCAAGCTAGTTGATATCAGTGAATCGCAAGAGTTTGCACAAAACGTGTGTTGTGCAGATTGCCAGAGTAACACTCTTCCACAAGCAAGCATCATCGAATGATTCTTATTTGATAAGGGATTTTGATAAAGTAAAATGCAGCTGGATTATTTGTACTCTAGTGCAAGTGGGAGACTGAAGGAGATATGCCCTAGAGGCAAATAAATAAGTAGTATTTATTGCATTATCTCATAAGTTTATAATAGGTTTGTGTATCATGCTATAACTGTATTAATCGGAATTGTTAATACACGTGTGATACATAGACAACCAGGTCCCTAGCAAGCCTCTATATGAGCTAGTCCATTGGGCAACAGTTGATCGAGATTCCCGATCAAGGACAAAGACGTCGGTTGACAATGGGGTTATCTTGTTAGTTGAATAAGGTGGTGGACATACGCAAAGTATTGCAATAAGATCGTATTACGATGTTTGTCATTTGCAATAGATAAGAATATGGTAGCTTATTCCTTAGACCGTGAGACCGTACTTATTAATGCTTCGTAGGGATGCTTTGAGAGCATCAAACGTTGTGTCTTATATAGCATGACAATAACGGTGTCCATCTTGGGTATTCCGAAAGAGTATCAAGACGTAAGGATCAAGAGCGGGATTTGTTCATTCATGTAATGAAAGATACTCTGGGCCCACTCGGTGATATTGCATCTATAATAGCTGCGCAGCTTATGACTAGGTCATGGGGATGTAATATCGCAGACGAGTTAATAACCTTCGTCGGTAACGAGATACAACAAAGGCATCGGTGTGTCTGCGATCATATCTCGGACAAGGTAGTATCACAGAGACAAAGGGAATGAATATCATATTTATGGTTCAACGACGATATTCGTGGAATGCACAGGGGTCGTCATATATTTCCAGGTATCCCTGACGATCATTGGTGAGCGGAGTGTCTCGACCTTGTCCGGAGTGTTCTCGAACCGTAGCGTAACAAACTTAAGGTCTTAGCGACGCCAGGAGATAGGTTCTGGAATATTATAGGAATTTGTTGGATAGAGAGAAATGATCCGGAAAGAGTTCCGGTGGTCCGGAAGGAGTTCCAAGAAGGTATGGAATGGTTCCGGGAATGTCCGAAAGTTGTTCGGGTGGTTCCGAAATAGTTTCGGAGTCATGGGATATTGAATTATATATAAATATATTAATTATGAATTAATGGGAGTTTTATATTAATTTAATATTAATTAAATAAAAGAAAAAGGGGGCTCCCACCTACATGGGCCCTGAGAGGGCCCAAGAAGGGGGAGCCGCACCCCACAAGGAAGGGAGGCTTGGGCCTCCTAGTCCGAGTTGGACTAGGAGCAGGAAAGCCCAAGGGGGGGTTCGGCCGAACCCCCCTCTCCCCTGTCCTCCTTTAGTCCCACATGGGGGAGCCAAGGGGTTTGCACACCCCCTTCCCCCTTTATATAGCAAGGCATATTAATTGATTTAATTCATTGGAAAATACAATTAATTGTATGCAGGCCGGCCGAGCTGTTTCTCCGCCCGTTTTGCCCCCTCTCTCCACCTAAGCTATACCTCAGAGCGATGTTGCTCTGCGGAATTCCAGATAAGATCTACCCCTGCGATTTCAGCTGGATCTGAATGACCGGGGGTTGTCGCTAAGCTCCGTATGTTTGTGAGTGCTCGGAGGTAACTCCTTTTGAGTAGCCTGGGCGACGTCGTCTCGCCCCTGCAGCCGCCGCGCCTCCCCCCCTCTGCTGCCGGCGCACCAGCCCCGGTGCTGGCGCTCTGCCTTCTTCCGCCCGACGCTCGTCGACGCAGATCATCATCGACACCCCGACGTCATCGACTTCGACATCGCGGCAAGATGTTCGCGACCTCGAGGTTGGCTACGTACGACTTCATCGTCAACGCTTGTGCGGGAGCGTAATCCCCGCTATCGGTCTACATGGAGGTAATGTAACCCGTTCCGCCACCGTTATCGCATGTACTAGATAGATAGATCCTGGCTAGTTAGGGTTTCGTACGCTAGAAAATTTATTGTTTTCTGCACCGTAACCCCTTCACGATCGACTCCTTCCTGAAGTGCTCGGGTGTACCGAGGATGACGTCGAGTGTGATTGTTCCCATGGGCGTGATTGCTTGCCCTGGTACTATGCCGTGGAAGGTGGTTTCCGATTCCGGCAATTTCTCCGTCGACCTGTTCATTCTTCTTAGGGTGTCGGCGAATATGATGTTGATGCCGCTGCCTCCGTCCAGGAACACCTTCTTCAGGCTGTAGTCGCCGACCAAGGCCTCAATCACGAGTGCGGCGTGCCCGGGTCGGGTTACCTCTGATGGGTGATCTGCCTTGGAGAATGTGATTGGTGTCTCCGACCCGCGCAGGTAGTCTGGTACCGCGCGCGGGCTGTTGATGGCTTGAAGTACTTGGCGTGTGATAATTTTCTGGCGCCTGTTCGATGGAGGTCCCCTCTGGATCATGTTTAGCTGTCCCCGTGCGGCTGGGTACGTGTCGGCTGCTGTCGCCTGACCTTGTTGCTGTTGCTGTTGCTGCGGCTGGGGGAACGCTCCTGCCGCCTGCACTTGGTTCTTGTTTGCGAGTGCTGCCTGGATGGCTAGCTGCGGTGCCGCCTGTATGGCCTGTACCGGGGCGATGATTTGCTGCATGGCATGGTATATATTTCTTGCTTTGCGACAATCCTTTAACAGGTGGCTGGAACCCCATTTGCCTGTCTCCGGGTTGCGGAACGAGTGATGCTTACAGGGTTGCATCAACTCCTCTGCTGGGGTCAACGGGCGCTTCCACTCGCATTTCTGACTTCCATCATTGTGTCCGATGCTGCTGCTGCCACGGTTGTACTGACTCGAGCTGGGCTGGCGACTTTGGTCGTCCTGTCGGCTGCTGTCACGTTTGTCCTCACGGGGGGTTTCATAGCCCGCCGCTACTAATTCGATTGAATCGTGGGTGTAACGTGGCTTCTTCTTTTGACGTGCCTCGCGCCAGTTGCTTGTTTCACCCTCTTTTTTGGGAGAAGTTTCGCGGACGTAGTCCTCTCCTTCGGCCCATTGGTTGGCTGTCTTCATGAGTTCTATTGTGGTCTTCGGCTGGAGCCTACCAAATTCCTCCCGGAGGTCGCGGCGAGCGACGCCGTGCATGAAGGCGTCCATCACTCGATCTTCTGATACGGGTTCCATGGTATTGCGGAGGAGTGTCCACCGCTGGATGTAAGAGCGGAGCGACTCATCCTTTCCTTTCTTGCAGGCCTGCAACTCGATGTAGGTCGTTGGCCTTGCGAATGTTCCCGAGAAACTTGTTGGGGATATATCAACTAGGGGTATAACCAACATGGATCAATCCGTCTAGTCCAGGGTGGCCCAAGGGTGGTAAGGCCGAAGCCTACCGGGCGGCCCAGATAGCTGACGTACAAGGAAGTAGGCGGACGGTCCAAGGAAGGCGGAAGGCCGAAGCCCATCAAGCCACCAGGCCCAAGACGGAAGGCGGCAACTAAGCCGGCCTGGTATAGGACTCTGTTTACTTGCCGGACAAGTACTTACATTGTACCCTGGGGTCTGGCCGCCTATATAAGCCGGCCACCAGGGAGCCTTTAGGGCAGACGCTTCAATAGGCATCATACACATTGTAACCTGTTCACGGCTATTGCCTCATAGTGAATTATAGCAGCACGTAGGATCTCGCCACCGCTGTGGGATCCGAAGCTGGGTAAACTCGCCGTGTTCAATCCCGTCCTTGACGACACCAACCTTCTTCCCCACAATCCATACGTAGGCTAGAGGACCCGCGTCTCCTATCAATTATGCCGATACCACGACAGTTGGCGCCCACCGTGGGGCATAAGGTTCCTGGCGTCACGTTCCAGGCGGGAACACTTGGCGGCGTGGGCAAGCAGATCGCCGTCGGTCGCGTCACAAGGTACGGCGGCCATAGCTACGTCAACTCGGATGAGTCCTGTCTCCCGGCGGACGACTACCTTATCGGATGCGCAATCGTACCGATCGGAGGGATCGACGTCTTCATCGGGTACACGCCAGAGGCGTACGGCCTACCGCGTTTCTACAACCCCACCCACCAACCCTTCGACCAAGCAGTCGACCGACAAGATGGATCTAAATCCGCCTTCTCCCAGGAGTCGACCGAATCTGATTTCCACTTCGTTGGAGTTGTCGGACTGGGATCAGACTCCCAGCCGGAAAACAACGATCCTGAGTCAATCCTCCCTGCTCTACAGGAGGATGCGATGTCAGATGCCGGATCCAGATCTACCGTTCAAGTCAACGTAGATTCTGACTCTGATGAAGATGCTAGTCTCTTCGAAGAGAAGATCAAAACCCGCTTTTCCAGTGGTAATCCGGCTCCTTCAGAGGGCACAGCGGATACTGACATGCCTGACAAGCTGGCTATGATGGTTGTTGTCGGTCACGAGACAACCCCAGTTACTTCGGATGCGCAAAACAAGCCGGCGGAAGACGCCGGCGACACCACTGCCGGCCAACTCATTGAAAGTTCCGACAAGGTGCGCGCAAAGAAGAAAACTGGCCTCGAGAAAGGCGGCAGCAGCAAACCCACGGATTTGCTCTCCGTCATCAAAGAAGTAGACGAGATCATGAATACTCCGGTGAATAAAGACACCCCACGCGACGAAGTGGAAGAGCTTAGGCTTAACATGCTTAAGCACTCTGACTTCCTGCGAAAAAGAGAGGAGCAAGTTGAGAGCCTTGCGAAGAAGATCGAGAAAGAACAAGAGAAGTTGTCGGCCAAAACAAGCCGGCAACTCTTCGAGGAGAAAAGGTCATCAAAAAACCGCAGGGGAAAAGAGCCGCCTACGCAAGCGACGACAGCGGCTCAAGATCTAGGGTTCGACTAGCGAACGGCACCACAGCGCGTAGACAGAAGGGGAGATGTTGTCTTCTGCACCCCTGTCCTCAACGCGGCCGCCGCGCTAGATACCCTGGACGACAACACTTACACGGCGGAAGAAAAGCTGGCCAACGCAAGACACTTCGTGAGCAAGGCCCTAGAACAACAAGCTCGCGCTGATTCCTACAGCCACATGGCGGATGCTCGTGGGGGAGACCTAGAGTCTAAGTCGGGAAAGTGCAAAGCTTCACCCGGCGCCGACCCCGAAGGCCCGTCTGGCTCCAGTAGCCATGGCGACAAAAGGAAGGCAACGCCACCTCCAAAGAAGGCGCCACCACCAAAGCCAAGGCGGGACGAGAATTCAAGGACAGGAAGCAGAGGAGACCTGCCACCTCCATCCCAGCCAAGACGTGACAACGGCGGTAGCCGGAACAACAGGCCACCGCCTAGAAAAGATGTCGGCAACGACCCTCCCAGGAGAGGTCGAAGCCGGTCTCCGCAGCGTAGCACCGGCAGCAAGAAGAGAGAGGAGGTAGAAGGGCCCAGGCGCAGCATAAGCCGGGCAGCACAGGACGAGCCGGACGCAAACAGAGGCGCACGGCAGCTCGATCCAAAAGACGCACGACACCGCCTACAAGACATAGCAAGAGGAAAGGAGCCGCTATACTCTGGACCAAAGTGCTTCGGTGATGCCATCCGCAGAGAGCCGTTCCCTAAGGACATGACATCAGTGTCAAAAAACTGTTCTATGTACAACGGCCTCGTTAAGCCGGACTCATGGCTATCCGATTATGCCATGGCCATAGAAATTGCCGGCGGGAGCAGCCATATTGCCGTCCGCTACCTACCTCTCATGTTGGAAGGCACGGCAAGAGCTTGGATCGACAACCTTCCTGAAAAGTCCATCCATAGCTGGTACGACATGGAAAAGGTTTTCTCCCAGCACTTCCAAGGAACATACAAGCGCCCAAATACCTACACGGATTTGCAACGCTGTATCCAAAAGCCGGACGAAACCATGACAGATTTTGTCAGCCGTTGGATATCCAAAAAAGCCAACTGTCATGGTGTTTCGGACGCACAGGCTATCCACGCCTTCTACACGGGCCTACAGAAGAAGTCCTTGCTCCGTCATAGGCTCGTCTGCGAGCAAATCACGGACCTCGGTGAGATGCTCAACCTGGCCGCCCAATACGCGGCGGCGGATGACGACGCCCGGGACGATGACCCAGACGTCAACATCATACCAAAGCGGAACAACAAGCGCAAGCAGGCGGCAGATGACAAAGCCGGACCTTCCAATGAGGTAGCCGCAACATTCCAAGGGAACACCGGCAAAAAGAAGTGGAAGAATAAGAAAGATAGTTGCGAATCCGGCTCAGGGCCTAAGGCGGCACAAATCACTTATGAACAGGCAAAGCTTTTGCCATGTCCCATCCACGCCTCACTGGGCAAGGTCAACCATATGCTTGGCGAGTTCCGTTTCATGGACGACTTCAAAAAGGATCCCACAGTCGGCTGGAAGTCAAAGAAGTCAAATAAGAACGAGAAGAAAGACAACAAGGAGGATGAGGATGACGACCACATGTCTATCTCAAGCGAAGACGACGCAGCCGCCAAGAAAAAGAAGCCCTATCCGAAGGTCAAAGAATCTCTTGTGTGCTTTGTCGGCACGCCTTCGGCTAAGGCGGATAAGGAGGAAATGCGCGAACTCAACGCGACAATGCCGGACGTCCCTCAGTACTTGAACTGGTCGGAGGCAACGATCACTTGGGACCGGTCCGACCACCCTGATCACGTTCCTCACCCAGGCAAGTACGCCCTTGTCGTCGATCCCATTGTCGACAACTTCAGACTCACAAAGGTACTTATGGATGGCGGCAGCAGCCTCAACATCCTATACTATGACACACTAAGCCGCATGAACCTATCAGAGGATCAGCTGGACCACAACAACCTCACTTTTCATGGCATAGTGCCCGGCAGGCAAGCAAAGTCAATGGGGAGCATCAGGCTGAAGGTAACTTTCGGACCAAAAGAGAACTACCGCTCAGAGTTCCTCCGGTTCGAAGTTGTCCCCTTCAAAAGCGCCTATCATGTAATCTTCGGACGACCGGCTTTCGCCAAGTTCATGGCAAGGCCGTGCTACATATACAGCAAGCTTAAAATGCCGGGGGAAAACGGAACCATCACGATTTCCGGCAACTTCAAGAAAGCCAAGGAGTGCGAGCGTGGCATGGCCGCCTTCGCAGAAGCCGTCATCCACAAGGAAGAACTCGCGCTGCTCGGGGCGGATTCAGACAACTCCATGCCAAGGCCAAAGATTGATGTCAAGAAGACCTTCGAAGCTTCAGAAGACACCAAAAAGGCGGACCTCATCCCAGGTGACAAGTCTAAGCAAGTTGTCATCGGCTCCAACCTTGACAGCAAATAGGAAGGCGCGCTCGTCGAGTTCCTCCATGAGAATCGTGACATCTTTGCATGGTCGCCTTCCGACATGCCTGGTGTACCGAGGGAGCTTGCCGAGCACTCGCTCAACGTCATAAAAGGATCCAAGCCGGTGAAGCAAGCAACAAGACGCTTTGGAGATGAGAGACTCAAGGCTATAGGAAAGGAGATAAATAGGCTGAAGGCCGCCAATTTCATAAAAGAAGTTGTACACACCGATTGGGTGGAAAATCCTGTACTTGTTCCAAAGTAGAATAAAGAGCTGAGGATGTGTATTGACTATACCGGTGTTAACAAGTGCTGCCCAAAGGACCCCTTTGCGCTGCCTAGAATTTACCAAGTCGAAGACTCCACAGCAGGCTCCGAGCTGCTTTGTTTTCTGGACGCCTACTCAGGATACCACCAAATCAAGATGAGAGAGTCAGATCAGCTGAAAACATCTTTCACCACTCCATACGGGACTTTCTGCTACATTACAATGCCTTTTGGCCTGAAGAATGCAGGGGCAACATACCAGCGCTGTATGCAAAATTGCCTGCACGAATAGATCGGCCGCAATGTTCACGTCTATGTAGACGACATCGCGGTAATGTCAAAAAAGAAGGCAGATCTCCTAGAGGATTTGGAAGAAACGTTTCAGAATCTCCGGAGGTATCAGATGAAACTCAATCCCGCCAAGTGCGTTTTCGGCGTTCCAGCCGACAAACTGCTCGGGTTTATCGTCTCAGAACGAGGGATCGAGGTTAACCCGGAGAAGATCAAGGCCATCCAAAGCATATCCAGACCCACTTGTCTGAAGGACGTGCAGCGCCTAGCCGGATCGGCGGCAGCCGTCAGTCGTTTCATAAGCCGCCTAGGGGAAAAGGCAATGCCTCTCTACCGGCTATTGAAGAAATCCGACAACTTCGAGTGGACAGCAGAGGCAGATGCCGCCTTACAACAACTTAAGGAGGCCCTCACATCCGCTCCGATATTGGCAGCACCTCGATCACAGGAACCAATGCTGCTGTACATCGCGGCAACAGGAGCTGTTGTCAGTGTTGTCTTGGCTGTGGAAAGAGAGGAGAACGAAGCCGCGACGTGTGAGCAGCGACCGGTCTACTTCATCAGTGAAGTATTCTCCGCCTCCAAGCAGAGGTATCCGCATTACCAAAAGCTGGCTTATGGTGTATTCTTCGCCGCCAGAAAGCTTAGGCATTACTTCCAGGAACACACATTGACAGTAGCCAGCAAGGCACCGTTGGGAGACATAATCAACAATGCAGAGGCAACAGGTCGAGTTGCCAAATGGGGCATCGAACTTGCCGCCTTTGATATAGTCTATAAACCACGGACCGCCATTAAGTCTCAAGCGCTTGCAGACTTTGTCGCCGACTAGACAGAGGCCATGGAGGAAACGACACTCCCCGAATCAGAATATTGGGTCATGCACTTTGACGGATCAAAGATGCTCAAAGGCTCGGGGGCTGGAGTCGTTCTACGCACGCCTAAAGGTGACAAGCTTAGCTACGTGTTACAAATCCACTTCACAGCAACCAACAACATTGCCGAGTACGAAGCCTTGCTTCATGGGTTACACGTGGCAAACGACCTAGGCGTCAAAAGAATCCTCTGTTATGGCGACTCAGATTTGGTCGCGCAGCAAGTAAGCGGAACATGGGATGCGAAAAGCGCAACAATGGCGGCTTACAGAGCCAAAGTTGACGAATTCGCAAAAAACTTCGTGGGCTACGAAGTCCGGCATGTTCCAAGAGCTGAGAACGAGGCGGCGGACACACTTGCAAGACTAGGATCGGAACGCAAAAAGGTACCAAAGGATATTTTCTGGAACATTTGCACAAGCCATCCATTAAAGGCGCCGATTTGATGGACCCCGATGCAGAAGAACCGGTAGAAGCGGCAAGTCTCGCTGTCTACTTGACACAGCCGGATTGGACAGTCCCATATCTCGATTTTCTAATCGACGGAAAGTTGCCGGAGGACGATGAGGTGCTAAAAAGGCAGATCATAAGGCGAGTCAAGGCATTCACAATAATAAAAGGCGAGCTATACAAGTGAAGCACGTGCGGCATCTATCAGCGATGCATACAGCCGGAAGAAGGCCGGGAAATTCTGAAGGACATACATATTGGCACCTGCGGGCATCATGCTTCCGCCAGGTCCATTGTATCCAAATCACCTGGCCGTTCGCGGTCTGGGGCTTAGACATGGTGGGTCCCTTCAAAAAGGCGCGTGGTGGGTATACCCACCTATTGGTCGCTGTCGACAAGTTCACCAAATGGGTCGAGGCTAAACCGATCAGCAAACTTGACGCACGAACAACCGCCAATTTTCTCTGGGGAATTATCTCTCGGTTTGGAGTTCCACACAGCATTATCAACGATAATGGCAGCAACCTGTCTCAAGGCGACATAGAAGAATACTGCAGCGATCTGGGTATCCGGCTGGATTTGGCATCCGTGTCACACCCTCAATCCAATGGACAAGTAGAGCGTACAAACGGCCTAGTCTTATCAGGACTTAAGCCTCGTCTCGAAGCTCCATTACACAGGGCAGCCGGCGCCTGGGCAGATGAGTTACAGTCGGTACTATGGAGTTTGCGCACAACGCCAAACAGGTCTACCGGCTACACTCCTTTCTTCTTAGTATATGGCGCTGAGGCAGTGCTACCTACCGACATGAAGTACGATTCCCCAAGAGTTCAAGCCTACATCGAGCAAGACGTAGAAGGTGCAAGACAGGATAGCCTAGACCTGCTAGACGAAGAAAGAGACGTCGCTCTCCATCGCTCCGCCTTGTACCAGCAACAACTTCGCCGCTATCATAGCCGGAGAGTGCGGAAGTGAAGCTTCAGAACAGGTGACCTGGTTCTCCGCCTAATTCAAGACAGAAAAGGCTTGCACAAGTTATCCCCGCCATGGGAAGGACCGTTTATAGTCACAAAGGCGCTGCTCAATGGTTCCTACTACCTGGCCGACATCCGCGACGAAGACGAAAAGAAAATGCGCAAGAAGGCGGCAGGAAAAAGGGGAACCAAGCGCAAAAAAGGCATTGACGATCCGTTCGAGCAAACAAGACGGCCTTGGAATATTGAGCAGCTACGTCCTTTCTACACTTAGCAATTTATAATTGTAATAAGTTAAGTATGATTATGAAATAAAAGTCTATGGTTCCTCATCTGTGTTGAGAAGCCTGCCATCTTTTGTCCTTTCTTGCAATCATATTTCCCCTATGTATCTAAGTTACCTATTTTCTAGCTCCGTGCAAAGGTTCAAACTTGTAGATACTTGCAGCTTTCGAGCCGACCCAAAGCAAAAATAAACTTTTTTGCGCCGCCTAATTCCTTTACCTCTGATTACTTATATGTGGTTCGCCTAGTAGTATGTCTTTGACACCAACATGTTGGCTTTGGTCTCTGATTCTAAACGCATGGTTTAGCCCTGGTTGTTTCAGCTAAAGTTACCGGCTGAGGTTTCGTCAACATACAAAAAGTCAAACATATAAGTCAGGGTAAAATTAAGGCGGGCCATATAAATAAAGACAAAATAAAACTTGTAAGCTAGTTTCCGCCTAACAAAGCAGCAATAAAAGTATATACAAATATTACAAGTCAATGTTACATTGTTTCAGGGGCCGACAAGTAAGGCTAATAGGAGGCAAGGACAGAAAAGATATGGCTCGGGGGAGCGTCTACGTCAGGCTTGGGGGCTGACAACTTCAGCCCCGGAACTATCACTCCCCTCCGCCTCGGCCGCGTCGGCCGCTTCAGCTCCCTCTCCGCCAGGCACAGGATGGCGTCGATAGAAGATTGAAGTGTCGACCATATCGGCAACACGCGTGGCGTAGCCGGCAACGCTGTCCAGAACAGCGGCCGGCTCAACCTCGCTGCCGTCTTCATATGTTGACGGCATGCCTTCAGTGACGGCTTCTATCTCCGCCTCGGGGTAGTGCGCCATGAATAGCCCAAGTGCGGTCTTGGCACCACCCCGCGCCGCCGACTTCAGCGAGCTCTTGTGCAGTTTATTCGCCTGCTCCAAGATAGCGGGCACGTCGCTGAACTCGGTCGGTTCCTGGCTGCCGGAGGAGGTGAAGAACTTGGCGGCAAACCGCTTGGACGCCGCCAAAGTCTCGGTGATCATTTCGCCTAGACGCGCAAGGCGATCCAGGCGGGGGCTGACAACCTTGTCATCGCCTAAACCGGCGGGAACTGAATCAAAAATGAAGCCATTAGTCTGGCTCAGGCTAAAGCAAAATGGCAACATCAAATAAGGAGTAAGAAATTACGAAGGGCCGAGTTATGGAAAGCGGACAGCTCAGTCATATGAGTTGCCAGCGCGTCCTCCGCAGTTTGGGCGCGAGAAGCCTGCTTGGAGATTTCCTCGGCAGCCGTCTTCTCCGCCTCCGCCAACTTATTGCGCAGGCTTTCCAGCTCACCAGTGAGTTGGCTAGATTCCTGCGCAAATTTGAGCTGTTGGGCCTCCATCTCCTTCTGGTGAGTCTCCTTCAGCTCCAAGTTGGCGGCCGCCAAGTCAGAAGCTTCATTCATAAGAGCTTGCATATCAGTGGACGCCTTCAGAATATCCTGGGCGTGGTCTAGCAGTTCTACAAATATGGATTCGCTAACTAAATGATTGACGGCAACATAAGTCGAAAGTATAGCTGAAGGCGAAGAGGATTAACCCTACCTTCATCTTTTTTGCGGGCCGCCTCCAACTCGGCAATCCGCAGGTCCTTAGCCTCGCACTCCTTCTTCAGGTCGCGGCAGCGCCGGTTTATCTCGACTCGGGAGGAGACAAGCTCGACGTTGGCGGACACAAGGCCCTGCATGACAAAACAAAGGCATAAAACATATTGTCGAGTAACCACTAAGCCGGCAGTCAAAATTTCTTTTATTTTTGACTTGCCATCTAAGTGCTCGGGGGAAAGGCTATGTATATGCCGGAGTGGTAAAAACTTACAGATAGGTCGCCCTCCAAGTCGGCGAAGGCCTGCGAGGCGAAGTTGGCGAAAGCCAAAGTTGACTCCTTGGCCTCCTTAAAGGTGGACCAAGGGTCCCTGACCTTGCCGCCTCCCGCAGTCGGGGCTGCCCTCCGAGACCCGCCGGCAGTCGACTCCAGCAACCCTTCATTGGCGGCGCGCGATTGAGCGGCTTCATCGGCCGTAGCCTCAGCCAGCAGTAGGGGAGTCTTGGGCGCGCGGTCGGTGGAAGAGGCCCTTGGCGGAGCGCCAGAAGCCGGAGCCGGGGGCTGACGACGAGCGTCGCCCATAAAGCTGCCGGCCTGGAGCTGAGGAGGGGGCGGCACGGTAGCCGGCGAGCTACCTTGTGGCCGCTTACCCTTGCCAAGAAGTCTGGTCGTCAACCGGGAAGTTGCGACCCTTTCCCTGTCAACAAAAAGCAAGCACAGTCAATTGGCCAGTATTGAAGAGGTTTGTCGTCTGTTAAAGGCAGAATTGAGTACCTTCGGGGGATGTTAATCCCCGCGTTCTCGCCAAGGTTGGCGAGAGCCGGCTCGGTAGCCGACGCGATCCGTTTCTTCCTCTCGGCATTCGCCGTAGAAGAAGCGGCGCCGGACGCCTTGCTCTTCTTCGTCTTCCCGGCTTCCGACTCGTAGAAGTCGGGAGCCAGGTCATCCTCCCCCAAGTCGGAGAGCTGAAAAAGAAGACAAGTTTAATGGAACTCAATCCTAGCCGGCAAAGCTATCAAACAAGGGGCAAGGAAGAAGATATTTACCTCGAGGGGAGGGTTGTCGTGGGTGTGCATGGGCACGCCCTCCGCCGCCTTCACCAGCCCCGCCTTGACGAGGCTGCGGAGCCGGAACGCCAGGTCGGCAACCGGCAATATCTCTTCGCTCACGCGGAGAGAGGCCGTGTCAGTAGGCGAATACTGATACATTTTGTGCGGCCTGTACCGCAGGGAGAGGATCTGCCGGCCGAGCCAGCAAATGACGGTGTCGACCCCATCCAGCAGAGGGGGAGCCATCGTCCTCGTGAGGAATTCAATCCGCCTTTGAATAAGGCGGAGTTCCTCCGTCAACTTGGGCACCGCCACGTCCCAGCATGGCCGAGGCATGGGTGGCGCGTTGACGAATGTCGGGATGCCGACTTGGCGGCCCGGAGCTGCCATATCTTGGCAGTAGAAGAACGTGGAGGTCCAGCCCTTGACGGACTCAAGGTATGGTATCTTAGGATACCATTGGAGTCCCTGGCGGCAGTTGAAGGTGAAGATGCCGCAGGTTGCCAGCCCGCCGTCCGGCACCGTCTGTCGCCGGCAACGGAAGCAATATCTGAAGAAGTCTAAACTAGGCCTAATACCTAGATAGCCTTCGAACAGAGCTGTGAAGCCGGCTAGGACTAGAATGCTATTGGGTGCTATATTGTGGGGCTGGATCCCATAGTGATCTAGAACCTCGCTAAAGAAGGTGGAAGGCGGAAGCGCCATTCCCCTAACTAAATGGGAGGTGAGGATTACCCGCTCCCCAACTTTCGGGGCCGGGATGACGTCTCCATAGGCGGCCCTCCACCGGCAATCTTCCCGAGTGGGGAGATAGCCGATAGCCTCCAAATCTTGGAGGGCATCTTCGTCGACTATGGAAGGTAGCCAGTAGCGGGACCCAAGGTCCGCCGCTTCCTCTTCCTCGTCGACGGGGGCGCCCGCCGTCGTCATCGCCGCGGTGGTTGGTGGAGGAGCCGAAGGACCAGCCGCTGGCGCGCGCGCGGTGGAAGTCCGGGGGGCGACGGTGGCGACATTGCCCGTCGCCGCCGCCGCGGGACGAGTTATCGCGCCGCCCATCGCCGTCACGGGCGCGGTCTCGGTCGCCGGACCGCTCGACGCCGTCGAAAGAGTCTGGCCGGTGGACATCGCCGTGAGGAGAGGTCGTCGGAGGAGAGGAGTTCGCCGGAGCTCACTCGGAAGCAAGAAGCGGAGAAGTGGAAAGGGCAAGAGGGCACGGAGAGCGAAGGCAGGGTGGTGAAAATGGACCGTTTGGCTACCTATTTATAGGGCCAGGCGTTGCTCCCTGCGCAACGGCGTTTTTAGTCGGACACATGTTCAGCATCCGTTGCAGCACACGATTGCACGATCTCCACGCCTCCTCTTTTCCCGCAATCTTTGATCATGGCGAGATTCTTGCCTAGGCCGTTTTCAAACTGTCGTGAGCCGGCTAGGTGGAAACCGTCAAGAAAAATGCTCGACAAGATTGCCGAGTAGCCGTCTTTTCCCATGATGGATAAAGGCGGCCGCATGTCAATATCAAGACACGCATGCCTCATTGATTTTCAGAATGGTTCAAGTCCTGCAGCCGCCAACTTTGGCAGATGAAGAATCAAGAAGAAGCCGGCGCCTGGAGAACTTCAACCTTTCTGGGGGCTAATGTTGGGGATATATCAACTAGGGGTATAACCAACATGGATCAATCCGGCTAGTCCAGGGTGGCCCAAGGGTGGTAAGGACGAAGCCTGCCGGGCGGCCCAGATAGCTGACGTACAAGGAAGTAGGCGGACGGTCCAAGGAAGGCGGAAGGCCGAAGCCCATCAAGCCACTAGGCCCAAGACGGAAGGCGGCAACTAAGCCGGCTAGGTCTAGGACTCTGTTTACTTGCCGGACAAGTACTTACCTTGTACCCTGGGGTCCGACCGCCTATATAAGCCGGCCACCAGGGAGCCTTTAGGGCAGACGCTTCAATAGGCATCATACACATTGTAACATGTTCACGGCTATTGCCTCATAGTGAATTATAGCAGCACGTAGGATCTCGCCACCACTGCGGGATCCGAAGCTGGGTAAACTCGCCGTGTTCAATCCCGTCCTTGACGACACCAACCTTCTTCCCCACAATCCATACGTAGGCTAGAGGACCCCCGTCTCCTATCAATTATGCCGATACCACGACAAAACTCTTGATGAAGTAATCCTGGAATTCTTCCCATGTTCGGAAAGAGTCTTTGGGTTGGCTTGTGAGCCACCCGCGTGCCGAGTCTGTCAACATGAGCTGGATGTACTGCATTGCCGTAGTCGACGTTCCGCCTTGGCAGGTGCAAGCGATGAGGTAGTCTTCGAGCCACAGTTTTGGGTCTTGCTTCCCGTCATACTTTGGTGTGACAGCCGTCAACTTGAAGCCTTTAGGCATGCGGGTGTCGCGGATGTTGAAGCTAAAGCATGCCGCGCCACACGGTTCGAAGTCGCGGTCAGCATGGTCGTCCGCGTTTGCCGCACTAGCCGAGCGCTCCTTGCGGTTGCGGTCCACCGTCTTCTGTGTCAGGACGTCGCGGAGGTCCTTGACTGGCTGTCGATGTGCCGCTGGGATGCCCGAGGTTGTTGGTTCGTGCACTTGGTTGCTTGGCCCCTTGGCCGCCAGAGCTTCTTCGATTGCCCTTATGGAGGCAATTTGTTGCTTGTGGAGAAGGGAGCGCGCGTCCCCCTCTGGTGGCTGCGTGAGCCGGAGGTATGTCTCGACTGAGATCAGGGCGGCATTCGCTGTTTTTGGGACGGGTATCCCGTTCTCATCTTCGGTGACGAAGGACGAGTCAAGATTGCGGGTGAGCCTTGTTCGATCGGCTTCTGCCATGTGGGGAACGCGGGCTCTGGTTCGCCGTGCTCCTTGGTTAACCTCTGTAGAGGATGTGAAGGAGAGGGCGGCTCGCCTGGCACTCGATGCGTCCGCGTCCCTTTTGCGTCTGAGCAGGTCGGCTTTTTCGGCGCGGATTCGTTCGCCTTCCTTGCGTAGCAAGTACTGGACCGCCAGATGGTCTTCTCGAGGTGCATTGGGTGGGGGAACGTGCCCTCGTCCACATGTTTCATGGCTTGGATCGCCATGTCCCGTGTGATGACAAGTTTAGTCTGGTCCGGCATGTCCACCTCTAGCGGATATGCGGGTTCTTCTTCGTCGTCATGCGGTGCTGTGCCGGCCATGAAGACTTGCTTGGGGTAGTGTAGCTTACCTGCACTTTAAATAAGGCAGATACCTGTGTATAGTGCAAATCCCTGGATCGATTCGTTTGCACACACAGTTTACGATGTAATATCACAACAAAGTATCAATTTTATTACATCGATGATCCAGACTTACAAAACATTCGATACAAGTTGCATAGCATAAAGCTAGCATTGAAAAAGTACACAGCGGAAATACAATAGCAGTGAGTCTCTATAACTTTCATGCTGCCACAGGCGAAAACATGTTGGTTGCAGACTCGAAATCCCTTAACGAAACCTCACTCGTCATTTGAATAACCTGTAACAAATAAAATTTTGCAACATAGTGGGTCAGATTCCATAAAAATGGAGTCTGGCAAGTGACACTATGGTGGACACTTAATGGGATAACTCTAAAGCCTATATGCATATTTGGCTGGTGGAGTTCAAGGCTAATTTGCATAAAGCCAATTTTTCCTACTCCTTTGAAAACACTTTTCTTGAAATCAAGACGAGTATGGCATGAAAACCATAAATCTCATCTTCCCTTATTCACCCATCAAGTTTTATTTCTGAAGTTGGAATGATGGAATCCTCCGTTGACGTCCTCGTTCAGCTGCTCAATTGTCTGTTTCCGGGGACACGGCTAAGTACTTAGTTTTACACTCTGCAGAGGTTGTGCACGTTCACCATTGTACCCATTCAACCCAGATTATCCTTTACACACCATTTGTGATAAGGAAAGGAGAAGAATGAGACGATATCTTTCAGAAGCATTTTCCCTCCCACTCTGGCTTGACCTGTTCCACCTAACATCCCCCTACATCTGCTTGTCAAGCCGGAGAGAGTCCACGCAACATAATTGATCAAGCCAGAGCCCATATGGCAATGGCTGCACTGGAAGCAATCGTCATTCGGAGTTCTTCAGATTCCTCTGTTCCCTGGGTGGCCATCCACAAGTGCACTCTCAGGTTGACAACCCCCATGCTCATGGCCCCAAGTATAGTAGAAACTACCTTAGGCGAAGACAACCACAAGCACAGTCCTGAGTAGCCACTCAACATAAACCATTCAACCAATCCACCCAGGTGTTTCATTAACTTAGTGGATGTGTACTCCCAGGTTGACAACCACCATGCTCACGGCCCTAAGTAGAATAGAAATTCATCCTAGGCGACGACAACCATGAGCACAGCCCTGAGTAGTCACTTAACATTTTGTAAAACTTTTCATCAAATGCATAGCATCAATATTTCTGCTGAGTATGATATAGGAACCTAGACACAGGAGTAAAGGAATTCTACACAGGTATAGCATAGCAATACTATCCTACACATGCATATAAAAATACACTAAGTAATGCATATAGAAATAATAGGAAGTTTATGAGGTGTGCCACTTGCCTTTGAATGTTGTCGTTGTTCACAACTCTTTTCAACGATACTCGGGACTCTCCGTTCAATCTAACAGTATAGACAAACAACAATACAACAATCATTAGCAAGCACAACTCCACAATGCATACAAACACATACTAGATGAATAAATAAGTTTTATAAAACTTTCTAAGGAAAATATGTTTATGCATGATGTGCAAAATATTCCCAAGGGCTAGAAATGCTTTTTCATGCCATGAAAATCTTTTAAGTTAATGGAAGGAAAATAGGTGGGTCAAGAATGACTAAGGACTAAGGTCAAGTTGGATAAAACTAACTTTGTTACTACTTTATCTTGAATAAGCACTTTAATGACTTAGTCATGATGTGCATAAAATACTTAGAGAAAATACTAAGTCTATAAGGTGATCAACCATTATTATCAACTCTTTGTAAATTGGATATTCACTAAAGTGAGAGAGACAGACACCCGGCCAACCACTTAAATTGTGGAACAGGTCTCATGTACGTGGACATGTAAGGTTTGTTTCCAGGCCGCTTCATCTCACTATGCTGTTAGGATCCAACAAACTTCAAAGATGATAACATCATGATCAAACTTTGTTTAAGTCTAAAAGACAAGATTAGGAAAGAGGGAAAAGATAGAAAGAAAGATGTAGTTGTCCTCCAGGCTTCATCTCCAGACTTGTAACTTTCTTCTGGATGATGTCTTGATTGAGCTCTTGGTAGTCTTGATGAATCTTCAGACTTGATGATTCTTGTTTCCTCGAGGCTGGTCTTGGATTTACTTAGTCTTCATGAAGTCTCAGAGGAGAAGAAAGACAGAGAGAAAGACTTAGAGAATAAAAGGGGGTTGGCCTTCTTGAACTTCTTCTCACTTTTCTTCCAAGTGCTTG
This sequence comes from Poa annua, assembly GCA_026929855.1. Classification (NCBI taxonomy): domain Eukaryota; kingdom Viridiplantae; phylum Streptophyta; class Magnoliopsida; order Poales; family Poaceae; genus Poa; species Poa annua. The sequence continues at coordinate 39,609,690 of CM049429.1, read as the reverse complement.
ACATCTTTGGGATGCTTCCAGAGTACGTTTTCTTCTAAGTCCTTCATGAACTTCTTCTAGATTTTCTTCTAAGTGTTTCTTCTCCTTGAAGATACTTCTGAAGTCTTGTTTTGGCTAAGTCCTTCAATGGCCTTCTAGCTCCATCTTGAAAATTACTAAGTGTCTAAGTGTAGCACTTCACAAAAATGCTAAGTTGAAATTATTTCTAACTTAGAGAAAACTAATGAAGAGGTTTTCCTATGGGGAATATAATTATAAAATATTTTATGCATGAAATGCAATTTTTATTCACAAGAAAGCATCAAATGATTTTTGTGATTTCTTTATAAATATGCATGAATTTATAAATGCAATTTTAGTTAATTTCTATTTTTGGAAAATATAATAAAAGGAATAATTATAAGATTAAAGTTTCCTATGATTAAATTTTTATAACAAAATTTTATAATTAGTGTTAATAGACAGGGGGCATTTAATTTGATTTAATCAAAATAATATTTCTATTAATAGTTATGTTGAAAATTCTCAAACTATTCAAATTAAACAAACAACTATTAAATCATCAAATAATACTCAAAAATATTTTATAACAGAGGCATAATATTACTAATATTCCAAAGTTTCTAAAACAATTTTATTTGCAATTTTTGAATTTACAGATTTAAAGTTATGACAAAAATACTCAAAATTCACCTTTTGAAATTTGAATATTTTAAGCTAAGTCAAATTTGTATTTTGGCAGATCCAAAATAATCTACATGTCAAGAGCTTTCCAAATATATAAAAATATTTGAATTTGGATAAGTGGTTAAAAAGTTATGACAAATCTAAGTTGCAGGGGTGTTTCTGTAAAACTGCCCAATTAAATCTAAACAGAAAAATCATTTTCCACGCGGGTGCTGACTGGATCTGACGTGGCGCTGACTGGGACTGCTGACTGGGCGCTGACATGTTTAAGTGAATTGATCTGGGCCGTTGGATCTAGATCTAAGGGCTCAGATCTAACCGTACCTCTTCGTTTTAACAGATCTAATCATGTGCGTTGGTTGGAGATCGAACGGCTAGGAGAGGGTTGACCTGAGAGTGGCGGCGCTGTGGTCACCGGCGGCGACGAAGACGGCGGCGCGGCATCGGGTTCGGACGGTCTCGACGTCCCGGTGGTTCCTTCGCGCGGGAAAGACCACCACGGGGTGCGGCTCGGCGCGGCGAAGACTGCAGAGGCGATGGCGTCTCGCGGAGTATCCTCTGGCGGCGCGGACTCGCAGACGGAGGTGTACGGGACGCCGGCGACCTTCCGTTCGTGCTCCCCTCTCGATTAGCTGCAAGAAGAGAGAGGGGAAAGAGTCAAGAGGATGCGCAAGAAGATGGCGAGGGGAGGAAGAGGGTCTCGGGTGCGAGAGGTGCGGTTAACTCGCCGGGAGTTGAAGAAAAACGCGGCGGCGGCAATGGCGACTCCGGCGATGAAATTGGACGGCCTGGGGGCACGTTTCAAGGGGGAAGGAGAGGGGAAACAGAGAGGAGGGTCAGGGGATTAAATAGGGAAGAGGAGGGAACAAATCGCCCGACGATTTTGCCAGAATTTGGAGAGGAATCGGGGGCGAGATTTTCGGACGGAGGTTGAAGAAGGCGTGACGTCATCGCTGACGTCAGCAGGTATTTTCTTTTTCTTTTCTGATTTTTCTATTTTATTTATATCTTTTGATTTATAACTCCAAATGATGTCAAATAAATTTCTAAAAATTTGTAATATTATTATCTTTGTGTTAAACCAGTTGTGGGCATGTTTTGAATATTTTTGAAAAATACTATTTTGAAATATTGATTAAATACAAATTTGACACTTAAAGTAAAATTTGAATTTCTATCTTCATTAAATTTTCTTTTGGCTAATTAAAATTTGTAAAGTACCTCATTCCAATATGTTTGAACTTAAGTTATTGAAACTTGTTTTGCTGAAATCATTCATCTTTATTTTGGCATAATACTAAAGAACTAAATATAAATAATGTTTAGGAAATGTGAAATATAAGGTATTCATTTTTTTATTGAAAATAATTTGTGCACCATTATATTTTATATTGTGATAATTCATTTGAAAACTTCATAAAAACTTTGGAAAAGATTTTTGTTTTAATTCTATTTTTATTTAGAATACATTAATCATTTCATGCTTTGAAAATAAATGAAATTCATTTAAGCAAATGAAATGTTTATTTGGCTAATTCATTAATTTAAAATCTATGAAGTTTATAGTTATAAATTACAGAATTGAAATTTTAACACAATGGTTTGAACTTAGTTGAGAGAATGGAAATCATTTGGCAACTAACACCATTTTTAAATAATTTGTGAATTTATGAATAGATATGGCTAAAGGGTTGAAATTAATTTCTTATAAGTAAACCATTTACTTAAAATAAAATGGATTGTAGTTTGTAAAATATTTGTCAAATTACATTTTAAGGTTTTTGAAATACAGTGGATAAAAAAATGTTTAAACTGTGATATTTGAAATATTAAACTCTTTCAATAAGTTTGAAGTCTTTCATAGTTGGTTTCCTTATGCATTTAATATTTTATTTTAATAAAATGAAAAGTTTTAAATTTTAGTGATTTTTGAACATTATAAAATGTTGGGATGTTACAGGTAGACTTGAGTCGGAGAGTTGGTGCTGCCGCTGCTGCTTCTGTCGCCCGCTTCTTGCTCGGGGTCGAAAATTGCTGCAACGTGGCGCGCGGCGCAGTCGCTGTCATGTCTTCTCGCGATTGTCCATGTGCTCCCGCTCGCCGGGGCGAGTGCGATTGGCTTGGGGTAGACTTGAGATTTCCACAAAGATGGGGGCGCGCGCGACATGGCTGTCGGGCGCGGGCTCCTGGTTGCCCGTGCGGGTGCGACAGTCGAGGTGGATCTTGACTTGGTCGACCGCACGACCGAGGTTGGGGTAGTAGACTCGATTCGCGCGGCCGTTGTCGGAGTTGTCGATGTAGATGCCCTCTTCGCGGGTGCAGCGGGCGCAGTCCTCGCAGGTGCGGCAGATGCGATCTTCGCGGGTTCGGCGGGCGCGGCCTCCGCGGGTGCGGCAGATGCGATCTTCGCGGGTTCGGCGGGCGCGGCCTCCGCGGGTGCGGCAGATGCGATCTTCGCGGGTTCGGCGGGCGCGATGGTTGCCGATTCAGGTGACGCCGTCGCGCGGAGCGCGGTAGTCGTAGACCTGAGTATACCACGACTATCGATGCAGCAGAATATGGAGCCGAAGGTGATGTGTATACCTTTGTCTAGATCGGCGTACACCGACTGGTGGGCTGGCGGGTGGATGACGTACTCGAAGGAGCCGAATCGGATCGACTCCCTGACGGCGGACACGCCGATCTTCATTGCGGATGGAGCCGGAGCGACCATGATCCTAGCACTTGTTTGACTTTCCCACAGACGGCGCCAATTGACGAGGTGTTAACTCGACAAGTCCCAGGGTTGTGCACCCCGGGTTGATTGATGGGGAGAGAGATGTGTGCAGGTGGTCACGACGGCTGACAAGCAAGGATTTACCCAGGTTCAGGCTCCCGGAGGATAACACCCTACCCCTGCTTGTCTGGTTATTGATACGAGTTGTGGTTACAATGGCGAGATTGCGATCTCGCTAGGGTTTGTGCCGTAGCTATTTGCGTGTGTCCTCTGGGACGAGCAACCCTCCTGTCTTTATAGGCAGCCAGGTCTCAGGCGGTTGGTGCCGATGGCAACTACCGATATGGCAGGTTATGCTTCCTAACCGACTTGGACTAGGTTACATGGTGCCCCGCGTGGGCCTTCTGTGGGCCTTCCTGTCCTTGGCGCGGCCCAGGTAGCCTTATCGTGGGCTACCCGAAAGGCAGCCCCACGTCACTAATACTACCACATTTAAGGGATGTAATACCTAGAGTAACAACAATACTAGGATGTACTTTCACAACTATTTTATTAAGTGTTACCCTTGTAGTTTTAGCGATAATTCATCGTGTCATGGATGTAGTTTTACTGATAATTTATATGTATTTAACCATCTATCTATAGGGATTTCAACGTTGAGCAATTACTATACATGCGATGTAGTTTCCCCACTATGTCATATTGAAATTAATCCTGCTCTCTTTGGGTATACTTTTTGAAAAGTTAGATGTAAATTTTGGTGAACCATTTCCATGCGAGGTTATCTAGATATAACTTTGCTCCACATGGTCCTTCTAAAACAATCTACTTTCTGGATATAACTTTGCTACTGGATGTAACTCTTATCTCTTATTATTTATGAAACATGTAAAATAAACTGCTCCTAGGATGTAACTTTGCTACTGGGTTCCGGTAGTGTATGCATCTTGTGACCCTGCGCTTGATTGCACGTTATCATTTGTCTGATGTTCATCTTTGGTTGTCTGTCCAGACATGTTTTAGAGGGTCTGTCGGGTTATTGGATTCTTAGGCACGTAAGGAGGTGCCATGCTCCAACGATTAAGAGAGGGAGAAGGCATGGCGGCTTCTAGGATCGAGATTGCACACAAGGGTTTACCCAGCTTCGGATCTTGCAGCGGTGGCAAGATCCTATGTGCTGCTATAATTCACTAGATGTGAATATGTGTACAGGTTACAATGTAGGTTGTAAGGCGTGTCCCTTGAGGGGAACAGGAGGCAGGCTTATATAGGCGTCGTGCCTTCTCCTACAAGGAAAGGCTAACCGACCTATATTAGGAGTCCTAGACTAACACGAGATAAACCCTAACTTGTTCTCTATGGCGAACGTCGGTTCGTCTGGATCCTGGTTAGCTTGTAGGCTTCCTCTTGCGCTTCAGCCCACTGGGCCGCCCGATAAGCCGAAGACCTTATCACCTCTTGGGCCACCCTGGTAAGTTGGTTTGGCCCCCGTGGTCGGCATACCTGTTTGGTATATCCTCCACAGTAGCCCCAGAAAGGTTGGAGCACTCCACCTTGTTCATCTTATTCTTCACTGTGAAACTTTCGTCTTCGTCTTCTTGATGAACTGCTGCAGAGCTTGAACTATTCCCTATATAACTGAGGATACGGGTTTCCAATAAGCCAAAACAACCGTTGCACTCATGGGCGCACAAGCCGAATAATTCGTCAACTGATGGACAGAGAAAAAGATTCCTCGTCAGCCTGAGGTCAAGTCTTGTCAATGTTCACTCCATGACAGTCTAGACTGTTGACTAGGCCAAATCTAATCATCACGATTTTCCCGCGCATGACCCGAGGCTTACGGGAGAAGTAAAACGGCTCCCTCAATTTCTCCGTTCCACGTGGCATGGATCGAACGGCGCGAATCCAACCGTTGCGGAGATCGTGGGACAGACCATAAATACCCTCCCGTAATTCGAAATTAAATCACCGATTCATTTCTCTGTTCATATTCTTCCTCTCGCTCGAGCTCTCCCTCTCTCTCCTGCGCACCCGAGCACATCGCCCTCCATATCCACACCTAAAATCATGGAGCATACCATCGCTTCCGCTGCAGCGCGTTCGGTGGTGGAGGAGGATGTGGCGAGGGCAGCTATGGCTGCGACAAGGGGCTCGACGGAGGGATCCGCCGGCGGCGGCGCATCTTCCTCGGGCACCGCCGCGGAGGCGTTGCTCGCGGAACCAATAATCAGGCTCTTCCCCGGGGAGAAGATGCCCACTGATTCTGGTGACGCCTCCGCGGCCGGCGCCGAGGAAGAGGTCGATTCCTCGTCGCGCCACTGGCTCCCCTCGACCATCACCGAGGATGATCTGGTGGAGCTGGAACGCGAAGGACTTCTTCCTCCTCGTGCAGTCTGCAAGTGGCGTTCGACTTTCGAGCACGCCACTCCGGCTCCAGAAGGCGACAAGTGGGTAATACAGGTTTCCCACTTGCATCGCGACATGGCTTTGCCGCAGTCGTCTTTCTTCATTTCCGTCTTAGACTATTACGTCTTACAGCCGCACAACCTAGGACCCAATAGTATTTTGTATTTAGCTGATTTCCAAGCCTTATTCAAAGGCTATTTAGGAATAGCGCCCAACTTAGATTTCTTTAAATATTGCTTCCACTGTAAATGCCAAACAGATGGCGACGAGCTGCTCAATTTGGGCATCGTTAGCCTTAACTTGCGTAGAAATAGGGCTTGGTACCCTAAGGTTCCCAAGGTGGACTCTGTCCGTAGCTGGGCGAGCACCTTTTTCTACTGTTCAGACATAGCTCCTGCGGGGAAGACGATAGGTCTCCTGCATTTTGTTAATGCTGCCGCTTCTCCTCGCCTCTCGTGGGATGAGAAGCCGGAGAAAGTTCTGCCTGCACACCTCCAGCTCATCCAGAAACGGATTGAGTATATGACGACGGAGGCGAAGCCGAAACTTACTGGCACAGATACGATTCTGCGCTGGCTCAAAAGGCGGGTGCAGCCTCTCCGAGAAAACAAAGACCTGCTGTGCACGTACAGCGGTAATCGGAGTGATCCTCTCCGCGTCTCGAAGGACGACTTAACAAACGACGCCTTCTTGATGCGATTCAAGATGTTGCTCAAGGAGAGGACTCAATTTACCGAGTCTTTTGCCATGTACACCTCTATCAACAAACCGCCACCGGTGAGTGCCTCGTATGTTTACGTGTTTTGCATTTGTTCGGCTTATTATCCATGTCACTTGTATCTTTCCTTTGTCAGCTCGATTCTTCCCCTTCTTCGGCTGTTGCCACTAGCACTAAGACGCGCAAGCGTAAGGTTGGTGCCGATAAGGCGGCATTGACCGAGGCTGCGCTACATAAGAAGGAGGACGTCTCCTCTATCCCCAAGGGCGTCGTTATCCACGACGTCCTTGATGACGACGAAGAGTCCGTCTTCGCCATGCCTCAGAAAATGTAAGTGACTGTAGCCTAAGTTTTGCATTATGCTTCTTTACTTCTTTCTTTGTCTTATCTCAGGGTTAAGCCCACGGGCAAGCTGAAGGCGAAGGTGGTGACTGGAAGGGGTAAGTGAACGGATAGACGTCGCCTAGAGGGGGGGGGGGTGAATAGGCGATTTAAAACTTTTTCGAGGAGCCGGAATATCCGGTCCAATAGTGACCGGAAATTCTGAGTAGCCGGAATATCCGGTACACGAGTGACCCGGAAATTCCGGTATGCTTGATAAAGGCGGAATAAAACTAGAGGTTTACTTAAACAAGCATACAACCTAGATATATAAACTAGGCTCACATATGTGCACCAACAACTTAAGCTAAGCAATACTATTAACAAGATGATAGCAAGATATATGACTTCAAGCACGAAGGCTATCACAATGTAAAGTGCATAAGTAAAGAGCTCGGGTATAGAAATAACCGAGGCACGCGGAGACGAGGATGTATTCCCGAGTTCCACCCAAAGGTGTACGTCTCGTTTGGAGAGGTGTGCGCAACCACAACAGGTTAGCCGCAACGCCACAAAGGCTCACCTTCTTCTCCTGATGAACTCAACCACAAAAGGTTCGAGTTCACCTTCCACTATTGATCTCCTTTGGGGCGGAGATCGAATCCCGTACAACTCTTGAGGCACACACCCACAACTTAATTAGGGGCTCCCAAGTCTTGAGGCACACCCACAACTTAATTGGGGGCTCTCAAGTGACCACAAAAGGTCTTGACCACAAAAGGTCTTGGCCACAAAAGACCGGCCACAAAAGGCGTCCAGGGTCCAAAGACCCAAGAGTAACAAGCTCACAAGTAATACCACCACGAATCCTCGTGGAGGGCTCAAACCGATGCAAATGCAATGGCAAGAGCACACGAAGTGCTCAAGTCCTTCACTCTCAAATTCCAACACAACAACAAATGTTTATGGGGGAATAAGAGAGGAAGAACAAAGGAAACCACAAAGGAGTCAAATCCTTCACTCCCAAATCCCACCAAAAGCAACTAATGCTTATGGGGGGAGAAGAGAGGAAGAACAAAGAAGAAGAACCACAAAGGAACTCCAAGAACTAGATCCACTAAGTTCCCCTCACTTAGAGGAGAGATGGATTGGTAGGATTGTAGATCTAGATCTCCTCTCAACTTGCCCTAAAGAATATGCAAGAATCTATGGAGGGATTGAGAGGGAAGTGAGCTTTCCAAGGTCAACAATGGAGTAGGAGAGAGGGGAAAATCGTGCTGCCTTGGATTGACTGAGGAAGAAGAAGGGGAGGGGTATATACCCCTCCAGGAAATATAGCCGTTGGCTGTTTTGACACTCGGAAATTCTGGTATAAGTTAGACCCGGAAATTCCGGTCATCCGGAAATTCCGGTCTAGAGAGACCCGGAAATTCCGGTCACCCGGAAATTCCAGTCTAAGAGAGCACGGAAATTCCGGCTGGAGTCAGAAGCAAAACCAAACTCTTCCTTAGCCATTTCTGGAGGACTTTTCTGGGGGCACTCGGAAATTCTGGTATATGGAAATTTCCGAGCACAATTTCCGACTAGAGTCAGAACCCTTTTTCTCCTTTCCTTAGCCGTTTTCTTGGATGAGTTGGGGAACCGGAAATTCCGGTAGGGCGGAATATCCGGCCCCAATAATCCGACTCAGCAGAACACCGAAACGAAAACTGCTATAACTTTTGCAAATGAACTCCAAATGAGGTGAGACCAATTTTGTTGGAAAGATAGCGACGATGACTACCCAACAAAAATAGAGTAAAATCTTGTTGGAAATATTGCATCCCATAAATAGAGTAAAATCTCCACACATGGCAAGGTGTGGGACTTTCCTCAAGGTAGAACCGGCAATATTTCCGCCACCGAAAACGCAACAAGTTGTCCAAAGTAAAACCGATTTTGATGAACTAGAGCTTGACATGGAGATGAACCAAGCTCTAATTCCTCACCAACATAAAAGCCAAATTAGAACCAAGAAATATGATATGCAAAGTATGCAAAGGTTTGAGCTCTCCACAACGATGCGATCAAGTTACTAACTTGAGAGCCCCTCTTGATAGTACGCCTATCTATCCTATAGCCCTATCAAGATCATACCTTTGCCTTGAGCATTCCACTTGAGTTGGATGATGACTATCTTGATTTCTTCAAGTGGTTCATCTTTCTTGATTGCGCGTCCAAGCACATACTTGATGAAGACTTCTCCAAATACTCCCCCATGCTCACAATGGGAGAGTCTCGCTTAACTCCGTCTTCATGTATCCATTGCAAGCACCAAGCATAGGATCTTTTCGAGAAAGCTTCTCTTGGTCTTGCACAACTCATCTTTTCTTCACTAAGATGATGTCTTGAATCTTCAAGACATGCTTGCAATAAGCTTCACTCAACACATGAGCTTCAAGAGTTCAACACATGAACTCCACCATTCCATGGATAAGATCTATAGGGATATCTCAATGCAAACATTAGTCCATAGAGATTGTCATTCAATTACCAAAACCACACATGAGGGAAAATGCTCTTTCAATCTCCCCCATTTTGGTAATTGATGACAATCTCTTTTGAGAGGGTTTATAATATGGAATTTAACAAACAAGAATGGTTGCACTAACATCAAATACTACAAAGGTATGTGATGTTAGTCCATCCACATATATAGAGCAAACTCCCCCATAATTTATGCACGTGTGTATGAACATGAATTCATTGCATATATTATCGACCATTACCGATGGTGGAGTTTCCACTATATATATAAAACCAAGCAACGAATGCAAAGGCAAGGAAGGCAAATACTTAAGGAGATACCAAAGTAGATACCAAAGTAAAAATCCAATTCCATACAACCCTCCAAAACTTCTCCCCCATTGGCAACGATTGCCGAAATGGGCGAAAGGATTTGGAAAGGTAACATAATAAGATCTCCTTCATGATTTATGCATTTCTCATGATATGAGTGAAATCAAATGCACTTATCCAATGACGAATAGATGAAGGGGATCAAACTATATTGAGGATCCAAAAATTGCACAATAAAGATATCAATTGAAATCCACTGGAAGGATACCAATTGCAAAGAGGGAAATTATTCACAAAGAAGCAAGCAATCAAGGGATCCAAAAACCAATTGAGCACAAGAAGATGTTATGATAAGATCAACCAAGTGTTCTAAAAATCAAGAGGGAACTCCCCAAGGTACATGCACAATGAAAAGATTTGTATTTCAATATGGTGTGCATAACATGGAATCCTCATTCCCTCCTAGATAATTTTGAACACAAAAAGGTGCAAGATTTGAATAAAAGCTTGCTCAACCGGGAAAGGATGGGTGTGACATGGAAATACAATTTAGGAGACTAAACAAGGATGAGCCTAAGCAACATCATAGTCTTTCAAATTATGAGGCACATAGTGCGTATCATGTATTTTGCAAACAAGCACACCCAAGATGATAAATCAAATAGGATCACAAGCTTATTAAGAGGCAATGTGAAACCAATAGAAAAACAAAGCTTGTGCCAATTAGAGATCACCAAAGAATCAAGAAAGTAGTAAAAGGTTATCACTAAAGATTTTTAATACCAATTAAATATGTAACTACCCTCATGTGTATAAGTTTCTAAGTGGACACTAAGTCCTCAAAGAAACATGCACACACAATGTAGGTACAAGGTCAAGCACATGATATTCAAGAGGAAGTCATAAATACACCGATAAGAATTTTTGCTTAAAAGCAAAGCACATAGCTCAAATTATTCTTAAAGGGTATAGATGAACTTCCAACACCAAGTTCTCAAAGCATCACAAATACCCACATAGGATAAGTGATAGTTGGGATACTTCGAGACACAAAACAAATATCACATAAGGCAAATGGTTTAAGAGAATTCATCAATATTGCATTGAGAGACTTTGAAATGAATTTGCTAGATTAACATATTGGGGATCCATGAATCATGAATATGATTATATATAAATATATATTCCCCTTGATGTTTAATCATCCCGGCTAACTCACATTTGCAATGAAGATGTTTTGAAAGAAACTTTGCAAAAACAAAAAACAAATGCAACTTAGGGAAACTCATGCCAAAGAACAACCTACACAAGGTTGAGAGCTAGAAGTAAATGCATGAGTTAGATACTTGTTACCGAGATAGCATTGACGGTGTAGAAGATGAGAGTTCACAATCATCCAAGCTTGGCTCCAAGAAGCACATGGTGAAGACATCTTCTTTAAATAGAGGCAAGCTTCCAATGCATATATCATGTACCTAAAACAAATCAAGTACACAATGGTACCCAAACTAATTGGGTCCAAAGTAGTTAGTCCAACTACAATACATAGGACAAACTCCGCATAAATATGTGCATATTGATATGAAATAGAATTTCATGCACATCTTAGCCATTTAGGATTTGATGGAGTTTATCCTATTTATTGGATCTACGAAAGTAAGCATGCCATAAGATATACATATAGTAAATATGCATGCACAAAACTTTCAAGAACCAAACGAGATACAATTTGGACAAAACACCAAATAAAACAAGAAGCTACACAAAAGTGTGGCAAGAGAATGATATGTCCACATTATATCAAAGACTCAAATCAACACATGATTGGAGAAACCAATTTGAAAAGATATCAAATGGAAACAAGGTCAAGGCTAAACCAATGAGCATAAGAAATAAATCAAACAATCATGCTCGAAGGTTTATCTCATCCAAAAAGGTAGACTAGGAACCATGGGATGAGATAGCCAACTCCACAAAGAAGAGTAAGGTTCCAACAAATAAACCAAGCCCTCTACAATTTTCATGATGGCACAAAGTATCAAGACGAAAAATGTTTGTCTTTCAAGGAGACATGTCATCGGGAACAAAAACCAATTGAAGACGACTAATGTTGAATAACATATAGGATTGCTCCCCCAAGATTTGTGCATTACTTATGATCTTGTATTTGAATACAAAATGCACAAAAATGGGATCATCACTTTCCATATATATTGTTAACCAATTAGTCATGTTCAAGAAGAGCAATAAGATACAAAACCAATTTAAAAACCAATTTAAAGAATAGTGTTCTAAAGAGTATAGAGTAGCTTCCCCATGATTAGTGCATTTTTAAGATCTTGTATGTAAATACAAAATGCACACAAGTGGGATCATTACCCTCCATATATCTTTTTGAACACAAAGTTCAAGAAAATCAATAAGACCCGATAACAATAAAAAGGATGATGTTCTACTCAATGTAGGATAGCTCCCCCAAGAATAGTGCATTACTTAGAATTAATTATGAGTAGAGCAACAAAAAGATCCAAATGAAGCAAAGAAGACAAATGGGTGGTTAAACCAAAACAAAGCTTGGCGATAAGGATAAGACAATTTATTAACAATAGCCAATGTAAATATGATCAATAATTTTACCACAAATATAATTATCACTTGTCAAAGACAATGATTGTATGGAGACATTTCTCGGTGGTATTTTACATATATGTATTCAAGATCATATTCACAAAACATAAGCATGTGGGAAAAGATAAAATAATTGAAAAACATGCTTATCTAGATATTCTTGATGACTTCATATATTCAATGATCATTCTAAGCATCAAGAAACATTTTCATAAACAAGATACCAAAAGATGGTTGATCAAAATGCATTTAAGCAAATATGGAACTTGTTGGAGTACCATGCCACCTAGGAATAAGATAATCAACAATATCAACTCTAGGTGACACTACCTCTCATGTTCACATTTTCTAGTCTTGTAATATGCACATAGCTTATTACTCCCCCATAATGTGATAATCCATTATTTTAAACAAGAGGCAAGAGAAATCCAACAAGAGATAATTAATGGACATTTGAATTTGAATTTATCATGAGTATACCACAAAGAGAGTAGATAATATTGAAATATCACTACTAAGTGGTATTCCTCATGAATACACATTTTAAGGGGGTGAGTTACCAAAAATCACATCACTCCCCCAAAATGGGATAGTCCATTAAAATCCCTAAAAGAGCCAATGAAGATTAAAAACAAAATAGACAAGAGGCTCAAACATACATGGTGTGCAAACCAACATACACAAGCTTGATTACTCAACATAAGTAAGTAGAGTGCACAACACATATGAAACGCTAGTAAGGTACAAAACCAAACACATGCAAGGGTGCAAGTAACTTTCAATGAGTACATATGGATTAAATACAAGTTACCGCAAGGAGGAGCATTGGATATATGCTAAGACAATATAATCCAATTGACTTGACTTGAGAATATGATTGATGAAGATCCCTTAATTCTTCATGATGTAGTCAAGTCTGCAATGTCCTCCGTTTACACCTATTGATCAAGTTTGAGCTTGTTGGTCCCCAACTAAGTTGGGTCCTAAGAGGTTAGTCACAATAGGTTTGGCAACCCAAATGGTTCTTTTCTTGACACCACTTTGAGTACCAATAACTTTGGCAAACACATTGCCAACCTTATCCTTCCGAAGAGAATGGACATTATCAATAGTAGAAGGGTTAGATAAGGTACTATGAGTGCATGAAGAAGCAAAGTGATCCTTCCCACGACATTTGTAGCAAAGGCGGCTTTTACCTTTCTTCTTGGGAAGGGAAGGTTCTTCAACTTGGGAAGCTTGAGTTTGGACTTGAGGTTGCTTCCCTTGTTGCTTCTCACTAAGAGGCTTCTTCTTCAAATGGCAAGATCTCACATGGTGCCCTTCAACCTTGCACTTGAAGCACACAATCTTGGCCAAATCAATAAGTTGTTCTTGGCCCTTCTTCTTGACGAACTTGTGCTTCATCTTGTTCTTGGACTTGTTCTTGTTATTGGAGTTGAATCCAAGTCCACTCTTGTCATGAGGAAGTTGTTGCACTCTCAACATGTTGTCGAGGGTGGACTTACCCTCATGACATTTCTTCAAGTCTTTCTTCAATGAAGTGACTTGTGCCTTGAGCTATTTGAGTTCCTCTACATGGTTAGTTTCAACACAAATACTAGAGGAAGTAGATGCAACATTGTTAGAGCAAGAAGGCAAGGAATGTAATTCATCACAAGATTTAGCAATGGTATGTGATGTAGAATTACTAGTACTAGCACATTGCAATAATGCATTAGTAGTAGAAGTTGTGCTAGTGTCCATAAGAGGCTCACAAGATTTTACCTTCGTAGTGACCGCCTCATGAGCTAACTTTAGCTTAGCATGGGATGCTAGGAGATCCTCATTAGAGCTAAAAAGCTTTTCATGAGTTTCTTCCAACTTCCCATACTTACTAGTTAGCAAATCAAGTTGAGCTCTTAGCTCAACATTCTCCTTCAAAATAGATGCTTCACACAAAGTGGAGTTAGTAGCACAAGCATCATTATCATTAGAAGTGGAAGGAGACAACATGACAAGCTCATTATTTAACTTAGCATTTTGTTTACTAAGCACATTACATTTAGCAATAGCATGTTCATGTTCTTTAGTGAGTTTAGCAATTACTTCATTGTTTAACTCCTCACTAGATTCTAATCTCTCCTCGAGAGCAACCCGAGTTTCTTGCTCTTCCTCAAGAGCATTCTCAAGATTATGGACCTCACCCGCGGAATCACGAGGAAGACCCCACCCTTCATGACAACGGGTCTCCATAGCCTCAAAGGTCTCCTTAAGCTCAAAAAGAGTAGTCATGATTTCTAAGAAGTTCTCATGAGCATTTTTATTATTTAAGAGAGCATGAGAGACAATATCAAACTTCTCCTTAATTAGATCATCATCATCATCATCATCATTATCATCATCATGAGATATATTGGAGTGCATGGTAGGTGATACCTTATACTCCTTAGCCATTAGGCAAATGTGAGTAGTGGATGAAGACGATGAAGAGACACTTGAAGCACCTTTGAGGTCCAAGTCTTGTTCCAACAATTGTTGGGATTCCTCTACATTGTTAGCCAAACAAGTACTAGAGGAAATAGAAACATTTTGATCATGGCAACAAGACAAGGAAAGCATATCATCATGAGATTTAGTTAAGCAACTACTACATGATATGCAAGGACTATCAACACTAGCATTTAATACATTTGAAGGGCTAGAGGTGTTTAAGTCCAAAGATAGAGCATTGCAATAAGATGGGTGAGAAGTATAGTCAATAGTGGATTCACCATCAAGATTGCAATTTCTATCACCACTCACCATATCATTACCTTGTGGCAAACCACATGTCGGTGAAGTGGAGGAAGTCGTGAGCTCTTCACGACCGGATGTGGAAGGAGGACAATCATCCTTGGAAATGTTGGACACCTCATATATATCTTGAAGTTTTGTCCATAATTCATGAGCGCTCCGAAAAGGCATGATTGACGCAAGCACTACATCACTCAAAGCACATATAAGACCATTAGATGCTAGAGTATCGAGATAAGAGTTTTTCTCATCCTCTAAAGATAATTCTTGAGAATCCTTTGGAGGAGAAAAACCCATATCTACAATACTCTCTAAATTAGAACCCATGTCTCTAAAAAGATTAAGCATGCAAATTTTCCAAACATCATAATTTGTGCCATCGAATCTATAAGAGGGATTGTGCACTAGATCTCTAAACGACATCTTTATCTCTAGGCGGTTAGTCCTAATAATGAGATAACCTGGCTCTGATACCAATTGAACGGATAGACGTCGCCTAGAGGGGGGGGGGGGGGGGGTGAATAGGCGATTTAAAACTTTTTCGAGGAGCCGGAATATCCGGTCCAATAGTGACCGGAAATTCCGAGTAGCCGGAATATCCGGTACACGAGTGACCCGGAAATTCCGGTATGCTTGATAAAGGCGGAATAAAACTAGAGGTTTACTTTAACAAGCATACAACCTAGATATATAAACTAGGCTCACCTATGTGCACCAACAACTTAAGCTAAGCAATACTATTAACAAGATGATAGCAAGATATATGACTTCAAGCACGAAGGCTATCACAATGTAAAGTGCATAAGTAAAGAGCTCGGGTATAGAAATAACCGAGGCACGCGGAGACGAGGATGTATTCCTGAGTTCCACCCAAAGGTGTACGTCTCGTTTGGAGAGGTGTGCGCAACCACAACAGGTTAGCCGCAACGCCACAAAGGCTCACCTTCTTCTCCTGATGAACTCAACCACAAAAGGTTCGAGTTCACCATCCACTATTGATCTCCTTTGGGGCGGAGATCGAATCCCGTACAACTCTTGAGGCACACACCCACAACTTAATTGCGGGCTCCCAAGTCTTGAGGCACACACCCACAACTTAATTGGGGGCTCTTAAGTGACCACAAAAGGTCTTGACCACAAAAGGTCTTGGCCACAAAAGGCCGGCCACAAAAGGCGTCTAGGGTCCAAAGACGCAAGAGTAACAAGCTCACAAGTAATACCACCACGAATCCTCGTGGAGGGCTCAAACCGATGCAAATGCAATGGCAAGAGCACACGAAGTGCTCAAGTCCTTCACTCTCAAATTCCAACACAACAACAAATGTTTTTGGGGGAATAAGAGAGGAAGAACAAAGGAAACCACAAAGGAGTCAAATCCTTCACTCCCAAATCCCACAAAAAGCAACTAATGCTTATGGGGGGAGAAGAGAGGAAGAACAAAGAAGAAGAACCACAAAGGAACTCCAAGAACTAGATCCACTAAGTTCCCCTCACTTAGAGGAGAGATGGATTGGTAGGATTGTAGATCTAGATCTCCTCTCAACTTGCCCTAAAGAATATGCAAGAATCTATGGAGGGATTGAGAGGGAAGTGAGCTTTCCAAGGTCAACAATGGAGTAGGACAGAGGGGAAAATCGTGCTGCCTTGGATTGACTGAGGAAGAAGAAGGGGAGGGGTATTTATACCCCTCCAGGAAATATAGCCGTTGGCTGTTTTGACACTCGGAAATTCCGGTATAAGTTAGACCCGGAAATTCCGGTCATCCGGAAATTCCGGTCTAGAGAGACCCGGAAATTCCGGTCACCCGGAAATTCCGGTCTAAGAGAGCACGGAAATTCCGGCTGGAGTCAGAAGCAAAACCAAACTTTTCCTTAGCCATTTCTGGAGGACTTTTCTGGGGGCACTCGGAAATTCCGGTATATGGAAATTTCCGAGCACAATTTCCGACTGGAGTCAGAACCCTTTTTCTCCTTTCCTTAGCCGTTTTCTTGGATGAGTTGGGGAACCGGAAATTCCGGTAGGGCGGAATATCCGGCCCCAATAATCCGACTCAGCAGAACACCGAAACGAAAACTGCTATAACTTTTGCAAATGAACTCCAAATGAGGTGAGACCAATTTTGTTGGAAAGATAGCGACGATGACTACCCACCAAAAATAGAGTAAAATCTTGTTGGAAATATTGCATCCCATAAATAGAGTAAAATCTCCACACATGGCAAGGTGTGGGACTTTCCTCAAGGTAGAACCGGCAATATTTCCGCCACCGAAAACGCAACAAGTTGTCCAAAGTAAAACCGATTTCGATGAACTAGAGCTTGACATGGAGATGAACCAAGCTCTAATTCCTCACCAACATAAAAGCCAAATAAGAACCAAGAAATATGATATGCCAAGTATGCAAAGGTTTGAGCTCTCCACAACGATGCGATCAAGTTACTAACTTGAGAGCCCCTCTTGATAGTACGCCTATCTATCCTATAGCCCTATCAAGATCATACCTTTGCCTTGAGCATTCCACTTGAGTTGGATGATGACTACCTTGATTTCTTCAAGTGGTTCTTCTTTCTTGATTGCGCGTCCAAGCACATGCTTGATGAAGACTTCTCCAAATACTCCCCCATGCTCACAATGGGAGAGTCTCGCTTAGCTCCGTCTTCATGTATCCATTGCAAGCACCAAGCATAGGATCTTTTCGAGAAAGCTTCTCTTGGTCTTGCACAACTCATCTTTTCTTCACTAAGATGATGTCTTGAATCTTCAAGACATGCTTGCAATAAGCTTCACTCAACACATGAGCTTCAAGAGTTCAACACATGAACTCCACCATTCCATGGATAAGATCTATAGGGATATCTCAGTGCAAACATTAGTCCATAGAGATTGTCATTCAATTACCAAAACCACACATGAGGGAAAATGCTCTTTCAGTAAGCCCCCAACTCCTTCGCCAGCTACCGCTCCTCCTACTCCCAATGTTACGGTGAGCGTGTCGGCTCCTGCATCCCAGGAGGTGAGAGCCGACATCGACATGCCGGACTCGATCTTGGAGAGGACGGAAACTGCTGAGAAGACGGCTGCTACTTCAAAGGCAACCGTTCTTGAGGAAACCAATAAGGCTGAAGCTTCAGCTAATGATGCCTTCGAAGATGTAAAAGAAGAAGTCTTTGATGACGAGGGATTTCTTTTCCCTTCTATCGCGGCAAGAATTGCTGCTGAAAGGGAAGCTGCTAGGCCTTCTTCGCCTAAGCCAATCACTACAGCGGTTACAGTGCGCAAGCTTGAAGACAATTGCGACGCACTGTACGCCAAGATGAAGACTGGCTACTGGCTTATGAAGAAGCATGTTAAGGTAAACTTTCTTCCGCCTTATCCATATTCCCACTCCTCGGCCGTCTCTTTGATCTAATGAGTTTAGTCAAAGTGATGGCCTTGAATTTGATAACATTGTTGACTAGTCCCCAAGTGTACTTTACTTGACCCTTTTTGATTGCATTTTTCTGTGATTTTTCAGGAGGGCGAGGACCTTAACCGCGACTTGTGGAATTCCTTGGTCGCGCAGCGCCAGGAGCTCAAGTTGGCCAAAAAGAAGGCAAAACATGATGCTGGTATGTAACACCCTAAGTTGTTTTGCTTTTAGGTGGTTTTCTTTTGTCGCCTAAGTATCTCCTTTCCTATGAAAAATGATATATTTTGCAGATCTGCTTGCAAAGGCCCAGCAAGATGCTGAAGAGTCTGGCGACATTGCTGTCGTTAGGCGCGAAAATGAGGCCCTCTTCAAGCAGATCCAAGAGAACCTGAAGATTGCTGATGACGGCATGAAGGCACTTCAGGAGAATGCAGAGGCTAAGCAGTTGCGTCTTAAAGACGAACTGTCTTCAGCTCGCCAAGAAGCCGAAGACGACAGGTTAGAGATGAAATCTCTTACTTAGAAGGCGGAGCTCCGTATCCAAGAGCTTGACGGCCAGCTGGAACATCGTAAAGACGAAATCCAGGCTTTGGACGACAAGATTCTTGGTATGTTTCCTTCCTTTCTTTTTCGTCTTTCGTCTTTTGAACGAGGTTTTTCGCTTTTGCCTTATTTGCTTTTTTGATTTAGCTCCTACTGGTCTTGGCGATATTGACGATGCCACTCGCCGAGAGCTTGTGTTGGAGTTTGGCGAGCTAATTGCTCGCCAAGCTACTGCTGGGAAAGGCTTGTTAAGCCAGATGTTCCCAAAGCAGCTGCCTTTGGCAACCAACATGAGGACTCTGGTGCCTCTGCTTGAGGACTGCGCCAGCAACGCCGAGGAACGTCTTCGTGCTCCCGCTGGTGGAGGTGCCAAACTTGCCTTAGACAATGTTATGGGCCACCATCCCGAGATGGATATCAAGAGGGTCATGAGATGCTTGCCAACCCATGATGCTGACGGCAACGAGCTCAACCCGACTTCTGTTTATAACTTTGTGACAAGATCAACCACAAGGTGGTCTATGCTCGCCAGGACATGCCTGAACTTCTGTGAAGCTCGTCGGAAGACGAAATCTCAGAGCATACTGGCACGCAAGGCGAAGAGCAGGAGGAGACTGCCACCTCACAAGACGAAGGCGATGCTGATGCGCGCTCTAAGTCCCTTGCACAAGATTAAAGGTAAAAATTGCTGTGTTATGAAGTCCTTATTCTTAAGGAGAACAACTGTCTTATTCATGAAGTCTTGTAATATATTTTGAGAACAAGTTTGTCTTGTGATGCATAGCATGCTCTTTTGGTACTTGACCGAAGTATTGCTAGCACTGTGCCATGCGACTATGTTCGTTGCCCGTCTTTGAATTATCTGGTTTATGTCTTTAGCCTTTTCGTATGTTAGCGAAACCACAAAGACGGTGACACTTTGTTAGGCAGCAGGACCATAGTCAATCTGCTTACACCTAATGTCTGTGCCGCCTTTGGGCGCATAAAACATCCAGTGGAGCAACCCAGAACATACACGATCAGAGAAAAAAACTTAGACGGGCGTAATTTTATTTTTGTAAGGCAGTGAGCCGAACTTGTCATGCTTAGTTATTCGTGTTAACAAAATTGACATGTTCAAGTGAAGAATATGATCATTGGGAAATAAAAGATGGATGAGTAAGTGTAATACTATCAAATGTAAATTTTGGCAATTCAAGACTTTTTATTTCATGAGCATAGACATATGTTTACAATATAATTGCTAAGTGTAAAAAGGACGTAGCTCCTCAATGTTCCAAGGGCGTTTTGACTCACTGAGCTTCGCTTCTTCGTCTCTTTTCCTTTTGCGTCCCTTTTTCTTCTTCTTTTTGAGATCTCTAAGGTCCACAAGATAGTATGCCCCGCTCTTGAGCGCTTTGCTGATAACGAAGGGTCCTTCCCATGTAGGGGATAACTTGTGCTCCTTTTTCTGAACTATGCGGAGCACCAAATCACCTTCTCGAAACGATCTTTGCCTTACTCTCTTACTGTGATATCTTCGTAGGTCTTGTTGGTATATGGCGGATCGCTGGAGTGCAATCTCCCTTTCTTCTTCGAGTAGGTCTAAGCCGTCTTGTCGGGCTTCTTCTGCGTCTGCTTCAACGTAGGCAACAACACAGGGAGAATCATGTATAATGTCTATTGGAAGAACTGCTTCTGCGCCATATACAAGGAAGAAAGGCGTGTAGCCGATTGATAGATTGGGTGTTTTCCAGATGCTCCATAAGACGGCTGGCAATTCTTCTACCCAAGCTCCAGCTGCCATGTGTAATGGTACTTCCAAGCGTGTCTTTAAGCCTTGAAGAATTATGCCATTGGTTCGTTCGACTTGTCCATTGGATTGTGGGTGTGCCACAGATGCCAAATCAAGCCGGATGTTGTTCCTGCCGCAGTATTTTTCAAGTTCTCCAATGGCGAAATTCGTCCCGTTGTCGGTGATTATGCTGTGGGGGACACCGAAACGATGTATGATGTTTATGACAAACTTCGTGGCTGTTTCCCCGTCTACTTTTTTTGATAGGCTTGGCTTCTACCCACTTTGTGTACTTGTCCACTGCTACAAGTAGGTGTGTTAAGCCGCCTCTGTCTGTCTTGAATGGACCAACCATGTCAAGTCCCCAGACCGCCAAGGGCCATGCGATGGGAATTGTTCTTAGTTCTTGAGCCAACATTTTTGGTTGCCGCGCGTAGCGTTGGCAGCCTGCGCACTTTTTGACTATCTCTTCTGCGTCTTGTTTTGCGGTGAGCCAAAAGAAACCGTGCCTAAAGTCTTTGGCGACTATGGCTTTTGAAGAGGCGTGATGTCTGCAACATCCAGATTGTATTTCTTCCAAGATTTCTTGACCTTCTTCTGGGGAGACGTATCTCTGGTATATCCCAGTGGTGCTTCTTTTCTATAGCCCTCCCTTGATGATTATATAGGCTTTTGCCCTGCGTATCACTTGCCTTTTCAGTACTTCGTCTTCTGGTACTTCGCCGTTGACGAGGAAGTTGAGGTAAGGTTGAGTCCAATCTAGCGTTATCAATAAGACTGCTACAGACTTAACCGAATTTGGGTCTTCACTATCTCCGCCTTTGATTGAAGGCTTGTACAAGTGTTCTAGGAATATATCCTTAGGAACTTTATCTCTCCGTGAGCCCATTCTTGCTAAGGCGTCTGCGGATTCGTTTTCTTCTCTTTTGATATGCCGAACTTCAAGCCCTGTAAAGCATCTACCGAATTCGTCAATTGTGCGCCGATATTCCGCCATTGTTGCGCTTTTGGTGTCCCAAGTGCCGTCAAGTTGTTGCACCACCAAATCTGAATCGCGATAGGAAAGTAGACTTTTCACGCCAATGTCCTTAGCGATGTGAAGGCCATGCAATAAGGCTTCGTATTCTGCAACATTGTTTGTGGCGTCAAAGTGAATTTGGAGAACGTAGCATAGCTTATCTCCCTTTGGTGTGGTTAGCACCACGCCTGCCCCTGAGCCTATGAGCATTTTTGAGCCATCAAAATGTAGTACCCAATACTCAGAGTCTCGCAAAGGCGTTTCGTCCATAGCCGCCATCCAATCGGCGATAAAATCGGCTAATGATTGGGACTTGATGGTTGTTCGTGGTTTATAATGGATATCGAATGCTGCTAGTTCGATTCTCCACTTAGCGACACGTCCTGTGGCGTCTGCGTTGTTGATGATGTCTCCAAGAGGTGCCTTGCTCACCACTGTGATGGAGTGATCTTGAAAATAGTGTCGTAGTTTTCTTGTGGCGAAAAATACGCCGTATGCTAACTTTTGATAGTGGGGGTAACTTTGCTTAGACTCCGAAAAGACTTTGCTTATGTAATAGACCGGTCTTTGCTCGGTGATTCCTTGTCCCTCCCCTGATCTTTCGACAACTATGACTGCGCTGATCACCAAGTTTGTTGCTGACATGTATAGTAGCATATGTTCCTGTGGTCTTGGTGCTGCGAGTATTAGTGCGCTGACTAAGGCCTCTTTCAATTGAGCTAAGGCGGTTCCGGCTTCTTCTGTCCACTCGAATTTATCTGACTTTTTGAGAAGGCGGTAGAGGGGTAAAGCTTTGTCACCAAGGCTGCTTATGAATCGGCTTACAACGGCTGCAGATCCTGTTAAGCGCTGGATATCTTTGAGACATGTAGGCCTCTTGATATCCATGATGGCCTTTATTTTATCAGGGTTAACTTATATGACTCTCATTGAAACTATGAAACCAAGGAGTTTTCCTGCTGGGACGCCACAAAAGCATTTTCCCGGATTTAACTTCTCCTTGTATTTTCTCAAGTTATCAAAAGATTCTTTGAGATCGTCTAATAGATCGTCTTCACGTTTTGTCATGACTGCAATGTCATCGAC
Organism: Poa annua; assembly: GCA_026929855.1. Taxonomy (NCBI): domain Eukaryota; kingdom Viridiplantae; phylum Streptophyta; class Magnoliopsida; order Poales; family Poaceae; genus Poa; species Poa annua. The sequence goes on along the minus strand of CM049429.1, from coordinate 39,586,772 downwards.
ATACGCGTGTATGTTACGGCCGATTTGGTCGTGTAGGCATCTTTGGATACACCTTTGGTATGTCGCAACTGCGTTTTTTAGCCCCAAAGGCATTGTTAAATAGCAGTAGGTACCGAAAGGCGTGATGAAAGAAGTCTTGATTTGATCAGACTTCTTCATCTTAATCTGGTGGTAACCGGAGTAAGCATCCAAAAAGCATAGTGATTTTGCCCCTGCAGTGGCATCTACAACCTGGTTGATTCACGGTAAGGCGAAAGGGTCTTTCGGACAGGCTTTGTTTAAGCCAGTGAAGTCGATGCACATGCGCAACGTCTTCGTGTCCTTTTTAGGTACTAGTACAGGGTTTTCGGACCATTCTGTATGAATGACCTCTTCTATGAAGTTTGCGACTGTAAGTCGCACTATCTCTTCTCCTATAGCTCTCTTCTTCTCTGGACCAAAACGTCTAAGGCGTTGCTTGACTGGCTTGACGTCTTTTGCGACATAGAGGGAGTGCCCGACAAGTTCTCTCGGGACTCCAGGCATGTCTGATGGAGACCAGGCAAAGATGCTCGATTCTCACAGAGGAACTTGACGAGCTCGCCTTCCCATTTGTCGCTAAGGGTGGTGCCGATGTTCGTCGTCTTCTTAGCATCCTTGTCATCAATTTTCGCCTTCTTGGAGTGGGAACCTGCTGTGAAGGTGACGTCGTGTGCAGTTGGAGGCTTCTTTATGTCCGGCATAGGCTTCTGTTTGACTTCCTTAAGTAACCTGCAAGTTCGCCTTTGTTGATGACGGCTTCTACGAAGACGGCGTTGCCCAGCTCGCACTCCCGCGCCTTCTTGTAGCTACCGCTTATTGTGATGACGCCGTTGGGTCCAGGAATCTTGAGCTTGATGTAGACATAGCGTGGTCTTGCCATGAAGGTGGCAAAAGCCGGTCTGCCAAAGATGGCATGGTAGGCGCTTTTGAAGGGCACTACCTTGAAGGATACTTCTTCTTGTCGGTAGTTGTCCTCTTCGCCAAAGGTAACTTCCAGAGTAATTTGTCCAACGGAGTTTGCCTGCCGTCCTGGGACTATACCATGGAACTTGACGTCGCACTGCTTGATGCCGATGTTGTTGCCACCATCCATAAGTACCTTTGAAAGCCGACAATTTTCCACTATGGGATTGACGACGAGAGCAGAGTACCCTGGGTATTGGGGAATATGATCTGGATGATCGTTGCGATCCCAAGTGACCGGTACTTTGGACCAAGTTGCGTATTGGGGAACAACTGGCATAGTAGCATTGAGTTCCTTCGAGATGGCCTTCTCCTTCTTAGCCGAAGGGGTTGCTAGGAAAGTGACGAAGTTTTTATCAACTCTGGGGAACTTGCTGTTATTTTTAGCCTTTGCTGGTTCTTCGCCTTGATCTGATGAGCTGCTATCATCCGCCTTTGCCTCTTTGGCTACTTCCTTGCGGACTTTGCGCTTGTTGTTCTTGCTTGCCCTATATCCAGCTTCGGGGTCTTTTTTCATGTCGTCATTGATCCTACACTGCCTGTTGGTGTGGGTGCATTTGCCAAACTTGTTGTGATAGGTCAGGGGAGATCTTTGATGTCGTCGTACGTGACCTTGATGTTCTTCCCACCTTTGCTATCATTGCTCGGCTTCCACGGGCCTCCTCTTAGGTTCTGTCCGCCTTTGCTAAAAGCAAAGGCTACTTCATTGGAGGGGCCTGCATTGTCATTGGGCTGTGCTTTTTTCTTTGTCGACTTGCCCCGCTTTTCGTTGTTGTTAATGGAGATATCGAGCTTTGCGTCTCCATCATCAGCACAAGCGTCGTCTTCTGCAATTGCGAGGTTGTTTGCGCCATCAAGCAGATCTCCGAGGCTGGTGATTCTTTGGCTTGACAATATGTAACACATCATGTTTCCTTTCTTCAAGCTGTGCATGAAAGCATGGATAGCTTGCGTCTCGGAGACACCTTCGCAACTGTTTTTCATCTCTGCCCATCGTGCGATGAAATCGCGACTGGACTCATTCGTCTCCTGAGTGCAATGTAAGAGCTCTGGATAAGCCTTTGGACGTTTGTACGTGCAGGAGAAGTGTTGTGTGAAGCAGCAATTCATGTCTTGCCAATTGTGGATGCATTTATCCGCCATGGTGTCGATCCAAAGGCGTGCAGTACCCTCTAACATCAGGGGTAAGAAACGGACTGCGGCGTCATAGCCTCCGTTTTAAATTCCCACTGTGTTGAGGTAGTCAGGCAACCATGTCTTAGGATTATCCACGCCGTTGTATTTGTTCACAATCTTTTTGACATTGCCGAGCGCCTCTAGGAGCTGCACCTTGCGGATTGCCGGGCGAAAACACTTGGGACCTAGATAGGTTTCTTCCCTTGCGGCTCTGATCTCATCTAGGCGAGTGCGGGCATCTGACACTTGGGTCTTTTCCTTTGCGGCGTCGCCTTGTTGATGCCGGCTTCCGTTTTGACGATGTGGTGATCGAGATCGTGAGCGCCTGCGTTGGCGGTCTTTGTCGGCATTCTCGTCGTCTCTCCTGTGACGAGGCCGAGGCATGTTAAGCCGATCACCATTACGTTCTGGGGTAGCTTCTTTGTCACGATTCTTCTCGCGGCTCTTCTCACGCCTTCTTTCCTTCCTGGCGGCCTTGTCTGCCGTGTCCTTTTGACGTTCCTCCCTGTGCCGGTTAGATCCCGTGCCTGATACATCGTCGCGTCGTCGAGCCGGCTTTTCAGGTTGTTTGCCTTTGCCATGGCTGCTAGACTCAGATGGATCATTGGGTGGTCCTGCGCCGGCTCCGGCTTTGCATAGGATGGTGTTGTCAGCTAGGCGGCAGCTTGAGGTGGCTACCTTCTGTAGCTCTTCCGCCTTTTTGAGTAGTGCTTTTGAATAAAACACTTTCTCGTCAGTTGGGATCTTTTCATTTTCCATGATCTCCCGTGCGGCTTCCATGTTCTTTGCAGTGGTGGAGAAGTAGTATATCAAACCGTCTTTGTCTATGGTGTAAGGGTATCTCTGCCACGCCTTCTTATTTTGAGCCGACAGTCGATCGAAGTTCTTCGTGAGATCTATATGGAGGAGAGGGTCGTGAGTGTACTTCATGCGCCGAAATTTTTCTCTTTCCATGTGGCGACGAAGATCTTCTTTGTCCTGAGCAGTGGCCTTGAGGGCTTTTTCCCTGTTTTGCAGAACCAAGTTATGGCGAATGCCTAACTCTGACTCCCAAACAAGGTACAAGCGCCTTTCTTCGAAATCCTCTAGGGTTGCATTGGGACCGAGCGGCGTCTTGAGTATGTCAAGTGCTTTCTTCCGCGCTTCGGACGTTAGGTCAGCCTCCAGATCTTTGTCAAGGTTTGCTTCAAAGGCGAAATTTCCTTTTGGTTTGCTTCCGGACGCCTTTATAGTATGGACGTCAACCTGTGACTCTAAGCTAGCAGATTTGGAAGGCGACTTCGACCCATCTGCATGCTTGTCAGGTGCATTTGTTTCCATAGGAGTTGGTCCTGCCATCATGACTTCTTTGGGACCTCCTATGTTGAAAGAGGCGACTTTTCTTGCGAAGTCGTTGTCTGTGTTTTCCGTATCTGAGTTTTCCGCCATTGGGGCTGTGTTCTCAGATCCGACTTCTGAGTCTGGACCAACTTGCAGAGTTGGTATAAAGGACTCAGGATCGGAACCTGCCGACTGATCGCCGGTGGTTGCGATTGTTCCTACAAAGTGAAAGTCGGACTCCATGTAGCCTTCTGAGAAGCTGGAGCCAGTTTCGCTTTTTGAATCTTGATCGTAAGCTGCAAAACATTTAGGCGATTCAGGATGCGATCCGTCTTCTGGGTGGTGGTCGGGGAAGAATTTTCCAGATCCCCGGGGGAATCCGTACACGGCGGCCGTAAAGCCGATGAAGATGTTGATGTCGCCGATGGGGATAATGAAGCTGGAGACGAGATCGTCGTCTGTCGGAGTCCATGAATCTGCCTCGACGAAGCCGACATCGCCATCCAGATTGGTGTGGCCTACTGTCATAGATCTTCCAATCTCGTCTAGAGCTCCCGCCTTAAAGGTGACGCCTAACGCCTTAGGCCCCACGGTGGGCACCAACTGTCGGGTTATTGGATTCTTAGGCACGTAAGGAGGTGCCATGCTCCAACGATGAAGAGAGGGGGAAGGCATGGCGGCTTCTAGGATTGGGATTGCACACAAGGGTTTACCCATCTTCGGACCTTGCAGCAGTGGCAAGATCCTACGTGATGCTATAATTCACTAGATGCGAATATATGTACAGGTTACAATGTAGGTTGTAAGGCGTGTCCCTTGAGGGGAACAGGAGGCATGCTTATATAGGCGCCGTGCCTTCTCCTACAAGGAAAGGCTAACCGATCTATATTAGGAGTCCGAGACTAACACGGGATAAACCCTAACTTGTTCTCTAAGGCGAACGTCGGTTCGTCTGGATCCTGGTCAGCTTGTAGGCTTTCTCTTGCGCTTCAGCCCACTGGGCCGCCCGATAAGCTGAATAACTTATCACCTTTTAGGCCACCCTGGTAAGTTGGTTTGGCCCCCTGGTCTGCATACCTGTTTGGTATATCCTCCACAGGGTCCTCAAGAGGAAGGCCGTGACGCTCGTCGAGAAGCTGCGCAAGGCGGTGATTTTGGAATCAGCCCTTAACTTCCTTTCTTTCATCACCCTTGTCTATGTATTCCAGCTGATGAGTTGCGGCAACTGTAACTAATTCTGTACTTCCGAAAGTAGCAAGTGTATAAAAACTACATCCTATATAATTTTCAAGACAACAGCATGACAACATCAACAAAGGTCAGAACTCCAACACCATATGTTCTAGATTAACAAATCAACATAAATATGGATGTGTGATCCATTATACGCAATGATATCATGGGGTGTAGTTCATGTATAATGAGATGTAATTTGTATGTAAATTCTATACATCAATGAGTTACACATTCTATGTGTGAATTTATAGGTTCTTTTCTCATATCAAAGATTCACGGTATAGATGTAACTTTGCATGATACTACATATAAAAATTGTTACTTCTAATCTGAAAGTAAGTTATGCACTCCATAGGATAATAGTTTATCAATCTTGGGACTTGAATCCCCATCTGATAATATATTTGCTGAATTTTGGTCCGGATGTAGTTAATTAATACTGGGATGTAATGTTAAGTTTGCCAACTTCATGTATATTACAAAGGTTTCTGGTGGTTCTGCACTATTTCGCATGATGTCGTATCTGATATCTTGAGATGTAATTTGATGTCACAAACTACATGCATTTTTGACCTAGCTACATCTATGTAAGTTTCTGCAACTAGTGTAACAAGTGATAGAATACAACCATAAGTAGTGAGTAAATCACGTTTTCTGTTTTCAGTCTACGTCCTCCATGTAAAATGTGGGACTTTAATGTAATTTTCATATTTTCTGTTTCCCTTATGTAATTTGTGCTTCCATGATTATCCAAAAAAAGGTATAGTTCTTTCGGACCATATGTTGTTCGGGAAAAAAGACAAGATAAGTAGGGGGAAAAGAAGAAATGGAAGTTAATTGGTTTTTTCCATCGGTTGTAGGGAGTAGCGATATGATTAGTCTATTCCGGAAAAAATTCACTTTTGACGGGTGGACCGTGTAGCACCAAAAAGGGTGCGCGCGCACTCCCTAGCCTCGTCCCTCACATAAATCCCTACGGATGCCAGTGTAGGTTTCATTTTTTTATGGTAGCGAGAATGTGTGCCTTTCTTTAGGGCGGGAAAGTCACCCGAGGAGCGCGCTTCGCCGCGGGTGCGTGCGAAAAATTCCAAGACGCCGCATGTATATAGGATAGTGCGCGGCTAGTAGCAGAGGCATGGCCATTGTCTCCATCAACGTCGAACGGGTGAGACCATTGAACTGTTGTGGTGTTAGTAGCTGGACGAACTGGTACCCGCGATGCAAAATACCGTCTATCGTGTCCCTCGCTTCATGGCCGGAGAAAATCCGACAGATGCCCGGTAAAGTCAACTATTGTTCAGCTTTTTCCCGTGTCCTGCTAAAATGTTCTAATTAGTTATTAACCATGAGTGGGGCATATCCCGTGGCCTGTTGGTACACGGCTGCCGGCTTCGTGGAATTACGGCGCCGTCGAGCAAGCTCTCCGTGAAGCTTCAGCTAGGGCGGAAAGGTGCATATTCCTCCCTAAAGAAGGGCAGGTGTTCCAATCAATGGAAGAGGCGTACGAGTTCTTCAACATGTATTCTTGGGAAAAAGGGTTTGGCATTCGCCATGGGCGTAGCCGGGCTCAGGGCATCTCCAGTCGCCTTGCCATGGGCGTAGCCGGGCTGTGGTGGCCGGTGGCGGCGCGCTGTTCGCGCTCTGTGCGCCTGCGCTCCGCCTCGGCGAGGAGCTCCCGCTGCTGTTCCAGCTCTTGCGCCGTGAACTCGCGCAGGCATCAGGAGTTGGCGAAGTCATGTCGGCTGGACCTCGGCCTCCTTCAAGCCCGACCGTTCCTCCTCCTGTTCGTCCTCCGGCTCGGGCTTTGGCTCGCCCTTGGGCTTGACGACGCGCGAGATCCATCCGACCGGAGACGCCGCGCTCCGCTGGCGTGGCTGGCCGATGCGGAGGGCGCCGCTGCGCACGGGGGCAGGGCGCCCGGAGTTGAGGAGGGGAGGGGTTGAAGAGCTTGGCGCCGTGCTCGTACCTGGTGGAGGAGCCGAGCGTGCGCCAGAGGAGGAGGAGGTCGTCGCCGCCGAGGAGGACGACGCGATGCACCGGGGCGCCCAGGCCGGCATGGTGAGCCGGGCTCGTTGCTGGCCGCGATGTAGTCAAGCACCCACTGTAAAGTGTGGTGCTCGCCACCCCACCACCGACTGCGGTCGTGCACGTTGCAGCGGCCCTCCACCGGGCCGTTGTTGCCGTGGTCGGCGATCTCCTCCTCGCGGCGACGCTGGAAGTACGCCGTCCAGAAGGCATCGTTGCCTTCTGGCCTCCAGCGCGGATCCGCGTCCTACGCCGGCGTCAGTGTTTCCTGGACCTCGGCGATGGTGTACTCGCGCTCGTCTGCAGCGGGCACGGGTGGCACGGGCACCCCTCCGGCGCTCACTTGCCACGGCCCATGGCCGCCGGAGCCGCCGAGGACGCGCATGTCCGGAGGACATGGGTACCCGGCGTTGTACATGGACCACGCCTCCTCCTTGCGGAGGAAACAGCGGACCCAGCCGTTCTTCGCGGGGCGTCCATCTTCTCGGCGGCGGGCTACTGGGTTGCGACGGTGGAGTGGAGAGGAGAGTGTGAGGCAGAGGCGGCGAGAGAGGAATGGTGAGTGACGGCGAGGCTCGGGGGGGGGGGGGGGGGGGGGGTGTTATAGCGCGGCCATGCGAAGGGGCGGAGAGGCAGTGGCCATTACTGCGCACCGCGTGCCCCTTCGATTGGACGTCGCAGCCGCGCCACGCCTACTCCGGCAGCCTTTGACCGACGCGGGAGCCGAGAAGACGAGCACATGCGGTTTCTCCCGCGTCGCTGACAGCGCTGGCCCATGTCGCCTTTCCCGCCATTTCGCCCCCCAGGCCAAACCGAGTGGGCTAGGTTTCGCCTGGGGGCGCCGACCCTATTTTCACCGAAACGGCGTTAACTGGGCTTCTGGGGGGGCGGATGGTGGAAAAACGACGTTTTTTTTCGGCGGCGCCAAAAAGGCCTCTTGGGGCGGCGGGGGGGGGGGGGGGGGGGTGGGTGTGGGTGTGTACTGGAGATGCCCAGCTTAATTACGTGAACCCAACTCATTTGGTTAGTGGAGTGAATATACGACCCAGCCACCCAGATTTAAGTCCTCACTGACGCGGATTTAAGTTCTTATTATTTGAGAAACAAAACTCACTGTGGAGGCTTCACCCACCGCTTTCCTTTCGAAAAAGATAATGTGCAAGTGTCTAGAGGGTGCTCAGCAGTAGGATCGACGCATCACATAGATGCGTATGTTCCATTTAGCCGCCAGTCAGTCAGAAATATGTGTGTAAAACTGGCGCAGGAGTATGGGGACATGGAAAAAACCATAGAAGTTTTTACGAAATTTAAAATTTGAGATCCGGGCTTTGTTGTTGTCATGGACCTCGATGGGCAGAAAAGAGTGTGGCCGCTGTTATTTTCTCATGGGTCTAGCAGAATTGATTATGCATGATGCACGCGCTTTCAGATTCCCTGGAAACCTCAAGAGCCCCTGAGTTCATCAGCAGTAGAAGGACAGAGAGCACCCGCGTCGCCTGACCTAGGCGGCGGGCTTCTCTCCGGCGGCGGCAGGCGTGGTCGGGGGCAGGCGCGGCGGCGAGGAGCCGTGGTACCACGCCAATCGACGGCGGCGGAGGTGGCTCGTCCTCCTCACGACGGAGTCTCCTTGGTAGTCCTGCTACTCGCGGGCTTGTTCGGGCACCGATGTGCTTCGGTGGGCCGCGGCAGTGCTCCGGCTGCAGGCAGGCGCGGGAGGCGTCTCTTCGCGCCAGCTCCTAGGCACCGTGGTGATGGGCAGCTGGGCAGGACGTCCCCAGTCCGGGCTCCCCCTGGTGTGCTTCGGCTCGTGGCGGCTTGCGAGGTCCTCTGGCCCTGGGTCGCCGGCGGTTTCCGGCGGGCGCGGCCTGACGGGGTGGTGGTTGCTGGTGGTGCAGATGGGTTTGCCGGCGCGTGTGCGGGCTGGATCTGGGCCATGTGGGCCAAGATCTGTCGATGCGTGCTACACGGCGGCGGGCCGGATCTGGGCCAGGTTGGCCCGGATCTGTCGGCGGCGGTGCCGCTATTCCCAACACCCGCGTCGGGTCTGTCCCTCCCGTGCGCTGATGCTCCCTGGTAGGGAGCTCAGCCGTGATTCTGCTCGGCTTGCGACGGTGCTTTGATCCAGGTCTCGGGGCAGTCCGGATAGGGTTAGGCCGGTCTTAGGGTTAGGGCGCCTCCTCTTGGCGGCAGGGCCATGTCTGGTGTGGTGCTGGACTGACGCGCCGTCTACGGCCCAGATCTGGGTCTTTGGACCCCATCTAGGTTTTAGGCGGGTCAGTCCGAATCCTCGTTAGCACGGTTCTTTGTATACTAGGGGTGGACAGCAACTTGGAGGTGGGGCGGCAGCGCCAACGTCGTGCCTTCTGCAGCGCGACAGCGGGAACTTCACGGGCCTCGAGGGGCCTGGCCGGGCTTGCGGGCCTGGTGTGCTCCTGCTGTTGTGTCCGGTCGGTTACCGCCTCTAATGGTAGAGGTTGGTCCCTCCCGCACTTCGGCGGTGCGGCGGTTCCTAGTCCCGGCTCTCCTTCTTTGGTGTGTAGGCCTCTCCTCTTTGTACCGTGGGGAGACAGTGTGAACGGCCTCACGGCCATGCGCTGGGTGGTGAACGGATTGATGGAGTGGTCCAGAGCGCCTGGGTGAAGGGGGATCGGAAGAAATCCTAGTCGGCGTGTTCGACTCTGACGCGGTGGTGCCTACGAGTGCCGTCAGTCCTTCCTGAAGGGCGACGGATGGTCCCCTCTCCTCAATCGCGTACCGGGGAAACCCTTGGCGGCAGCGTCGTCATCGTCGTATCCCTTCTTGAATGTGTTGTTGGGTACCAGCGCTTTGTAACACTAGGAGCTTGGTGTGAGGCCTCGGTGGGCGTATTGGTCGTTGAGCCTGGTCACTTGTGTCGATCCGCCGTTGTCGGCATTTTATTCTTCTTCTTTTTCTCTTCTCTTTTCTTTTGGGCGTGTTCTTACTGTTTCCGCCTCAGCAACTACTTTTGGGCGTTGTGCTGTCTGGTCCAACATCGGTCTCAAATGGTGTTGATTTATTTATAAAGCGGGACAAGAGCCTTATTCGAGAGAATTAATTATGCATCGTTTGGCGATGCCTTGATGTTCGACACCACTTACCGAACAAACTTTTACAAACTCCCGTTTGCATTATTTGTTGGGTGAAAAACCATTTTGAAAGCGTCATTTTTGGTGGGGTGCTTCTGACCGAGGTTACTATTGATGCATTCAAGTGGACGTTTCGCAACTTCGTCACTGCCATAGGATCCAACGCCTTGGAAACTATTCTAACAGGTAGTGCATATAAACCCACTCCATTACTTGTCATTGCTAAAAGGTTTATTTTTTTCCACCTATTATCTCGTGGAATCTATTTGCACGAATGATCGTTTGAACGACAAGTGCTCAATTCTGTAGATCGATGTCATCAAATGCGGGTAGCAATTGAGGAAGAGTTGCCGCATACTCACCATCGTTGGTGCAAGTGACACGTGCTGCGTAAAGCGAAAGAATCACTGGGCAAAGCGTACAATAAGAACTCTGCATTTTAAAAAAATCTCCATGAGTTGCTTAATCAAATCGTATGTCGCGAGGAGTTTGAGACACGATGGGCCGAGGTAATTTGAGAACACTCGTTGGATGACAATGAGTTTCTAGCTAGGGCATTTGAGAACTGTGAAATGTGGGCTAAGCCCTATTTTACTAGCACATTTTGCTGACGAGCACGCAGCGCGGCAAGAGAGCTAACCATGTATTGAAGACCTACATCCCTCGTTCAGCTCCAAAACTGTTTTTGTCACTCGGTACGACAGGCTTGTAACGGACCGCGTCGCAGACGAAGGCAGGGAAGAACACGCCACGAAACAGGCCACTTCTTGTTTTTGAACAGTTCGGGGGGAAAAGAAGTCGGTGCGTAACTAATTTCGATATGGTTGTTCTCTCCCACGGGTGAACTTCTTGTTACACGCCGGCGTTCCAATTGAGAATCATGCTACCCGTGTCTACACTCTCAACCTGTTCGAAGGTTTCTTCAAGGAACTTTTCCGTTTTGGTTCTTTTTCTTGCTGTGAGGGCGATGGCGTGAACAGGTATACAGTTGCGTATGCAAGCGCTAGTTCGTCCACTGATGCGGGGAGGCATCATTTTGATGTCACTTACAATGACAACCGAGCGCGGACGCTGCGTCCATGCACGGACTTTTGCATGCCTCAGCGATGGAGCTGGTTGTTATGGGTAGCACTCCATGTCCAGTTTTCGAAGTGGTCGTGGAATATATTAGCGATGCGAAAGCTACAATTTCAGCCATGTAAGTGGACGATCCAGCAAATTCGTTTTTCGGTGTGCAGACAGCTGAGAGGGCAGGCGGCGATGTACTACTAGAGTTCGACTCGGCAATCGCTGCCCCACCGTGCGTTAGATCAAGAGGTCGCTCAAAGAAGCTGAGGTACAAATCACCAATTGAATCTCCGGGGACTCGTAAACGTCCGGCGTCGGCTGCAGGTAAACCTAATGTTGACGATCGCCCACGGAGATCAACCCGGTTCCTCAAAACTAGTGTTTATATCGTGCACCATTACGGCTCGTGTGGGTCTACTTAGAGCATCTCCAGTCATCCCGGCGTCCACCAAGAAGCCTTTTTAGCGTCGGCGGAACGAAAAATCCATCAGTCGCCCCCCAAGAACTTGAGCGCCGGTTAGCGCCTTTTTTGCGTCGTTTCGCGTCGGCAAACACAGGCCAAACCCAGAAACCTGGGTACCGCCTTGGGGGCAAAAGGCGTGCGCGGGACAGACCTGTCGGCGAGACTAGACGATTTCCCTCCATATTTTAAGCCTCTCTCCACCCCCCCTCCCCAAATAGCTCGCCCGCCGCCCGATCCCGCCATTTCCCCGCAGTTCATCAGGCCACGGCCGCCATGACTCCCGCCAAATTCGCCGGCCCCCGAGCTACAACAACCACCGCCGCACTCACCGCTCTCCCCGCCAATAAGCCGCGCAAGCCAAGACCGCCGAAGCAAAGGCCTCCGGGCATGACCACCAAAGAATGAATTGTCGAGCAGGACCGCCGGAAGGCGGAGAACCTCCAGCGCCGGGGGAGGGAGCTCAAGAAGCGGCAAAGGGAGCTGGCGGCGAAGCTGCAGGCCGCGGGCGAAGCTGCCGCCGAGTAAGAAGAGGAGCAGGAGGAAGAGGAGGAGGCGGAGGACGAAGATGTGGAGCCGCCAACTCCGGCCGTGTCTGCGGCGCCTCCGGCCAAGCGTAGGGCCGGCATGTCCCCTCATCCTTATCTCCATCCCAGTTCATCGGCTGGGGCCAATCATCTGCGTCGCCATCGCCATTGGCGCACTGGTCCGCGTCGCCGCGATACTCGACTGGGTACGCCGACGGCGAGCTCCATGGCGGCTTCGACCCCAATGTCACCTTCCCCCACCATCCGTCCATGATGTACGCCGGCTCGCCGGGTTACATTCCGTTGCCGCCGCTGCGCAGCTCCCCTACTTTTAGGACACAATCCATGCTCGGGATGAGCAACGAGATGGACGACATCATCGCCACGGGCTCGGCGGTGGCATCGGCATCCCCGGGCTTCCTGTCGGCGCCGGGCGAGGATTTTCCCACGGGCTCGATGGGCGGCATCGATTTTGGCGGCGGCACCGGCACAGAGGAGGTCGAGGGAGGAGGGGATGAATCGCAGGCGACCGGGGGTGAGGAGGAAGGGTCGGCCAAGGAAGGCGACACGGGCGGCCGTCGTCCCAAGAAAGGCTCCCAGACGGCCCCAAAGCTGCCCGTCGAGCCTCACATCAAGTGGACGAGCAGGGAGGACGTCCTCCTCGCCGAGGCATGGAAAGCGGCCAGCTTCGACACGATCCACGGCCCCAACTAGGCCATGAACAACTACTGGAAGCGCGTCAAGACGGCGTACGACGAGCGCCGCATGATCGACCCCGACTTTGCCGGGTGCCTTACGGAGCGCGGCCAGAAGGCGACGTCCAACCATTGGGCGCTCATGCAGACTGCCTGCAACAAGTGGCATGGCATACAAGAGGAGGTCAAGCACATGCCGAAGAGCGGGGCGAATCGAGAGATGGAGCTCGCCCGGATGTTGGAGGCGTACAAGGACGACGAGAAGACGGACTTCAAGTACCTTCACGTCTTACTCGTCATCGAGGGGTGCGAGAAGTGGGCCGAAACGCGCCGATCGCTGGCGAAGGGCGGCAGGGAGTATGTCCCGGACGCGCCGGTTGCAGGCGCTTCGGATGGCTGTCCCCCAATAGGCAACAAGAAAGCCAAAGCGGCGAGGGATGCCGCACCGGCTGCGGCGAAGCTACATGCGTCAATCGAGACATGCATCGCCGACGCCCAGGCCCACGCCGCGAAAAGGGAGGAGACCTCCAAACAGCGGGGGGCTGCGGTCATGGACAACTCGAAGGTCAAGCTCGACCTCCGTAGGACCGGCACCGAGGCGAAGAAGAGGAACCACGACCTCACCTTCCTCGTGGGCGGCGGCGATCCAGACGCGTTGGACCCCGAGGTGAGGGCATGGTTCATGGCGCAGCGCTGCCTCATCCTCAGCGGCATCAGCCGGCCTGCCAGCATCCCGTCCAGCTCGGCTACACCGGGCGGCCAGCCTGCTGCGACGGCCACTACTGCGACGCCCGTTGTCGACCTTGAGACCAAGGCGGAGAACGCCACAACTGCCGCGACGGCCATCAACCTCGAGGATGCCGCACCAGACGTCGATCTCGAGACCGCCGAGGATGTCACTCCAAGATCGGCGCCACCTCCGACCAACGCGCCCATCTACGACGTCGACGCCGCGCCGCCTCTGTCTGACTGCCGATTGCGGCCATATCGCCCAACTATGGCTCTGTTTTTGTATGATCGCTCGCCCATCTGTGGCGTTTTTTGTATGATCGGCAACTGCGGCCGTGTCGCTGAATCCGGGAGATTTTTTTGGGGCGGAAAGAACAAGTTTCAAATTTATGTTCCACCTGTTTTTTGGGCGCGCCGAACGGCTGGTGAAATCGCCCCCCCCCCCCCCCCCCAGGTTTTGGTTAGCGCCGGCGTTAACGCTTAAAAGCGCCGTTCCAAAACCTGGGGGGACGAACGACTGGAGATGCCCTTAGCACCTGACTTCCACGAATCAGGCTTTCGCCCCGCTTTATAAATAAAGCCACACCGTTTGAGACTGCTGCTGGGCCAGACAGCACAACGCCCAAAAGACAACGACCGAACCGATACAAGGTGAAGAGGAACCCTCTACCAAGACAGATCAAAGATAGACAACAACGAAAAAAAGGAAACCGGACTTGCCACTGAGCACTCCTTGGCAGGATCGAGAGAAACGAGGCTCCATGACGACGCCCCAACAGGGTCACGACGCAAAGCGCCGCCGCCGTCTACAACAAGAGGTCTGGGTTTTCACCGAAGCCCTAGTACCGAGAAGGCACCCACATCAGTGCCCCCTATAGGGTTACGGCACCCGCAAGCGTCGTCGCTGCTGGCGCCGAAGCGCAGAGCTTTCACTCGGAAGCACCTTACTACGACGCTAAGTGCAGAGAAGGCACCCACAACAGCGCCCCCAAGAGGGTAACTACACCCGCAAGCATCGTCGCTGTTGGCGTCGAGGCGCAAAGCTTTCGCTCGGGGTCACCTTGCTACCACACTCGAAACCATGAAGCGCCAAAAGTCTCGAGCTAGGTCACCAGGTCATGATATGAGAGCCGCCACAACCGAAGCGAAGCCAGCACCAGGAACTCCTCCCGCCAACTCCCGCCACCCACGTGGTCCGAGAAGTTGACCATCACCGCTGCCACGTCACTCGCCGTAGAGTCGCGCGCGTAGACCACCTTCCAGGGCCACCGCCCCGACATCCAAGATCTCGACCCCAGGGAAAGGCAGGTGTCTGGACGGCAGAACCATCGGAGCGGACAGTAGAAGGACCGAGATCGCATGCCCTAGGACAGTGGGGCTACAACTCGCAGGACGCACCCGCCGGTCATACCCACAACCTCGCAGAACGAGGCTGCAAGGCGGTCACCGTATCCATGTCCTCCTGGCTCGGATCCAGCACCCCATCCACTCCATGGTCGGGGGAAGGGTTCCCGGACACGCCGGGAACCACTGAAACCATCATGCAGCAGGGCCGAGAGCCCGCCACCAACAGCCAGCTCCCCTAGCCACCGTCCCAAGACCTAGCTGCCTCAACACCTTCCCGTCACCTGCTCCGGAGGAGAGCCGCCACCGAGCCTCCCGCATCCCCTGACCGAGAACTCCGGCCCGAAGCCGTATCCCGCGTCATCCGAGTCTTCGCTGCCACCACACGACGCCGGCGTCTCTGACCTGCCCCACCGCCACCAAGCAACCGCACCACCGCTGGGGCACGGGAAGCACAAACACGTCACACGTACCACAGACCCCAACATGATCTGTCGTAGTATCGGCATAATTGATAGGGGACGGGGGTCCTCTAGCCTACGTATGGATTATGGGGAAGAAGGCTGGAGTCGTCGAAGACGGGATTGAACACGGCGAGTTTACCCAGCTTCGGATCCCACAGCGGTGGTGAGATCCTACGTGCTGCTATAATTCACTATAAGGCAATAGCCGTGAACAGGTTACAATGTGTATGATGCGTATTGAAGCGTGCCCTAAAGGCTTCCTGGTGGCCGGCTTATATAGGCGGCCAGACCCCAGGATACAAGGTAAGTACTTGTCTGACAAGTAAACAGAGTCCTAGACCTAGCCGGCTTAGTTGCCGCCTTCCGTCTTGGGCTTGGTGGCTTGATGGGCTTCGGCCTTCCGCCTTCCTTGGACCGTCCACCTACTTCCTTGTACGTCAGCTATCTAGGCCGCCCGGCAGGCTTCAGCCTTACCACCCTTGGGCCACCCTGGACTAGCCGGATTGATCCATGTTAGAGATACCCCTAGTTGGTATAACCCCAACATTAGCCCCCAGAAAGGTTGAAGTTCTCCAGGCGCCGGCTTCTTCTTGATTCTTTATTCTTCAATGTTGGCGGCTGCAGGGTTACTATTCTGAAAATAATGGGGAACGTGTACCTTAATGTTGGCACACGGCCGCCTTTATCCGACATGGGAAAGACGGCTTAGTAAAACTTGCCAGATAGCTTCGCGAGAAAGACTGATCCTTGGCGGCAAGTCAAACTTATGTTTGACGGATGACATCAGCGGGCTCACGACAGTTTGAAACCAAACGGAACGAAAATCACGCCATGATAACAAATCGCGGGAAAATAGGAGTTGTGGTGATCGTGTGAGCGTGCACTGTTCTGCGACACCGTATGGTCGACACGTGTCCGTCTAATCGAGTCGTTGCATAGAGAGCAACGCCCGGGCCTATAAATAGGGAGCCGAGCGGTTCATTCTTTTCCTTCGCACTTCACCTTCTCTGTCCTTTGCTCTCTCGTGCACGCGCTCTCCCGAGCTTTCTTGCCACTGCCGAGAGAACTCCGGCGCGCACTGCTTCCCCGGCGACCCTCGCACACGGCGATGGCCACCGAAGCTCAAGCCAGCACATCGGCGACGTCTAGCGAGCTCGCGACGAAGACCGCCGCGGCCACGACGATGGGCGGCGCGGTGGCGCATGCGGGCATTTTCTCTGCCGCTCCATCTTCTACTCCGGCCGTGCACGCCCGTGCGGCGGTGGCCTCGGCGCCCTCGTCTTCCACCGTGCCGGCGGCGCGCCTGCAGATGAAGAGGAGGAGCCATCCGACCTCGGGTCACGATCCTGGCTCCCCTCCATTGTTGACGAAGACGCCCTCAAGTACATGGAGGCGGCCGGCTACCTGCCGACTCGGGAAGACTACAGCTGGCGGCCCGCCTTCGGGGACGTCGTCCCGGCTCCGACAGCCGGCGAGCGGGTGGCCCTGCCGCCTTCCGCCTTCTATAGCGAGGTGCTGGATCATTATGGGCTCCAGCCCCACAACATTGCGCCCAATAGCATCTTAGTCTTAGCCGGCTTCACAACTCTATTTGAGGGCTATCTAGGTATTAGGTCTAGTTTAGATTTCTTCAAATACTGCTTTTTGTCGGCGCAAGACTGTGCCGGACGCCGGACTGGCAACCTGCGGTAGTATCACTTTCAACTGCCGCCAAGGACGCCAATGGTATCCCCAGATAGCATACATCGAGTGTAACAGCCCCAGGTTTAGAACCTGAAAACCACTGTAAATTTTCCACTTTTGTGTAATTGCATCATGGCATTAATATCAAATTGCTACTATTATGTCAATTGCATCCAAACACTTTGAATAATGGCATATTTGTCAAGGAAGTTCCAAGAGTTCCAAATATTATATTTGCTTGGTCTCCAAATCATTAAAGTGACAACTTATGGAAATATCAACAAAATGCCCTTTTTTAACACCTATGACAAAAGTGCACCAAACCATTTTATTTTGAGGAGCCAATTTTTGTGGTGCCTCTACATGATATGGGGAAGCTCCCTGAATTTTCTCAGATTTTTATAAAGTGTTTAACTGCCCCAATTAAATCAAAACAGTGCACTGGTTTTAAAAATAAATAGAAAAGGGACCTGTTTGTGATGGAAAATAAAAGGGCCAGGGAGGTTTTTGCAAAAACTTCATCTTCTTCCTGTAGCGACCGAGCCGCTCGTCCCCGCCGGAACCGCTCGAGCTCGCCGAGCTGCCGGGCCCCCCTCTGCCCCTCCCTGCAAGGAGAGCACGTCGCCACGATGCCCCACATCTCCTGCCCCCCACTCCCGATCCTTATCCTCTGTCCTCTCCTCCTCTTCCTCCCCCACCGAGCCGCCATGGCCACCGGGATGCGCCGCCTCCTCGCCGTCGACTGAGACCTCCTGGAGCAGATCGAAGCGCGCCACTGCCTCGGCCCCGCCGTACTCCACCTCTCCGACGAACGAATCGAGCCGGGACGCAGTACATCGCCGGGAGACGCTCGTCTTCCTCACGGCCGGCCGGAGCTTCGCCGTGCCATTGCCGCCACTCCCGACCTCCTCCGACCCCGCTGAGCACCTCCACGCGTCGAGGGTGAGCCCCCCCGTCCTCCTGGACATCCTCTCCTTCCTCCCTCGAGTGCGAATCCCCGAAACCGTGCTCGCCGGCGACGCGCCACCGCGCCGGCTGCGCATCCCGCAACGGCCACGCGCGCGGAGGACGTGGCGCTGACGTGGACGCCAGCGTGGCCTGGGGCCCGCTCGTCAGTGGCTTGGGCTAGCCCTGCCCGCGGTGAAAAACGCCCGGACGAATTTCTGCAAGTTAAATAATTAGACAGAAATTGAATAAAACTTGTAAAATCCATATCTTTCAAAATACTTATCCAAACTTTGCAAATAATATACCAAAATGTTCAGAAAAATAAATGCAATCTATTAGTATGACTCACTTCTCAAATGCAATTAAAATTAATTGCTGTTTTGTTGATCTAAGGAAAAGTGTAGAAATAATATATGTAGTTTACTTCATAATAAATTCCTCAAATTGCTAAAATAGTACCCTCTAAGTAAAAATGGTTATGAGCACTGGTTCTACACATTCAGAATAATTTCAAGCATGTACCTAAATTAAAAGTGTAGGGGAACATAAAACCAAATAGGAAACTATATTTCCTATATCGTTGAATAATTATTCTTAGCATCCCATTTAAATGTCATATAGTTGTTATAATAATTCAGTGCATTAAAATGTCATACCATCATGTGTTTGCGCATTGCATATGAATTGCTTGTATTGATTGTGTTCTTCCCGGTGTTTTTTTAAACATCGATAGATCAAGAAACCGGGGTCTCGCCACATTACCCAGACGATCAGTATTACCCGCCTGCTGAGCAAGGCAAGCGTGATCCCCACCCTCTTGCATATCTTATCCTATTTTATGCAAATCATTTTCTCCACTATAATATTGCATGCGGTTCCAAATGTCAATTTGATTGGATTAGAGTATCCTAAAGTTGCATTCAATTACCGAAGCCATTACCTGTTTCCCCTCCTATTATCCATAGGATTGTGTTGATGGCCTGAATTAATTATTTTGCTAGGTTGTTGCTTAGCCATGCTTAGTTAACTGCTTAGTGGTCCGATGGATACTCATGTTGGGATCAGATGTGGAAATTCCGCGGATGATGGTGGAGAAATGGTAGTAATATTTATTAAAATGCTAAAAGGTGGGGATGAGAGGCCACATGGTATGTGGTGGGTTGTCTCGTTCTCGCCGCCTCAGTGCGAGTTCTCGCCTTCGAGCCAAGTTGAGCGTGCTACCATGCGTGGGTATATGGAACCTCATCGACCGACTAACTTGTGTCGGACTAGCCGGGGGTCCTCTAGTTTGGCTTTCCATTTGCGCGTGTGTTGAGATGGTGGCTAAGACTGAGATGAGGATGATGGTGGTAGGAAAATAAGTGGCCGAGGGGCAGGGTGTTGGAGGCACTGAACTTGTCCCCAGTCACTGATGATCCTAGGTTAGTCCAAAGCGAGGTAAAGGTCGTAGCCGCTCCCACCCAGCCGGCTTTCCCCGGAAGAGAGCTAGTTGTACAGGCAATGGGCCGGACGGTACGCATGGATAAGGAGCTGGGAGGTCCCTCGGGAACCTGGCGCCTTTCACATTGTACACCCCCTGCAGGGATAAATCTTTTCGAAAAGCCGTGTCCACGGTTAAGGACGACTTGGTGACGAATTCAGGGATCATAGAATAACTTTAACGGAATGATTAAAAACTGGGTACTAAAGGTACCACTCGCGATTGTAAGGTTGACTTCCTCGAGGGTGATTCGGGGAGGTGCCTTTGAAGAACAGGTACAGTGGTGGATGATGAGAAAGTGAATCAAAAGAGAAAGAGTTACTTCTTACCCATCTTTAAAAATAGTCTGATAGTCGATGCCTTGGAGTTATATTTTAAGAATAAAATCAGCTTTACGCAAAACAACCATAAAACCTTGAGAGCCAATCATAGAGCAAATAGCTCAAAATCTTGTTGAGTTCGTCGAACTCACCCTTGTTTATTTTTGTTTCAGAGGAGGACTTTACTTACCCCGAAGGTGGGTTCTATGTTGACATCGACGAGTAGTCTGGGGTTCCCGGGTGGCAGCCTGGGGCAACTAGGAACCAGCTGGCACGGGATTGTTTATCTGTAGGCTTCTTAGGCCATATTTGGATCTTGTTGTTTAGAACAACTTAATTTGCTTCCGCTTGATGTACTGATGGGTCTATGACCTTGGATTGTAATATTTGCTATCTTTCTCTACTAAGAGTTGAACTATATTATCTTGAGTCGTAGGGTCTGTCATGTGCCAGGTGTTCCGGTGTCTTAGTCTCTTTATTATACTTGAGGGCTATGCTTTGGATATGGCATGATCGAAGGGTTGTGTTGCCGATGATCCATGCCGAGCACGCCTGCCGATGTTTACTTGGCCTGGGAGTGGTAACCCCAGTAACCTTTGATTATGTAGCATGACCACCGACACATAGAATCATTGTATAATTTATGGATTGGGGCATTACAACTTGGTATCAGAGCAGTACCGCCTGTAGGAAACCCTTACTACTGGTCGACGTTGAGTCTAGTGTTGGTAAAAATATTTTAAACTAAAAATGAGTTGTGAAAACCATCTTAGGATTCTTTTTACTCCTTATCTGGTTACCCTCTAATCTCGGAGCCATCTTACCTCTATTTGTTTTGGGCCTTATTACGTGTCGCTTCCGCCGCGCATGGCTTGTCATACAAGTGGTGTACTCTTACTCACTTTGGGTTCAGGGCGCGGGGCGACCAGCTTTTGGGGCTCCCGTCCCTCTGTTTGCTTTCAGGATCATTTTTCTTGCTGTTCCTAGTCTCTACCCGAGTTCTACTTTCATTCCTGACTCTAGAGTCTCCGGACCTGACATTTGAACTATTTTTGCTACAGATGACTGGTTCGGGCTTGGTTGTTCGACTCACTCGATGTGAGGGTGTTCGAGGGTTCCCCGCCTTGTTTGCCGCAGCTTTGGCCAGCCAGGGTTGTAGGTGGTACCCGGAGTACACGGTGTATGAGGAGTATGCACCGTACAGCCAGGCGCAGTTCTTCTGTAAGGTGCGCGTGCTCAACGACGAGGGTCGCGTTGAGAACGTAGCTGGAGGCGTGGGTATGACCGTGGAGCAGGCGGTTCAGGAGGCCGCGTATAACAGCCTCTCTATTTACCGCAGCTACTATCAGTACCTCGCTAACCAGGCGTCGGATTTCTGCCACTTCCCAGCTGCCGACGACAGCACGTCGGGTGTTTACCGAGCTGTGTACAGCAGCGGCGAGATGGAGTCGGACAGCAGGCACCGGGCACTGATTGAGCTAGTCCGAGCGTTGGACCGTCGAGCCCGGCAATGGTACCTCTACGCTGTCTCGGCGCGCGCTAGCCACCGTCATACTCTGATGAGTATGCGTCCGTATGTCATGGATGGGACGCTTCCTCTCACACTACTTCGCCCACCCCCGTTGGAGGAGTTGCCTACCGACGTTTGCAGTCCGGATGTTGGTGGCGTAACCCCGCCTACCGGTCCTCACCGAGACCCGAGGCTTACTGCACTCGAGTCGCCGTATGGCAACCAGCCTGCCCGTGCGCGCCGCTTCCACACTCCCCCGGCGCCACTAGATGAGGATGTCATGGCGTAATACTAGCCATGTATACTACCAGGAGATGCTCGAGTTATTGTGCCTTCCTGCGAGTTGTGCCAATTACTCCTTTGCTTGTATCTCTGGAGCCTGGAGCAGTAGAGCTCGTTATGTAATAGACTCGTCACTGTTATCTTCCTAGTAACCATTCGGTGTAATATGTATGAGGCTTGTACCTCTCTCTCTCAGCAAACTGTGGCTTGTACTAGAACCTATATTTGTGAACTCAGTTCCATCTATGCGTGCGTCTAGTGATGTGCATGTTGTTCTATCTGTTGCTACTACCAGTTTTGTTGTCCCTATTTTTGTGTACAAGGATGACACGATGGGATTCTAACTGTGTCCTTGTCAATATCCAGAATGACGGGCCGTCGCCGTGGCGAAGATTTACCGCCACCTCCCACAATGGCGGAGGTCCTCCTGCTTATGGAGGAGGGCCGTGTGCGCAGCGACCGACTCCTCGAGCAGTTGGTGCACCAAGGGAACCGGAGGAATAACGATTGTCATAATCTCACTGAGTTCCTGCGGTCCCAGCCACCATCCTTCTCCGATGCTAAGGAGCCCCTGGACGCAGATGACTGGCTGCGTGCACTGGAGCGCAAGTTCGCTGCCCTGCATGTCCCAGCTGTGGAGCAAGCCAACTTCGCCACTTACCTGTTGGCGGGTGCAGCGGGCGCGTGGTGGGAAAGCCACCAGGCGATGTTCGCTGCTGGGCATGTTTTCACCTGGGAGGAGTTTCGCACTGCCTTCCGCGCTGCCTACATTCCCAAGCCCCTCATGGACTTGAAGAGGAGGGAGTTCCTGGACTTGCATCAGGGACGGATGGACATTCCAGTCTATGGTCATGAGTTCAGCCGTCTCTCCCGTTACGCCCCTCGGGATGTGACCAATGATGCGGACAAGCAGGAGTTGTTCCGCAAAGGGCTCAATCCAAGGCTTCGTTACGAGTTGCTGCCCTTCAAGTTCCCGAGCTACCAGGAACTGTACAACCAGGCTCTCACCCTGGAACAGGGAAGGAAGGAACTGGAGGCCACTAAGAGGCCACTTCAGGGGGATCATCAGAGCTCCTCGGCTGCTGACGGCAAGAAGCGTAGGGTCTTCGTTCCCTATAGCTCCGTGCCCCGTCCTCCGTTCGTGCCAAGGACCTCGGAGTACAGGTCACCTCCGCCGCGCCCTCCTACTCCAAAAATGGGCCCGAGCGGAAGTGGTTATCGTCCTCAACTCCCTGCACCACCGACAAGCACGTGCTACAGCTGTGGCCAGCCCGGCCACTACTCCAGAGAATGCCCGAGGAAGGCGCCACCACCAGCCCCTGCCACGCCCGTAGCCAAGACGGGTACGGCTAGTCGTGGTCGCATGAACCACGTCACTGTTGAAGACGTGGAGGACGACCCCAGTGTTCTCATGGGTACGCTTCGAATTGCTAAAGCTCTAGCTACAGTACTGTTTGATTCTGGAGCATCACATTCATTCATTTCGGTAGCATTTGCACAACGAAACAATATACCGTTTGAAGAGTTGGAAGCACCGTTATATGTCACCAGCCCTGGTACTCGTTGGCAAACCAAAAGGGTGACCCCTGAAATTTCAATTAATATAGGCTCATTCCCCTTCCTTTTTCCGCTGATAGCCTTCAATTCAACCGGCTTTGATGCCATATTGGGGATGAACTGGCTAGGGAAATACAAGGCTAACCTCGACTGTGCTGCCAGAACCATCACCGTGACCTCATCTTCCGGCGAAATGGTGGAGTATTGGTCTGCTCAGTCCAGCCCTCCATCTCCATCTAGGCCCAACTCACCTGAGCTTCTCCTTTGCCTTATGGAAGGCTTATCCCCTCCTGAAATCCAAGACATCCACGTTGTGTGTGACTTCCCGGATGTGTTCCCGGAGGAATTGCCTGGCATGCCACCTGATCGAAGTGTGGAGTTCGTCATAGAGTTGCTTCCCGGTACCGCGCCGGTTGCCAAGAAGCCCTACCGAATGCCGGTGGAGGAGCTGTCGCTGTTAAAGGAGCAAATTGATGAACTGTTAGCGAAGGAGTTCATTCGGCCTAGCAGTTCACCTTGGGGTTGTCCCGTACTCTTCGTCAAGAAGAGGGATTCGACCGTGCCTCGTCTAGTCTCTGACTACAGGCCGTTAAATGCGGTGACAGTCAAAAACAAGTACCCTATTCCTCGCATCAATGATCTATTGGATCAACTAGCTGGAGCAACGGTATTTTCCAAGATGGACCTGAGATCAGGGTACCATCAGATCAAGATCAGAGAGCAGGATATTCCCAAGACGGCATTTGTTACTCGCTATGGCTCATATGAGTATACCGTTATGTCCTTCGGTCTCACCAATGCTCCGGCGACGTTCATGAGGCTCATGAACTCCGTCTTCATGGATTATCTCGACAAGTTTGTTGTCATTTACATCGACGACATTCTCGACTACTCCAAAACCGATGAAGAGCATGCCGAACATCTTCGTTTGATCCTGACACGCCTTCGAGAACACCGCCTTTATGCCAAGTTCTCCAAGTGTGAGTTTTGGTTGGATAATCTTGTCTTCCTTGGACATGTGATATCCGCAAATGGAGTGGCTGTCGTTCCCGACAAGGTTCGAACTATTATGGATTGGATAACCCCCATGTCTGTCAAGGACATCCGAAGCTTTCTGGGATTGGCAGGTTACTACCGCCGATTCATCAAAGGGTTCTCCAAAATAGCCAAGCCTCTGACCAACCTTCTCAAGAAGGATACAAGGTTCGTATGGACGGACCAAGCTGAGGAGAGCTTCAAAACCCTGAAGGCCAAACTCACTTCTGCTCCTGTGCTTGCCCTGCCAGACGCAAGCAAGGATTTCGTGGTCTTCTGTGACGCCTCTCTGCAAGGCTTGGGCTGTGTGTTAATGCAAGATGGCCATGCAGTGGCATATGCCTCTCGCCAATTGAAGACACATGAGCAAAACTACCCGACTCATGATTTGGAGCTTGCCGCAGTGGTTTATGCTCTGAAGCAATGGAGACCATACCTGTTTGGTAACCGTTGCGAGATTTACTCAGATCACAAGAGTCTGAAGTACCTTTTCACTCAGCTGGATCTAAATCTCAGGCAAAGACGTTGGTTGGAGTTAATTAAAGACTATGATGTGAGTCTGAATTACCAACCCGGCAAGGCGAACGTCGTGGCTGACGCGCTAAGTCGAAAAGCTTATAGCAACAACCTGATGGTTGAGAAGGCTCAACCTGCTCTCCATGAAGAGTTCGCCCGTTTGAACCTAGAAATTGTCCCTTCTGGCTATCTCGCAAATCTGGAAATCAAATCTACTCTGGTAGACCAGATAAAGGAGGCGCAGAAACTAGATACTGGCATTCTTAATATCAAGAAGAACATTGCTAGTGGAAAGGCCAAATGCTTCTCGGAGAATGAAGCGGGAATCGTGTACTTTGGTGACCGTCTGGTAGTGCCAAAGGAACAAAATCTGAAGGAGCTGATCCTCAAAGAAGCGCATGATTCCCCTCTCTCTATTCATCCCGGTAGTACTAAAATGTACCAAGACCTCCGACCACTATTCTGGTGGACTCGGATGAAAAGAGAAATCGCCAAGTATGTTTCTGAATGCGACACCTGTCGTCGTGTAAAGGCTGAACATCAAAGGCCTGCTGGCACTCTTCGCCCAATTGCGATACCAGAATGGAAGTGGGATGAGATTGGTATGGACTTTATTACGGGTCTGCCAAAGTCTCCCAAGGGCAACGATGCTATCTGGGTGGTCATCGATCGACTATCCAAAGTGGCTCACTTCCTCCCAGTGCGAATCGACATCACAGCTGCTAAGCTGGCTGACCTATATGTCTCCCGGATCATCGTACTTCACGGTGTTCCCCAGAGGATAATCTCTAATCGTGGCAGCTTGTTCACCTCCAAGTTCTGGACGAGTTTCCAACAAGCCATGGGAACCCGCCTCAACTTCAGCACAGCCTTCCATCCCCAAACTGATGGACAGACCGAAAGGGTGAACCAAGTTCTAGAGGACATGCTTCGAGCTTGTGTAATCTCTTTTGGAAAGGGGTGGGAAAAATACCTCCCTCTCGCTGAGTTCTCCTACAACAATAGCTATCAAGCGAGTCTGGGTATGGCCCGATTCGAGGTTCTGTATGGAAGAAAATGCCGAACTCCGCTAAATTGGTCCGAGACCGGAGAGAGGCAACTCTTGGGTCCAGATGTGATCAATGAAGCTGAGGAGAAGGTGAAAATCATACGAAGATTGCCCAGTCTAGGCAGAAGAGCTACTATGATAAGCACCATCGGGAGGTCCATTATGAGATTGGTGACAAGGCCTATCTATGCGTCTCTCCTCTTCGTGGTGTTCGTCGCTTTGGAATCAAGGGAAAATTGGCCCCTCGTTTTGTTGGCCCTTTCACTATTCTGGCCAAACGAGGAGATCTATCCTACCAGCTAGAACTCCCAACCAACTTCCCGGATGTGCATGATGTGTTCCATGTATCCCAACTCCGCCGTTGCTTCAAGGATCCTATCCGTGGAGTCAGTCATGAGGAGCTGGATATCCAGGCGGATCTCACCTATCGCGAGCATCCCCTACGTATCCTAGATGAAGCGGAAAGGAAGACTCGGAATAAGACTACCAAGTTCTTCAAGGTTCAGTGGTCTCACCATTCCGAAGAAGAAGCTACCTGGGAAAGAGAGTCTAGTCTTCGTGAGGAGTATCCCGACTTTCTTCCGCAACCTTAGAATCTCGGGACGAGATTCCTGTAAGGGGGGTAGATTTGTAACAGCCCCAGGTTTAGAACCTGAAAACCACTGTAAATTTTCCACTTTTGTGTAATTGCATCATGGCATTAATATCAAATTGCTACTATTATGTCAATTGCATCCAAACACTTTGAATAATGGCATATTTGTCAAGGAAGTTCCAAGAGTTCCAAATATTATATTTGCTTGGTCTCCAAATCATTAAAGTGACAACTTATGGAAATATCAACAAAATGCCCTTTTTTAACACCTATGAAAAAAAGTGCACCAAACCATTTTATTTTGAGGAGCCAATTTTTGTGGTGCCGCTACATGATATGGGGAAGCTCCCTGAATTTTCTCAGATTTTTATAAAGTGTTTAACTGCCCCAATTAAATCAAAACAGTGCACTAGTTTTAAAAATAAATAGAAAAGGGACCTGTTTGTGATGGAAAATAAAAGGGCCAGGGAGTTTTTTGCAAAAACTTCATCTTCTTCCTGTAGCGACCGAGCCGCTCGTCCCCGCCGGAACCGCTCGAGCTCGCCGAGCTGCCGGGCCCCCCTCTGCCCCTCCCTGCAAGGAGAGCACGTCGCCACGATGCCCCACATCTCCTGCCCCCCACTCCCGATCCTTATCCTCTGTCCTCTCCTCCTCTTCCTCCCCCACCGAGCCGCCATGGCCACCGGGATGCGCCGCCTCCTCGCCGTCGACTGAGACCTCCTGGAGCAGATCGAAGCGCGCCACTGCCTCGGTCCCGCCGTACTCCACCTCTCCGACGAACGAATCGAGCCGGGACGCAGTACATCGCCGGGAAACGCTCGTCTTCCTCACGGCCGGCCGGAGCTTCGCCGTGCCATTGCCGCCACTCCCGACCTCCTCCGACCCCGCTGAGCACCTCCACGCGTCGAGGGTGAGCCCCCCCGTCCTCCTGGACATCCTCTCCTTCCTCCCTCGAGTGCGAATCCCCGAAACCGTGCTCGCCGGCGACGCGCCACCGCGCCGGCTGCGCATCCCGCAACGGCCACGCGCGCGGCGGACGTGGCGCTGACGTGGAAGCCAGCGTGGCCCGGGGCCCGCTCGTCAGTGGCTTGGGCTAGCCCTGCCCGCGGTGAAAAACGCCCGGACGAATTTCTGCAAGTTAAATAATTAGACAGAAATTGAATAAAACTTGTAAAATCCATATCTTTCAAAATACTTATCCAAACTTTGCAAATAATATACCAAAATGTTCAGAAAAATAAATGCAATCTATTAGTATGACTCACTTCTCAAATGCAATTAAAATTAATTTCTGTTTTGTTGATCTAAGGAAAAGTGTAGAAATAATATATGTAGTTTACTTCATAATAAATTCCTCAAATTGCTAAAATAGTACCCTCTAAGTAAAAATGGTTATGAGCACTGGTTCTACACATTCAGAATAATTTCAAGCATGTACCTAAATTAAAAGTGTAGGGGAACATAAAACCAAATAGGAAACTATATTTCCTATATCGTTGAATAATTATTCTTAGCATCCCATTTAAATGTCATATAGTTGTTATAATAATTCAGTGCATTAAAATGTCATACCATCATGTGTTTGCGCATTGCATATGAATTGCTTGTATTGATTGTGTTCTTCCCGGTGTTTTTTTAAACATCGATAGATCAAGGAACCGGGGTCTCGCCACATTACCCCGACGATCAGTATTACCCGCCTGCTGAGCAAGGCAAGCGTGATCCCCACCCTCTTGCATATCTTATCCTATTTTATGCAAATTATTTTCTCCACTATAATATTGCATGCGGTTCCAAATGTCAATTTGATTGGATTAGAGTATCCTAAAGTTGCATTCAGTTACCGAAGCCATTACCTGTTTCCCCTCCTATTATCCATAGGATTGTGTTGATGGCCTGAATTAATTATTTTGCTAGGTTGTTGCTTAGCCATGCTTAGTTAACTGCTTAGTGGTCCGATGGATACTCATGTTGGGATCAGATGTGGAAATTCCGCGGATGATGGTGGAGAAATGGTAGTAATATTTATTAAAATGCTAAAAGGTGGGGATGAGAGGCCACATCGTATGTGGTGGGTTGTCTCGTTCTCGCCGCCTCAGTGCGAGTTCTCGCCTTCGAGCCAAGTTGAGCGTGCTACCATGCGTGGGTATATGGAACCTCATCGACCGACTAACTTGTGTCGGACTAGCCGGGGGTCCTCTAGTTTGGCTTTCCATTTGCGCGTGTGTTGAGATGGTGGCTAAGACTGAGATGAGGATGATGGTGGTAGGAAAATAAGTGGCCGAGGGGCAGGGTGTTGGAGGCACTGAACTTGTCCCCCAGTCACTGATGATCCTAGGTTAGTCCAAAGCGAGGTAAAGGTCGTAGCCGCTCCCACCCAGCCGGTTTTCCCCGGAAGAGAGCTAGTTGTACAGGCAATGGGCCGGACGGTACGCATGGATAAGGAGCTGGGAGGTCCCTCGGGAACCTGGCGCCTTTCACATTGTACACCCCCTGCAGGGATAAATCTTTTCGAAAAGCCGTGTCCACGGTTAAGGACGACTTGGTGACGAATTCAGGGATCATAGAATAACTTTAACAGAATGATTAAAAACTGGGTACTAAAGGTACCACTCGCGATTGTAAGGTTGACTTCCTCGAGGGTGATTCGGGGAGGTGCCTTTGAAGAACAGGTACAGTGGTGGATGATGAGAAAGTGAATCAAAAGAGAAAGAGTTACTTCTTACCCATCTTTAAAAATAGTCTGATAGTCGATGCCTTGGAGTTATATTTTAAGAATAAAATCAGCTTTACGCAAAACAGCCATAAAACCTTGAGAGCCAATCATAGAGCAAATAGCTCAAAATCTTGTTGAGTTCGTCGAACTCACCCTTGTTTATTTTTGTTTCAGAGGAGGACTTTACTTACCCCGAAGGTGGGTTCTATGTTGACATCGACGAGTAGTCTGGGGTTCCCGGGTGGCAGCCTGGGGCAACTAGGAACCAGCTGGCACGGGATTGTTTATCTGTAGGCCTCTTAGGCCATATTTGGATCTTGTTGTTTAGAACAACTTAATTTGCTTCCGCTTGATGTACTGATGGGTCTATGACCTTGGATTGTAATATTTGCTATCTTTCTCTACTAAGAGTTGAACTATATTATCTTGAGTCGTAGGGTCTGTCATCTGCCAGGTGTTCCGGTGTCTTAGTCTCTTTATTATACTTGAGGGCTATGCTTTGGATATGGCATGATCGAAGGGTTGTGTTGCCGATGATCCATGCCGAGCACGCCTGCCGATGTTTACTCGGCCTGGGAGTGGTAACCCCAGTAACCTTCGATTATGTAGCATGACCACCGACACATAGCATCATTGTATAATTTATGGATTGGGGCATTACATCGAGTCCGTCAAGGGCTGGACCTTCACCTTATTCTACTTCCAAGACATGGCAGCACTAGGGCGTCAATTTGACGTCCCAGACTTTGTCAACGCGCCCCCCATGCCCAGACCATGCTGGGACGAGGCGGTCCCCAAGTTGACGGAGGAGCTCCACCTTATCCAAAGGCGGATCGAGTTCCTCACCCGGACGATGGCTCCCCCCATGCTGGACGGAGTGGACACCGTCATCTGCTGGCTTAGCCGGCAAATACTGCCTCTGCGGTATAGCCCGCATAAAATGTGTCACTATTCGCCTACTGCCACAGCTTCTCTTCGTGTATGCGAAGAGGGGTTACCTGCTGCCGAATTGGCGGCCCGACTTCGCAGCCTTGTCAAATCAGGACTGGTGAAGGCGGTGGAGGGCGTGCCCATGCACACCCACGACAACCCTCCCCTCAAGGTAGACATTTATCTTTTTTTCCCTTTTTGGCGGCTCTACCGGCTTACTTGAGTCCTCCTTAACACTTGCTTTTTTTTGGTTAACAGCTCTCTGCTCTGGGGCAGAAGGACCTGGCTCCCGACTTTTACGAGCCATGAGCCGGGAAAACCAAGAAGCGCAAGGCGTCCGGCGCTGCTTCCTCTACGGCTAACGCCGTGAGGAAGAAACGGACCGCAACGGCTGCCGAGCCGGTGCTCGTCGACCTCGACGAGAACGCGGGGATTAACATCCCCCGAAGGTGCTCATTTCCGCCTTAGTCATTTGTCGGACTTCTTTATTACTGGTGTTCATCTGGCTAACTTTGCTTTGTCGCCAGGGAGCGGGTGGCAACTTCCAAGTTGCCGGACAAGTCCCTTTTGTCCAGGGGAAAACGGCCCTAGGGTACCTCTCCGGCAACCATGCCGCCAACTCCTCAGCCACAGGCCGACGGCTTTATGAGCGACGCCCGTCGTTCGCGCCAGCCCCACGATCCGGCTTCTAGCCCGCCGCTGGCCGTGCGACTAGCGCTTCTTTTCCATCGGCTGAGGCTACGACCAATGAAGCTGTCCGATCACGCGCCACCAAGGAGGAGTTGCTGGTGGAGGTTGCCGGCGGGCCGCGCAGGGCAGCCCCGGCTTCTAGAGGCGGCAGGGTTAGGGACCCCTGGGAACCTTTAAGGAGGCCAAGGAGTCCACCCTCGATTTTGCTGACTTCGCCGCCCAGACTTTTGCCGACCTAGAGGGCGACATTGCTGTAAGTTGTCTTTTATGAACTTGGTAGCATATACATAGTCTTTCCCCCCAAGCACTTAGATGGCGAATCAATGATATTGGTTGCCGGCTTAGTGGTTTTTTGACAATATGTTATATGCTTTTGTCTTTGTCCGCAGGGCGTCTTGTCCGCCAATGTTGAGCTTATCTCCTCCAGGTCGGAGATAAACAAGCGGTGTCGCGATCAGAAAAAATGATTGCGATGCCAAGGATGCGCGAATTGCCGACTTGGAAGCGGCCCGCAAGAAAGATGAAGGTAAAATCACTGAGCTTTTTGCCTTCTGCCATGTTTTGTGTTTGCTGCCGCCAATCATTTAGCTAGCACATCCATATTGTAGAATTGCTAGATCACGCCCAGGATATACTGAAGGCGTCTACTGATATGCAAGTTATTATTAATGAAGCCTCTGATCTGGAGGCCGCCAACCTGAAGATGAAGGAGTAACACCGGAAGGAGATGGAGGCGCAACAAGTTGAGTTTGCGCAGGAGACTAGCCGGCTAACCAGAGAGCTGGATAGCCTGCGCAAGAAGTTGGCAGAGGCGGAGAAGGCTGCTGCTGAAGAGATATCCAAGCAGACTTCTCGCGCCCAGACTGCGGAGGATGCGGTGGCAGCTCACATGATCGAGCTGTCCGCCTTCCATAACTCGGTCCTTGGTAAGTTTTTCCTCACTCTTCATCTTTGCCGTCAGCTTGCTAGCCTGAGCTAAACTGACGCTTTTATTTTTTGATACAGTTGCTGTCGGCTTAGGCTATGACAAGGTTGTCTGTCCCCGCCTAGATCGCCTTGCGTGTCTGGGTGAGCTGATCACCGAGATTGTGGTGGCGTCCAAGCGGTTTGCCGCCAAGTTCTTCATCTCCTCTGTCAGCCAGGAGCCCGCCGAGTTCAGCAATGTGCCCAACATTCTGGAGCAAGCCACGAAGCTACATAAGAGCTCGCTTAAGTCGACGGCGTGGGGTGGTGCCAAGACTGCGCTAGGATAATTCATGGCGCACTACCCCGAGGCGGAAATAGAAGTCGTCACCGAGGGCATGCCATCTACTTATGAAGACGGCAGCGAGGTCCGGCCGGCTGCTGTGCTGAACAGTATTGCCGGCTACGCCACGCGGGTTGCCGACATGGTTGACACGACAGTCTTCTATCGGCGCCATCCTGTGCCAGTTGCTGGAGAAGCTGGAGCTGCCGACACGGCCGAGGCGGAGGGGAGCGATAGCTCTGGGGGTGAAGTTGTAAGCCCCCAAGCCTAATATAGGCGGCCCCCGTAAAGGGAATATGCCCTAGAGGCACTTAATAAACATAGTTTATTGGCAATATCCCAATCGTTCATTATATGTTTTATACCATGCTATAACTGTATTAAGCGAAAACATTAATACAGGTGTGGTAGGTAAACAACCAGGTCCCTAGTAGCCTCTACTATGACTAGTTTCGTTGCGCGATTGATGATCGAGGTTTTCCGATCATAGGGCATGGCGCCGGTCGACAATGGAAGTCATATCGTTAGGAGTAACGATGTGATGGACATACCCAGTATTTGTAGGACATAGTCGTTACGCCTTAAGACCGTGAGATCAACTCTTATTGTTATTCCTGGAAGATACTTTGATTGCACCAAACGTCGCATCTTATCTAGTGTGACAATAACGGTGATATTTTTGGGTATCGGAAAGGGGTAGTTGAGACGAGGGGTCAACAGCGGGATTTGTCAGTCCGTATAGCCGGATAGATACTCTAGGGCCCACTCGGTGAGATTATGTCAAATGAGTTTGCAAACATGTGACTAGGTCACCAGCTGACATAATATCATAGACGAGTAGAAGATAGCGGTGTCGGTAACGAGATCATGCTAGGTATGGAGATATCTGAGAATGATGATCGGACACGCTAAGTATCGCCATGACAAAGGGTTTAAGACTAGACGTCCAGGTTTGATAGATGAAAGTCATTCGTTATATCACAGGGATTAATTCATGAGGTCCAGGCCTACGAGTTAGTCGATGATCATAGAGGAGTCTTGATCGTACCTGTTATTATATCGAACCGCTAGGGTAACACACTTAAGGGGTTTCGACAAGACAACCGGAAAGGAAAGAGATCACCGGGAGCGTCCCGGGAGGGGTCCGATGGAGATCGGGCAGCGACGAAAGAGTTTTCGGAGCTAGGAAAAATTATATATATTATGTTTGATATTAATTAGTGTAATTAATATGCAAATATGATTTTATATATTTATTTTCGAATTTATTTAGGCTGATTTCCCTAAATGGGCCTTCTGGTCGAAAGAAGGCCCATGGGGGGGAAAACCCTCAAGGGAATTTTGTGGGGGAGGCTTGGCCGGCCTAGGTGGGCCAAATGTGGCCCACCTAGGGCCGGCGCACCAGCCTTGGCCGAACCAGGCATGTGGGATAGTCCCACATTGCCTGGCTGGCAAGGTTGGCTCCCCCTGGGAGCCTATATAAGAAGGGGCACCCCTGGCCTTTTAATTCACCAATTTAATTCCCAATTTCTCTCTCGATCTCGTGGTTCCCTTGTCGGAGCCGCGCCGAGTAGAGGAGGGGGGTCTCTTCCACCATAGCCCGCTGCCGCGCTGCTGGTGTTCCGGTCCAAGTCTTCCGCTGCTCGTCCTGGACTGGAGCTTCGGAGGCCGTCGTCTCCACCGTATGTGTGTGACGCCCTGCGAGGTGCTGTGCTAGCGGTACTCAGAGGCCTACTTCCTCCACCCGACCTCGGGGTCATCTTCGTCGTCTTCGTCGCGCCGAGTTCTCCGCGACCTAGAGGTCGGCTACGTCGTCTTCGTCGTCAACGCTTGTGCGGGAGCGTAATCCCCGCTATTCGGTCTACGAGGGTATGTATTCCGATCTCCGCCGTACTACTATATCTGCATAGTGTAGATCTTGGCTAGTTTAAGGATATCGTTGGTAGGAAATTTTTTGTTTTCTGCACACGATCCCCTTCAGTGGTATCAGAGCCGATCTATCGTAGATATAGCTGTACGCTGTTAGAAACCGTGTTCTGCACGGGGGCACCGTCCTGTTATTTGCTACCCTCTAGCGTGCACTTGTGATTCCAGCGGCATCGAGTTGATGAAGCGGCCCGGACCGACTTTACGCGTATGCTTACGCGAGACTGGTTCCACTACTGACATACGGCTTGTACCGTATCTGTGGCTGGCGGGTGACTGTTTCTCTCTCTTTAGTTGGCTTTGCATTTTCAATGGAGGGCCCGAAAGGGATGCTTAAATATGCAATTATTGGATCGTTGTTGTGGTCATAAGGTTCGTAGGTATGAAGCGGTTCTATTTACGAAAGCCCCAAGCCACGTAAAATATGCAAAAGATAAAGTAGAAGCGTCTAACTTTATTTTGCAGGGGCTATGTGATATGGTCAAGGTAGGTTTATTAAATTGTTTATAAACTGCGGGTGCCAAGAAGACCACGGTGCAATGGACTATATCACATTGCATTACATTTGATGTTTTGTGTGCATCTTATATTGTGTGATTGTGTGTATAGTATACATTAGTTACACGGCGGTAGCTATATAAGATGATCCCTTCAAAATACCACTAGTGTTCTCCCTCCAACGCGCACCACCAAGAAAGTTCTACGTTATGAGGCAGGCCGTGATGATCGGGTGTCAGACATATCTTCGTTCGCATACGGTGGGTGTAAGCCATGTTGCACAAGCATCAGCGTGGAGGTTTTTGGTGGCGAGCCTAGCATATTCAGAAATATGGCCTCGGAACAGGGAGACCGAAAGGTCGAGCACGAGTCACAAAATTGGTGTGGCGGACAATTGTCTACTCTTTAAGTTGTGCCGCCGGCTCTGATGATGAGGGGTGGTGCAATGGATGGGGGTCGTGTAATCGCTTAAAACGACCAGGAGGGATGTTCGTTTGAGTGGGAGTTCGGATAGTTATTTTCTAAAATACTAGAACTCAGAGTATAATGAACAGAGTCTGTTTTGCAAACCTTTGTAGATATTAACCATTGTGATAGCATCTTTTCAAATTAGGCGCATTCCTGCGATTGAGAAACTTAAAAAGTTGGGTCCAAACTTCATAGTTTTATGCTTTAGCTTGAGGATACTCCTTGTTTAAACCGTTAGCTCTTTGTGTTACAATACCTGCTAGGAGATAAACCCGGAGATTCCGCTAACAAAAGATAATTTTGATTATCGGATTTTGTGCGGATGATATCATCATAGTCCAGTGTATGCTATGTTCTCTGCCATAGAGAACCAACGGTGGGTACGAGTTTTTAGATCGCGAACATATGATATGGTCGCTAAACTCGGGGTACCCCAAACGTTGGGTTGATGAAGTTTATCAGTACGTTGACTGATTGTCTTCTCGACAAAGATGGAAGAGAATACACACAATGAGGGAGCACGTGGCGGTCATACTTAATGACATATGTTCATGATTAATGAACATTGAGACGCCTCGCTCAGCTCAATTACTGGATGACAGACATCGTTGCCAAGTGCAAATCCTCTGTCATAGACTATGTCATGCAAGGGAAATCGTTCACCTTCATGGTTCTTGATTACGGTGGAAGTATCAAGAAGATGAAACAGATTGCCGGAAGTCATCAATGATGATGGTGTATATATGATATACATGTTATGAATGTTTTAGCTAAGCAAGTGCTCGCAGTAGTGACTAAGTCTTGAACTAGTCATGTTTTGTGAAAAAACAGGTTTACTGCTTGAGTAGCTTGAAAGGATGAGGCGACATTGCGTGTTGATAATGGCAGTTAAGTTGTTGTGACGGCCATAGACACTCTCCCTCTAGCTCTACCATTTGAATAAATTCTTTATGATCGGGTGTTGGTATGATCGTTACGAGTGTGTCTCCTCTAGCGAGACACTTGTTCATACATGATAGTGACAAACTGGTGTCCTATATTTATGAAGTAATTATCATATGCCGATTTGAATTTAGATGGTAGAAGCTCCCACATTCATAGTATTAATGCCAAAGGATACAAACTTAATAAAGACACCACATATGTGTGGCACTACCGTTTAGTCATGTCAATGTTATATGTATTAGCTCCACACTGGATGGACCTACAAGTCCTAAGATTTGATCTTTTGACACTTGCAAAATAACTGTGACACCATTTTCGGAAAACGGGCATATAACTTATTGATAGTCATACATAGAGATGTATGTGGTTCAATGAAGTAATTGACGGGTAGTGGAGACCTTTATTTCGTCAACTTCAGTGAACGTTTTGAGTATAGCTTGTTGAGAATCGTGCATATGGGTGTATGTGAATCAATGAAGTACTTTAACGTGTAGTGGAAGTCTTTATTTCATAGACTTCATGAATATTCCGAGTAGATATATGGATATCCACTCCGGGGAATGTTAGTCTGAAATTTTGATTCGATCAAACAAAGTTCAGAATGAAGTAGGAAATAAACTTAACAAGAAAATCAAATTCCCGCGATGCATATCGAGGAATGAAGATTTGAGTTATAATGTTGGCACATCATTGGAAGACTTGTGAGAAGAGTTCCACAAATTACGTCACATGGAACATCATAGTGTTATGGTGTGTTAGGGCGTCGTAATCTCACCCTATCGGATAGTGTGTGGTAAATGAATCTCTTACCGAATTATTGTAATCATTAGAGTCATATGGTAGAAACGTAAACACTCACGTTATGAAATAGGGAAACCATTTGAATCCATGGAGACGATACCATACGAGTGATGGCATGGCTTTTGAGCCTGGATTGTCGTTTCAGCAATTTAGTGTTTCGATGTAATCGAACCTAAAATGGATTAATCTTTGTAGTATACCCTACCTAAAGAGTTAGTTGGGTACATGTCTCATGACATAGGCAAAATCTTTGCCGGGATATACCTTGCGAAAGAAATAGTTTCTTGTCCGAGGGTATAAGTGAGAAAGAAAGTAGAGCGAGACGAAGCTGGTGAACTTCCTCTCCAGACATTAGAGTGGCGCAACCGAAAGTGTGTTCGGTGTCAGGCTCCACAGCTTGAAAAAGCTGATGATTCAATATCATGATGTTCTGAGCTCATACTAAGAGCGTAGGCATACGAGGTTGTGTTCCACACTTTGTGTTACGACAATCTTGCTATGAAGGTCATATTAATGGAATATGATAGACCTACGAACTACGAAGAAGAGATGGTGAACCTAAGTCCGAGAAATGGCTGTGAGTCATTTATGATCCGAAATAAAATCCATATACGATTACCAGGTAATGACTTGGGAGATCTTCTTGATGGCATCTAGGATGTTGATAGTATATGGAGTTTTATGAGAGAGTAGATATTGAGCAGATTCGATTTGTCCTGAAACAGTTCCGACAGACCACGTGAGACTTTGTCTCAAGTGGCGAAGCCTAAATCTATTCTGGGTCGTTTAGCAATTACTATAATTTCGAATGAGAAATTGATAGATGGATGAGAAAACCATGGTTCTTAATAGTGTAATTAAGAATGGTTTGTAATCCTGAGGATGCTAAACATGTGTGCAAACTTCGGTTGTCCATTCATGGGCAGAAGCAAGCATATCGGAGCTGGAATCTTCACTTTGATAATGTGATCAAAGGATTTTGGAGTTGTCCAAAATAGTTGAAGAAACCTACATTTGCAAAGAAGTGAGTGGGAGCAAAGTAGCTTTCCTTGATCTTATATGCGGAAGGCATATTTGAGTGGGAGCTAAGTAGCTTTTCCTTGATCTTATATGCGGAAGGCATATTTGAGTGGGAGCTAGGTGTCATTCGTGATTTGGTATGTAACAACATATTGAATGACACAGATCCTCTAGTATAGTGTAAAGGATTATTTAAGTGATTAAATTTTCTATGAAATGAAGTTAGGAGTATTAGGCATCCGATTTATAATTGTATAGATCAGAGGGGGCTTAATAACATTAAGTCGGAGTATTTCCTAAGTCAGGATTCTGAAGTGTCTCAGAAAAGGACAAGCGAAGAAAGAGGTTCTTGCTTGTATGACTAGGTAAAAGATTAAGTTAATCTTGGCTTTTTCAGTGATAGAAAATGATGTTCGACATTCTCTATGTATCACACATAGAGTCTATCAGGCTGAAAGCTCGACTTGGTGTGACCCGAGTTCTTGGTTCAAGTACAGGTTCTAGAGTGATCCTTGTGTGGATCAATGAACAAACGTTAAGTTTATTCTTCAGTGTCTATGAGAACTGAAGATAGGTTTTCTAGTAACGGGTAAGAGTGGAATGGCAACTTGCCGTAAAGCGGTTACGATGATGCAAGTTATTACAGTGACCCATACGGCTAGAAATCTCATATAGGAGATGTCCTTTATTTTGAAGATAGACATGGTTAGTTTGCGAAGTCGCATGTGAATGCACTGTCGCACAATCTACATAGGTATAGAAATATATCGCGACTTTAGAAGTAGCAAGTTTGATTGGACTGAGCAGTATTCCGAGCGTAGGTGGTCCCCTTAATAGATCTCTTAGACTTTTAAGGCGCATGCTACGCGAATGCTCGAGTCTCACTCCATCCACTGGGATATAGTTCACCGTCATCGTAAGATACGGAATTATGTCAAACTAGGTGACATAGAAGTGTTGCAAAACACATATAGGTCTCAATGTGTGAGATCTATTGACTGTATTCCTCTTCCACGAGGCGAGCAGGCACCAAGATGCTATGGGTGTTGAGCTTTTAACAGGTTGTAAACTAGATTAAGTGTTACTCTAGTGCAAGTGGGAGACTAAAGGGAATATGCCCTAGAGGCACTTAATAAACATAGTTTATTGGCAATATCCCAATCGTTCATTATATGTTTTATACCATGCTATAACTGTATTAAGCGAAAACATTAATACATGTGTGGTAGGTAAACAACCAGGTCCCTAGTAGCCTCTACTATGACTAGTTTCGTTGCGCGATTGATG
Source organism: Poa annua (assembly GCA_026929855.1). Lineage (NCBI taxonomy): Eukaryota > Viridiplantae > Streptophyta > Magnoliopsida > Poales > Poaceae > Poa > Poa annua. Next base: position 39,548,136 of record CM049429.1, on the reverse strand, counting down.
ATCGAGGTTTTCCGATCATAGGGCATGGCGCCGGTCGGCAATGGAAGTCATATCGTTAGGAGTAACAATGTGATGGACATACCCAGTATTTGTAGGACATAGTCGTTACGCCTTAAGACCGTGAGATCAACTCTTATTGTTATTCCTGGAAGATACTTTGATTGCACCAAACGTCGCATCTTATCTAGTGTGACAATAACGGTGATACTTTTGGGTATCGGAAAGGGGTAGTTGAGACGAGGGTTCAACAGCGGGATTTGTCAGTCTGCATAGCCGGATAGATACTCTAGGGCCCACTCGGTGAGATTATGTCAAATGAGTTTGCAAACATGTGACTAGGTCACCAGCTGACATAATATCATAGACGAGTAGAAGATAGCGGTGTCGGTAACGAGATCATGCTAGGTATGGAGATATCTGAGAATGATGCTCGGACACGCTAAGTATCGCCATGACAAAGGGTTTAAGACTAGACGTCCAGGTTTGATAGATGAAAGTCATTCGTTATATCACAGGGATTAATTCATGGGGTCCAGGCCTACGAGTTAGTCGATGATCATAGAGGAGTCTTGATCGTACCTGTTATTATATCGAACCGCTAGGGTAACACACTTAAGGGGTTTCGACAAGACAACCGGAAAGGAAAGAGATCACCGGGAGCGTCCCGCGAGGGGTCCGATGGAGATCGGGCAGCGACGAAAGAGTTTTCGGAGCTAGGAAAAATTATATATATTATGTTTGATATTAATTAGTGTAATTAATATGCAAATATGATTTTATATATTTATTTTCGAATTTATTTAGGCTGATTTCCCTAAATGGGCCTTCTGGTCGAAAGAAGGCCCATGGGGGGGAAAACCCTCAAGGGAATTTTGTGGGGGAGGCTTGGCCGGCCTAGGTGGGACAAATGGGGCCCACCTAGGGCCGGCGCACCAGCCTTGGCCGAACCAGGCATGTGGGATAGTCCCACATTGCCTGGCTGGCAAGGTTGGCTCCCCCTGGGAGCTATATAAGAAGGGGCACCCCTGGCCTTTTAATTCACCAATTTAATTCCCAATTTCTCTCTCGATCTCGTGGTTCCCTTGTCGGAGCCGCGCCGAGTAGAGGAGGGGGGTCTCTTCCACCATAGCCCGCTGCCGCGCTGCTGGTGTTCCGGTCCAAGTCTTCCGCTGCTCGTCCTGGACTGGAGCTTCGGAGGCCGTCGTCTCCACCGTATGTGTGTGACACCCTGCGAGGTGCTGCGCTAGCGGTACTCGGAGGCCTACTTCCTCCACCCGACCTCGGGGTCATCTTCGTCGTCTTTGTCGCGCCGAGTTCTCCGCGACCTAGAGGTCGGCTACGTCGTCTTCGTCGTCAACGCTTGTGCGGGAGCGTAATCCCCGCTATTCGGTCTACGAGGGTATGTATTCCGATCTCCGCCGTACTACTATATCTGCATAGTGTAGATCTTGGCTAGTTTAAGGATATCATTGGTAGGAATTTTTTTGTTTTCTGCACACGATCCCCTTCACCCCGAGCCAATAGTCGTTGTTGCCGGCTCCCTTTGTTTTCTTTCTTGACGGCTAGCCTCCTCCTGCCCCTGAAACAATTATATCTCAACTTGCAATATTTTTAAATATCTTTTGGAGATGTACTGCTAGGAAGGAAGCCACCTAACTTGTTTTATTTTTCTACTTAAGTAGGCTTTTGCCTTGTTTTATTGGGCTCACCTTAATTTTATTTTGACTTATATGCTTGACTGTTTGTATGTTGGCAATAACCTCAGCCGGTAACTAGCTGATACAACCAGGGCTAGTACCATATGTTTAGAATCAGAAACCAAAGCCAATGTTGGCGCCAAAGACATACTACTAGGAGAACCACATATATGTAATCAAAATTAAAGGAATTAGGCGGCGCAAAAAGTTGATTTGCTTTGGTTTGGCTCGAAAGCTGCAACTATCTACCAGTTTGAACCTTTGCACGGAGCTAGAAATTAGGTAACTTAGATACATAGGGGATATATGATTGCAAGAAAAGACAAAATATGGCATGCTTCTCAACACAGATGAGGAACCACAAACTTTTACTTCATAATCATATATAACTTATTACAATTATAAATTGCTAAGTGTAGAAAAGACGTAGTTGCTCAATGCTCCAAGGCCGTCTTGTTTGCTCGGACGGGTCGTCAATGCCTCTTTTACTCTTGGCTCTCCTTCCTGCCGCCTTCTTGAGCCTATTCTTTTCTTCTGCGTCGCGGATGTCGGATAGGTAGTAGGAACCATTGAACGGTCTTTCGCATGGCGGGGATAGCTTGTGCAAGCCTTTTATGTCTTGAATTAGGTGGAGAACCAGGTCACCTGTTCTAAAGCCTCGCTTCCGCACTCTCCGGCTATGATAGCGGCGAAGTTGTTGCGGGTACAAGGCGGAGCGATGTAGAGCAACATCTCTTTCTTCATCTAACAAGTCTAGGCTATCCTGTCTTGCACCCTCTACGTCTTGCTCGATGTAGGCTTGACTCTTGGGGAATCATATTTCATGTCGGTGGGTAGCACAACCTCTGCGCCATATACTAAGAAGAAAGGAGTGTAGCCGGTAGATCTGTTTGGCGTTGTGCGCAAACTCCAGAGTACAGACTGTACCTCTTCCGCCCAAGCGCCGGCTGCCCTATGTAATGGAGCTTCGAGACGGGGCTTAAGTCCGGAGAGGACTAAGCCATTTGTACGCTCTACTTTTCCATTTGATTGAGGGTGTGACATAGATGCCAAATCAAGTCGGATGCCTAGATCATTGCAGTATTCTTCGATTTTGCCTTGAGATAGGTTGCTTCCATTATCAGTGATAATGCTGTGTGGAACTCCGAACCGTGAGATAATTCCCCAGAGTAAATTAGTGGTTGTTCGTGCGTCAAGTTTGCTGATCGGCTTGGCCTCGACCCATTTAGTGAACTTGTCGACAGCGACCAATAGGTGGGTATACCCACCACATGCCTTCTTGAAGGGACCAACCATGTCTAAGCCCCAGACCGCGAACGGCCAAGTGATTGGAATTGTCCCGAGTTCTTGTGCTGACATGTGAGGTTGGCGGGCGTACAATTGGCAAACTTTGCATGTTTTCACGATGTGATCAGCGTCTTCTTTGGCGGTTAGACAGTAGAAACCTTGGTGGAAAGCTTTTGACACAATGGACCTGACGGAGGCGTGATGCCCGCAAGTGCCGATATGTATGTCCTTCAGAATTTTCCGGCCTTCTTCTAGCAATATGTACCGCTGATAGATACCGCACGTGCTTTGCTTGTACAGCTCGCCTTTGATGATTGTGAATGCTTTGGCTCGCCTTATGATCTGCCTTTTCAACACCTCATCGTCCTCCGGCAACTTCTGGTCGACAAAAAAATCGAGATATGGGACGGTCCAATCCGGCTGTACCAAGTAGACGGCAAGACTTGCCACTTCTACTGGTTCTTCTGCATCGGGGTCCAACAAGTCGGAGACCTTAATGGACGGCTTGTGCAAATGTTCCAGGAAAATGTCCTTTGGCATTTTTTTGCATTCTGACCCGAGTCTGGCGAGGGTATCTGCCGCCTCGTTCTCAGCTCTTGAAACGTGCCGAACTTTATAGCCCATGAAATTTTTGGCGAATTCGTCAACTTTGGCCCTGTAAGCCGCCATTGTTGCACTCTTCGCATCCCATGTGCCGGTTACTTGTTGCGCGACTAAGTCGGAGTCGCCATAATAGAGGATTCTCTTGACGCCAAGGTCATTTGCCACATGTAGCCCGTGAAGTAAAGCTTCATACTCTGCGACGTTATTGGTTGCTGTGAAATGAATCTGCAATACGTAGTTGAGCTTATCACCTTTGGGTGTGCGCAAAACAACTCCAGCCCCCAAGCCTTTGAGTATCTTTGATCTGTCAAAGTGCATGACTCAATATTTTGACACAGGGAGTACTGTTTCCTCCATGGCTTCTGTCCAGTCGGCAACAAAGTCTGCAAGTGCTTGAGTCTTAATGGCGGTCTGTGGTTTGTAGACTATATCGAAGGCGGCAAGCTCGATGCCCCATTTAGCAACTCGGCATGTTGCCTCTACGTTATTGGTTATGTCACCCAACGGTGACCTTCTGACTACTGTCACTGTGTGCTCCTGGAAATAATGCCTAAGCTTTCTGGTGGCGAAGAATACACCATAAGCCAGCTTTTGGTAGTGTGGATACCTCTGCTTGGAGGTGGAGAAGACTTCACTGATGAAGTAGACCGGACGTTGCTCAGACGTCGCGGCTTCGCTTTCCTATATTTCCACAGCCAAGACAACGCTGACAACTGCTCCAGTTGCCGCGATGTAGAGCAGTATTGGTTCCTGCGATCGAGGTGCTGCCAATATGGGGGCGGATACGAGAGCCTCCTTAAGTTGTTGTAAGGCGGCATCTGCTTCTGCTGTCCACTCAAAGTTGTCGGATTTCTTCAATAGCCGGTAGAGGGGCATTGCCTTTTCTCCGAGGCGGCTTATGAAACGACTGACGGCTGCCGCCGATCCGGCTAGGCGTTGCACGTCCTTCAGACAAGTAGGTCTGGATATGTTTTGGATAGACTTGATGTAGCACCCCCAAGAGCCAAGCTAGACAAATCCGAGACCTTAATCTGAGATAAGCCTAACAAGGATCTCGGAAGCCAACAGTTGAAAATCGGTAGCACAACAGAGACCCTACAATACAAGAAACAATATATTAAGCTCCTAACAGAGCGCAGAAGCAAATATCACCAAAATAAGGTCACTGACCTGTCAATCACCAATACAACGGAAGGCAAATTATGCTATTAGACATAGCAAAACCGACAAAAGGCCTAGGAGGCCGAAGCATAACGGCGTCGTCCCAGTCCAGAGATTCCAGGTTGCCGTCTGGGAACCCCAACCTACTCGTCGATGTCGATGTCCAGAAAACACACCTGTCCAAATAATTGCGCAAGGCTGAGTACAGGAGGTACCCAACAAGACTTATTTAACCTGCTACATATCTGCTCGTTCAGAGAGTATTCATGAATGTCTTTTGCATAAAGCCATCTTTATTTTCAAACTGAGGGAGGAGAGAATCTCGCATCAGTAGACTTTTAAAATGGGGTAAGGGAGTAACACTAGCTTCATCCACATCTTCAATCTCCACCAGATCATAATGAGTTGTACCACCCACCAGAATCACCCCCTCGCTCAACCCGAGGAAGCGATCCTCCCTTAGTTGGCAAGTTTTATAATTAGATTCTTGTTATCTATGATCATCAGACATAAGGTACCAAGTCGTCCATAACCGTGGACACGGCTTTCCGAAAAGATTTACCCTGCAGGGGGTGTAACTACCCACACACGCCAACCAACTGATGCGCCAGCTATTAGCACTCTTCCGGGGAGTGCCGGCAGGAGGGTTGGCCACGACCTTTCTCAAGCTTCGCCTATGTCCATGAGCCACAACAGTAGATCTGACCACGCGCAGCGGTCTCTAGTGCGGTTTGGCAAGTTCAAGATCTGTGACCGCAACCCACTTGAACCTGGCCCTAAATCTCCTCAACTCATTTTACCGCACACGCAAATGGAAAACTCGAACTAGTGGCTTCACGTAGTAGGCTAGACAAGTTGGGGTCGAGGGGTTTCCGAGCCCTGTGTGGATGCACGAATAGTCTTGGTTCCGAAGACGAGAACTCAGTTCCTAGGTCGGCAAGAATGGAACAACCCACCACAACCCCTATGTGGCCTCCCATCCAAGCCTTTAGCATATTAAACGCATCTCTCACCATTCCACGTCATCCGTCACAGCTCTGGTTCATCAACCGGATGGAACAGAGTGAAGATCTAAGCAGGGCTAAGCATAGCAGACTCCCGCGATGCAACACTTATGACACTTTAAACCTCAACTCAAAACAACATTTGAATCGCATGCATAATACCAGAAGCGAATACTTTGAAATCTTATATGTGCAGATAAGAGGTTATGCTTGCCTTGCTCTGCGACAACAAGATATAACACTTTTGGGAATCTTCGGCTTCACTTGATCGAGATAACCAGAAATAACTCTTCATAGATATCCTCTTAATTTGACCATCGATGATTCATCAAGCCTTCGGTGTTGTCGAACTCCACTTCGGATTCGCATCCTACCGCGAAAAACGAAACACCGGAAAAGAAACGGGAAACAACATTCAACCATGGCATCGATGCAATGCGCACAATGCATGACATGACAAGTTAAAGTATTGAAATTTAAATCCTACACATGGAAGATCATTTTAAATGGAGTTGGAATGCCCGAGAGGTGCCATTCGACAAATTCCATACTTAAAAGAAAGGGTGTAATTTGTTCCTCTATTATAAACTTGGTTCAAAGTTGTTTAAATATGCATGATTTGGACATAATTAAATAGATCTTATTTTTCTGCAAATTGTGATATAAAAATCATATTTTTCTGAATTAAAATGAATTACTTATGAATTTCCAAAGATTAAACAATTTTAATTCCATTTAAACCATTTGTTAATTCCATTTTAAACATTTATGAATTTAAATAAATAATATTGGACCCACATGTCATAACTTTATTAATTACATAAAGCATTATTTTTAAATGAATAAATTTCTGACAAATAGGGCCCACCTGTCATAACTTTATTATTTACAGAAAACAATAAATGATTTTCAGAAAAGAAAAGGGCTCGCTGACGTCATGATGACGTCAGCAATGGAGCAGTGGCTCCCTGCCGAGCACGGATTCCACGAATCCGAGCGCGAGGGGCAACGAGGAGACGCGCGGGAGATGCGCGCTGGCGCGGGGAGCCAAAGGAGGGCGGCGCCGCTGACAAATGGTCGCCGGAGCTTGTCCGGCGACGAGCTTTTGCGGCGGCCCGAGAGGAGCACGGTGGCCGGAGCAAACGAGAGCGAGAGGGAGAGGGCAACGGGGTCCAGGAGGACCAGAAGCTCACCAGGAGCGCGATGGAGAGGTCGGGGAGGCAAGGGGAGGTCGGAGGCGGCCGGAATCATCCGCGGAGGCCGGCGGCCGGAGTTGGGGAAGACGGCACGGGAAGGCCAAATTCGTCGGACTCGAGCATTCCCAGCACGCGCGGGTAACTGAGGAGGGAGAAGGAAGGATGGCGGAGCCTCAGAGCTCCTCGCCGGACCTCGGAGTGGCCAGAATCGACGGAAATCGTCGCCGGACCAGAGAACTAGGGTTTCGGCCAGCGGGGGAAAAAGGAGAGAAGATGGAGTGTCCTAGGGTTCCAGCAGGCGGCGGCGCAGGGATAAGTAGGAGGCTCGGCGTCGGCGGCGAGGATCTTGGCGCAGGGGCGGCGTCGGACGGCGGAGCAGAGGACAGCGCACGGCGCCGTCGGAAGGAAGGAGACGCCTCTGGTGATTTTGCGGAAAACCCCCTGGCTCTTTGAAAATCCACAAAACCTTTGAAAACAGGCCCCTGCTTTGGAAATTAAATCATTTGAGGGCCTTTTTGTGAACAGAAAATTTAGATAAAAATACCAGGAGATTCAGAATTTCACAAGGAAGCCATTGGCAACTTTGGATTTTGAAAATTTTGAAATTGTTTTAACACATTTAAAATAACAAGTGGTTTAGTCCACTTAGGGTTTTCCTCTTTAATTTTAAAACTCAAATTTTGTGTAACTTTTAATTAGATGCAAATGATGCTCATGATGCACAAGCAAATCCTATTTACCAATTAGCAAAAGTGGGGACGTTACACTTGATCTTCTTCGGGTTAACTTCGATCCCTCGTTCTGCGACGATGAATCCAAGTAGTTTGCCGGCTGGAACACCGAAAACACACTTGGCGGAATTGAGCTTCATCTGGTATTTCCGGAGATTCTGAAAAGTTTTTTCCAAATCCTCTAGGAGATCCGCCTTCCTTTTCTACATCACCGCAATGTCGTCAACATCGAAGTGAACATTTCGGACGTTCTGTTCGTGCAGGCAATTTTGCATACAGCGCTGGTATGTTGCCCCTGCATTCTTCAGGCCAAAAGGCATCATGATGTAGCAGAAAGTCCCGTATGGAGTGGTGAAAGATGTTTTCAGCTGATCCGACTCCCTCATCTTGATTTGGTGGTACCCTGAGTAGGCGTCCAAAAAAAAAGCAGCTCGGAGCCTGCTTTGGAGTCTACGACCTAGTCAATTCCAGACAGCGCAAAGGGATCCTTTGGGCAGCATTTGTTAACACCGTTATAGTCGATACACATCCTCGGCTCTTTATTCTTCTTTGGAACAAGTACAGAATTTGACACCCAATCGGTGTGTACAACTTATTTTATGAAATTGGCGGCCCTCAGCCTATTTATCTTCTTTCCTATAGCCTCGCGTCTCTCATCACCAAAGCGTCTTGTTGCTTTCTTCACCGGCTTAGATCCCTTGATGAGATTGAGTGAGTGCTCGGCAAGTTCCCTCGGTACACCAGGCATGTCGGAAGGCGACCATGCAAAGATGTCACGATTCTCACGGAGGAACTCGACGAGCGCGCCTTCCTATTTGCTGTCTAGGTTGGAGCCGATGACAACTTGCTTAGACTTATCGCCTGGGATGAGGTCCGCCTTTTTGGTGTCTTCTGAAGCTTCGAAGGTCTTCTTGGTATCAACTATTGGCTTAGGCATGGAGTTTTCTGGGTCCGCCTTAAGTAGCGCGAGTTCTTCCTTGTGGATGACGGCTTCTATGAAGGCGGCCATGCCACGCGCGCACTCCTTAGCTTTCTTGAAGTTGCTGTAAACCGTGATGGTTCCATGTTCCCCCGGCATCTTAAGCTTGTTGTATATGTAGCACGGCCTTGCCATGAATTTGGCAAATGCCGGTCGTCCAAAGATTGCATGATAGGCACTTTTGAAGGGGACAACTTCGAATCGGAGGAACTCTGAGCGGTAGTTCTCCTTTGGTCCAAAAGTTACCTTCAGCCTAATGCTCCCCATTGACTTTGCTTGTCTGCCGGGCACTATGCCATGAAAAGTGAGGTTGCTATGATCAAGCTGATCCTCAGACAAGTTCATGCGACTTAGTGTATCATAGTACAGGATGTTGAGGCTGCTGCCGCCATCCATGAGTACTTTGGTGAGCCTGAAGTTGTCGACAATGGGGTCGACGACAAGGGCGTATTTGCCTGGGTGAGGGACATGATCAGGGTGGTCAGACCGGTCCCAAGTGATTGGCGCCTCGGACCAATTCAAATACTGAGGGACGTCCGACATTGTCGCGTTGAGTTCGCGCATCTCCGCCTTGTCCGCCTTAACCGAAGGTGTGCCTACAAAGCACACAAGTGACTCTTTGACCTTCGGGTACGACTTATTTTTCTTGGGGGCGGCGTCGTTATCGCTTGAGATTGACATGTCGTCGTCATCCTCGTCGTCCTTGTTGTCTTTCTTGTCGTACTTCTTTGACTTTTTAGACTTCTAGCGAACGGCGGGGTCCTTTTTGAAGTCATCCATGAAGCGGCACTCGCTAAGCATGTGGTTAACTTTGCCAAGTGAGGCGTGGATGGGGCATGGCAGAAGTTTTGCCTGCTCGTAAGTGATGCGTGCTGCCTTAGGGCCTGATACAACGTCACGGTTATATTTCTTATTTTTCCACTTCTTTTTGTCGGCGTTCCCTTGGAATGCGACGGCTACCTCTTTAGATGGCCCGACTTAGTCTTCCGTTGCTTGCTTGCGTTTGTTATTCCGCCTTGGCGCGGTGCTGACGTCCGGATCATCGTCACGTGCGTCGTCGTCTGCCGACGCGTACTGGGCGACTAGGTTGAGCATCTCGCCAAGGTTCGTGACTTGCTCGCGGACGAGCCAGTGACGGAGTAAGGACTTCTTCTGTAGGCCCGTGTAGAAAGCATGGATAGCCTGTGTGTCCGAAACACCATGAAAATTGGCCTTCTCGAAGATCCAGAGGCTGACAAAATCTGTCATGGTTTCGTCCGGCTTCTGAACACAACGTTGCAAATCCGTGTAGGTATTTGGACGCTTGTATGTTCCTTGAAAATGCTGGGAGAAAACCTTTTCCATGTCGTACCAACTGTGAATAGACTTTTCGGGAGGGTTGTCGATCCAAGCCCTTGCCGTGCCTTCCAACATGAGTGGTAGGTAGCGGACGGCAATGTGATTGCTTCCGCCGGCAATCTCTATGGCCATGGCATAGTCGGCTAGCCATAAATCCGGCTTAACGAGGCCGTTGTACCTAGAACAATTTTTAGACACTGATGTCATGTCCTTGGGGAACGGCTCTCTGCGGATGGCATCGCCAAAGCATTTTGGTCCAGAGTATAACGGCTCCCTTCCTCTTGCTATGTCTTGTAGGCGATGTCTTGCGTCTTTTGGATCGAGTTGTTGTCCGCCTCTATTGGCGTTTGGCTCGTCATGCGCTGCCCGGCTTACGCTGCGGAGACTGGCTTCGACCTCTCCTGGGAGGGTCGTTGTCGGCATCTTTTTTAGGTGGCTGGCCGTTATCCCGGCTACCGCCATCGTTGCGCCTTGGCTAGGCTGGAGGTAGCCAGTCTGCTCTGCTTCCTGTCCGCGAGTTCTCATCCCGCCTTGGTTTTAGCAGTGGCGTCTTCTTTGGAGGTGACGTTGTTTTCCTTTTGTCACCATGGCTACTGGAGCCGGGCGGGCCTTCGGGGTCAGCGCCGGGTGCGGCTTTGCATTTTCCTGACTTCGATTCTAGATCTCCCCCGCGCGCATCCACCATATGGCCATAGGAGTCAGCGCAAGCTTGCTGTTCTAGGGCCTTGCTCATGAAGTGTCTTGCATTGGCCACCTTTTCTTCCACTGTGTAAGTCTTGTCGTCTAGGGTGTCAAGCGCAGCAGCAGCGTTAAGGATGGGGTGCAGAAGACAACATCCCCCCTTCTGTCCGTACGATGTGGTGTTGTGCGCCAGTCAAACCTTAGATCTTGAGCTGCTGTGGTCGCACAAATTGGAGGCTCCTTATCAAGGCGGTTTTTTGACGACCTATTTTCTTAGAAGAGCTGCCTGTTCGGTTTTGCCGACATCTTTTTTTGGTCCTTCTCGATCTTCTTCGCTAGGCTCTCAACATGCTCCTCTCTTCTGCGCAGGAAGTCAGAGTGCTTAAGCATATTAAGCCTAAGTTCTTCCACCTCGTCGAGTGGGGTATCTTTATTCACCGGAGTTGGTATATCCCCAAAAGGATCCATGCGATGGCCACCAAATCCAGGCCCAACCGGCCCAGATCCGATGCCCCGACCACAAGCTTTAGCCGGGAAGGGGACGATGAAGGGGATCGTGTGCAGAAAAAAAAAATCCTAGCAACGATATCCTTAAACTAGCCAAGATCTACACTATGCAGATATAGAAGTAAGGCGGAGATCGGAATACATACCCTCGTAGACCGAATAGCGGTGATTACGCTCCCGCACAAGCGTTGACGACGAAGACGACGTAGCCGACCTCTAGGTCGCGAAGAACTCGGCGCGACAAAGACGACGAAGATGACCTCGAGGTCGGGTTGAGGAAGTAGGCCTCCGAGTACCGCTAGCGCAGCACCTCGCAGGGCGTCACACACATACGGTGGAGACGCCGACCTCCAAAGCTCCAGTCCAGGACGAGCAGCGGAAGACTTGGACTGGAACACCAGCAGCGCGGCAGCGGGGTATGGTGGAAGAGATCCCCTCATCCTCCTCGGCGCAACTCCGACAAAGAGAATCACGAGATCGAGGAGAAATAAGAGAATTAATTGGTGAATTAAAAGGTCAGGGGTGCCCCTTCTTATATAGGCTCCTAGGGGGAGCCAACCTTGCCAGCCAGGCAATGTGGGACTATCCCACAGCCTGGTTCGGCCAAAGATGGTGCGCCGGCCCTAGGTGGGCCCCATTTGGCCCACCTAGGCCGGCCCTCCCTCAATCCGAAGCCCTGGGGGGACTTTCCCCCCTCATGGGCCTTCTTTCCCCCAGAAGGCCCATTTAGGGAAACCAGCCTTTAAAAATTCGAAAATAAATATATAAAATCATATTTAATCATTTATTACACTAATTAATATCAAACATATTTATAGAATTTATTCTATCTCCGAAAACTCTTTCGTCGCTGCCCGATCTCCATCGGACCATTCCCGGAACGTTCCCGGTGATCTCTTTCCTTTCCGGTTGTCTTGTCGAAACCCCTTAAGTGTGTTACCCTAGCGGTTCGATATAATAACAGGTACGATCAATACTCCTGTATGATCAACGACTAATTCGTAGGCCTGGACCCCATGAATTAATCTCTGTGATATAACGAATGACTTTCATCTATCAAACCTAGACATATAGTGTTAAACCCTTTGTCATGGTGATACTTAGCGTGTCCGAGCATCATTCTCAGATATCTCCATACCTAGCCTGATCTCGTTACCGACATCGCTATCTTCTACTCGTCTATGATATTATGTCAGCTGGTGACCTAGTCACATGTTTGCAAACTCATTTGACATAATCTCACCGAGTGGGCCCTAGAGTATCTATCCGGCTATGCGGACTGACAAATCCCGCTGTTGACCCCTCGTCTCAACTACCCCTTTCCGATACCCAAAAGTATCACCGTTATTGTCACACTATATAAGATATGACGTTTGGTGCGATCAAAGTATCTTCCAGGGATAACAAAAAGAGTTGATCTCACGGTCTTAAGGCGTAATGACTATGTCCTATAAATACTGGGTATGTCCATCACATCGTTACACCTAACGATATGACTTCCATTGCCGACCGGCGCCATGCCCTATGATAGGAAAACCTCGATCATCAATCGCGCAATGAAACTAGTCTTAGTAGAGGCTACTAGGGACGTGGTTGTTTATCTACCACACCTGTATTAATGTTTTCGCTTAATACAGTTATAGCATGGTATAAAACCTATAATGAACAATTGGGATCTTGCCAATAAACTATGTTTATTAAGTTCCTCTAGGGAATATTCCCTTCAGTCTCCCACTTGCACTAGAGTAACACTTAATCTAGTTTACAACTTGGTAAAAGCTCAACACCCATAGCATCTTGGTGCCTGCTCGCCTTGTGGAAGAGGAATACAGTCAATAGTTCTCACACATTGAGACCTATATGTGCTTTGCAACACTTCTATGTCATCTAGTTTGACATCATCCCGTATCTTACGATGACGGTGAAATATATCCCAGTGGATGGAGTGAGACTCGAGCATTCGCGTAGCATGCGCCTTAAAAGTCTAAGAGATCTATTAAGGGGACCACCTACGCTCGGAAAACTGCTCAGTCCAATCACACTTTCTACTTCTGAAGTCGCGATATATTTCTATACCTATGTAGATTATGCAACAGTGCATTCATATGCGACTTCGCAAACTAACCATGTCTATCTTCAAAATAAAGGACATATCCTATATGAGATTTCTAGTCGTATGGGTCAGTGTCATAATTAGCATCATCGTAACCGCTTTATGGCAAGTTGTCTTTCCACTCTTACCCTTTACTAGAAAACATATCTTCAGTTCTCATAGACACTGAAGAATAAACTTAACGTTTGTTCATTGATCCACACAAGGATCACTCTAGAACCTGTTCTTCAACCAAGAACTCGGGTCACACCAAGTCGAGCTTTCAGCCTGATAGACTCTATGTGTGATACATAGAGAATGTCGAACATCATTTTCTATCACTGAAAAAGCCAAGATAATATTTTACCTAGTCAAACAAGCAAGAACCTCTTTCTTTGCTTGTCCTATTCTGAAACACTTCAGAATCTTGACTTAGGAAATATTCCGACCTAATGTTATTAAGCCCCTTCTGATCTATACAATTATAAATCGGATGCCTAATACTCCTAACTTCATTTCATAGAAAATTTAATCACTTAAATAATCCTTTACACTCCACTAGAAGATCTGCGTCATTCAATATGTCGTTACATACAAAATCACGAATGAAACCTAGCTCCCACTCAAATATGCCTTCCGCATATAAGATCAAGGAAAAGCTACTTAGCTCCCACTCAAATATGCCTTCCGCATATAAGATCAAGGAAAGCTACTTTGCTCCCACTCACTTCTTTGCAAATGTAGGTTTCTTCAACTATTCTGGACAACTCCAAAATCCTTTGATCACATTATCAAAGTGAAGATTCCAGCTCCGATATGCTTGCTTCAGCCCATGAATGGACCACTGAAGTTTGCATACATGTTTAGCATCCTCAGGATTGCAAACCATTCTTAATGACACTATTAAGAACCATGGTTTTATCATCCATCTATCAATTTCTCATTCGAAATTATAGTAATTGCTAAACGACCCAGAATAGATTTAGGCTTCGCCACTTGAGACAAACTCTCATGTGGTCAACTTTTAAATCTGTCGGAACTGTTTCACGACAAATCGATCCTTCTCAATGTCTATTCTCTCATAAAATTCCATATACTATTAACATCCTAGATGCCATCAAGAAGATCTCCCAAGTCATTACCTGGTAATCGTATATGCATTTTATTTCGGATCATAAATGACTCATAGCCATTTCTCGGACTTAGGTCCACCATCTCTTCTTCGTAGTTCGTAGGTCTATCATATTCCATTAATATGACCTTCATAACAAGATTGTCGTAACACACAGTGTGGAACACAACCTCGTATGCCTACGCTCTTAGTATGAGCTCAGAACATCATGATCTTGAATCATCAGCTTTTTCAAGCTGTGGAGCCTGACACCGAAAACACTTTCGGTTGCGCCACTCTGATGTTTGGAGAAGAAGTTCACCAACTTCGTCTTGCTCTACTTTCTTTCTCACTTATACCCTCGGACAAGAAACTATTTCTTTCGCAAGGTATATCCTGGCAATTGTTTTGCCTATGTCGTGAGACATGTACCCAACTAACTCTTTAGGTAGGGTATACTAAAAAGATTAATCCATTTTAGGTTTTATCACATCGAAACACTAAATTGCTGAAACGATAATCCAGGCTAAAAAGCCACACCATCACTCGTATGGTATTGTGTCCATGGATTCAAATGATTTCCCTATTTGCTAACGTGAGTGTTTACATTTCTACCATATGACTCTAATGATCACAATAATTCGGTAAGAGATTTATTTACGACACACTATCCGATAGGGTGTAATTACGACGTCCTAACACACTATAACACTATGGTGTTCCATGCGACGTAATTTGTGGAACTCTTCTCACAAGTCTTCCAATGATGTGCCTATATTATAATTCAAATCTTTATTTCCTCGATTTGCATCGCGGGAATTTGATTTTTTTGTTAAGTTTATTTCCTACTTCATTCTGAACTTTGTTTGATCGAATCAAAATTTCAGACTAACATTCCCCGGAGTGGATATCCATATATCTACTCGGAATATTCATGAAGTCTATGAAATAAAGACTTCCACTACACGTTAAAGTACTTCATTGATTCACATACACCCATATGCACGATTCTCAACAAGCTATACTCAAAACGTTCAGTGAAGTTCAAGAAATAAAGGTCTCCACTACCTGTCAATTACTTCATTGAACCACATACATCTCTATGTATGACTATCAATAAGTTATATGCCCGCTTTCCGAAGATGGTGTCACAGTTATTTTGTAAGTGTCAAAAGATCAAATCTTAGGACTTGTAGATCCATCCGGTATGAAGCTAATGCATTGACTATAACATTGACATGACTAAACGGTAGTGCCACACATATGTGGTATCTTTATTAAGTTTGTATCCTTTGGCATTAATATTATGAATGTGGGAGCTTCTACCATCTAAATTCAAATCGGCATATGATCATTACTCGATAAGTATAGGATACCAAATTTGTTACTATCATGTATGAACAAGTGTCTCGCTAGAGGAGATACACTTGTAACGATCATACTAATAGGCGATCATAAAGAATTTATTCAAATGGTAGATCTAGAGGGAGAGTGTCTATGGCCATCACAACAACTTGACTGTCATTATCAACACGCAATGTCGCCTCATCCTTTCAAGTTACTCAAGCAGTAAACCTGGTTTTCACAAAACATGACTAGTTCAAAACTTAGTCACTACTGCGAGTACTTGCTCAGCTAAAACATTCATAACATGTATATCATATATACACCATCATCATTGATGACTTCCGGCGATCTGTTTCATTTTCTTGATACTTCCACCGTAATCAAGAACCATGAAGGTGAACGATTTTCCTTGCATGACAAAGTCTATGACAGAGGATTTGCACTTGGCAACGATGTCTGTCATCCAGTGATTGAGCTGAGCGAGGCGTCTCAATGTTCATCAAGTATGAACATACGTCATTAAGTATGACCGCCACGTGCTCCCTCAATGTGTGTATTCTCTTCCATCTTGGTTGAGAAGACAATCAGTCAACGTACTGATAAATTTCATCAACCCAACGTTGGGGGTACCCCGAGTTTAGCGACCATATCATATGTTCGCAATCTAAAATCTCGTACCCACCGTTGGTTCTCTATGGCAGAGATCATAGCATACACTGGACTATGATGATATCATCCGCACAAAATCCGATAATCCAAATTATCTTTGTTAGCGGAATCTCCGGGTTTATCTCCTAGCGGGTATTGTATCACAAAGAGCTAACGGTTCAAACAAGGAGTCTCCTCAAGCTAAAGTATAAAACTATGAAGTTTGGACCCAACCTTTTAAGTTTCTCAATCGCAGGAATGCGCCTAATTTGAAAAGATGCTATCACAATGGTTAATATCTACAAAGGTTTGCAAAACAGACTATGTTCATTATATTCTGAGTTCTAGTATTTTAGAAAATAACTATCCAAACTCCCACTCAAACGCACATCCCCCTGGTCATTTAAGCGATTACACGACCCCCATCCATTGCACCACCCCTCATCATCAGAGCCGGCGGCACAACTTCAAGAGTAGAAAAATATCCGCCACACCAATTTTGTGACTCGTGCTCGACCTTTCGGTCTCCCTGTTCCGACGCCATATTTCTGAATATGCTAGGCTCGCCACCAAAAAACCTCCACGCTGACGCTTGTGCAACATGGCTTACACCCTCCGACGCCTAGCCTCGCCTCCGCGCCCCCAGCAAGCGGCCCCGCGGTGCATGGTAGCCGCGTCGTCCGTGCCGCCGCCACCGCAGGCGCGCCCAGCTCGAGGTCGCCACGCCGCCGCGGAGGCCGCGCCGCCGAGCCCCAGGAAACCCGGCGCCCTCGCCGACCGCGGAGGCCCGCGCCGCCGAGCCCCAGGAAACCCGGCGCCCTCGCCGACCGCGGAGGCCCGCGCCGCCACCACCGCACGAGGGGGAGAGAAGAGGCCCACCGCCGCCGACGCCGCTCGGTGGTGCCCTCCGCGCGAGGGGGAGAATGGGCACCGCCATGGCTCGCGACGCTGGAGCAAGATAGGTTTTTTTCTCAGGGATCCATGACTTCCAATTGCAAACTAGATTCTGAAGCTGCACCTACGAAAAAATGGAGCATGAAGAGCTGCAGGGAGATTGGGCACAACCGATCAACATGAGGGTGAAAATCATCCTATGTTGCGAAGTAGGTTTGGGTTAATCCACTGATCAGTTCATGACTAAGACCATCCAACTTGTCTGAATTAAAATCATCTGGATAGTACTTAGCCAACTCCAGCGGTGGAGCTTGAACAATATCTTGGAACGCTAGGATTTATAGCAATTTTCAAAACTTATATGATTTCCATAGAATATTGTCCAAAAAAACATTCTAGCATTAATTTTATTTATCAAAAAGAGCATGTATCTAGACATATACAAATCTAGATACATACTGTTTTTGACAAATGGAAGTCATCTAATTTGGAACGGAGGGAGTATTAGTTAACCATGGGTTTTAGTTGTCATCATAGATACGTGGTACTGATCAACTCTTTGTCTTTTTGCGGCCGTGAAATGCAAAAGAACATCTTTAAAATCGAGTTGGGCTGATGTGTGACGCCCGAAAATCAGTACTATGTAGATTTAAGCACTTCCGCCGAAATCCGCATAATAACGATTTTAGGTCGCCCACCATACATAATGTGCACGCCGAAACATGCACATTATGTGGGTGGAATTGTGATATCATTACAACAGTTCCTATACATCCACAAATACAACAGAAGATATAAATACACCAACGACTCGAACGAGTCAAGCTACAAATGTTACAATACAAAGATACAAATAACAGCGGAAGCAAAATAGTATCTGTCTAAGGATAAGAAGCAAATTGGACTAAGAGTCCTGAAGATAAGCGATGGCGCCATATCCCTGCCCAGCCAAGCCGGAGGGATTCCCAAGCTAACGTCGTCAGACTTCAAACCTGTTGACTGCACATAAAGCATAACCCAAAAGAGGGTCAGGACACTCCCTGGCAAGCAAAACCGACTTGCCTACTTTCTACACCATCTCCCAAAATATAGGGGAGGTGGACTTAGCGGCAGCAGCACTAGCAACCTAAAGAGACACGCTACAACTTCCGTCTAATTAGAGAGGGATAAGAGAGCGCATAAGTAAACAGCTACTACTAACACTAATCATAACCCATTCTCGGATTAACCCCCTCAACCAAATATGAGGAAGCAATTCGGGAAACTCACACATTGAACAATTTTAGTTACCATTCATTGTGAAAGTAATTCTATATTACTAGTCAAATTAATTAACATTATTTAGGTGTAAGTTGTCTAGATCTCATTAGTCGGCAACGCACCAAGTTGTCCATAACCGCGGACGCGGCTCATCGATAAGATTATACCCTGCAGGGGTGCACTACTGGACCCATACTCGCATGATCAAACCAGTCAAAAACATTAGGGCCTTTCAACCCAACTATTTTCCTTCACCGCAACAAGTCCAGGAGCCACGGGAGCTATGCTAGTCCCGGCCAAAAGGGTGCGGACTCCCGCAGGACACACGCCTCCGCACCAACAGGCCGCGCCCTATATGCATGTAACAAGGCACACCGCCAAAGTAAAAAACTACACTAGTATCATCGATGCATATGAGACAAATGGAAAAACCGAACTAGGTGTGGCTCCCGGACAAGTTGAAGTTCCAGTCAAAGTCGAGGGGGGCTCCATAGGGCCTCCCACAAGTGGTTAGTGCGCTCAGTCTTGGATTAGGGGAGCAAGATCTCAGTTCCTAGGTCGACGCTTAGCAGAATAAAGCATTTCGCAAGGCCTTCCGCCGGTGCCTTATCTTTTAATTATATTACCCCAATATAATATAACATTTTATTAAGGTAGAATAATCTATCAAGCTAAGCATATGAAATAAAAGACCAACTGACGACTCGCACAACCAATTCTAAGCATGCACTACGACTCGCAAAGCTAACAGATAAACATACAACAGGTGATGGGATGTGGGGATAAAGCTGTATCGGCTGCAGGATAACATGTGATGGGACCACGATAAAGAATCGAATACTAGGGTAGCAGAGATCAACGGCAGGAATGAAAGACAATGTATAGGTAAACAAGCAAACTTTGCTTGCCTGGAATCCCGCATGGAAGCAGATCTTGGCATTGCTCACACATCTCAACGTCGTATCCGCGAAGAAGCAACAAACACTGAAAAGCGTAAAACATGCATTTTACAACTACGGCAAAAGATCCAGCATGATCATATGAGAATGATGCATGGCATGGCAATATGCAATACAATGTAGGTAATCCAAATTAAGCGGGAAAGCAACCCCGACAATTAATATTTAGGTGCAAGTCATTTATCTACTCAACAATATTAAATGTTGATTAACATGGTAACACATGGCATGGGTGATCTAATTAAATTAAATGGAATAGGGCATTATATATTTATTACCCCTAACATTCCATATTTAATTATTTAATTGTAATTAACAAATTACACTAAGCAATTAAAATAACAGATGCAAAATGGCATACAAATGGCATATTAATATTCATTGCATTTTTCTGATAAAAATACATATAAAGATTATTTTAATTGGAGTTATAGAATTAAAGTTATTAACATATTAAGTTTAGGGTTGTTTTTATAATTTGCAGGGACCTGTTCGTGATAGAAAACTTATCAGTGAGTGCTTGTGTGTGAAAAGCAAAGAAACAGGGGGCTCGGTGCAAAAGTACCAGAGCAGACCGGGATCTGGAACTTTTGTCACCGCGCACGGATCCACCCAGCGAGGATGACAGGCGGACCCAGGCGCCACGCGGGTGGGTACGCGATGCGCTGGCCTTCGCTGTCGATGACAGGCGGGGCCCGCATGTCAGTGGCGAAGGAAAATGGGAAAAAGGGGGCTTTATTCGGCCGGGCTGGTGATCGAACTCGCGATGGGGGGAGCAGACCACGCGGATGCGCTAGCCACTAGGGCTGGTAGGTGTTAGTGATGTGTACTGCCTCCGTTTTCTTTTAACACGGCCCATGATCCAAGTTTCTGACGAAACTGAAAAAACCAATCGGACATAGCGACCAACAGCGGGATCACGGCGACGATCTCTGCCGCGCGTGAGGTGTCCCTGGACGCGCGCGGGTGTGTGTGTAGCGGCGTGGGTGCAGCGAGATGCAGGGCAGGGGGTGCGAGTTAGCGCACAGGGGGCGAGGCACCGAGAAAAGCGGAGCTTCGGGGGTTCGGCCATGGCGGGAAAACAACGGACGAGGTCGAGGACCAATTCGACATATGCAGCACGGATTCAGGAAGGGGAGAGGGGGAACCGAGAGAGGAGCTCACTGTGAGGAGGATTGTTGTGGCGGTACGGCTCGGGGACGAACGACGGCGAGGAATTACGGCGGCGGAGGTCGCCGGCCGTGGAGAAGAAGTGGACGAGGAAGACGGCTACCGCGACTCCCTCTGCGATTCCTTCGGAGAGGACCGTGGCCACGGCGAGGCACTCCTCCGGGGATGCTTCACGGGCCTTCGTCGTCACCGGAATGGCGGCACAAGGGTGAGGTGCTCGCCGGTGATGTTTGTGGAGAAGAAAACAGAGGGGAGAAGGAAGGGTGGCGGCGGCTATGAGGAGGGAGAGGAGGAGTGGCGGCTAGGGTTTCCAGGGGCTGTGGGGAGGAGGTCTTAAGGGAGGGGAAAGGAGTGAGGAGGTGGGGACTACATGGCTCTTTCTCTGCCTCGCTGTAAAGGGAGGAAGAAGACAAGGGAGGAGGTGGGTCGGGCTGGAAGGGAGAGGAGAGATGGGCCAGAGGTGGGTTCGGCCCAGGTAAGTCTTCCTCCCTCTCTTTTTTTTTCCTGTTTTGTTTATTCTTTACTGTTTTGTGTTTGTTTTTAAAACAAAATAGAAGAGAAAGGATATATAAAATTTTGACAAATATTTATAATTTCAAAAACACAATTTAACATATTAGTTTGAATATTTGAAATGAATTTAAATATCACATTTAAATTAATTTGACTTGCAATTAGATTTAAAAGTGGAATTTGTATTTGAAGGGTGTGATTCAAATTTAAATGCAATAAAATAAAAGAAGTGACAAATGCATGATGATGTGATGTCATGATGATGAAAAAAACAACAAATATCTAATTGGGGATAAATCCCGGGGCGTTACAATCGACACCACTAACAAGGGATCGCGTCCCGCGATCCACGCCAAGACCAGAAAAGAGAGGGGTAACTACCGAGTATTCAGGCTTCGTGATGCACTTCTCGACACCACTAACAAGGGATTGTTGCTCCACCTTGAAATTCTCGACACCACTAACAAAGGAGTTGCTTCGTTGATGAAGATTTCCGAAGATCGAACCTAATAGGATAAAAGGCAAGAAATCGTCCACCCACGTAGAATCCTAAACTTTGAAAGTTTGGATAAGAGAAGAGACTACAAAACAAATAAGATAAGAGGAGAAATAGAATTGAGGTAAGGAATAAATAGAAACCTATTGAGATATTTTTCAAAAATAATTTAAGTCAAATAGTTTTTGACACTCTAGAAACAACGACCGTTAACGAGGTTATCCTACGGGCTTTTGCGGACCCGCTGCTTCAATAACCATTCGTATCGAAACAACAAGGAGATCGAAACCAAGGCTCTGATACCACTTTGTGACGCCCGAAAATCAGTACTATGTAGATTTAAGCGCTCCCGCCGAGATCCGCATAATAACGATTTTAGGTCGCCCACCAGACATAATGTGCACGCCGAAACATGCGCATTATGTGGGTGGAATTGTGATATCATTACAACAGTTCCTATACATCCACAAATACAACAGAAGATATAAATACAACAACGACTCGAACGAGTCAAGATACAAATGTTACAATACAAAGATACAAATAACAGCGGAAGCAAAATAGTATCTGTCTAAGGATAAGAAGCAAATTGGACTAAGAGTCCTGAAGATAAGCGATGGCGCCATATCCTTGCCCAGCCAAGCCGGAGGGATTCCCAAGCTAACGTCGTCAGACTTCAAACCTGTTGACTGCACATAAAGCATAACCCAAAAGAGGGTTAGGGCACTCCCTGGCAAGCAAAACCGACTTGCCTACTTTCTACACCATCTCCCAAAATATAGGGGAGGAGGACTTAGCGGCAGCAGCACTAGCAACCTAAAGAGACACGCTACAACTTCCGTCTAATTAGAGAGGGATAAGAGAGCGCATAAGTAAACAGCTACTACTAACACTAATCATAACCCATTCTCGGATTAACCCCCTCAACCAAATATGAGGAAGCAATTCGGGAAACTCACACATTGAACAATTTTAGTTACCATTCATTGTGAAAGTAATTCTATATTACTAGTCAAATTAATTAACATTATTTAGGTGTAAGTTGTCTAGATCTCATTAGTCGGCAACGCACCAAGTTGTCCATAACCGCGGACGCGGCTCATCGATAAGATTATACCCTGCAGGGGTGCACTACTGGACCCATACTCGCATGATCCACCCATTCAAAAACATTAGGGCCTTTCAACCCAACTCTTTTCCTTCACCGCAACAAGTCCAGGAACCACGGGAGCTATGCTAGTCCCGGCCAAAAGGGTGCGGACTCCCGCAGGACACACCCCTCCGCACCAACAGGCCGCGCCCTATATGCATGTAACAAGGCACACCGCCAAAGTAAAAAACTACACTAGTATCATCGATGCATATGAGACAAATGGAAAAACCGAACTAGGTGTGGCTCCCGGACAATTTGTAGTTCCAGTCAAAGTCGAGGGGGGCTCCATAGGGCCTCCCACAAGTGGTTAGTGCGCTCAGTCTTGGATTAGGTGAGCAAGATCTCAATTCCTATGTCGACACTTAGCAGAACAAAGCACCTCGCAAGGCCTTCCGCCGGTGCCTTATCTTTTAATTATATTACCCCAATATAATATAACATTTTATTAAGGTAGAATAATCTATCAAGCTAAGCATATGAAATAAAATACCAACTGACGACTCGCACAACCAATTCTAAGCATGCACTACGACTCGCAAGGCTAACAGATAAACATACAACAGGTGATGGGATGTGGGGATAAAGCTGTATCGGCTGCAGGATAACATGTGATGGGATCGCGATAAAGAATTGAATACTAGGGTAGCAGAGATCAACGGCAGGAATGAAAGACAATGTATAGGTAAACAAGCAAACTTTGCTTGCCTGGAATCCCGCATGGAATCAGATCTTGTCGTTGCTCACACATCTAAACGTCGTATCCACGAAGAAGCAACAAACACTGGAAAGCGTAAAACATGCATTTTACAACTACGGCAAAAGATCCAGCATGATCATATGAGAATGATGCATGGCATGGCAATATGCAATACAATGTAGGTAATCCAAATTAAGCGGGAAAGCAACCCCGACAATTAATATTTAGGTGCAAGTCATTTATCTACTCAACAATATTAAATGTTGATTAACATGGTAACACATGGCATGGGTGATCTAATTAAATTAAATGGAATAGGGCATTATATATTTATTACCCCTAACATTCCATATTTAATTATTTAATTGTAATTAACAAATTACACTAAGCAATTAAAATAATAGATACAAAATGGCATACAAATGGCATATTAATATTCATTGCATTTTTCTAATAAAAATACATATAAAGATTATTTTAATTGGAGTTATAGAATTAAAGTTATTAACATATTAAGTTTAGGGTTGTTTTTATAATTTGCAGGGACCTGTTCGTGATAGAAAACTTATCAGTGAGTGCTTGTGTGTGAAAAGCAAAGAAACAGTGGGCTCGGTGCAAAAGTACCAGAGCGGATCG
Source organism: Poa annua (assembly GCA_026929855.1). Classification (NCBI taxonomy): domain Eukaryota; kingdom Viridiplantae; phylum Streptophyta; class Magnoliopsida; order Poales; family Poaceae; genus Poa; species Poa annua. The sequence goes on along the minus strand of CM049429.1, from coordinate 39,523,976 downwards.
GGATCTGGAACTTTTGTCACCGCGCACGGATCCACCTAGCGAGGATGACAGTTGGACCCAGGCGCCACGCGGGCGGGTACGCGATGCGCTGGCCTTCGCTGTCGATGACAGGCGGGGCCCGCATGTCAGTGGCGAAGGAAAATGGGAAAAAGGGGGCTTTATTCGGCCGGGCTGGTGATCGAACTCGCGACGGGGGGGAGCAGAGCACGCGGCTGCGCTAGCCACTAGGGCTGGTAGGTGTTAGTGATGTGTACTGCCTCCGTTTTCTTTTAACACGGCCCATGATCCAAGTTTCTGACGAAACTGAAAAAACCAATCGGACATAGTGACCAACAGCGGGATCACGGCGACGATCTCTGCCGTGCGTGAGGTGTCCCTGGACGCGCGCGGGTGTGTGTGTAGCGGCGTGGGTGCAGCGAGATGCAGTGCAGGGGGTGCGAGTTAGCACACAGGGGGCGAGGAACCGGGAAAAGCGGAGCTTCGGGGGTTCGGCCATGGCGGAAAACAACGGACGAGGTCGAGGACCAATTCGACATATGCAGCACGGATTCAGGAAGGGGAGAGGGGGAACCGAGAGAGGAGCTCACCGTGAGGAGGATTGTTGTGGCGGTACGGCTCAGGGACGAACGACGGCGAGGAATTACGGCGGCGGAGGTCGCCGGCCGGGGAGAAGAAGTGGACGAGGAAGACGGCTACCGCGACTCCCTCTGCGATTCCTTCGGAGAGGACCGTGGCCACGGCGAGGCGCTCCTCCGGGGATGCTTCACGGGCCTTCGTCGTCACCGGAATGGCGGCGCAAGGGTGAGGTGCTCGCCGGTGATGTTTGTGGAGAAGAAAACGGAGGAGAGAAGGAAGGGTGGCGGCGGCTATGAGGAGGGAGAGGAGGAGTGGCGGCTAGGGTTTCCAGGGGCTGTGGGGAGGAGGTCTTAAGGGAGGGGAAAGGAGTGAGGAGGTGGGGACTCCATGGCTCTTTCTCTGCCTCGCTGTAAAGTGAGGAAGAAGACAAGGGAGGAGGTGGGTCGGGCTGGAAGGGAGAGGAGAGATGGGCCAGAGGTGGGTTCGGCCCAGGTAAGGCTTCCTCCCTCTTTTTTTTCCTGTTTTGTTTATTCTTTACTATTTTGTGTTTGTTTTTAAAACAAAAATAGAAGAGAAAGGATATATAAAATTTTGACAAATATTTATAATTTCAAAAACACAATTTAACATATTAGTTTGAATATTTGAAAAGAATTTAAATATCACATTTAAATTAATTTGACTTGCAATTAGATTTAAAAGTGGATTTTGTATTTGAAGGGTGTGATTCAAATTTAAATACAATAAAATAAAAGAAGTGACAATGTAACATCCCAAATTTTGCAAAAATTTAAAACTTGCATTCAAGCATCATGCATCATTGAGCATAAGAATACATCACAAAAATATTAAATAAAACTTCAAATTATAAATATAAATAATCTATAAATTCCATAAAGTGTTTATTTAAAACTCCTTTAATAAATAAAAATTTACCAATTTATGTATGGGCAAGTATAATGTGAAAAAGTTCCATTTTCAATAACCTTTCCAAAACATATTTTTATGAATTTTTCTGAAATGTTTTGAATAGGTTTAAAAATCATATTTGAAATCAGTATTTAAAAACAGAAAAGGTTTTAAATAAAAATAATTGGATTTCTGAGTCGAGTGGGCCGTGGCCCGTAGCTATCTGCCGCGCGCGCGTAGCCAATCAGCCCGCCAGCGGCCCAGCGCCCCGCGCGCTCGCTCGCAGTCGCTGACAGGTGGGACCCACCTGTCATCTCCTCCGCGGAGTCGTTCGTCCCCAAATCACGCCCACGTCTGCGACCGAACGCCCGATTTGATTTCGTTTGAATGCGGCGATTTACTACTCCATTTACCTCGCTGTTTTCCCCTACTAAAAGCCCCCGAGCTTCTCCGTGTTTTGCCCCAAACATCTCCTCCAAAGAGCCCCTGGGCTGGCCGCTAGAGACCCCGCTCTTCCGCCGTCGCCGTCGGTGAGAACCTCGCCGTGCGCGCAACCCTAACCACCCCGTGCCGTATCGTTGCTCCCTCTCGCTTTAACTTTTCCTTGCGGAGCTTTTTGACACGGTTTTGAACTCATTCCCGCAGCACAACGCCGTGTCCGTGCTCGCCCGAGGAGAACCGCCGCCTCGTGCTACTCCGGCGAGCGATTACGCGAGGAGTAGTTCACGCCGGAGACCGCCACCTCGCCACCGTCCCCGCATCGATCTTCTCCACGTCTCTGTAAGACCCATCCATCCCGTAGATCCCTAGGATGCGAGCGCGTGCAATGCCGTCCGTGGCGCCGCCGTGGTCGGGAGTTTTTCCGGCGAACCGCGCCGCCCGTGCGTGGTCTCCGTTTTCGGACCGTTGGATCTAGATCCAACGGATGTAGATCCATTTAATCCCGAGCGCTAGTTATTAAGGAGATCGGACGGCCCACGCTGCCGATCCGCGTCGAATCGGTACGGACGAATCAGATCGCGCCGCGTGGCCGATTCTTTTTCTATTTCAAATAAAATTTAGAAATTAAAACAGAAAACTATTAAAACTTGCAAAATTCATAACTTTTAATCTGTAAGTCCAAAATTGATAAACTTTATGTCATTGGAAAGCCCTGCTCATGTAGTTTATTTCTACATCATTTGTTTTTTCCTTTGACAAATTATAAATTGTATAATTATCAGAGGAGTATGTCGGCCATTAAAATAATAACTTAAATAATAAAAATGATTTAGAAATAAATTTAATTGTTTTAGGATTGTATTATTTCCCTCTGTCCAGCAATATTAATAAATGTCCAAATTGAAGATGTCATAAAAACAATAAAAGTTGTAATTATAGAAACCAAAGTTTTACTACATTATTTTAAAATTATTTAATTGATAAATAAAATAAGAAATATCTAAAAATTATAATTCACTTACTAATGACAGAAAATAAGAAGTATTAATAAGTGTGTCCTATTATCATAGCATATCATTCATGCATACATGATTATATTTAGTGTTGTGATGTTGTTGTGTTGGTATTTATTTTATTCATTGATTGTGCTAGATTGTGAAGAAGAGGAAGGAATTGCTTGTGATTGTTATTCTTGTTGTGCTTGTTCCTCCTGTTACCAAGGCAAGTGACATTCATACTAAATCCCATATTTTCTATATGCATAAGTAGTATATTTTGAGTAGTGTGCATGATAGGGAATTTTGATTTATTTTATAATACTAAGTTAGTTTGTGTTTTACAAATATCCTAGTAGTGTGTAGCCACCCTTTTCCCTAAGCAGCCATGAAAAGATTTTACTAGTTGCTTAGCCATGCTATAAAAATGTTTGCCATGTTATGGAAATGTTTCTAAGTGTTAAAATTTTAAAATACACATCTGGGTGGAATTGGTTGATATGGTTTATGTTGAGTGGCTTTTGGGACTATGCTTGTGGTTGTCTTCGCCTAGGATGAATGTCTATTCTACTTAGGGCCATGAGTATGGTGGTTGTTACCCAGAAGTACACTTGTGGATGGCCACCCAGGAACGAAGAGATTACCAAGTCCCTCCAAGTTTAGAAGCTTCCCGTGCAACCTTTTGACAATGGGCTCTGTCTAGAATGATTAAGTTGTGGGAGTGCAACCTGTCAGCTTGACAAGGAGATGTAGAGATGATAGGTGGAACGGGTCTTGCTAGAATGGTTGCATTCTTCTTCTGAAAGTTCTTATCTCAATTCTCTCCTTTCCATAATACACTCCGTGTGTATAGGATTTCTCGGACAAATTGAGTCTAAAGGTGAAAGTGCACAACCTCTGCAGAGTCGACAATCTGAGTTCTCAGCCGTGTCCCCGGAAATGGACTACTTGAGCAACTGGACAAGGATGGGCAGAAGGATCTCAACACTGTTTTCATAAAGTAAAATTTGACTAAGGAAAGAATTGTTGGTGCACTTGGGCTTCATCCCTCGGTGCCAAGTCTTCGAGAAATAAAAGTGTGTTACAAACTGATAGGAGAAAACTTGCTTTCTGCAAATAGCCTTCCACCCCACCAAGCCAAATATGCATATAGATGTTAGACTTGCCAGAATATATCCACCATAGTCACTTGCCAATACGTCATTGTATTGACCTCCTTCGGGGACTGCATATTCCAATGTGCAGGAAATTCTGATGCTGAATGATTGGCTCGAGTCTACACACAACATGACTGCCTGTGGCGCATGCTTGAAGATGAGGCTCAATGTTATTTCGCTTTCTCTGTGAACTTTGAACTTTAGCTAGCCTTCATGGCTATGCGAATTGTAATAAAGCCATATTGGCTATTATTTTGGATCTCGTTGTAGCAATTTAATACTTATGCAATGGTACTTTATATTTTGTACTATGGTGCTGGCAGTGATCCAGGGACTAGCACATAACACAGGTATTCCAACTTTAATAAAAGTTGGGGTGCTACAAATGGTATCAGAGCAAGTTGTTGCATGTAGGTTCGAGCCCCTAGGATTGGTTAAGCCCTTTTTGGTCATAATGTTACCATCTTTGAAGTATGTTGGATTCTAACGGCATGGTGGGATGAAGCGGCCCGGGACAAACTTTACATGTCCACGTACATGAGACCTGTCCCACAATATAAGTGGCTGGCCGGGTGTCTGTCTCTCTCACTATAGTGAAAAATCCAATTTACGAAAAGTTGTTAATATCTGTTGATCACCTTAGGATTTTGACTTAGTATCCCTCTAAATTAATACACTCCATAACTAGTACTTCCTTATCTTATGAAATTCTTGTTTTAATTTCCTTTCTTCCTACCCAAAGGATGACGAGCTTTCACTTCACCACTACGGAGGACTTCGAGAACACCCGTTTTGGCTGTTACCTCCTCGACATCGGCGAGAAGATAGGGTTACCACTACCCCCAAGTAAAGGGATTCATTCTGAAGAAATTTAACAAAGAGGGTTGCTGGGGAATAAAAGCAACACAGCCAGGACGTGGAGAGGAGCCCCCACTAGAGATCAAAATGGTTAGTGACTCCAAAGACAAAGGGCTCAATCTAGTCATGCAAGATTTGATTGGGCGCCTCTGCGGACGCTACAACATAGAGTTGAGGGGCCACTACTCCATTTTCTTTGGAAGAAGAAACGAAGATGGAGAACCTTACCTGTATGATGTCGGAGAAAGAGGCAAGGCAAAACCCCTTAGCCTTTATTTCCAGGAGCTGGAAATCCTTGTCACCGAACTATATGAAGATCGACGCACCGAGCTCCTGAAGAACGATGAGTTATGTGCCTTACTTAAGGAGAACGAAGAGAAGGTGAAGGTTCAAGAGGAAGTGACTAAGGAACAGGAAGAGAGATTCGCTGCACAAGAAGAGAAGTACAAGAGACAAGAGAAAAGAGTTCAAGAGAAGAACAAGACTATCAGGGAACAAAAGGCAGAACTCGAGAGCAATGAAGTCGAGTTCGAGGCTGATAGTGACTTGATCAAAAGGCTTCGTACTGAGAAGATAGAGCTGCAAGAGAAAAATCTTGCGCTGGTGAAAGAAGTAAAGGAACTCAAGGATGTACTCGCCAATGAAGGAATCGAGATACAGGAAATTGAAGAGGAGGAAGAGGATATGGTCGAGTAGTTAGTTAGAGAGACTACCATTTATCATACACCACATTGTCCGGATCTTGTATTGACCTACCAACTTGTGGTAAGGCAGTACATTCCCTTGTATCCTCGGAACCTCGCGAGTTTATTTTTCCAAACCTTTATATCGTTTTTCTTAAACCAAAGGTTATGAATTGTTTGCTGATTGTTTTTTTTAGTGGTGTGTTGTTGATGGTGTGCTTGACTGGATTGTTTTGTGCATGGGTAGGATTCCTCCTTATAGATCTATCTATCTTTTACTCATCCATGCAAAAACCCCACAGATGCCTCCACGTCGTGATCCCGACAATAGCGAAGCAATGCAACAGCTGATGGCAGCTCAAGCCCAACTGATGACTATGATGACCCAGTTCATTGCAGCAACCAACAACAACAACAACAACAACAACAACAATAATAATAACCATCCACCACCACCCCCACCCCCTGTGGACAGACTTGCAAGATTTCTCAGGCTTAGACCTAATAAGTTCTCCTCTGCTACTGAACCCATAGTGGCGGATGACTGGCTCCGTTCAGTCAACAAGGACTTAGTAACCTGTGAGTGTTCTGAGGCAGAAAAGGTGAGGATCACTGCTCACCTATTGGAAGGACCTGCTGCCATGTGGTGGGAGACCTATCAAGTGACCCATCCCTTGGATGGCATGACTTGGGATGCGTTCAAGGATGGTTTCCGCAATGCTCACATCTCCTCTGGCATAATGAATCTGAAGAAGGAGGAGTTTCGTAGCTTGAGACAGGGAGGTAGAACTCTGAAGGAGTATATAGATGACTTCTGTACGCTATCAAGGTACGCACCAGAAGACATCGACACTGATGCTAAGAGGAAGGACAAATTCCTTAATGTACTTCGGGGAGAACTGAAGATACCTTTGTCTGTGGCATATGCTCCTAACTATCAGATTTTGCTAGATCAGGCAATCACCCTGGACAATAACATCAGAAAGGAAGAGAATAGGAAGAGGAAGTTTGGTGCAAGTAAAAGTAACACTGAAGGGGCTCACAAGAAACCACACAGCTCAGAAGTCAGTGGCCATAAACCCTGGAACTACTCCAACAATGGTAGTGGCCAAAAGCATCATGGTCATAACCACAACGGAGGGTACAAAGGAAATAATGGTGGGTTCAAGGGAAACCATCACCATGGCCATAATCATGGGAATGGAAATCCCCGTCCTAACACTGAAGGGAAGAAAGACCTGTCTAATGTGACTTGCTTCAAGTGCAAGAAGACAGGACACTATGCTACTGATTGCCCAGAGAGAAAGGCCGACGAAAATTCCAAGCCCAATCCTTTCCAGAAGGGACAAGTAAATCACCTCAACGTGGAAGAAGTTCATGATGAACCTGACGCTGTGATTGGTAAGTTCCTGCTAAATTCTTTTCCAGCATTGGTCTTATTTGATACTGGAGCATCGCATTCATTCATATCAAGAGCTTTTGTAAACAAACATGGGCTAGCCGAGGAAAGCTTAGGAAAACCTATTAGAGTGAGTTCACCTGGGGGTGAGATGATAGTAAATTCAGGCTGTAGGCAGTTAGAATTAAGGATTGGAAAATATCTTTTTCCAGCAGACTTAGTCATCCTAGAAACCCAAGGTTTGGATGTTATCATCGGAATGGATTGGATGACCCGTTTTGAAGGAATCATAGACTGTGCAAACAAAGCTATCACCCTCACCACCCCAGAAAAACAAAAGATTAAATTTAGATCAACTTTCGAACTTAAGAAAGTTAGACTAAATTCTCTTAAGGGGGTTAGTCTTGGAGATGTGCTGATTGTCCAAGAGTACTCAGATGTATTCCCTGAAGAATTACCAGGAATGCCACCTGATAGAGATGTGGAATTTCTCATTGAACTAAAACCGGGTACCGGACCAATAGCCAAGAGACCTTACCCAATGGCCGTCGATGAACTGAAAGAACTCAAGAAGCAACTAGAGGAACACCTTCTGAAAGGATTTATCCGTCCCAGTTCTTCGCCCTGGGGAGCGCCAGTGCTTTTTGTCAAAAAGAAAGATCAAACCCAGAGACTAGTCACGGACTACAGAGATATAAATGAACACACCATCAAGAACAAGTCTCCGTTACCCAAGATAAATGAATTATTTGATCAATTGAAAGGTGCATGTGTGTTCTCCAAGATTGATCTTCGATCAGGATATCTCCAAATGAAAGTTAGAGAGATGGATATACCAAAAACAGCGTTTGTTACAAGATATGGCTCTTATGAGTATACCGTAATGCCATTTGGATTTACCAATGCTCCAGCTTATTTCATGAATATGATGAATAAAGTGTTCATGGATTTTCTGGACAAGTTTGTGGTAGTGTTCATAGATGACATTCTGATCTACTCCGAGAGTCACAAAGATCATGAAGAGCATTTGCGCCTAGTATTGCAGAGACTACGTGAACATAAGTTATATGCCAAATTCAGCAAGTGTGAATTTTGGTTGGAACAAGTCGCATTCCTAGGACACATGGTATCCAAGGAAGGTATAGCAGTGGATCCTGAAAAGGTTTCAGCTGTAACCAATTGGGAACCACCAAAGAATGTTGGAGAACTACGAAGTTTTCTTGGTCTAGCAGGATACTACCGAAGATTTATAGAAAACTTTTCCAAAATCGCCAAGGCACTGACGGAATTATTAAAGAAGGAGAAGAAATTTGAGTGGACTGACGCGTGCGAAGCCAGTTTTCAGGAATTAAAGAAACGACTAGTTTCAGCCCCAGTTCTATGCCTACCTGATTTAGAGAAAGAATTCCAAGTATACTGTGATGCTTCACGCCAAGGTCTGGGAAGTGTGCTGATGCAAGAAGGCAGAGTGGCATCTTATGCCTCTAGACAGCTCAAGAAGCATGAAACAAATTATCCCACCCATGATCTCGAGTTAGCCTCAGTAGTACATGCTCTAAAAACTTGGAGACCCTACCTAATGGGAAAAAGATGTGAAGTGTTCACTGACCACAAAAGTTTGAAGTATATTTTCACACAGAAAGAATTGTACATGAGGCAGAGAAGATGGTTAGAACTTATCAAGGATTATGACCTAAGTCTCCAATACCATCCTGGAAAGGCTAATGTAGTAGCTGATGCCCTGAGTCGTAAGGTGTATTTGAATGGCCTCACGACAGGAGAAATACCTGAGGATTTATGCAAGGCATTCAAGGACCTCCGATTGGAAGTGGTACCAGATGGTTTTGTAGCCTCGATGGTAGTACAACCAAATTTGATGGATAATATACGAGAAGCTCAGAAGGGAGATAAAGATATTGAAGAAATCAAAGCCAATTTGAGAACAGGAAAAGCCAAGGGATTTCATGAAGATGAGCAAGGAACCTTGTGGTTTGAAAAACGTGTATGTGTGGCAAATGATCCTGGTCTCAGGAAGTTAATTCTGCAAGAAGCCCATGAAACACCTTACTCCATTCATCCAGGAAATACCAAAATGTATATGGAATTGAAGGAGAGATTTTGGTGGAACAATCTGAAAAGAGAAATAGCAGAATATATAGCTAAGTGCGATGTATGCAGTCGAGTAAAGGCCGAGCATCAGAAACCAGCAGGACTTTTGCAACCTCTGAAGGTACCGGACTGGAAGTGGGATTCTATTGGGATGGATTTCATCACCGGGTTACCAAGGACCAAATCAGGGTATGATTCTATTTGGGTTATTGTTTGTCGCTTAACCAAAATAGCTCACTTTATACCCGTGAAGACCACCTATACCAGCGCAAAGCTAGCTGATATTTACATGAAGAGGATTGTATGCTTACACGGCGTCCCCAAGAGTATCGTGTCCGATAGAGGGACCCAGGTCACATCCCATTTTTGGAAGCAGTTGCATGAGTCACTGGGAACTAGATTGGAGTTCAGTACGGCATTTCACCCGCAAATGGATGGTCAGACCGAAAGAGTAAACCAGATTTTAGAAGATATGTTAAGAACTTGTGCGCTGGATTATGGGTTTAGTTGGGATGACAATCTACCCTATGCCGAGTTCTCTTACAATAACAGTTATCAAGCTAGCATCGAGATGGCACCATTTGAGGCCTTATATGGGAACAAATGCACAACCCCATTGTTGTGGAGTGGTGTAGGAGAACGAAGTTTCTTTGGACCTGATATAATCCAAGAAGCTGAAGAGAAAGTCAGATTAATTAAAGATAGATTGAAGGTAGCACAGTCCCGCCAGAAAAGCTATGCGGATTCTAAACGTAGGGAAGTCGCCTACGAGGTGGGTGATAGAACCTATCTTAGAGTGTCGCCACTAAGGGGTGTGAAGAGGTTTGGAATTAAAGGAAAATTAGCACCTCGGTTTATTGGACCTTTTAAAATTCTGTGTCGTAAGGGTGAGGTGGCATATGAGTTAGAACTACCAGAAGCTCTATCTGCGGTTCATAATGTGTTCCATGTCAGTCAATTGAAGAAATGTCACCCCGAAATGATGGGAGTTCCTTTAAAGGATACTGTACCCCTCGAAGAAGTACAATTGGAGAGTGACTTGACCTACGAGGAGAAACCCATCAAGATATTGCAGACCGCAGAAAGAGTCACCCGTACCAAAACCATCAAGTTTTGTAAAGTCCAATGGAACCATCACACTGAGGAAGAAGCCACCTGGGAACGAGAGGACGACCTCCGAGAAGACCATCCACACCTATTTGCTGATCCTTCCGAAGCTCGAGGGCGAGCTTCCTCTTAAGGGGGTTAGTCTGTAACATCCCAAATTTTGCAAAAATTTAAAACTTGCATTCAAGCATCATGCATCATTGAGCATAAGAATACATCACAAAAATATTAAATAAAACTTCAAATTATAAATATAAATAATCTATAAATTCCATAAAGTGTTTATTTAAGACTCCTTTAATAAATAAAAATTTACCAATTTATGTATGGGCAAGTATAATGTTAAAAAGTTCCATTTTCAATAACCTTTCCAAAACATATTTTTATGAATTTTTCTGAAATGTTTTGAATAGGTTTAAAAATCATATTTGAAATCAGTATTTAAAAACAGAAAAGGTTTTAAATAAAAATAATTGGATTTCTGAGTCGAGTGGGCCGTGGCCCGTAGCTACCTGCCGCGCGCGCGTAGCCGATCAGCCCGCCAGCGGCCCAGCGCCCCGCGCGCTCGCTCGCAGTCGCTGACAGGTGGGACGCACCTGTCATCTCCTCCGCGGAGCCGTTCGTCCCCAAATCACGCCCACGTCTCCGACCGAACGCCCGATTTGATTTCGTTTGAATGCGGCGATTTACTACTCCATTTACCTCGCTGTTTTCCCCTACTAAAAGCCCCGAGCTCCTCCGTGTTTTGCCCCAAACATCTCCTCCAAAGAGGCCCTGGGCTGGCCGCTAGAGACTCCGCTCTTCCGCCGTCGCCGTCGGTGAGAACCTCGCCGTGCCGTATCGTTGCTCCCTCTCGCTTTAACTTTTCCTTGCGGAGCTTTTTGGCACGGTTTTGAACTCATTCCCGTAGCGCAACGCCGTGTCCGTGCTCGCCCGAGGAGAACCGCCGCCTCGTGCTACTCCGGCGAGCGATTACGCGAGGAGGAGTTCACGCCGGAGACCGCCACCTCGCCACCGTCCCCGCATCGATCTTCTCCACGTCTCGGTAAGACCCATCCATCCCGTAGATCCCTAGGATGCGAGCGCGTGCAATGCCGGCCGTGGCGCCACCGCAGTCGGGAGTTTTTCCGGCGAACCGCGCCGCCCGCGCGTGGTCTCCGTTTTCGGACCGTTGGATCTAGATCCAACGGATCTAGATCCATTTAATCCCGAGCGCTAGTTATTAAGGAGATCGGACGGCTCACGCTGCCGATCCGCGTCCAATCGGTACGGACGAATCAGATCGCGCCGCGTGGCCGATTCTTTTTCTATTTCAAATAAAATTTAGAAATTAAAATAGAAAACTATTAAAACTTGCAAAATTCATAACTTTTAATCTGTAAGTCCAAAATTGATAAACTTTATGTCATTGGAAAGCCCTGCTCATGTAGTTTATTTCTACATCATTTGTTTTTCCCTTTGACAAATTATAAATTGTATAATTATCAGAGGAGTATTTCGGCCATTAAAATAATAACTTAAATAATAAAAATGATTTAGAAATAAATTTAATTGTTTTAGGATTGTATTATTTCCCTCTGTCCAGCAATATTAATAAATGTCCAAATTGAAGATGTCATAAAAACAATAAAAGTTGTAATTATAGAATCCAAAGTTTTACTACATTATTTTAAAATTATTTAATTGATAAATAAAATAAGAAATACCTAAAAATTATAATTCACTAATGACAGTAAATAAGAAGTATTAATAAGTGTGTCCTATTATCATAGCATATCATTCATACATACATGATTATATTTAGTGTTGTGATGTTATTGTGTTGGTATTTATTTTATTCATTGATTGTGCTAGATTGTGAAGAAGAGGAAGGAATTGCTTGTGATTGTTATTCTTGCTATGCTTGTTCCTCCTGTTACCAAGGCAAGTGACATTCATGCTAAATCCCATATTTTCTATATGCATAAGTAGTATATTTTGAGTAGTGTGCATGATAGGGAACTTTGATTTATTTTATAATACTAAATTAGTTTGTGTTTTACAAATATCCTAGTAGTGTGTAGCCACCCTTTTCCCTAAGCAGCCATGAAAAGATTTTACTAGTTGATTAGCCATGCTATAAAAATGTTTGCCATGTTATGGAAATGTTTCTAAGTGTTAAAATTTTAAAATACACATCTGGGTGGAATTGGTTGATATGGTTTATGTTGAGTGGCTTTTGGGACTATGCTTGTGGTTGTCTTCGCCTAGGATGAATGTCTATTCTACTTAGGGCCATGAGTATGGTGGTTGTTACCCAGAAGTACACTTGTGGATGGCCACCCAGGAACGAAGAGATTACCAAGTCCCTCCAAGTTTAGAAGCTTCCCGTGCAACCTTTTGACAATGGGCTCTGTCTAGAATGATTAAGTTGTGGGAGTGCAACCTGTCAGCTTGACAAGCAGATGTAGAGATGATAGGTGGAACGGGTCTTGCTAGAATGGTTGCATTCTTCTTCTGAAAGTTCTTGTCTCAATTCTCTCCTTTCCATAATACACTCCGTGTGTATAGGATTTCTCGGACAAATTGAGTCTAAAGGTGAAAGTGCACAACCTCTGCAGAGTTGACAATCTGAGTTCTCAGCCGTGTCCCCGGAAATGGACTACTTGAGCAACTGGACAAGGATGGGCAGAAGGATCTCAACACTGTTTTCATAAAGTAAAATTTGACTAAGGAAAAAATTGTTGGTGCACTTGGGCTTCATCCCTCGGTGCCAAGTCTTCGAGAAATAAAAGTGTTTTACAAAATGATAGGAGAAAACTTGCTTTCTGCAAATAGCCTTCAACCCCACCAAGCCAAATATGCATATAGATGTAGACTTGCCAGAATATATCCACCATAGTCACTTGCAAATACGTCATTGTATTGACCTCCTTCGGGGGCTGCATATTCCAATGTGCAGGAAATTCTGATGCTGAATGATTGGCTCGAGTCTACACCCAACATGACTGCCTGTGGCGCATGCTTGAAGATGAGGCTCAATGTTATTTTGCTTTCGCTGTGAACTTTGAACTTTAGCTAGCCTTCATGGCTATGCGAATTGTAATAAAGCCATATTGGCTATTATTTTGGATCTCGTTGTAGCAATTTAATACTTATGCAATGATACTTTATATTTTGTACTGTGGTGCTGGCAGTGATCCAGGGACTAGCACATAACACAGGTATTCCAACTTTAATAAAAGTTGGGGTGCTACAAACAAATGCATGATGATGTGATGTCATGATGATGAAAAAAAAACAAATATCTAATTGGGGATAAATCCCGGGGCGTTACAATTCCAAGACTGAGCGCACTAACCACTTGTGGGAGGCCCTATGGAGCCCCCCTCGACTTTGACTGGAACTTCAACTTGTCCGGGAGCCACACCTAGTTCGGTTTTTCCATTTGTCTCATATGCATCGATGATACTAGTGTAGTTTTTTACTTTGGCGGTGTGCCTTGTTACATGCATATAGGGCGCGGCCTGTTGGTGCGGAGGGGTGTGTCCTGCGGGAGTCCGCACCCTTTTGGCCGGGACCAGCATAGCTCCCGTGGCTCCTGGACTTGTTGCGGTGAAGGAAAAGAGTTGGGTTGAAAGGCCCTAATGTTTTTTACTGGGTTGATCATGCGAGTATGGGTCCAGTAGTGCACCCCTGCAGGGTATAATCTTATCGATGAGCCGCGTCCGCGGTTATGGACAACTTGGTGCGTTGCCGACTAATGAGATCTAGACAACTTACACCTAAATAATGTTAATTAATTTGACGAGTAATATAGAATTATTTTCACAATGAATGGTAACTAAAATTGTTCAACGTGTGAGTTTCCCGAATTGCTTCCTCATATTTGGTTGAGGGGGTTAATCCGAGAATGGGTTATGATTGGTGTTAGTAGTAGATGTTTACTTATGCGCTCTCTTATCCCTCTCTAATTAGACGGAAGTTGTAGCGTGTCTCTTTAGGTTGCTAGTGCTAGTGCTGCTGCCGCTAAGTCCACATCCCCTATATTTTGGGAGTTGGTGTAGAAAGTAGGCAGGTCGGTTTTGCTTGCCAGGGAGTGCCCTGACCCTCTTGCTTTATGTGCAGTCAACAGGTTTGAAGTCTGACGACGTTAGCTTGGGAATCCCTTCGGCTTGGCTGGGCAGGGATATGGTGTCATCTCTTATCTTCAGAACTCTTAGTCCAATTTGTTTCTTATCCTTAGACGGATACTATTTTTGCTTCCGCTGTTATTTGTATCTTTGTATTGTAACATTTGTATCTTGACTCGTTCGAGTCGTTGTTGTATTTATATCTTCTGTTGTATTTGTGGATGTATCGGAACTGTTGTAATGCTATCACAATTCCACCCACATAATGCGCATGTTTCCGCGTGCACATCATGTCTGGTGGGCGACCTAAAATCGTTATTATGCGGATTTTGGCGGGAGCGCTTAACTATCCGAACTCCCACTCAAACGCACATCCCCCTGGTCGTTTAAGCGATTACACGACCCCCATCCATTGCACCACCCCTCATCATCAGAGCCGGCGGCACAACTTCAAGAGTAGAAAAATATCCGCCACACCAATTTTGTGACTCGTGCTCGACCTTTCGGTCTCCCTGTTCCGAGGCCATATTTCTGAATATGCTAAGCTCGCCACCAAAAAACCTCCACGCTGACGCTTGTGCAACATGGCTTACACCCTCCGACGCCCAGCCTCGCCTCCGCGCCCCCAGCAAGCGGCCCCGTGGTGCATGGTAGCCGCGCCGTCCGTGCCGCCGCCACCGCAGGCGCGCCCAGCTCGAGGTCGCCACGCCGCCGCAGAGGCCGCGCCGCCGAGCCCCAGGAAACCCGGCGCCCTCGCCGACCGCGGAGGCCCGCGCCGCCGAGCCCTAGGAAACCCGGCGCCCTCGCCGACCGTGGAGGCCCGCGCCGCCACCACCGCGCGATTGGGAGAGAAGAGGCCCCACCGCCGCCGACGCCGCTCGGTGGCGCCCTCCGCGCGAGGGGGAGAATGGGCACCGCCAGGGCTCACGACGCTGGAGCAAGCTAGGTTTTTTTTTCAGGAATCCATGACTTCCAATTGCAAACTAGATTCTGAAGCTGCACCTACGAAAAAACGGAGCATGAAGAGATGCAGGGAGATTGGGCACAACCGATCAACATGAGGGTGAAAATCATCCTATGTTGCGAAGTAGGTTTGGGTTAATCCACTGATCAGTTCATGACTAAGACCATCCAACTTGTCTGAATTAAAATCATCTGGATAGTACTTAGCCAACTCCAGCGGTGGAGCTTGAACAATATCTTGGAACGCTAGGATTTATAGCAATTTTCAAAACTTATATGATTTCCATAGAATATTGTCCAAAAAAACATTCTAGCATTAATTTTATTTATCAAAAAGAGTATGTATCTAGACATATACAAATCTAGATACATACTGTTTTTGACAAATGGAAGTCATCTAATTTAGAACGGAGGGAGTATTAGTTAACCATGGGTTTTAGTTGTCATCATAGATACGTGTACTGATCAACTCTTTGTCTTTTTGCGGCCGTGAAATGCAAAAGAACATTCTTAAAATCGAGTTGGGCTGATGGTACGGATCTGGTCAGCTAGCAGCTACGCCGACGTGCCACTGTCCAAAATCGAGTTGGGCTGATGGGTTATCCTCGAGTCACCCTCGATGGGAAAATAAGTCTTTTTTTTTTACTATACATTCTTCATTTAGAGTATCAACCTAACCGTTTAGTTTTGACGCAGGTCATCCACGATCATCAACACCCAGATCTAGTCGCCGTTGAGGGATCGCTGTGCTCTAATACCACTGGATAGAATCTAGCTATCTTGTTGATGAACCAAATCGGCAATTAAGACAAGAACAGTAAAACTTAGCAAATTATGATTTAAGGCTAGGACACAAATTCGGATACACCGTCGGGCCACCAGGAACACCAGATATTACAAAGATGGTTCTCTTACAAGTCGATCCTGGCATAAATACGGAAAGAGCGGAGCTAAGCGACAACATAGTGAGCGGTTGAGCGCGGCAAACTGACACATGTAAAGCTGATTCAAACAGCGACCCTCGAGAGCCTCTCAGCCGTAGATAACATATGGACAGTCCAAAACACTATTTCATCTGAAGCGGTAAGTAGACATGAGGATAGTCCATATGCGGATGATTAAGTGGAGGATACAGGGCACCAGCAGGGGCCTTGGCCCCCTAACACCAGTGATTTGCAGCTAAATATATTTGAACAATGTGTTATTTTGAAAGTTTTAAGCTAATCGGCCCCTCTAACAGCCAAAATTAGCAGATCCTGCCTCCACTACTGGGATAATTGGCTAGAAGAAATCCCTGAACCGCTACAATAACTGAAGGAGTTGTGTGTTTAGGATGAAAGTCCTAATATCAACCTAATGGGCTCAAAGTTGGAACTCAATTTTTATTCACGGGTGAACTGATTAGCACCAAGTGGTTATTCACGGCTGAACATATATCAGCGTATGGAATACAAAACGGGACATCATTCATGCCACAACAAGTTGTATGCCGACGATTACTCGTAAAAACATCTCTAACAACTACCCTATTTTAGCATTTATGTCCTAACAAACCTTTTTATTTTAGAAGAGGGCAAAAAACAGCCTCCAACAGCTGTCCTGTGTGGTGGCCTACCGTCCTCACTGCCCCCGCCCGAGCTGCCCTCTCCTTTCTTTTCGAATGCGCGTAACTCCAACTGCCACGCTGAAAGCTTCAGCTTGGTTTGAACTATTGATTTACGTAATTGGAAGTAACCAATTAGGTTTACGACGAAACCTAGAAATCGATCACTGATCCAATTTGACTACCTCTACGGGATAGACCTCAACAGAAAACTGTTGAGTAACGGCAGCAAGTGATTGAGTTCAGTAGTTCCTCATAAAAAATTATTGACTCTAGAGATATGGTAATATGGAGAAGACAAAATTGTTTGAAGCACGCACAGAACCGGAAGCGTCCCTTGTTTCAAAGAGAAGAGGACGAGTTATTCACATTTAATTTAATGGTCAGAGGCAAATTGTTTACCTCTTTCCTCTCCCGATTCGACCGCCGCCGACCACCTCCGCCCCATCTGCGCTCCGATTTCGCACGCATCCGTCCCGAATTGGAGCTGGCCTGGCTTGGCCTGTCTGAGCACCCGCCCGACAAAATCCGGCGGAGATCAAAGCGCAGCCGAGGCCCCCAATCGCGGGATGGAGGGCTCCGGCGTGGCTCTGGGTCGTGGTCGACCACGTCGACGAGAAGTCCTTCCCGGTCGACCGTCCCCTTCCCCCCGCCACCGCAGGCTGCGGAGGGACGTGCGCGCGACGCCGGGCATGGCTGGCACGGTGTGCACGGTCTGCACAGAAGAGATCGCGGTGGCCGACGCCGTGGTGCGGCTGCCTGGATCGATCTGTCTGTCTCGTCCGACGCAGCTGCGTTCTGCACGGACGAGATCTGCGGCACTCGTGCGCCAGCGGCGCCTGCGTCAACGAGAGGAGGCTCCGGTGAAAGATCGTTTCCGCCGCGGCTGAGGTGATCGTTTCCGCCCGCACCGATGAGAGGAGGCTCCGGGGCGAGATCAGCAACAACAATGTTGTCGTGCGAGACTGAGGTGGAGTCTGAGCGTGGTTGATTAAATTAACAACACTGCTTGGACTGTGAGCCTCCTGCTCTGTTCATGCTTGCTGCTTCTGTCTCTGCCCAGCGCAACACAGCGGTGGTTGATTAATTAACATCGAACTGTAATTTTACTAGCACACACCCCCCGCCGTGGACGTCGCCCGCGAGAAGCCTTGAATTCCACGGCAGTGTTCGGCCACCGCACGAACTCGCCGCCGGTGATGTTCGGGTGACTATTTGGTCTCACCACTGTCATCAATAACTTCGTCTCTGTATGCTCTAACTTTCGGTACACTCAATTCAGGATTGATAGCTCGAATCAGTCAAATTAATCCTTAAATTCAATTTTGTAGTATAAAATATGTTTGAATGTTCATAAAATTTGTTTAAAATAGGGCATGTGATAGGGCAGCTATTGGAGATGTAGTGCTCTAAAATAGGGCTTCTAGAAAAGTTGAAAACTGTTTCGTGCCATATATGTGTTAAAATAGATGCACTATATGTGCTAAAACACCATATAAAATAAGACAACTGTTAGAGATGCTCTAAACCTATATGTCGTGCTAACTATTTACACAAAGTTTAACCCGTACCGATTTTGGGGCTCCCGTTTTTGTGGCTCGTTTGGACATGGCTCTAGAAAAGCGTGGTCTAAATCATGTTGTGCATTTGATTTGGTTGCCCATAATCTCTAGCCTACCTGATGTAAGAGGAATTAAATGTTCAATCCTAGAGTTTGATTTGTCTCTTGTGTATTCGTACCTCTTGTTTGTGTGCTAGACTTTTTTCACACCATCGCATGTCTATGGGGTAGACTTATCTCACACCATCACGGTACCGTGTAGGGCGGCAAACAGGACAACGACGTGGCACGATGATGATGTCATTAGTAGAAAACATGCTAACAACTGTAACATCCCAATTTCACTAAAATTTAAAACTTTGCATTCATACATCATTCATCTTATAGGCTTAACTTTTAATCACATAAATACTAAATAAAAATTCAGTTATGAGTTTAAATAATGTTTAATCCCATTTAAATGTTTATTTAAACTTGCTCCATAAATATATTTTTTTTCAAATTATATAATGGTTAAGGTTATTATTAAAAATTGCTAATTTAAATAACCTTTCCAAAATATATTTTTATGAATTTTTCTGAAATGTTTTGAATAGGTTTAAAAATCATTTAGTAAATCAGATTTGAAAAACAGTTTTATTTTATTTAAAGGATTATGTTACCGGGCCGGCCCAGACGTTATCCACCGCGCGCGGTCGATAACGGCCCATCGGCCCGCTCCAGCGCGCGCGCTGCTCCCCTCTCGCGGACAGGTGGGCCCCACCTGTCAGCGTCTTCCACCTCCGTCCGGAGATCGCGCCGGAGACGACGACCACGACCGAGCCGTTTCCGGGCCGGTTTCCGCCGTGATTAGCTCCCGCGCCCCCTCCTATTTTACCCCGCGAGGCCGCCTCCGAACCCCCCCCCCCCCCCCAAACCCTACCTCTCCGCCGTCGGGCTGCTCGGAATCGAGCTCGCCGTCGCCGCCATTGCCGCCGGGCTTTTTCGCGAGTGCGGTAAGCTCCAAGCTCCTCGAGCTCCACCGAGCCCCCCCCTCGCTTCCCCATCCTTTTGCGCACCCGTTGAGCCCCCTTGCTTGTCCCATTGCGCAGCCGAACGCCGAAAACGACCTCGACCGAGGTGCTCCGCCGCCGGCCACCATCTCCGACGAGGAAAGGAGAGGAGTCTCGACGCCGCCGCCGCGCCATCGACCTCGCCTCCTCCTCCGCGTCATTTTGGTAAGAACCGTTCGTCCTGGGGCGGTGTTTTCATGCGGGAAGCGTCGAGGCCGACGCGCCGCCGCCGCGGGCGCCGCCGCCGGCGAGCCTTCCGGCGACCCGCGCGCCGCTCGGTTCGGCCGGGCGTCCCACGCCGTTGGATCTAGGTCCAAACGATCCCGTGCGTCCAATCTCATTTAAATCGGACGGCTCTCGTCCATGATCCGCGCGAACCGTTTTCGTCCAATAGGATCACGCCACGTAGCCCCCTTATTTTCTTTTTCGCAGGAATTTTATAAATAAAACAGAAAAATATGCAAAACTTAGAAAATTCATAACTTATGTTCTGTAAGTCCAAATTCAATGAACTTTATATCCACGGATAGCCCTGCTAGAGTAGTTTAATTCTACATCATTTGTTTTTGCTTTTGTTAAATAATAATTCATAATATCATCCGAGGAGTAATTCGGCAATTAAATTCATAACTTAAATAATAAAAATGTTTTACAAATAAACTCAATTGTTTTAGGTTTAGGTTAACAACCTCTGCCCAGGAATATTAATATATGTCTTATTTGAAAACTTTCTTAGAACAATAAAAGTTGTAATGTTATAATCTAAGTTTTGGTTATTTTGTTTTCAATTAATAAATTGTTAAGTAAATTGAGAAATTCCTAGAAATTGCATCTCATGCATTTAATACCAGAGAATATAAATCATGGATAAGTGTGTCTAATTCTACACATGGCATATCATGCATGCATACATCTTTTATTTGGTGTGTGAGATTTTGTGTGGATATTTATTTTGTGCTAGATTGTGAAGGAGAGGAAGGACCTGCTTGTGATTGCTATTCTTGTTGTGCCTGCCCCTCCTGCTGCCAAGGCAAGTGACTTCATAAAACACCTACTATTTTATTCTATTGCATATCTAGTGTTTTCAAACAGTATTTGCAAAAGTAGTATGCATGATAGGTTTTGGGAGATTGTAGTATGCTATGCAAACCTTTTAGGTTTCCCCTTAGAAATTCCAGATTAGAACCCTATTATAATTTAGTGGAAGCACCTGCTGCAAAAATGATTGTTTTATGGTTGTGGTGATAAATGAAAATTTCCACTAAATAAATGTAACGCCTGGGTGGATTGGGTCGATCAAGGAGGTTTCAAGTTGAGTGGCTTCTCAGGCCCAAGTGTCATGGTTGTCTTCGCCCAGGATAGTTTCTACTTACCTGGGGCCATGATATGCGGTGTTAACCTGAGTTGCTCACTTGTGGTAGGCCACCCAGGGCTATGACATTTAAGTTTACACTGAGTCTAGTTGCTTATCGTGCAACCATTGGTCAATATGGGCTCTGTCTTGATGGAGTAAATTGATGTGGACCTGGGTCAAGAGATTGATGGTGCTAGAGTTGATAGGATGGTGGTAATCTCTTAGTATGATCATGGGAAAGCAACTTCTAAAAAGTCTCGTCTTGATCTTCTCCTTTTCCTTCTCACTAAAGGAGTGTAGAGGATAGTTTGGGTTGATTGAGTCTAATGGTGAAAGTGCACACCCTCTCGAGAGTTAAAACCTAAGATCTTAGTCGTGTCCCCGGCATCGGACAATTTGAGTAACTACACAAGGCTGTGTTCTGAAAATCTCCTCATCTCAAAATTCTTAATAAAACTTTGTTGGGTGAACATGGGTAGGAGACATGGACTTGTCTCGAGATTTGTCTCTGAAGGAGAAGATATTGATTTAAGAAAACTGTTTATCAAAAGTAGGAGAAAATTTGCTTTGCGCAATAGCCTTGAGCTCCACCAGCCAAATTAAGCATATAGTTATAGTATAATAGAACATTAGGAATTAAAGTCACTTGCCACCACAATTCAATTGTGCTGACCCTTTATAGCTGGGCTGCAACTAAACCTTGCAGAATGTCCGAATGAGGAGTAAGGGGGTCGTCTTCGAGCTACAACCAACATGATTTGCCAGTGGCTTCATGAAGAAGATGTAGCTCCATGCTACCTTTAGTATTGCGTTTGAACTCTGAAATAAAGTGTGAACTACTTATTCAGCTAGCATTTCCGCTATACTAAGTTGTAAGGATATTTGTTTTTGGATCATTCGTCTTGTTCTGTAATAAATTTTGACATTGTACTGTGATATTACATCTTATTGGAGAATGTGAGACTTATGTGATCCAAGTCTTTGCATTATTCATATGTGCCATTGCTTTCGTAAGCAAGGGCACTACAGATGGTATCAGAGCATGAATGTTGCCTGTAGGCTCGAAACCCCTAGGATTGGATACAAACCCTAAAATAAATATTTATAATTAATAAAAATTCGAAATACCATACTTCTTTCCTTTTAATATGTTCCTTACCTTCTTCATTCTTATTTCGTTTCATCTCCTTATTTCTTATCCCTTCAAAATTCTTGTAGATGAAGAACTTCACCCAAGAGTTATCCCCGCAGAAAGGAGACCAGTACTACTTCAGTGACCAGCTCCTCGGTATTTCCAGAACCCTGAGGTTGACGCCGCCAGTCTTCAGGGGCAAAGAAATTATGTCAGAAGATTACCCTGAAAGACGCTGGAAGATCGAGTCAGAAGTTCTCCCTCGTCTTGATCCTCCTGGATCGCAGCTGATCCGTTTCCGATCTAGATACCCCACCTGGAAGAATGGAGTGGAGATGGCGATGCTGGAGACCTTGTCCCGCAGCATTGAGCAATTCTATGACGAGATCAAGCCCAACTCCATCTTTCGACACTTTGCCAGGAGGGATAGCATTGGACAACCCGTTCAACCCTCACTTAGGGGTATGAACGAGAAGCATCATGGAGACCTTGGAGCTCATTGCCATAACTTGGATATACTTCTGTGACAAGAGATCTTCTACAGGGCAGATTTTAGGCGCGTCCACCGTCACGTTAAGGAAAGCTTAGAAGAAGAGAAGGATATTCTTCGTGTAGAAGTTCAGGTGCTAACGAAGGAGAACAAGGAACTGGAAAACAAGATTTACCTGCAAGATGATAGGATTGCGCAGAAGGATGCCCACATTTTAGCATTGCAGGCTCAGTGTGCTCATTTGTGTGAACAACTAAGCCAAATGGAACTTCAGGCAGAGAAGGATCATCCCCCTGACGCCCCAGAGCCCCTAGTGATAACCTATCCCGATGAGGACACTCCCAAGGAAGCCACAGGTGTCAAGAAGCGCAAGTGTGGGAACACCCGCAAATACATAAGGAGTTTCAAAATTTGATTAGTAAGACCACCAGTTATCCTTACCTTACGAGTATTTCTCCTTACCTCATCGAAGTTGTATTGACCCACCAATTTGTGGTGAGGCAGTACCTTGAAAACCATGTCCTAGCTTGGTTTGCAAGTCTCTAAAATATCGAATTTATAAAATACTTCGGGTGTGTCTGTTTAATTGTTGTTTGTTATGTTTCTGTGAAGTGTGTTGATGTGCATGGGTAGATTTTTCCTTTGTAGTCTCTTTCTATCACTACTTACCTATGTCCACACCATACAGATGCCTCCACGTCGTGATCCTGACAACAACAATGCCAACGAAATGATGCAACAAATGATGGCAGCCCAGACACAGTTGATGACCATGATGGCTCAGTTCATGGCAAACCAAAACAATCCACCACCCCCTCCACCGCCGCAACCACCACCCCCACCCCAAGTTGACCGCCTTGCTAGGTTCTTGAGGCT
The DNA here is from genome assembly GCA_026929855.1 of Poa annua. Classification (NCBI taxonomy): domain Eukaryota; kingdom Viridiplantae; phylum Streptophyta; class Magnoliopsida; order Poales; family Poaceae; genus Poa; species Poa annua. Next base: position 39,500,599 of record CM049429.1, on the reverse strand, counting down.
CAGACCTAACAAATTCTCCACAGCTACTGAACCAATCGTACCGATGATTGGCTACGCTCTGTGAACAAGGATCTAGTTACTTGCGAGTGTACGGAATTGGAGAAAATAAGGTTCACTTCCCATCTACTGGAGGGACCATCGGCATAGTGGTGGGAAACATATCAGATCACTCACCCACTTGAAGGGCTTACCTGGGAAATCTTTAAAGAAGGTTTCCGCAATGCTCACATCTCAACTGGGATCATGAATCTGAAAAAGGATGAGTTCCGTACCCTGAGACAGGGAAATCGTGCTCTGAGGGAGTACATGGAGGACTTCAATTCCCTCTCACGCTATGCCCTAGAGGATGTAGACACCGATGCAAAGAGGAAGTATAAGTTTCTGAATGGGCTCAATGGTGAGCTGAAAATACCATTATCTGTGGCCTATGCTCCCAATTATCAGGACCTTCTTGATCAGGCCATTACTCTGGACAGCAACATGAAGAAGGAGGAGAATAGAAAAAGGAAGTTCAGCGCCAATAAGTACAACACTAATCTGATGCAGAAGAAACCATACGTTCCTGAGAACAGTGGGGGTCACTACAGTCACAAGAGTGGAAGTGGCCACAACCCTAATGGTCATATCCATAAAGTAGGAAATTCCGGATACAGAGGAAATGGACAGGGTGATAGTGGACACAACCACCCGTTCAATGGGAACAATAGTGGAAAAGAGCAACACCGCCACAACAATGAAACTAAACGAGATATTAGTCAAGTGACTTGCTACAAGTGTGGGAACAAGGGACATTACTCAACAGACTGCCCAGAGAAGAAGAAGGCGTCGGAAGCATCAAAGCCTAATCCTTTCCAGAAGGCACAGGTGAATCATCTTGATGTGGAAGAAGTGCAGAATGAACCGGATGCAGTGATTGGTACGTTCCTACTACATACCTTTCCAGCATTAGTCTTGTTCGATACTGGAGCATCCCACTCATTCATCTCAAGAGATTTTGTTAATAAAAACAAACTGACTATTACAAGCCTGCTAAATCCGGTTAGGGTGAGTTCCCTAGGGGGGGGGGGGAATGCTCGCACAAACCGATTGTCAAAACTTGAGTTTAGAAATTGGTAAACACTCCTTTCCGGTAAACCTGATAATATTAGAGACCCAGGGTCTGGATGTTATACTCGGTATGGATTGGTTGGCCAAGTTTGAAGGAGTATTAGATTGTGCGAATAGATCCATTACACTCACCACTCCCGAGAAGAAGAAGATCAGATACAAATCCAAATTTGAATTTAAGAAAGTTAAGCTAAATTCTTTTAAGGGGGTTAGAATGGGAGACGTTCGTGTGGTAAGAGATTACCCTGATGTTTTCCCCGAAGAACTACCGGGAATGCCACCCGATAGGGATGTTGAATTTCTTATAGATTTGGTTCCCGGAACGGGACCCATAGCCAAGAGACCATATCCAATGGCTGTAGCTGAATTGAAAGAACTCAAGAAACAGTTAGAGGAGCAACTGTAGAAAGGATTCATCCGCCCAAGTTCATCACCTTGGGGAGCACCCATTCTGTTTGTAGAGAAAAGGATAGTACTCAAAGGCTAGTAACGGATTATCGAGCAATCAACGAGGTGACGATCAAGAACAAGTACCCGCTACCGAAAATTAATGAGCTTTTCGACCAGCTAGAGGGTGCTTCGGTATTCTCTAAGATCGATTTGCGATCAGGATACTTTCAAATGAAAGTAAGAGAACTAGATATACCAAAAACTGCCTTCACTACTAGATATGGATTATATGAGTACACTGTAATGCCGTTTGGTTTAACCAATGCACCGGCATACTTCATGAACATGATGAACAAAGTGTTTATGGACTTTCTGGATAAGTTTGTTGTGGTGTTCATTGATGATATCCTGATTTACTCCAAAAGTCAGGAGGAACATGAAGCACACTTGCACATGATATTACAGAGACTTAGAGAACATAAGATGTATGCCAAATTTAGCAAGTGTGAATTCTGGCTAGAAGAAGTTGGTTTTCTAGGACATGTTGTGTCGAAAAATGGAATAGCAGTAGACCCAGAAAAGGTGTCAGCTGTGACAAAATGGGAAGTACCCAAGAATATGGCAGACATCCGTAGTTTCCTTGGACTGGCAGGTTATTATAGAAGATTTATTGAGAACTTCTCCAAACTTGCCAAACCATTGACTTCACTACTGAAAAAGGAAGTCAAATTCAAGTGGACTGAAGAATGTGAAATAAGTTTCCAGGAACTGAAGAAACGGCTGATGTCACCACCTGTTTTATGTTTGCCAGATATAGAGAAGGAATTCCAAGTATATTGTGATGCCTCACACCATGGACTAGGAAGTGTCCTAATGCAAGAAGGGAAAGTAGTTTCATATGCTTCTAGACAGCTTAAGAAACATGAGGTCAACTATCCCACCCACGATCTGGAGTTAGCATCAGTAGTGCATGCGTTAAAGACGTGGAGACCCTATCTTTTGGGAAAGCGTTGTGAAGTATTCACGGATCACAAGAGACTGAAATATATTTTCACCCAGAAGGAATTGAATATGAGGCAAAGAAGATGGCTGGAACTTATTAAGGACTATGATATGAGTTTGCAATATCACCCAGGAAAGGCTAATGTGGTGGCAGACGCTTTGAGCCGTAAGGTCCATGTAAATGGACTGACAGCGGGAGAATTGCCCGAGGATTTAAGTAGAGCATTTAAGGACCTCAGATTAGAGGTAGTACCCGAAGGATTCCTCGCAACACTGGACGTACAACCGTTGTTGATGGATAAGATTCGGGAAGGCCAGAAGGGAGACAAAGTAATGGATGAAATCAAGGTCAACCTGAGCGAAGGGAAGGCCAAGGGTTTTCGAATGGATGAGCAAGGCACCTTGTGGTTTGAGAAACGCATCTGCGTGCCGCAAGATGAGGATCTTAGAAATTTGATTCTGCAAGAAGCACATAACTCGCCTTATTCCATACACCCGGGAAACACCAAGATGTACATGGATGTAAAGGAAAGATTTTGGTGGAATAACCTGAAGAGAGACATCGCGGAATATATAGCTAAGTGCGATGTATGTAGTCGAGTAAAGGCGGAGCATCAGAAGCCAGCAGGATTGTTGCAACCTTTACCTATACCGGATTGGAAATGGGAACAGATAGGTATGGATTTCATTACTGGGTTACCGCGTACCAGATCGGGATATGATTCGATCTGGGTAATAGTGGATCGTTTGACAAAGGTGGCCCATTTTGTGCCAGTAAAGACTACCTACTCAAGTGCTAAGTTGGCAGAGATATACATGAGGAGAATTGTATGGCTTCATGGTATTCCCCAGAGGATTGTGTCTGACAGAGGTACCCAGTTTACCTCGCATTTCTGGAAACAACTACATGAATCATTGGGTACGAGATTAGAGTTCAGTACAGCATTTCATCGCCAAACGGATGGACAGACGGAAAGAGTAAACCAAATTTTAGAAGATATGCTGAGGGCATGTGCCTTGGACTACAAGTCTAGTTGGGATGATAATTTGCCATACGCAGAATTTGCCTATAACAACAGCTACCAAGCAAGCATAGAGATGTCGCCGTTTGAGGCACTTTATGGTAAGAAATGCACCACACCACTACTCTGGAGCGGTGTGGGAGATCGAAGTTTATTTGGACCTGATATAATCCAGGAAGCTGAAGAGAAGGTTCGAATAATCAAGGACAGATTGAAGATCGCGCAGTCCAGGCAGAAAAGCTATGCGGATTCCAAAAGGAGAGAAATCACATATGAGATAGGTGACAGGGCTTATTTAAGAGTGTCACCAATGCGTGGTGTGAAGAGGTTTGGGATCAAGGGTAAACTTGCACCTCGATTCATCGGCCCCTTTAAGATTCATTCCCGCAAGGGAGAAGTAGCATATGAGTTAGAATTGCCGGAAGTTCTGTCAGCAGTTCACAATGTCTTCCACGTGAGTCAATTGAAGAAGTGTCATCCAGAGATGACAGAAACCCCGCTACGGGATATAGTGCCATTAGAAGAAGTTCAGTTGGAAAGTGACCTGACGTATGAAGAGAAGCCAATCAAAATCTTGGAGATGGCAGAAAGGATCACACGAACCAAGACTATCAAATTTTGTAAGGTCCAGTGGAACCACCATACCGAAGAAGAAGCAACTTGGGAACGGGAGGATGATCTTCGGGAAGAACACCCACATGTTTTTGAAGGCCAAACCGAATCTCGAGGACGAGATTCATCTTAAGGGGGTTAGGTTTGTAACATCCCAATTTTGCTAAAATTTAAAACTTTGCATTCATACATCATTCATCTTATAGGCTTAACTTTTAATCACATAAATACTAAATAAAAATTCAATTATGAGTTTAAATAATGTTTAATCCCATTTAAATGTTTATTTAAACTTACTCCATAAATATAATTTCTTTTCAAATTATATAATGGGTAAGGTTATTATTAAAAATTGCTAATTTAAATAACCTTTCCAAAATATATTTTTATGAATTTTTCTGAAATGTTTTGAATAGGTTTAAAAATCATTTAGTAAATCAGATTTGAAAAACAGTTTTATTTTATTTAAAGGATTATGTTACCGGCCCGGCCCAGAAGTTATCCACCGCGCGCGCGGTCGATAACGGCCCATCGGCCTGCTCCAGCGCGCGCGCCGCTCCCCTCTCGCTGACAGGTGGGCCCCACCTGTCAGCCGTCTTCCACCTCCGTCCGGAGATCGCGCCGGAGACGACGACCACGGCCGAGCCGTTTCCGGGCCGGTTTCCGCCGTGATTAGCTCCCGCGCCCCCTCCTATTTATACCCCGCGAGGCCGCCTCCGAACCCCCCCCCCCCCCCAAACCCTACCTCTCCGCTGTCGGGCTGCTCGGAATCGAGCTCGCCGTCGCCGCCATTGCCGCCGGGCTTTTTCGCGAGTGCGGTAAGCTCCAAGCTCCTCGAGCTCCACCGAGCCCCCCCTCGCTTCCCCATACTTTTGCGCACCCGTTGAGCCCCCTTGCTTGTCCCATTACGCAGCCGAACACCGAAAACGACCTCGACCGAGGTGCTCCGCCGCCGGCCACCATCTCCGACGAGGAAAGGAGAGGAGTCTCGACGCCGCCGCTGCGCCATCGACCTCGCCTCCTCCTCCGCGTCATTTTGGTAAGAACCGTTCGTCTTGGTGCGGTGTTTTCATGCGGGAAGCGTCGAGGCCGACGCGCCGCCGCCACGGGCGCCGCCGCCGGCGAGCCTTCCGGCGACCCGCGCGCCGCTCGGTTCGGCCGGGCGTCCCACGCCGTTGGATCTAGATCCAAACGATCCCGTGCGTCCGATCTCATTTAAATCGGACGGCTCTCGTCCACGATCCGCGCGAACCGTTTTCGTCCAATAGGATCGCGCCACGTAGCCCCCTTATTTTCTTTTCCGCAGGAATTTATAAATAAAACAGAAAAATATGCAAAACTTAGAAAATTCATAACTTATGTTCTGTAAGTCCAAATTCAATGAACTTTATATTCACGGATAGCCCTGCTAGAGTAGTTTAATTCTACATCATTTGTTTTTACTTTTGTTAAATAATAATTCATAAGATCATCCGAGGAGTAATTCGGCTATTAAATTCATAACTTAAATAATAAAAATGCTTTACAAATAAACTCAATTGTTTTAGGTTTAGGTTAACAACCTCTGCCCAGGAATATTAATATATGTCTTATTTGAAAACTTTCGTAGAACGATAAAAGTTGTAATGTTATAATCTAAGTTTTGGTTATTTTGTTTTCAATTAATAAATTGTTAAGTAAATTGAGAAATTCCTAGAAATTGCATCTCATGCATTTAATACCAGACAATATAAATCATGGATAAGTGTGTCTAATTCTACACATGGCATATCATGCATGCATACATCTTTTATTTGGTGTGTGAGATTTTGTGTGGATATTTATTTGTATGTATTGCTTGTGCTAGATTGTGAAGGAGAGGAAGGACTTGCTTGTGATTGCTATTCTTGTTGTGCCTGCCCCTCCTGCCGCCAAGGCAAGTGACTTCATAAAACACCTAGTATTTTATTCTATTGCATATCTAGTGTTTTCAAACAGTATTTGCAAAAGTAGTATGCATGATAGGTTTTGGGAGATTGTAGTATGCTATGCAAACCTTTTAGGTTTCCCCTTAGAAATTCCAGATTAGAACCCTATTATAATTTAGTGGAAGCACCTGCTGCAAAAATGATTGTTTTATGGTTGTGGTGATAAATGAAAATTTCCACTAAATTAATGTAACGCCTGGGTGGATTGGGTCGATCGAGGAGGTTTCAAGTTGAGTGGCTTCTCAGGGCCAAGTGTCATGGTTGTCTTCGCCCAGGATAGTTTCTACTTACCTGGGGCCATGATATGCGGTGTTAACCTGAGTTGCTCACTTGTGGTAGGCCACCCAGGGCTATGAGATTTAAGTTTACACTGAGTCTAGTTGCTTATCGTGCAACCATTGGTCAATATGGGCTCTGTCTTGATGGAGTAAGTTGATGTGGACCTGGGTCAAGAGATTGATGGTGCTAGAGTTGATAGGATGGTGGTAATCTATTAGTATGATCATGGGAAAGCAACTTCTAAAAAGTCTCGTCTTGATCTTCTCCTTTTCGTTCTCACTAAAGGAGTGTAGAGGATAGTTTGGGTTGATTGAATCTAATGGTGAAAGTGCACACCCTCTCGAGAGTTAAAACCTAAGATCTTAGCCGTGTCCCCGGCATCGGAAAATTTGAGTAACTACACAAGGTTGTGTTCTGAAAATCTCCTCATCTCAAATTTCTTAATAAAACTTTGTTGGGTGAACATGGGTAGGAGACATGGACTTGTCTCGAGATTTGTCTCTGAAGGAGAAGATATTGATTTAAGAAAACTGTTTATCAAAAGTAGGAGAAAATTTTCTTTGCGCAATAGCCTTGAGCTCCACCAGCCAAATTAAGCATATAGTTATAGTATAATAGAACATTAGGAATTAAAGTCACTTGCCACCACAATTCAGTTGTGCTGACCCATTATAGCTGGGCTGCAACTAAACCTTGCAGAATGTCCGAATGAGGAGTAAGTGGGTCGTCTTCGAGCTACAACCAACATGATTTGCCAGTGGCTTCATGGAGAAGATGTAGCTCCATGCTACCTTTAGTATTGCGTTTGAACTCTGAAATAAAGTGTGAACTACTTATTCAGCTAGCATTTCCGCTATGCTAAGTTGTAAGGATATTTGTTTTTGGATCATTCGTCTCGTTTTGTAATAAATTTTGACATTGTACTGTGATATTACATCTTATTGGAGAATGTGAGACTTATGTGATCCAAGTCTTTGCATTATTCATATGTGCCATTGCTTTCACTACAACAGTCCCGGTTGGTAAGGGCCTCCAGTCCCGGTTTAGCATCCCAGAATGCGGTATCAGGACTAAACACCCCAACCTATAGTCGTGGTAGGATCTGCAACCGGGACAAAAAGGTTTCCACATGGGCGCGCAGGCGAGCTGCTCGGCGTTTACTTTTTGTCCCGGTTTGTAATATTGTATTACAAACCGGGACTAACAAGTTCGAGGGGTTTTAGGTTTTAGCATTATTATTTTGTTTTCTGTTTTATTTATGATTTAAACTATTGTTTGTAAGCTACAAATACACACATCGATGCATATATTATATGAAGTGTCTAACGAGAATTGATCCATATATATTACATATCCAACGAGACTCGTATCAAGTTAAACATGTATCGTATATACATAAGTGTCGTCCCAACACCATCATTATTATATCAAAATCATTATTTACGGTTTATATTGTATTCTCCTGTTGGGGCTATCACCTCGTCAAGCAGAAATCCACAAATTTCGTCTTGAATTCCTCTAGAGCGTTGATATGGAGTGAGATGCTCTCGTTGATTCATTTGCTAGATATATCAAAAGAAGACGGTCAATATAAATACGTCAAGAGTTAAATTGTAAATTGATATGTAAATGCTTTACGTACCATCATATCTTTCTGCTCACTGATATACATGTGCATATACTCGCAAACATAATATCCACACAGATTTGTCGGCGGTGGCTGTCTCTCGCACTTTACGAAAATAGAGTTCATATCAAGTAATAATCAAACATGAAAATCCGATATTAATACTAGAACTAAATAGAGTAATCTAATTACGTTGATTAGCAGAAAAGTCAGCTCTGGTTTAAATTGACCTTCTCTGGCACATTTTATGAACCGATTGAAGGAGATATGCCCTAGAGGCAATTAATAAAGTGTATTCTTTATCATATCTCGTTTGTTCATAATAGGTTTTTGTGTAATGCTAGAACCGTATTAAGCGGAAACATTAATGCGGGTGTGATACGTAAACAACCAGGTCCCTAGTAGCCTCTACTAAGACTAGTTTCGTTGCGCGATTGATGATCGAGGTTTCCCGGTCATGGGGCATGGCGCCGGTCGGCAATGGGAGTTCGCTGGAGAATGATGTGATGGACATACCCAGATTTGGAGAACGTAGTCGTTACGCCTTTGACCGTGAGATCAACTCTTATTGTTATTCCTGGAAGATACTTTGATTGCACCAAACGTCGTATCTTATTTAGTATGACAATAACGGTGATACTTTTGGGTATCGGAAAGGAGTAGTTGAGACGAGGGGTCAAGAGCGGGATTTGCCAGTCCACATAGCAGGATAGATACTCTCGGGCCCACTCGGTGAGATCATGTCTAATGAGCTTGCAAGCATGTGACTAGATCACGGAGACATGAGATCATGAACGAGTAGAAGATAGCGTCGTCGGTAACGAGGTCGGGATTAGGTATGGAGATATCTATGGAACGACGCTCGGACGTGCTAAGTATCGCTATGGCAAAAGGTTTAAGATTTTACGTTCAGGTTTGATAGATGAAAGTCATTCGTTATATCACAGGGATTAATTCATGGGGTCCAGGCCTATGAGTTAGTCGTTGATCATTGAGAAGTCTTGATCATACCTGTTATTATATCGAACCGCTAGGGTAACACACTTAAGGGGTTTCGACAAGACAACCGGAAAGGACAGAGATCACCGGGAGAGTCCCGGTAGGGGTCCGATGGAGATCGGGCAGCGCCGAAAGAGTTTTGGGAGCTAGGAAAAATTATATATATTATGTTTGATATTATTAGTGTAATTAATATGCAAATATGATTTTATATATTTATTTTCGAATTTATTTAGGCTGATTTCCCTAAATGGGCCTTCTGGTCGAAAGAAGGCCCAAGAGGGGGAAAATCCCTAGGGGATTCGGTGGGGGCCAAGGTGGCCGGCCTGGATGGGTCAAGGGGCCCACCAGGTGGCCGACGCACCAAGGCTAGCCGCACCAGGCATGTGGGGATAGTCCCACATTGCCTGGCTGGCAAGGTTGGCTCCCCCTGGGAGCCTATATAAGAAAGGGCACCCCTGGCCTTTTAATTAACCAATTAATTCCCGATTTCTCTCTCGATCTCGTGGTTCCCAAGTCGGAGCCGCGCCGAGCTGAGGGGGTGGGGGATCTCTTCCACCATAGCCTGCTGCCGCGCTGGTGGTGTTCCGGTCCAAGTCTTCCGCTGCTCGTTCTGGACTGGAGCTTCAGAGGCCGTCGTCTCCACCGTACGTGTGCGACTCCCTGCGAGGTGTTGCGCTAGCAGTGCTCGGAGGTCTGCTTCCTCTACACGACCTTGAGGTCGGCTTCGTCGGTCTTCATCGACAACGTTTGTGCGGGAACGTAATCCCTGCTTTCGGTCTACAAGGGTTCGTATTCCGATCTCCGTTCGTACTACTATATCTGCATAGAATAGATCTTGGCATGCTTTTAGGATATCGTTGGTAGGAATTTTTTTGTTTTGTGCACATGATCCCCTTCACCGATTCCATACCCTGCCCTGGCAAAGAAAATGAATAAAGAATATATTCATAGTTGGAACTTAGGAAATGAAGAAAGGAAGTCAATATAGTACCTCTAGAGCGTTTCAATAATGTTCCAGTAATCTTTCATGGGTCGATGTAATGAATCCACGATCTGAACTTTTCCCAAGTCAATTTCAATGTTGAAGAGAATTCAGTGGTGGTTGCACATACACATCCGCACATAGAAGAGAATTCAGTAAATATCATCTCTAGCTAACCGCGATGAACCGTACAAGGAAAAATAGCAGCGCCCGCAAACTTCGTGGATCCGTAAACCATTTTAAGGTCGCCCTGGGAATCTGCCCACGGGACTGTGAATTCAAAGGATCAGAACCGTATTTCTCGGGAGTGGTTGGCGGGAGGGCCATCTCGAGAGATCTATTCTATGCACATGATCCCCTTCACCGTATTTCTCCACCGTACGTGTGCGACTCCCTGCGAGGTGCTGCGCTAGCAGTGCTCGGAGGTCTGCTTCCTCTACACGACCTTGAGGTCGGCTTCGTCGGTCTTCATCAACAACGTTTGTGCGGGAACGTAATCCCCGCTTTCGGTATACAAGGGTACGTATTCCGATCTCTGTTCGTACTACTATATCTGCATAGAATAGATCTTGGCATGCTTTTAGGATATCGTTGGTAGGAATTTTTTTTTCTGCACACGATCCCGTTCAGTGGTATCAGAGCCTATCTATCGTAGATATAGCTGTACGCTGTTAGAACACGTGCTCTGCACGGGGGCACCGTTCCTGTTATTTGCTACCATCTAGCGTGCACTTGTGTATTCCAGCGGCATTGAGTTGATGAAGCGGCCCGGACCGACTTTACGCGTACGCTTACGCGAGACTGGTTCCACTACTGACATACGGCTTGTACCGTATATGTGGCTGGCGGGTGTCAGTTTCTCTCTCTTTAGTTGGTCTTCGCATTTTCAATGGAGGGCCTGAAAGGGATGCTTAAACATGCAATTATTGGATCGTTGTTGTGGTCATAAGATTCGTATGTATGAAGCGGTTCTATTTACGAAAGCCCCAAGCCACGTAAAATATGCAAAAGATAAAGTAGAAGCGTCTAACTTTATTTTGCAGGGGCTATGTGATATGGTCAAGGTAGGTTTATTAAATTGTTTATAAACTGCAGGCGCCAAGAAGACCATGACGCAATGGACTATATCACATTGCATTACATTTGATGTTTTGTGTGCATCTTATATTGTGTGATTGTGTGTATAGTATACATCAGTTACACGGCGGTAGCTGAATAAGATGATCCCTTCAAAATACCACTAGTGTTCTCCCTCCAACGCGCACCACCAAGAAAGTTCTATGTTATGAGGCAGGCCGTGATGATCGGGTGTCAGACATCTCGTCGTTCGCATACAGTGGGTGTAAGCCATGTTGCACAAGCGTCAGCGTGGAGGTCTTTGGTGGCGAGCCTAGCATACTCAGAAGTATGGCCTCGGAACAGGAAGACCGAAAGGTCGAGCACGAGTCACAAAATTGGTGTGGCAGACGATTTTGTCTACTCTTGAAGTTGTGCCGCCGACTTTGATGACGAGGGGTGGTGCAATGGATGGGGGTCGTGTAATCGCTTAAACGACCAGGAGGGATGTTCGTTTGAGTGGGAGTTATGTTAGTTATTTTCTAAAATACTTTAACTCAAAAATTATTATGAACAAAGTCTTATGTTGTTGCAAATTCCATTGTAGATGTCTCACCCCTCCTTTAACCTAAACCTGTTCATTGAGAAAGAGAAGCTTAAGACCGATGGGTCCAACTTCGTGTCCTGGTTCCGCGATCTGAAGTCCATCCTTGAAACCCACAAGGTGGCCTACATCCTTGATGCCCCCTTAGGTGATCTCCCAAACACCGCCCCGGAAATCGAAAGGATTGTCCATGGGGTAAAGGCGGAGATTTCTTCTTATGTCCAGAGTGGCATGCTCTTTGCCATGGAGGCTGACCTGCAAAACCGCTTCATGAACAAGTGTGCTTATGATATAATCACTGAACTCATGGCTTTTTTTGCACGACAAGTCAAGGCTGAGAGGTACGAAGCATCTGTGCTTTTCTTCTCAGCCCAGATGGAAGAGCACGGCAATATTAGTGAGCACTTGGCCAAGTTGTTTGGCTGCGCTCGACTTCTGAGTGATCTGGGAAGTGTGATCCCAGAGGAGGTGGTTATTGATAGGGCGCTGATTTCTCTGCCCCCTAGCTATAAGAACGCCATCATGGACTACGGCATGAAAGGGACGTCAAAACCCCTGTCGGAAATCCTGAAGATGCTCGAAGTGGCCGAATTAGAAATCAAGCTGAAGAAGATGGAGGTGACCATCGGATCACCTGAGCGCACCTGCCCCAAGTACCTGGAGGATAGGAAGTCTGGCAAGACGGTCGACAGAGAGCAAGGTATATTTGATATACATGTTATAGATGTGTACCTTACATCCGCCCGGAGCAACACGTGGGTATTTGATACTGGTTTTGTTGCTCATATATGTAACTATCAGGAGGACTTACGGAATAGAAGGCGGCTGGCGAAGGATGAGGTGACAATGCGCGTCGGCAACAGATCGAGAGTCGACGTGGTGGCTGTCGGCACGCTCCCTCTGCATCTACCATCGGGATTAGTTTTGGTTGTAAATAAATGTTATTTTGTGCCATCCTTGAGTGTAAACATTATAAGTGGGTCTTGCCTGTTACAAGACGGTTATTCATTTAAATCAGTGTCAAGCAATTGTGCTATTTATATGAATGATATCTTTTATGTTGATGCTCCCGAGAATAAAAGTTTATTCTTGTTGAATCTTGATCGTAGTACTCACATCCATAACATAGAAGCCAAACGGATTAAGTGTAGTGACGATACCGCCATGTTTTTGTGGCATTGCCGTCTTGGTCATATTGGTGTAAAGCGCATGAAGCAACTCCACTCCGATGGACTTTTGGACTCGTTGGATTTCGGATCCCTCGATACATGCGAACCATGCCTTATGGGAAAAATGACCAGGACACCGTTCAAAGGTTTCGTTGAACGGGCGTCGGATTTGTTGGGGATCATACATACAGATGTGTGTGGACCGATGAGCGTTTCGACACGCAATGGTTATCGTTACTTCGTCACCTTCACTGATGACTTGAGTAGATAGAGTTATATCTATTTGATGAAACACAAGTCTGAAACGTTTGAAAAGTTCAAAGAATTCCAGAGTGAAGTTGAGAATCAGCTTAATAGGAAAATCAAGCATCTCCGATCCGATCGCGGTGGAGAATACTTGAGTTTTGAGTTTGGCACACATCTGAAGAGTTGTGGCATAGAACCCCAACTTACGCCATCCGGAGCGCCGCAGCGTAACGGCGTGTCCGAGCAACGTAATCGTACTCTACTGGATAGTGTCCGATCTATGATGTCTCTTACCGATCTGCCAGTGTCCTTCTGGGGTTATGCGTTAGAAACAGCCGCATTCATTTTAAATAGGGCTCCGTCCAAGTCCGTTGAAACGACACCGTATGAATTATGGTATGGCCAAAAGCCTAAGTTATCGTTTCTGAAGGTTTGGGGTTGTGAGGCGTACGTTAAGAAACTACAGCCCGACAAACTCGAACCGAAGTCGGAGAAAGTCGTCTTTGTAGGATATCCGCGGGAAACCGTTGGATACACCTTCTACAACCAGGCTGAGGGCAAAACTTTTGTCGTGAAGACCGGTACCTTTCTAGAGAAGGAGTTTCTCGCGAAAGGAGTAAGTGGGAGGGAGGTAGACCTCGATGAAATCGTTGATCCTGAACTCGAGATTCCGAGTGGCGCAACGGAAGCAATTCCGGAAATGTCCTCCGTGGAAGGAGTGGGAGAAACTGTCGAGGAAGATGTTCTACCTCGTAGGTCTGGTAGATCTTGGATCGCACCAGAATGGTATGGCAACATGGTTTGCACCGTCATGCTAGTCGAGCAAGACGAACCTACGAACTACAAGGAGGCGATGGTGAGTCTAGAGTCCGAGAAATGGCTTGAAGCCATGAAATCCGAAATAGGATCCATGTATGATAACAAAGTGTGGACTTTGATGGATATTCCCGAAGGGCGCAAGGCCGTCGAGAATAAATGGATCTTTAAGAAGAAGACTGATGCTGATGGTAATGTGACCGTCTATAAAGCTCGGCTTGTCGCAAAGGGTTTCCGACAAGTTCATGGAATTGACTACGATCAAACTTTTTCACCGGTAGCGATGCTCAAGTCTATTCGGATTTTGTTAGCGGTAGCTGCCTATTATGATTATGAAATCTGGCAGATGGACGTCAAAACGGCCTTCCTGAATGGAAACATTGAGGAAGAGTTGTACATGGTACAGCCGGAAGGTTTTGTCGATCCAGGAAATGCTAACAAGGTGTGCAAGCTTCAGCGATCCATCTATGGATTGAAGCAGGCATCTCGGAGCTGGAATCTTCGCTTTGATGAGGTAATCAAAGGTTTTGGATTTATCCAGAATGTGGAAGAGACCTGTATTTACAAGAAAATGAGTGGGAGCTCGGTTGTGTTCTTAGCACTGTATGTTGACGACATATTGCTGATTGGGAATGATGTGAAACTTCTGAATAGCGTGAAGGAATATTTAAACAGTAAATTTTCCATGAAGGACTTAGGAGAAGCTGCGTATGTTTTAGGCATAAAAATCTATCGCGATAGATCAAGGCGCCTATTAGCACTAAGTCAGAGCACTAAGCCGGTTCCAGAGTAATCCTAGAATGCCGCATTGGGTAGCTGTTAAGAGCATTCTTAAGTATCTCAATAAGACAAAGGAAATGTTCCTTGTGTATGGTGGCTGCGATGAAGAACTTGGCGTAACGGGTTACGTAGATGCAAGTTTCTGCTCAGACCCCGATGACTGTAAGTCACAGACAGGTTACGTGCTCAAGGTGAATGGAGGCGCCGTGTGCTGGAGAAGTGGGAAGCAACCCATAGTCGCACAATCTACAATGGAGTCGGAGTATATCGCTGCTTGCGAAGCCGCGAATGAAGCTGTGTGGCTGAGGAAGTTCGTCATCGAACTTGGAGTGTTCCCGAGCGTGCAAGACCCCGTGATCCTCTTCTGCGACAATACGGGTGCCATTGCAAACACCAAGGAGCCGAGGTATCACTCCACCGCCAAACACATTCTCCGATGCTTCCATGTGATACGTCAGTACGTACAAGGAGGCGATGTGAAGATTTGCAAAGTGCATACGGATCTGAATGTGGCAGATCCGCTCACGAAGCCTCTTCCGCTTGATAAGCATGAAAAGCACCAGTTAGCTATGGGTGTTAAGCTTTTACCAAGTTGTAATCTAGATTAAGTTGTACTCTAGTGCAAGTGGGAGACTGAAGGAGATATGCCCTAGAGGCAATTAATGAAGTGTATTCTTTATCATATCTCGTTTGTTCATAATAGGTTTTTATGTCATGCTAGAACCGTATTAAGCGGAAACATTAATGCGGGTGTGATACGTAAACAACCAGGTCCCTAGTAGCCTCTACTAAGACTAGTTTCGTTGCGCGATTGATGATCGAGGTTTCCCGGTCATGGGGCATGGCGCCGGTCGGCAATGGGAGTCATATCGCTGGAGAACGATGTGATGGACATACCCAGATTTGGAGAACGTAGTCGTTACGCCTTTGAGCGTGAGATCAACTCTTATTGTTATTCCTGGAAGATACTTTGATTGCACCAAACGTCGTATCTTATTTAGTATGACAATAACGGTGATACTTTTGGGTATCGGAAAGGAGTAGTTGAGACGAGGGGTCAAGAGCGGGATTTGCCAGTCCGCATAGCAGGATAGATACTCTCGGGCCCACTCGGTGAGATCATGTCTAATGAGCTTGCAAGCATGTGACTAGGTCACGGAGAAATGAGATCATGAACGAGTAGAAGATAGCGTCGTCGGTAACGAGGTCAGGATTAGGTATGGAGATATCTATGGAACGACGCTCGGACGTGCTAAGTATCGCTATGGCAAAAGGTTTAAGATTTTACGTTCAGGTTTGATAGATATCTATAGAGTTAGTCGTTGATCATTGAGGAGTCTTGATCATACCTAATATTATATCGAACCGCTAGGGTAACACACTTAAGGGGTTTCGACAAGACAACCGGAAAGGAAAGAGATCACCTGGAGAGTCCCGGTAGGGGTCCGATGGAGATCGGGCAGCGCCGAAAGAGTTTTCGGAGCTAGGAAAAATTATATATATTATGTTTGATATTAATTAGTGTAATTAATATGCAAATATGATTTTATATATTTATTTTCGAATTTATTTAGGCTGATTTCCCTAAATGGGCCTTCTGGTCGATAGAAGGCCCAAGAGGGGGAAATATCCCTAGGGGATTCGGTGGGGGCCAAGGTGGCCGGCCTGGATGGGCCAAGGGGCCCACCAGGGGGCCGGCGCACCAAGGCTAGCCGCACCAGGCATGTGGGGATAGTCCCACATTGCCTGGCTGGCAAGGTTGGCTCCCCCTGGGAGCCTATATAAGAAAGGGCACCCCTGGCCTTTTAATTCACCAATTAATTCCCGATTTCTCTCTCGATCTCGTGGTTCCCAAGTCGGAGCCGCGCCGAGCTGAGGGGGGGGATCTCTTCCACCATAGCCCGCTGCTGCGCTGCTGGTGTTCCGGTCCAAGTCTTCCGCTGCTCGTCCTGGACTGGAGCTTCGGAGGCCGTCGTCTCCACCGTACGTGTGCGACTCCCTGCGAGGTGCTGCGCTAGCAGTGCTCGGAGGTCTGCTTCCTCTACACGACCTTGAGGTCGGCTTCGTCGGTCTTCATCGACAACGTTTGTGCGGGAACGTAATCCTTGCTTTCGGTCTACAAGGGTTCGTATTCCGATCTCCGTTCGTACTACTATATCTGCATAGAATAGATCTTGGCATGCTTTTAGGATATCGTTGGTAGGAATTTTTTTGTTTTGTGCACATGATCCCCTTCACCGATTCTATACCCTGCCCTGGCAAAGAAAATGAATAAAGAATATATTCATAGTTGGAACTTAGGAAATGAAGAAAGGAAGTCAATATAGTACCTCTAGAGCGTTTCAATAATGTTCCAGTAATCTTTCATGGGTCGATGTAATGAATCCACGATCTGAACTTTTCCCAAGTCAATTTCAATGTTGAAGAGAATTCAGTGGTGGTTGCACATACACATCCGCACATAGAAGAGAATTCAGTAAATATTATCTCTAGCTAACCGCGATGAACCGTACAAGGAAAAATAGCAGCGCCCGCAAACTTCGTGGATCCGTAAACCATTTTAAGGTCGCCCTGGGAATCTGCCCACGGGACTGTGAATTCAAAGGATCAGAACCGTATTTCTCGGGAGTGGTTGGCGGGAGGGCCATTTCAGTTTGGCTCCGAGACTGCTGCGTTCCCCACCCATCGCCGTCTCCGCCACCGCTTCCTGCCGCCCTTCCCCATCCGTCCCGCCATTGCCGGAACGTCTCAAGAGGTCGCCGGCCGCTGGATCTACCGTCCGAGAGCAAGCGGAGGTGCAGCGCTTCGGGAATCGCCGCCGCCGAGGTAAATCGCCGCCGTCCACTGAATCTAACACAATCGCCGCCGCCGAGGTTAAACTCAGCTCTTCTTGTCCAATGCAGATGGATTTAACCCCGTGTGAGCAGTTCGTCCTCTCCGACTCTTCGTCCTCCGATGACGACGATGTGGACGACATGCTCTTCGAGGTGCGCCGGCAGAAGATGGTGGTTGCGGTCCTCGCCGTGAAGGAGTTCGAGTTCCGCTACAAACAGACACGACAAGGATCAAAAGCCGTCCGCCTCTGCATCCCGCGCAACCGCTTCTACGGCAACCAACTCCTGATGCGCGACTACTTCGCAAAGAACCCGACATATCTGGCTCGCATCTTCCGTCGGAGGTACCGAATGCGCCGTTGTCTCTTTGTGAAGATTGTGAAAGCGTGTGAGGAAAATTGCCGATATTTTACCCGTTGACGGAATGCTGCGGGCTTGCTAGGATTTAGTGCTTACCAAAAGATCTCGACCGCAATGAGAGTGATTGCGTACGGAGTTCCGACTGACTATGCCGATGAGTATCTTTGCATTGGTGAGGATACAACGATCGAGTCAGTTCGCACATTTGCGAAAACGATCATTCGGGTGTTCGGCAAAGAGTATCTTCAAGCACCCACCGAAGACGACACAAAGAGGTTGATGGCTGCCAATGAGAAGCGGGGTTGGCTGGGCATGCTAGGCAGCATAGATTGTATGCATTGGACATGGAAAAACTGTCCAGAAGCTTGGCACGGGCAATACTGCGGTAAGGGAGGCGATGCAACAATTGTGCTAGAGGCAGTTGCATCCGAGGATCTATGGATTTGACATTGCTTTTTCTGTTTGCCAGGCACGCTCAATGATATCAATATTTTGCAGAGGTCCCATCTTCTTCATAGGCTAGCCAAAGGCGATGCTCCCGCTTGCAAGAACACTGTTAACGGGCATGATTACACAAAGGGATACTATCTTGCCGATGGTATTTAGTACATTTGTGAAGACAATCTCCAAACTAAAAGGAAAGAAGGAGGCAGAATTTGCTAGGGTACAAGAGGCCCGTCGAAAGGATATAGAGAGAGCATTCGGTGTCCTGCAATCTAGGTTTGCCATTGTTCGAGGACCTGCCCGTTTCTGGGACAAGAAGACCCTGAAGAACATCATGACATGTTGTGTTATTCTTCACAACATGATTGTTGAAGATGAAAGGGACTTGAACTTGGATTTCTCTTATGACAATGTTGGCAGCCATGTGAAGCCAGAAAGAAACCCATATTCTGTACAAGCATTCCTTGAAACATACAGGGAGATTGACCCAGAAGGAACTGCAACTAGACCTCATTGAGCACCATCGGCAGTTGCACGGGCAGTAATTTTTCATCTCGTTTGAGTTCATGTTTCATTTCATTTCATTTTATTCATTTGAGTTCATGTATGATTAGTACTATTCTTTCCAAATGGCACATTTGTCTTGTAATATTACCGAGTCAACATTTTCATTGGATTATTGTAATAATTTGGATTATTGTTTGAGCTACGATAATATTTTTCATTGTCAAATGTGTGATCTTTGCTGAAAATGATGAATATTTCATGGTTTAAGGTTCGCGAAAACGAGCCGTGCAATAGCAGTACCCGTAAAGCAGAACCTTAAAACAAAATCAGAACCTGAAAACATAATATTCTAACCTGAAGTTATACGGAAATAATAGGTTCTTCTTGAAATGTTGTTTATTCAAAAAATTGAGCAAGTTGTTCTCCGTTTCACCGAGTTTATTTGTAAGGTATGTACATGAACTCGATCTAGTTCAATGAACCCAACTTGATAAATCTGGTTCCTCCTACACTCAAGAATCTTCATTCTGCATAGTAGCATACAAAAGAATGTAGTGAGTACAGTTATATATTATAAGAAAATGATACGATATTAGCTTTAATTAATAACTTACAAATAATAGCAGCTGATGATAGATTTGTCGAGAGCCTTCTGGTTGAATAACTGAAAGAGTTCGTCAAAGTCAATATGAATCGTCTGTTCTCCCATGAAGAATGCTCATCTCTAAGTTTAATAGACATTATCTCGTCCCCGTCTGCTGAGGCATCCTTGTACCATTTATGTAATGCTCGCATTCTTGTAGGTAGCTTGGCCCAGTACTCCTTCGTGACCAGATCCTTCCCAAGGCGATATTGCAATGCCTCAGGAGCAATGTCGGCCTCGGTAGCAATCTTATACCCTTCTGGTATCACAATCTTGGATGCCAACTTCAGCGGAGCAACGTCGCGTCTCTTCTGCTTTGTTTTCTCAAGCCCCTCATTATATGCCTTGTCAATACAATGATCATAGTCCGATAGTAAGTTTAAAACATGTTGGGGTGGTTGAAAACAATGTTTCAGGAAGTACTCTATTTTTTCCGAATCAATTGATACGTCTGGCATGTTTTCCAAGGGGGGCTTATAAGGATAAGGAAACTTTGGAGGAATCTTGGGGACCTTTGGAAGCGGCGAAAATTTCTCCTTAGTAGGCGGAGGCGGGCACTTAGTCAAGTTACCCCACTTGTCCCGCCCTGTACTCAGTCGAAGAAGGTTCAGGCGAAGAAGGTTCAGCCTGCTGACGCGACAGTGAAGATCGAGGTGGGGTCATGTAGGTGTCGTCGTCCCTATCGAAGTTCATTGGACTTGGAGGTGGTGGAGGTGAGAGAGACCGTGGCCTCTGCGTCGAGCCAGGAAATATGATGTATTTCTTTTTCCATAAAATGATTCCATGCCTGACTTCTTCCTGGGTTGCCTCCCCTTCAGGGCCAGGGTGGTCAATCTCCAATGTCTCGCATCCAGATACAAGTTCCTTCACCCCAACACGAGCATACCCAGCTGGAACCTCGCGGAAATGCCAACGCACTTCAGGATCAACTTTTAAAGCAAATCCGACGGCCACCTTCACATATATGTTCTTCATTGGCTGGTGCAGCTCACATTCAGTCTTATCTTCGATATTATCCACGGGGTAGCGATCCATCGGTGACACATCAACTTCTCCATCATCATCATGCAACCCCGTGGAAGCCACACTGCACCTCAGGTTAGATGGGCCACCAGCTGCAGGATCTATGTAATCTGGTCGGCCTTTGGACGGCTTGAAAATTTCTCCTGCATCTTCGTATACATCGATAAGAGCAGCTCGTTCCTTTCTTCCACCTGTCGGGGAGTGACTCCCACGGAACAGGGATAATCACACCCTGAAGAGTAGTTTGAAAGGGGACTGAACGTGGAGGTCAAACGACCCTCGAGAAGCACGTCGACGATGCTCGTCGAGCCTGAAGAGGAGCAACACGACAGAGAAGGACACCAGGTCGTGCCCAGGTTCATGACCCTCAGGAGGAGGTAACACCGCTACTCCTGCTTGTATTTATTGCACAGTACAATGAGCTTGCCAAGGGCTCTCTCGAGGCATCTTGGTGCTTGAAGAGGGAAGCCGTGGTCTTCTTCCTCCTCGAGCTAGTTGGCTATCCTACGCTCTTGGCTAGGGTTCTAAGGATCCAGAATGCGATCCTTTACTACGGAGGTGCTCCTGCTCCTTTTATACGCGCCCCGGGCCTCATCCTTGCACTGTATGCAGAGGATGGGTTCCAACATGGCAGTGGCGCGAAGGAGTGGAGTTCACCGCCGCAGAACAGTTCATGGACTCGGTCCATCCATGCTAAAGCAACCGCGGTGGCCGACAACTCGTTTTCCGTGCAGAACGGCCCGCAGGCGTTGCAGCGATCGTGGCGGAGCCCACGATGACGATCTTCTTGGAGCGTTGCACCGTCCAACCGCTTTATCACCAAACAGGAAGGTCTTGCAGTCCAGCCTTGGCGGCACAGCTTTGTTGACTCCTTTAATCACCAGAATGGCAAATGCGGCGCCTGCGTCACTGTTTGCAGACGCGCGCATCACTCTGCGGCTGCTGCAGAGGCCATGTGCGCCCTGCAGCGGTTGCTTAACCGCGAAGTGTCTCCACAGGGCCTCGGTGGCCTTGTGGAGGGATTGGTGTTGACTCCTCTGTAGGCGGGTGGAGCCTTGTGGAGTCTCTTAAGGTGAGGGGGTCCTCTTCAGGCCCTAGAGAGGAGTTTCCTCTCGAGAGACTCTCTCCAAGAGGTAGCTTGGTCCTTAGTCGTTTCGTCGGTTCTGTCGCGTGCGAGGGCTGTGGAGAGTGGGCTCTGCACACCCTGATCCTCACTGGGCCGACAGTAGCCCCCGGGCCCAAGATAGGCCCGGTTGAGCTCATGGACGCAGCCAAATCATCGTGGGCCCAAAGTGTCCGGCCGGCACGAGCCACGCGTCGCACTTCTGCTCAACTGCTGGCACGATCACAGCGGCGTGCGTCATGGGGGGTCCCACCACGTCCCTATAACTCTTCTTGACGAGACATAAATCCTGCGCGCCGCGGTGGAGAGCCGTTACTACTCCCATTCTTTGCGTACATGCCTTCCTCTTTCGAGCTCTCCGGCCGTGCTCTCCGGCGAACTCGTCTCCTTCCTTCCTCAGTCTTCCTTTCTCCTCACCCTTATCTCTCTCTCCGGCGATGAGTCCCTCCAAGGGCAAGGGCAAGGCGGCGATGGCGATGCCCTCGCAGGAGGTGTCCGCTGAGCCCGCGTACGGCGAGGCGCTGATTGGGGCGCGCACCCAGGAGCCGACGCTGGACAAGATTCACTTCCTGGTTGCAGGGCGGACCAACGAGCATGGCCCCAGCGTGGTCCGGACCGCGGAGCTTGGGGAGCGCCCGCATGGGGTTTTCCCTCTCTTCCTCTACTGCGTGGCCACATGGCTAGTGCCTCTGTACTCGCCCTTCCTGGAGGCGGTGCTAGAGTTCTACCAGATCCAACTCCTCCATCTTCATCCAAACTCCATCCTCATCCTCTCCATCTTCGCCTACCTCTGCGAGGCCTAACTGGGCATGGAGCCCTCGGTGGCCCTCTTCAAGAGCTTCTACGCCCTCCGGTGCATCGCTGCAATTGAGCGGTTCGGGTGCGTCTCCTTCTACATCGTGGATGGCATGGGGGGCGTCTACATCCCCATTTCATGGAATGGGGAGAGGCCTGTCACAGCGGTGACAAGAAGGTGGATGAACTCCGCCACAAATGGTTCTACATCAGCGTGGAGTCGCCGTGCGCCTTCCTCGACACCCCGGACGCGCCCCCCGTGAAGAACTCCCATTGGGGCAAGTCCACCTTCAGCGGCACGGAGAGTGTGAACCTGGTGGGCCGCATGAGCTATCTCCTGGAGGAGGGCCTCACGGGGCAGATGATCGTCGCAGACTTCGTGACGTGCCACATTGCTCCACTTCAGGCTCACAAGAAGCCGATGTGGATGTAATCGGGCGGCAAGGACTCGATGCGGCTCCAGCCCGACGATAATGACAAGGATGTCGTCGACTATGTCCTGTCCATCCTCTTAATCACCCCGGAGGTTCCGGCAATGGACAAGCTGCCGCTTTCACTGAGGCCTCTGCAGCAGCTCAACCTGACCGAACGCCTGGCCATTTTGGAGGGGATGCCCAAGTTCACCCCTAGAGGCCTGGCGGGGGACAAGAGGGAGGAGGCCGCGCCGGTGGCGGGGGCCACGGAGTCGCCCTCCGCTTCGGGAGCCGGACAAGGCGAGGAGGAGCTCACGGCGAATCCCTCCATAGGGGAGGCGTCCTCTTTAGAGGCAGGGCCCTTTACGGACGAGATTTGTGAGATCTTGTCAGGCAACGACGAGGCCTTTGTGGTGGCGCCTTCGCGCCCTGTGGAGGACGAGGACGAGGTTGATGACGAGGTGGCCGCGGCGGGGCGGCGAGAGCCCCGGTCCAAAGCGGCTATCGACAGGCCTGGCTGAGGCCGTCAAACATCCTCTCCAAGAGGAAAGCTAAGGCGCCTCCGGAGCGGTCTAGCACCACGGCCAAACCCTCATGCCGCTCGCCAGGCTTGGTGTGGGTTGACACCGGCGCCAAGAAATCTGGGTAAGTGTTTTTAAGTTTCACTTGGGTTGCCTGTTTCTTGGTCTTTCTCTCTTCAACCTTTTCTGAAGATCTTTGTTGGTGCTTGCCAGTGATCTTGTGCATGCGAAGCGCCGTAAGCTTCGCAAGGCAGCTGATGTGAAGGGAGCCACGACAGAGGCCGTGGCTTATGAGGCCTTGAGGCCTATGGAGACGGGCTCCATAGGCCCTACTGAAGAAGTGCCTCAGGAGGAGGCGACCGCGCCGCCTCTCGAACATGCAAGGCCTGAGTCTGCCTCGCGAGGCAACTCCGCCTCGCGCGTCTACTCCGGCCCACGCGACCACTCCACCCGGGTAGCAGGAGGCTGAGGAGGGCCAGGGCCAGCCTGGCGCTGGTGAGCCCGAGGGAGGAGCCTCTTCATCGTCCCTTTCATGCCCTGCTGCAGAAACGGAGCCGCAGCGGGAGATGGTACGCCAGGGTGGCGAGGACAGCGAGAAGGACACGGGGGCCAAGGAGGATGGCCCGCTGCCCAGCTCCCAAGCCCGCTCCGAGGCTCCGTTCTCCAAGCTTGACGCAGGAGCGGGCCCCTCTTCCTACCGCGACCTAGTCCTCAGCGGCTGGGACTGGAGCAAAGGGCACCGCGAAGTGGCCTTCCGCTTGGTGCGGGAGTCGCTGGAGGGGCTGGAGGGCCACTTTGCTTTCGAGGATGCACAGCTTGCCCAGCGGCAGGGCGAGCTTGCAGAGGCGTGGGTGTCCTTCCATGCCGCAGTGGAGGCGCGCCGCCAGGAGGACTTGGCCCTGCAGGCCACGCGCGAGGAGGCGATGCGCTTCGCCCAGGAGGTGCGCGACGGGGCCATCCGTGACGCCGCCGAGCTTCTCGCGCCCCTTCAGGCTGAGCGCGACGTGGCTGCGAAGCTCCTGGCAGAGGCGAGGGCAGAGCGGGAAGCCATAGAGGGCTCGCTGGCGTAGAAGCACCGCGTGCTCGTCCAACTCAAGTCCGAGCTTCGGTCCGCCGTGAGGCCGAGCGAGCCTCTCTGGAGGATGCATGCAAGGGCTTGGTCGTCCGGGAGCAGCAGCTGATCTCCACGGAGAAAGAGGTTCGCCTGCGCAACGAGCAGCGACGGCATGCGGAGAATGAGCTCGCGGCCAACCACGAGGAGCTCGAGGCCCGGGAGGGGAACTTGGCTGAGGCCCTCTAGAAGCACACTCAAGATGTTGCCTCCCAGCAGCAGATCATGGAGCGCTTCAGGGCCAAGTTTTCCCAGAGGCAGGAGGAGGCGGACTTCAAGGCCAGGGAGCTGAAGTACAAACAGTCCATCGCCCAGGACTACCACGACAAGGCCAAGAAGCAGGAGGTCCGCTTCAAACTCAAGCGGGACGCGGACGCCAAGCGGATTGGCGAGCTTGGGAAGCCCAATCCTATGCTGGAGATCCGCGTCCAACGCGCCAATGAGGCCCGTCGCCAAGCGGAGGCAGCTAGCAAGGCGACCACCCAGGACCTGAACTCACTCATGAAGCATATGGAGGAGATGAACAAGCAGGTGGGTCCTACGGTGGAGCGCGCGGTGGAGGCCGCCGAGAGCGCCCAGGCGGCTCACGTGCTAACGCAGCAGTGGGAGCGCATGTTCCAGTCCTTAATGACTAGGGGCAACGAGCTCGCCGCCAAGCTTGGCACGGAGGCGCCGCACGCTGCAGCTTGATGCCACGGCGATGTTGCCATGTACCTGGTCTACTTCGACCAGCTCTTCACGGCGCTCGAGGGCCCTGCCGCTGAGCTTCGCGAGGTGATCGAGGCGGAGAGCCGCCAGCTCCTGGCGGTGGTCGTCGACCGTATCTTCACCAACCTCAAACTCCTTACGCCCGGCTTCGACCTCTCGTCGGTGACCGAGCCTCTCGAGGGCGAAGACGTGTGGCGGGTCTCCAACTCCCTCCACGACCAAGTGGAATCCTTCTGCAACCGCTTCAAGCGTACTGAGGCGGTTGCTGATGATGGCGAGGAGGCTGGCTCCGCCGATGCTGGTGAGGAGAACGCCGCGGAGACGGGCGATGGCGCGGATTCCGCCTGAGCTTTATCTGTCATGCGCTTGGAGCGCTTGTATTTGAACAACTTTTTGATTAGACAACCTGAGTCTTGGCTTGTAATTATACTCTTAAGTACTTTAATTTAGCTCGTGTGCCCCTCGAGAGGCCCTTTATCTTATTTTCATGTCTTTGTTTGCTCTGCGTCGTTAGGACCCATCTCTTCGCGCTATGACTCCGCCACTGCGGTATGCTAGAGCAATGACTCAGCAAGGGCGGGGGGAGTTTAAGGCTTGGAGAGGTAAGAGTCCTGAGTCGCGATGCTCAAGTGCCCCCCTTTGACGTACGAGTAGTCCATGAAGTGCAAGGGAAGATGAAACGCTCGAGGGACATTGTGTGCTTGCGGAGGAGAAAAATCTCTTGAGGCATGAGTGCAGGACTTAGCTTCTCGAGGCTCTTTGCCCTGTAGAGATTTTTCCCTGTAGGGATTTCCTCTTCAAGGGTTGAGTATTTTGCCTCCTCAGGCTTGGAGGGACGCTTGTTCCCTGTGGATGTTAGAGAGGCAGACCCAAAACGCTTGTGCACGGTAGTAGGAACTCATGCGCGCTTATAGGTCTCCTCAGGCGTTCCTCGCGAGGAGAGTAAGTACCAAGGTCCTTTGGAGAGATGGCGTGTTTGTGAGGGGCTTGCCCTTTAGCCAGAGCTCTGATCCCTTGGGTTTTGCAGTGCTACTGGTGTGTCATTTGAGGCACTGGCACCATACTCAGCCCCCTCTCGCGAGGTGCGCATCGGGAAGATATAAGCGCACATTGAAAAACAATAATGCACGAATAAAAATTCACCACCAAAATATTTCATAGCGGCGCCATAGCGCATAGTTCACTTAGGAACAAAATATTTCATTATGCTTGGAGTTGCCAAGTTAATGTATTTTCCATGTCGAGGCATGGGGACCACCCATTAGTGGCTGAGACACTCTACGGCCTGCGGTGGATCGTTACAAGGAGAGCTCGGAGGGATGACCCTCGATAGAAGCTTTTGTGAAGCTTGGAGGTGAAGCCGTGAGCTTTCCTCTGGAGACAAAAATGCCTGGAGGTGGAGCCGTAAGCTTCCTCTTCAGCCAGATGTCTTGACGTGACAATGATCACGGGCGTGACGATTATCACGAGTAGAACTTGCGTAGGTGCATGATGTTCCACGGGTTTTTGACGGGGATGCCATCTTGAGCCTCGAGACGAGCCGCGCCAGGCCTAGCGATGTGAGTGACCCTGTAGGGGCCTTCCCACATTGGTGATAGCTTGTGGAGGCCTTCCCTGGAGAGGATTCGCCTAAGGACGAGATCGCCTGCCTCCAGGGTGTGCGAGCACACATGGCGGCTGTGGTAGCGTCGGAAGGCCTGCTGGTATTTTGCCGCTCGGAGGGCGGCGCGGCGGCATAGTCCATCGAGAAGCAGTAGGTCGTCGTTGTGGAGGTCCTCTTGCTCGTCCTCATTGAAGGCAAGGACCCGTGGGGATCCATGCTCTATTTCTGTGGGGAGGACTGCTTCGGCTCCATAGACGAGGGCAAACGGTGTTTCTCCCGTGGGCTTGGGCGGCGTTGTGCGGATGGACTAGAGCACCGAAGGGACCTCGTTGATCCAGCCCTTACCGTGGCCCTTGAGGATGTTGAAGGTCCTGGTCTTTAAGCTCTTGAGGACTTCTGCGTTTGCTCGCTCGGCTGGGCCATTGCTCTATGGATGAGTCACCGAGGCGAAGCAGAGCTTGATGCCAAGTTTCTCGCAGTAAGCCCTGAAGATGCCGCTGGTGAATTGCGAGCCATTGTCGGTGATTATGCGATTAGGCACTCCGAAGCGGCAGACCAGGCCTCTGATGAACTTCACCGCGGTGCCTGCTGGGATGGTGCGTGTCGCCTCGACCTCGGGCCATTTGGTGAACTTGTCGATGGCCACGAAGAGGTAGCGATATCCCCCTTGAGACTTGGGGAATGGTCGCAAGATGTCCAGCCCCCAGACCGCGAACGGCCAGGAGAGAGGGATGGTTTATAGCCCCAGCGCCGGCTGATGGATTTGCTTGGCGTGGAACTGGCAGGCCTCGCACGCCTGGACGATGTCTACCACATCTTGAAGTGCTTGTGGCCAGTAGAAGCCGCTCTTGAAGACTTTGCCTGCGAGGGTGCGGGCGCAAGAGTGGTGGCCGTATTCCCCGCTGTGGATGTCCTTTATCAGCCTTCTTCCTTCTTCAGGAGGGGCGCATTTGAGCGCGATGCCATTTGGGCGCTTGCGGTAAAGATCTCCCTCGAGGATGTAGTAGGATTTTGCCTGTCGAGCGATTCGCTCTGCTTTGACATCTTCCTCAGGGATGATTCCCTTGGCGAGATAGTCCTTGAGCTCGTCGATCCAGCCTACTTTTTGATGCACCGCTGTGAGCAACAGACGCTCCCCTGTGTGGGGTCCGCAATCGGGAGCCCCAGTTGTAGGAGGTGGTGGGAGCTCTTCGTCTGTGCTTGCGGCTATGGTCTCTTGAGGCTACTTTATGGACGCTTTGACGAGTCTCTCTTCAAAGACGCCTGCGTGCTGAGCTTGCCTTCTTGATGCGCGCTTGGCGATGTCATCAACCTCTTGGTTTTCCTTCCTCGGGATGTGCATGAGCTCCATGCCCCTCAAGTGCTTCTCAAGCTTCCGAACCTCTTCAAGGTATGCGGCCATGTGGTTGTCTTTAGGCTTGTAGCTCTTGTTGGAGAAGTTGACGAGCAGCTGGGAATCGCCTTTGATGAGCAGGTGCTTGACGCCTAGAGCGATGGTGGCCCGTAGGCCGGCGAGCAGGCCCTCGTACTCAGCGATGTTGTTGGAGATCTTGTCGATTACGAAGCACAGCTGGACCACGTAGTATAGCTTGTCGCCCTTGGGCGAGATCAAGACGACGACAGCCCCGCCATTGCGACAGGCGAAGGTTCCGTCGAACTTCATGGTCAAGTGGCTGGGCATCTTCTCTCAAGAGGGCTCTGGCTCTTCTCCTAGAGGCTCTTCAGCCGTTGGGTCAGTCCATTCGGCGACGAAGTCTGCCAGCGCTCTTCCTTTGATGACTCTTGTGGTATCAAAGCACAAGTTGAATGGCTGCAACTCTATGTTCCATCCCGCGACACGATCTTGTAACATCCCAACATTTTGGAATGTTTAAAAATCACTAAAATTTAAAACTTTTGTTTGATTAAAATAAAATATTAAAATGCATAATAAAACGAACTATAAAAGACCTCAAGCATATTGAAAAAGTTTAATGTCTTTAATATCTCAAATAATCATTATTTAAAAAG
This sequence comes from Poa annua, assembly GCA_026929855.1. NCBI lineage: Eukaryota > Viridiplantae > Streptophyta > Magnoliopsida > Poales > Poaceae > Poa > Poa annua. Next base: position 39,471,843 of record CM049429.1, on the reverse strand, counting down.
TTGTTTCAAGTTAAACATCATAATATCCATTGTATTTGTTAAAACCTCAATATGTAAATTGACAAATAATTTACAAACTCTCAAACCATTTTCATAATAAAAAGTCTCTCCGAAAGTATTTGATTTAAATAACTTAGCCATAACTATTCATAAATTAAAATAATACTTAGAAGTATCCTTTCAAACATGGTCTAATTGTCAAATGGGTTTCATTATCTTACATGAGTTCAAAACATAGTTTTGGAAATTACAAGTCTATAAGTTATAACTTTAAAACTTCATAGAATATATAATTAATGAATTATCCAAATAAACATTTCCTTAGCTTAAATGATTTTCATTAATGTTCAAAACATAAATTGATTCTCATGAATATATTCAATATAAGAAATGAAATAAATCTAAAATCTTTTCCAAAGGTATTTTATAGAGTTTTAAAATGATTTATCATAATATAAAACTTAATGGTGCACAAAATATTTTGAATTAAAAATGAATACATTATATTTCCCTTTTCATTTCAACTAAATGTGTGATATTATTTATTATATAAGTGTTGTATTTTTATAAATTTTATTTAGCCAAGAACAAAATTATTTAAGCCCTGTTTTCAAATTTGACATTAAGTGTCAAATTTATAATTAATCAATAATTTAAAATTTTGATTTTTGAAAAGTGTTCAAAACATGCCCACAACTGGTTTAACACAAAGATATTATTTTTACAAATATTTAGAAACTTATTTGACTTGATTTGGAGTCTTAAATCAAAAGTTATGAAAGAAATAAGAAAAATTCAGAAAAAAATAATCGCTGACGTCAGCGTCGTATTCAAAGCTCCAGAACCAGAAAACGCGCACGAACAGCTCACACTCACGTATGTTTCCTCCTGAATTGATTGCCGGCGTTTTACTCCACCAATTGAGGCACCGTTTCTTCCTACTTAAAGCTCATGACCTCCTCTTTCATTCCCCCATAAAATCCCTCTCTTAAACGCACTAAATTGCTCTAATTTCGTCCGCCATTAGACAAGGGCGTTTTTGGTCGAAATTAATCTCCGATTGATTGCAGACAAATTACTGCACCAAATCAAGCACGGTTGGTTCCTATAGATAGCCCTCGACCTCCTCCTCCATTCCCCCCCAAAAGCCCTCTCCAATACGCCCCCAGGCCGACGAATTTCTTCGCCGGAGTTTTCGCTCAACCGCCATCGTATTTCTTTGATTCCGGCGAGCAGAGTGAGTCCCCGCCGCCGATTCTTGGTCCTTACTATTTCCCACGTCCGTGCGCTCCTTTAAACACCCTCCTTGCTTCATTTCCACAGCCAAATCATGGAGGCCGAGCTCGACCCGAAGGTCATCGTCGCCGTCGCCACTCCGTCCACCTGTCCACGCAGCTCCGAGAATCGCCGCTCAACTCCGACACCGTCTTCCGCTCTGCCGTGTCCATACACGCGCCGCCGTCGTCTCCTTTGCGTCTGGGAGCTTCCGAAACGTCGTCGCCGTCCACACCCGTCGCCGACGACCACAGCACGCCGACCGTCCGCCTGCGATCGCCCGGCCGATCCACCGCCGCCGTCATCTGCTCACGTCGGTGAGCTGCTGTTGTGCTTCCTTCTATCTTGTTACGTACATATCACTTGATGAAGGGTAGCAGCTTAGAAAAACGCCGTAGGTCACCTATTCAATATTTTCGTTTTTCTGCCTAGATATAACTTCCAAAATTCATATTAAATCAACTGTAACTCCGTTATTGATGTTTTTGTAGTCTATGGAATCGTATGAACGTGTAGACAATAGTGGTATAATAAAAACTTGAATTTTAGTCGTGCACTAACTTCGTATTTACAGAAACATGTAAAACATTATTTTAATTATAGTTTTAATTCTGTCAGGTCAAAATTTGTAAATAAAATATCTTTGAAAAGACCATGACCTATAGATTGTGCTAGTTCTGTTGTTTTCCAACCTTGAGAAATTTAGATTTATTCAAATTTAAAATATGATATTTAGTAAATTTGACATAACTTTTGATATAAACATTATTTTTGAGTAAATCCAGTTGCTATTTTTTTTGATAGAACGTCCCCTGCCCATTAGCACTATTTATAAAATTTTGTTATAAAATTTAATCATAGAAAACTTTAAGCTTATATTTATTTCTTTATTTATATTTTGCAAAAATAGAAATTAAATAAATTGCATTTATAACCTCATGCATATTTATAAAGAAATCACAAAAGTTATTTTGATACTTTCTTGTGATTAAAAAATGCATATCATGTATAACTTATTTTATTATATAGTTATACTTCTCATAGGAAAACTCCTCCCTCATTTTCTCTAAGTTAGGACTATTTTCAACTTGGTATTTTGGAAAAGTGCTATGCACTAGACACTTAGGATTTTTAACTTGGAGCTAGAAGGCCAATGAAGGACTTAGCCAAAAGAAGAATTCAGAAGTACCTTCAAGGAGTAGAAGCACCTAGAAGAAAATCAAGAAGAAGTTCATGAAGACTAACCAACAAATATTTTCTAAGTCTTGATATTGTTGCTTGTAATCCAGGTGATGGGTCCACTATTCGTATGTGGATGGATAAGTGGTCAGATGAGATTCTTTGAGTACACATGCCACAAGTATGCTCCTTTGCCAAAGATCAGAATATTTCACTACAAAAAGCAGTTGGGGTTTTTAACAATGATATTTTCGAGCTGTTTCATACTTCTATTTCTATGATAGCCTCTCAGCAATGTGATCAGCTTGGGCAGCTTCTGGAATTTCATCCCGATTCAATTGAGCATGATAAATGGACCATGAGAGATCAGAACAAGAACTACTCATGTAAAAGAGTTTATGATGCGTTAACCCCTGTTACTCTTGCACCTCCACCTATGAGATGGATCTGGAAATCTTGCGTACTTCCTAAACAAAAAATATTTTTCTGGCTACTACTGAAGGACAGATTGAACACTAGAGACTTGCTAGCCAGGAAAAAATTCCAAATTGACTCTTATATTTGTGAGCTTTGCGAGGATGGTTCTACTGAGGATCTTGTTCACCTTTTTTTCGAGTGTGACTTTAGCAAGAATTTTTGGCTCAAGCTGAATTTTTAATGGAATACTGATCTGGATTTGATCAACATGATGATTGATGCCAAGAGAAGATATAAGCTTATCTGTTCCAAGGAATCTCTGATTGTGGGATGCTGGAGCATTTGGACCCACAGGACTTGATCACCAACCTATTGATCTTGATGTTTGTTTCCTTGATTTTGTAGACTCCTTCTCACTTGTTAGACATAGGGCCAGACCCTCCCTTAAAGAGGGAATGACCCAATGGGTTGACACTTTATGAATTTCCTCTGTAAGACATTTTTCCCTTTATGTTTTGATGAGAAAATAGAAAATTAAACAGTAGGGATTTTCCCTACTATTTTGTGCCTCAAAAAAAAATTCTAAGTCTTGCTCCCTCTCTCATTCTTTTCCTCCCTTCTTCTCTTAGACTTCGTGAAGACCAAGTTAAATCCAAGACCAGCCTAGGTGATACAAAAATCATCAAGTCTGAAGATTATTCAAGTCTACCAAGAATTCAATCAAGACATCACCCAGGAGAATATTACAAGTCTGGAGATGAAGTCTGGAAGACCAACTACAACTTTCTTTCAATCTTTTCTCTCTTTCCTAATCTTGTCTTTCACTTTAGACTTAAACAATTTTTGATCATGATATTACCATCTTGAAGTTTGTTGGATCCTAGTATCCAATTTACGAAGAGTTGTTAATAATTGTTGATCACCTTGAAGAATAGGGTTAGTATTTTCTCTAAGTATTTTGCACATCATGGCTAAGCCATTTGAGTGCTTGTTTCAAGATGATATAAAACAAAGTATTTTTATCCAACTTAAGATCTTAGTCCTTAGTCATTCTTGACCCACATATTTTCCTTGCATTAATTTAAAAGATTTTCATGGCATGACCCGCATCTCTAGTCCTTAGAAATCATTTGCATATCATGCATGACATATTTTCCTTAGAAGTTTATGAAACTGGTTTGTTCACTAGATATGAGCATGAATGTTTGATGATTGTTGTTTCTTGATTGTTGTATTGTTGTTTGCTTATATTGTTTAGATTATATGGAGAGCAAACGTTCGTTGTTGAAAAGAGTTTGTGAACAACGACAACATTCAAAGGCAAGTGGCACACATCATAAAACTTCCTATTATTTTCTATATGCATTACTTAGTGTATTTTTATATGCATGTGTAGGATAGTATTGCTATGCTAAACCTGTGTAGAATTCCCTTACTCCTGTGTCTAGGTTCCGATATCATACTTAGCAGAAATATTGATGCTATGTAATTGATGAAAAGTTTTACAAAATATTAAGTGACTACTCAGGGTTGTGCTCATGGTTGTCGTCGCCTAGGATGAATGTCTATTCTACTTAGGGTTGTGAGCATGGTGATTTTCACCTGAGAGTACATCCACTATGTTAATGAAACACCTGGGTGGTAAGTGGTTGTATGGTTTATGTTGAGTGGCTACTAGGGTCCATGTCTATGGTTCCTGGAGTATGTACACTTGAGAATGGCCACCCAGGAACAGAGGAATCTAAAGAACTCCGAGTGACGATTGCTTCCAGTGCAGCCATTGCCATATGGGCTCTGGCTTGATCAATTATGTTGCGTGGACTCTCTCCGGCTTGACAAGCAGATGTAGGGGGATGTTAGGTGGAACGGGTCAAGCCAGAGTGGGAGGGAAAATGCTTCTGAAAGATCTCGTCTCATTCTTCTCCTTTCCTTATCACTATAAGTGTGTAAAGGATAGTTTGGGTTGAATGGGTACAATGGTGAACGTGCACAACCTCTGCAGAGTCTAAATCTAAGTACTTAGCCGTGTCCCCGGTACGGACAATTTGAGCAGCTGATCACGGACGTCAACGGAGGATTCCACCATTCCAACTTCAGAAATAAAACTTGATGGGTGAACAAGGGAAGATGAGATTAATGTTTTTCATGCCATACTTGTCTTGATTTGAAGAAAGTGTTTTCCAAAGAGATAGGAAAAATTGGCTTTATGTAAAATAGCCTTGAACTCCACCAGCCAAATATGCATATAGGCTACAGAGTTATTCCATTAAGTTTCCACCATAGTGTCACTTGCCAGACTCAATTTTTAATGGAATCTGACCCACGTTGTTGCAATATTTTTCTTATTGCAGATTGTTCAGATGACGAGTGAGGTATCGTTTAAGGGTTTCGAGTCTGCAACCAACATGTTTTCGCCTGTGGCAACATGAATGTGATGGAGACTCACTGTTATTGTATTTCCGCCGCTTACTCTTTCAAAGCTAGCTTTATGCTATGCAACTTGTATTGAATATTTTGTAAGTCTGGATCATCGATGTAATAAAATGGATACTTTGTTGTGATATTACATCGTAAACTGTGTGTGCAAACGAATCGATCCAAGGATTTGCACGATATACAGGTATCTGCCTTATTTGAAGTGTAGGTACGCTACAGATGGTATCAGAGCACTGTGTTGCCTGTAGGTTCGAAACCCTAGGTTTGGATAGAAATATGATTTGGCCACAGGATTGAAAATCTATTTCATTCAGCTTCTGAAAATAAGAACTTTTGAAACATCATTCTTGTAACTATCTTAACTATTTCATTTCTAAGTTTCTTCTCTAGTTTTCTTTAGATGACCGCCCTCATTGAATCACTCAGGAAAGGACCAGTGATGACCATGACCTTGGAATGTGAGACAGAGTTTCCAAGAGCACTTAAGGATAACATGAAGAGCTTGGGTTTTGAAGGACAAGTACTATACAAAGGTTTTCCTTTCATGGATGAAGGCCAAGAGTACTGGTGGGTTTAAATCCATCTATAAAGGAGCAAAGAAGATGACCACAAGATTGAGGGTGACTGCATGTTCACCAACCCGATACTTCACACATCATTCTTTGATTCAGAGAGGAATGCAACACGGAGAGCCATCGAGTACCTTGCAGAAAGACTTCGTTTTAGACTTAATAACACCCAGAAGTATCTTGAAGAACTCAAGGAAGTTGAGGAAGAACTCGAGGCACTCAAGAAAAAGATAGATTAGACCACCTACCCATTAGAATAACGAGATCCGATGATGTATTGACCTATCAAATTGTGGTATGGCAATACTATCAATTTTGTCTTTCCATGACATTGGTGTGTTTTGTTCGATAATCGATAAGTTCGATTTCTCAAAATAAGTTTGAAAACTTTTCACATATGTGTTTGCTTGTGTTTGAACCTTGTTGCTTGATGCTTGTTAGATGTTGTTTGTAATGATTTGTATTGATCTTCTTATATAAGTTAGAACATTTTGAGTATCAACAAAACTTTTCTTTTAAGGGTGGTAGCTACCCAGATAATTCAAACCAGTTGCCTAATCCCGGAGATCCAATTCTATCTTTCTTTCTAGCCTTCCCAATCAGAAAAATCATCCCCTACAAGTTTTCAAGTTTCCATGTCAGAAATTACATTTCTCAAAACCTCTCGAGTTATCAGAATCATTTCAAGCATTTGCTTTTCTTTCTAGCCTCTCCGAATCTCGGGGACGAGATTCCTTTTAAGGGTGGTAGTCTGTAACATCCCAACATTTTGGAATGTTTAAAAATCACTAAAATTTAAAACTTTTGTTTGATTAAAATAAAATATTAAAATGCATAAGAAAACGAACTATAAAAGACCTCAAGCATATTGAAAAAGTTTAATATCTTTAATATCTGAAATAATCATTATTTAAAAACTGTTTCAAGTTGAACATTATAATATCCATTGTATTTGTTAAAACCTCAATATGTAAATTGACAAATAATTTACAACCACTCAAACAATTTTCATAATAAAAAGTCTCTTTGAAAGTATTTGATTTAAATAACTTAGCCATAACTATTCATAAATTAAAATAATACTTAGAAGTATCCTTTTAAACTATTTAAAACATGGTCTAATTGTCAAATGGGTTTCATTATCTTACATGAGTTCAAAACATAGTTTTGGAAATTACAAGTCTATAGGTTATAACTTTAAAACTTCATAGAATATAAAATTAATGAATTTTCCAAATAAACATTTCCTTAGCTTAAATGATTTTCATTAATGTTCAAAACATAAATTGATTCTCATGAATATATTCAATATAAGAAATGAAATAAATCTAAAATATTTTCCAAAGGTATTTTATAGATTTTTAAAATGATTTATCATAATATAAAACTTAATGGTGCACAAAATATTTTGAATTAAAAATGAATACATTATATTTCCCTTTTCATTTCAAATAAATGTGTGATATTATTTAACGTTGTACTAAAGCCAAAAATGATTTAATGTTGGAAAATGAGTTTAAATAACTTAATTTTAAACTTATATAAGTGTTGTATTTTTATAAATTTTATTTAGCCAAAAACAAAATTATTTAAGCCATGTTTTCAAATTTGACATTAAGTGTCAAATTTGTAATTAATTAATAATTCAAAATTTTGATTTTATAAAAGTGTTCAAAACATGCCCACAACCGGTTTAGCACAAAGATATTATTTTTACAAATTTTTAGAAATTTATTTGACTTGATTTGGAGTCTTAAATCAAAAGTTATGAAAGAAATAAGAAAAATTCAGAAAAAAATAAAATAAATCACTGACGTTAGCGTGACGTCAGCGTCGTCTTCAAAGCTCCAGAACCAGAAAACGCGCACGAACAGCTCATACTCACGTATGTTTCTTCCCGAATTGATTGCCGGCGTTTTACTCCACCAATTGAGGCACCGTTTCTTCGTACTTAAAGCTCATGACCTCCTCTTTCATTCCTCCATAAAATCCCTCTCTTAAACGCCCTAAATTGCTCTAATTTCGTCCGCCATTAGACATGGGCGTTTTTGGTCGAAATTAATCTCCGATTGATTGCGGGAAAATTACTACACCAAATGAAGCACGGTTGGTTCCTATAGATAGTCGTCGACCTCCTCCTCCATTCCCCCCCAAAAGCCCTCTCCAATACGCTCCGAGGCCGACGAATTTCTTCGCCGGAGTTTTCGCTTGACCGCCATCGTATTTCTTTGATTCCGACGAGCAGAGTGAGTCCCCGCCGCCGATTCTTGGTCCTTACTCTTTCCCACGTCCGTGCGCTCCTTTAAACACCCTCCTTGCTTCATTTCCACAGCCAAATCGTGGAGGCCGAGCTCGACCCGAAGGTCATCGTCGCCGTCGCCACTCCGTCCACCTCTCCACGCAGCTCCGAGAATCGCCGCTCAACTCCGACACCGTCTTCCGCTCCGCCGTGTCCATACGCGCGTATCCGTCGTTTCCCTTGCGTCTGGGAGCTTCCGAAACGTCGTCGCCGTCCACACCCGTCGCCGACGACCACAGCACGCCAACCGTCCGCGTCCGCCTGCGATCGCCCGGCCGATCCACTGCCGTCGTCATCTTCTCATGTCGGTGAGCTGCTGTTGTGCTTCCTTCTATCTTGTTACGTACATATCACTTGATGAAGGGTAGCAGCTTAGAAAAACGTCGTAGGTCACCTATTCAATATTTTCGTTTTTCTGCCTAGATATAACTTCCAAAATTCACATTAAATCAACCGTAACTCCGTTATTGATGTTTTTGTAGTCAATGGAATCATATGAACGTGTAGAAAATAGTGGTATACTAAAAACTTATATTTTAGTCGTGCACTAACTTCGTATTTACAGAAACATGTAAACCATTATTTTAATTATAGTTTTAATTCTGTAAGGTCAAAATTTGTAAATAAACTATCTTTGAAAAGACCATGACCTATATATTGTTCTAGTTCTGTTGTTTTCCAACCTTGAGAAATTTAGATTTATTCAAATTTAAAATATGATATTTAGTAAATTTGACATAACTTTTGATATAAACATTATTTTTGAGTAAATCCAATTGCTAATTTTTTTGATAAAACGTCCCCTGCCCATTAGCACTATTTATAAAATTTTGTTATAAAAATTTAATCATAGAAAACTTTAAGCTTATATTTATTTCTTTATTTATATTTTGCAAAAATATAAATTAATTAAATTGCATTTATAACCTCATGCATATTTATAAAGAAATCACAAAAGTTATTTTGATACTTTCTTGTGATTAAAAAATGCATATCATGTATAACTTATTTTATTATATAGTTATACTTCTCATAGGAAAACTCCTCCCTCATTTTCTCTAAGTTAGGACTATTTTCAACTTGGTATTTTGGAAAAGTGCTATGCACTAGACACTTAGGATTTTCAACTTGGAGCTAGAAGGCCAATGAAGGACTTAGCCAAAACAAGACTTCAGAAGTACCTTCAAGGAGTAGAAGCACCTAGAAGAAAATCAAGAAGAAGTTCATGAAGACTAACCAGCAAATATTTTCTAAGTCTTGCTCCCTCTCTCATTCTTTTCCTCCCTTCTTCTCTTAGACTTCGTGAGGACCAAGTTAAATCCAAGACCAGCCTAGGTGATAAAAATTTCATCAAGTCTGAAGATTATTCAAGTCTACCAAGAATTCAATCAAGACATCACCCAGGAGAATATTACAAGTCTGGAGATGAAGTCTGGAAGACCAACTACAACTTTCTTTCAATCTTTTCTCTCTTTCCTAATCTTGTCTTTCACTTTAGACTTAAACAATTTTTTATCATGATATTACCATCTTGAAGTTTGTTGGATCCTAGTATCCAATTTACGAAGGGTTGTTAATAATTGTTGATCACCTTGAAGAATAGGGTTAGTATTTTCTCTAAGTATTTTGCACATCATGGCTAAGCCATTTGAGTGCTTGTTTCAAGATGATATAAAACAAAGTATTTTTATCCAAGTTAAGATCTTAGTCCTTAGTCATTCTTGACCCACATATTTTCCTTGCATTAACTTAAAAGATTTTCATGGCATGACTCGCATCTCTAGTCCTTAGAAATAATTTGCATATTATGCATGACATGTTTTCCTTAGAAGTTGATGAAACTGGTTTGTTCACTAGATATGAGCATGAATGTTTGATGATTGTTGTTTGTTGATTGTTGTATTGTTGTTTGCTTATATTGTTTAGATTATATGGAGAGCAAACGTTCGTTGTTGAAAAGAGTTTGTGAACAACGACAACATTCAAAGGCAAGTGGCACACATCATAAAACCTCCTATTATTTTCTATATGCATTACTTAGTGTATTTTTATATGCATGTGTAGGATAGTATTGCTATGCTAAACCTGTGTAGAATTCCCTTACTCCTGTGTCTAGGTTCCGATATCATACTTAGCAGAAATATTGATGCCATGTAATTGATGAAAAGTTTTACAAAATATTAAGTGACTACTCAGTGCCGTGCTCATGGTTGTCGTCGCCTAGGATGAATTTCTATTCTACTTAGGGCTGTGAGCATGGTGATTTTTACCTGAGAGTGCACATCCACTAAGTTAATGAAACACCTGGGTGGTAATTGGTCGGATGGTTTATGTTGAGTGGCTACTCGGGTCCATGTCTATGGTTCCTGGAGTATGTACACTTGAGAATGGCCACCCAGGAACAGAGGAATCTGAAGAACTCCGAGTGACGATTGCTTCCAGTGCAGCCATTGCCATATGGGGTCTGGCTTGATCACTTATGTTGCGTGGACTCTCTCCGGCTTGACAAGCAGATGTAGGGGGATGTTAGGTGGAACGGGTCAAGCCAGAGTGGGAGGGAAAATGCTTCTGAAAGATCTCGTCTCATTCTTCTGCTTTCCTTATCACTATAAGTGTGTAAAGGATAGTTTGGGTTGAATGGGTACAATGGTGAACGTGCACAACGTCTGCAGAGTGTAAATCTAAGTACTTAGCCGTGTCCCCGGTACGGACAATTTGAGCAGCTGATCACGGACGTCAACGGAGGATTCCACCATTCCAACTTCAGAAATAAAACTTGATGGGTGAACAAGGGAAGATGAGATTAATGTTTTTCATGCCATACTTGTCTTGATTTGAAGAAAGTGTTTTCCAAAGAGATAGGAAAAATTGGCTTTATGCAAAATAGCCTTGAACTCCACCAGCCAAATATGCAGATAGGCTACAGAGTTATTCCATTAAGTGTCCACCATAGTGTCACTTGCCAGACTCCATTTTTAATGGAATCTGACCCACGTTGTTGCAATATTTTTCTTATTGCAGATTGTTCAGATGACGAGTGAGGTATCGTTTAAGGGTTTCGAGTCTGCAACCAACATGTTTTCGCCTGTGGCAACATGAATGTGATGGAGACTCACTGTTATTGTATTTCCGCTGTTTAGTCTTTCAAAGCTAGCTTTATGCTATGCAACTTGTATTGAATATTTTGTAAGTCTGGATCATCGATGTAATAAAGTTGATACTTTGTTGTGATATTACATCGTAAACTGTGTGTGCAAACGAATCGATCCAAGGATTTGCACGATACACAGGTATCTGCCTTATTTAAAGTGCAGGTACGCTAGAGATGGTATCAGAGCACTGTGTTGCCTGTAGGTTCGAAACCCTAGGTTTGGATAGAAATATGATTTGGCCATAGGATTGAAAATCTATTTCATTCAGCTTCTGAAAATAAGAACTTTTGAAACATCATTCTAGTAACTATCTTAACTATTTCATTTCTAAGTTTCTTCTCTTGTTTTCTTTAGATGACCGCCCTCATTGAATCACTCAGGGAAGGACCAGTGATGACCATGACCTTGGAATGTGAGACAGAGTTTCCAAGAGCACTTAAGGATAACATGAAGAGCTTGGGTTTTGAAGGACAAGTAGTATACAAAGGTTTTCCTTTCATGGATGAAGGCCAAGATTACTGGTGGGTGCAAATCCATCTATACAGGAGCAAAGAAGATGACCACAAGATTGAGGATGACTGCATGTTCACCAACCCGATACTTCACACATCATTCCTTGATTCAGCAAGGAAATCACCATGGAGAGCCATCGAGTACCTTGCAGAAAGACTTCGTTTTAGACTTAATAACACCCAGAAGTATCTTGAAGAACTCAAGAGAGTTGAGGAAGAACTCGAGGCACTCAAGAAAAAGATAGATTAGACCACCTACCCATTAGAATAACGAGATCCGATGATGTATTGACCTATCAAATTGTGGTATGGCAGTACTATCAATTTTGTCTTTCCATGACATTGGTGTGTTTTGTTCGATAATCGATAAGTTCGATTTCTCAAAATAAGTTTGAAAACTTTTCACATATGTGTTTGCTTGTGTTTGAACCTTGTTTCTTGATGCTTGTTAGATGTTGTTTGTAATGATTTGTATTGATCTTCTTATATAAGTTAGAACATTTTGAGTATCAACAAAACTTTTCTTTTAAGGGTGGTAGCTACCCAGATAATTCAAACCAGTTGCCTAATCCCGGAGATCCAATTCTATCTTTCTTTCTAGCCTTCCCAATCAGAAAAATCATCCCCTACAAGTTTTCAACTTTCCATGTCAGAAATTACATTTCTCAAAACCTCTCGAGTTATCAGAATCATTTCAAGCATTTGCTTTTCTTTCTAGCCTCTCCGAATCTCGGGGACGAGATTCCTTTTAAGGGTGGTAGTCTGTAACATCCCAACATTTTGGAATGTTTAAAAATCACTAAAATTTAAAACTTTTGTTTGATTAAAATAAAATATTAAAATGCATAAGAAAACGAACTATAAAAGACCTCAAGCATATTGAAAAAGTTTAATATCTTTAATATCTCAAATAATCATTATTTAAAAAGTTGTTTCAAGTTAAACATTATAATATCCATTGTATTTGTTAAAACCTCAATATGTAAATTGACAAATAATTTACAAACTCTCAAACAATTTTCATAATAAAAAGTCTCTTTGAAAGTATTTGATTTAAATAACTTGGCCATAACTATTCATAAATTAAAATAATACTTAAAAGTATCCTTTTAAACTATTTAAAACATGGTCTAATTGTCAAATGGGTTTCATTATCTTACATGAGTTCAAAACATAGTTTTGGAAATTACAAGTCTATAGGTTATAACTTTAAAACTTCATAGAATACAAAATTAATGAATTTTCCAAATAAACATTTCCTTAGCTTAAATGATTTTCATTAATGTTCAAAACATAAATTGATTCTCATGAATATATTCAATATAAGAAATGAAATAAATCTAAAATCTTTTCCAAAGGTATTTTATAGAGTTTTAAAATGATTTATCATAATATAAAACTTAATGGTGCACAAAATATTTTGAATTAAAAATGAATACATTATATTTCCCTTTTCATTTCAAATAAATGTGTGATATTATTTAACGTTGTACTAAAGCCAAAAATGATTTAATGTTGGAAAATGAGTTTAAATAACTTAATTTTAAACTTATATAAGTGTTGTATTTTTATAAATTTTATTTAGCCAAAATCAAAATTATTTAAGCCCTGTTTTCAAATTTGACATTAAGTGTCAAATTTGTAATTAATCAATAATTCAAAATTTTGATTTTTGAAAAGTGTTCAAAACATGCCCACAACTGGTTTAACACAAAGATATTATTTTTACAAAGTTTTAGAAATTTATTTGACTTGATTAGGAGTCTTAAATCAAAAGTTATGAAAGAAATAAGAAAAATTCAGAAACAAAATAAAAAAAATCGCTGACGTTAGCGTGACGTCAGCGTCGTATTCAAAGCTCCAGAACCAGAAAACGCGCACGAACAGCTCACACTCACGTACGTTTCTTTCCGAATTGATTGCCGGCGTTTTACTCCATCAATTGAGGCACCGTTTCTTCCCACTTAAAGCTCATGACCTCCTCTTTCATTCCCCCATAAATTTCCTCTCTTAAACGCCCTAAATTGCTCTAATTTGGTCCGCCATTAGACATGGGTGTTTTTGATCGAAATTAATCTCCGATTGATTGCGGGCAAATTACTGCACCAAATCAAGCACGGTTGGTTCCTATAGATAGCCCTCGACCTCCTCCTCCATTCCCTCCCCAAAAGCCCTCTCCAATACGCCCCTAGACCGACAAATTTTTCGCCGGAGTTTTCGCTCGACCGCCACCGTATTTATTTGATTCCGGCGAGCAGAGTGAGTCCCCGCCACCGATTCTTGGTCCTTACTCTTTCCCACGTGCGTGCGCTCCTTTAAACACCCTCCTTGCTTCATTTCCACAGCCAAATCGTGGAGGCCGAGCTCGACCCGAAGGTCATCGTCGCTGTCGCCACTCCGTCCGCCTCTCCACGCAGCTCCGGGAATCGCCGCTCAACTCCGACACCGTCTTCCGCTCCGCCGTGTCCATACGCGCGTCGCCGTCGTCTCCCTTGCATCCGGGAGCTTCCGAAACGTCGTCGCCGTCCACACCCGTCGCCGACGACCACAGCACGCCGATCGTCCGCGTCCGCCTGCGATCGCCCGGCCGATCCACCGCCGCCGTCATCTTCTCACGCCGGTGAGCTGCTGTTGTGCTTCTTTCTATTTTGTTATGTACATATCACTTGATGAAGGGTAGCAGCTTAGAAAAACGTCTTAGGTCACCTATTCAATATTTTCGTTTTTCTGCCTAGACATAACTTCTAAAATTCATATTAAATCAATCGTAACTCCGTTTTAGATGTTTTTGTAGTCTATGGAATCGTATGAACGTGTAGAAAATAGTGGTATAATAAAAACTTGTATTTTAGTCGTGCACTAACTTGGTATTTACAGAAACATGTAAAACATTATTTTAATTATAGTTTAATTCTGTAAGGTCAAAATTTGTAAATAAAATATCTTTGAAAAGCCCATGACCTATAGATTGTGCTAGTTCTGTTGTTTTCTAACCTTGAGAAATTTAGATTTATTCAAATTTAAAATATAATATTTAGTAAATTTGACATAACTTTTGATATAAACATTATTTTTGAGTAAATCCAATTGCTAATTTTTTTGATAAAACGTCCCCTGCCCATTAGCACTATTTATAAATTTTTTTTATAAAAATTTAATCATAGAAAACTTTAAGCTTATATTTATTTCTTTATTTATATTTTGCAAAAATAGAAATTAATTAAATTGCATTTATAACCTCATGCATATTTATAAAGAAATCACAAAAGTTATTTTGATACTTTCTTGTGATTAAAAAAATGCATATCATGTATAACTTATTTTATTATATAGTTATACTTCTCATAGGAAAACTCCTCCCTCATTTTCTCTAAGTTAGGACTATTTTCAACTTGGTATTTTGGAAAAGTGCTATGCACTAGACACTTAGGATTTTCAACTTGGAGATAGAAGGCCAATGAAGGACCTAGCCAAAACAAGACTTCAGAAGTACCTTCAAGGAGTAGAAGCACCTAGAAGAAAATCAAGAAGAAGTTCATGAAGACTAACCAGCAAATATTTTCTAAGTCTTGCTCCCTCTCTCATTCTTTTCCTCCCTTCTTCTCTTAGACTTCGTGAAGACCAAGTTAAATCCAAGACCAGCCTAGGTGATACAAAAATCATCAAGTCTGAAGATTATTCAAGTCTACCAAGAATTCAATCAAGACATCACCCAGGAGAATATTACAAGTCTGGAGATGAAGTTTGGAAGACCAACTACAACTTTCTTTCAATCTTTTCTCTCTTTCCTAATCTTGTCTTTCACTTTAGACTTAAACAATTTTTGATCATGATATTACCATCTTGAAGTTTGTTGGATCCTAGTATCCAATTTACGAAGAGTTGTTAATAATTGTTGATCACCTTGAAGAATAGGGTTAGTATTTTCTCTAAGTATTTTGCACATCATGGCTAAGAAATTTGAGTGCTTGTTTCAAGATGATATAAAACAAAGTATTTTTATCCAACTTAAGATCTTAGTCCTTAGTCATTCTTGACCCACATATTTTCCTTGCATTAACTTAAAAGATTTTCATGGAATGACCCGCATCTCTAGTCCTTAGAAATAATTTGCATATCATGCATCACATGTTTCCCTTAGAAGTTTATGAAACTTGTTTGTTCACTAGATATGAGCATGAATGTTTGATGATTGTTGTTTGTTGATTGTTGTATTGTTGTTTGCTTATATTGTTTAGATTAAACAGAGAGCAAACGTTAGCTGTTGTAAAAAGTTTGTGAACAACGACAACATTCAAAGGCAAGTGGCACACCTCATAAAACTTCCTATTATTTTCTATATGCATTACTTAGTGTATTTTTATATGCATGTGTAGGATAGTATTGCTATGCTAAACCTGTGTAGAATTCCCTTACTCCTGTGTCTAGGTTCCGATATCATACTTAGCAGAAATATTGATGCTATGCAATTGATGAAAAGTTTTACAAAATATTAAGTGACTACTCAGGGTTGTGCTCATGGTTATCGTCGCCTAGGATGAATGTCTATTCTACTTAGGGCCGTGAGCATGGTGATTTTCACCTTAGAGTACATCCACTATGTTAATGAAACACCTGGGTGGTAAGTGGTTGTATGGTTTATGTTGAGTGGCTACTCAGGTCCATGTCTATGGTTCCTGGAGTATGTACACTTGAGAATGGCCACGCAGGAACAGAGAAATCTGAAGAACTCTGAGTGACGATTGCTTCCAGTGCAGCCATTGCCATATGGGCTCTGGCTTGATCAATTATGTTGCGTGGACTCTCTCCGGCTTGACAAGCAGATGTAGGGGGATGTTAGGTGGAACGGGTCAAGCCAGAGTGGGAGGAAAAATGCTTCTGAAAGATCTCGTCTCATTCTTCTCCTTTCCTTATCACTATAAGTGTGTAAAGGATAGTTTGAGTTGAATGGGTACAATGGTGAACGTGCACAACCTCTGCAGAGTCTAAATCTAAGTACTTAGCCGTGTCCCCGGTACGGACAATTTGAGCAGCTGATCACGGACGTCAACAGAGGATTCCACCATTCCAATTTCAGAAATAAAACTTGATGGGTGAACAAGGGAAGATGAGATTAATGTTTTTCATGCCATACTTGTCTTGATTTGAAGAAAGTGTTTTCCAAAGAGATAGGAAAAATTGGCTTTATGCAAAATAGCCTTGAACTCCACCAGCCAAATATGCATATAGGCTACAGAGTTATTCCATTAAGTGTCCACCATAGTGTCACTTGCCAGACTCCATTTTTAATGGAATCTGACCCACGTTGTTGCAATATTTTTCTTATTGCAGATTGTTCAGATGACGAGTGAGGTATCGTTTAAGGGTTTCGAGTCTACAGCCAACATGTTTTCGCCTGTGGCAACATGAATGTGATGGAGACTCACTGTTATTGTATTTCCGCTGTTTAGTCTTTTAAAGCTAGCTTTATGCTATGCAACTTGTATTGAATATTTTGTAAGTCTGGATCATCGATGTAATAAAATTGATACTTTGTTGTGATATTACATCGTAAACTGTGTGTGCAAACGAATCGATCCAGTGATTTGCACTATACACAGGTATCTGCCTTATTTAAAGTGCAGGTACGCTACAGATCTGTGGCGTTAGGGTTGCGCAAAATCTGCTCCAGGGGAATTGAGGTGACCACCGTGATGGAGTGGCCCTAGAAGTAATGTCGCAACTTCCTTGAAGCGATGAGGAGCGCAATGAGGAGCTTCTGCTGCACTGTGTACCGTTCCCGAGCATCCCGCAGTACTATACTGACGAAGTAGACGGGGTGCTCGACAAGGGTTGTCAGCTTAGGCGCAACGTTGGCTGCCTGGGGAAGCTCTTCAGGGCCTTTGAGAAGATCGACATGTGGAGGCTCTTCAGGCCCCTTGGCAAGATCAGCTTGTGGAGGCTCTTCAGGCCCCTTGGCGAGATCAGCCTGTGGAGGTGTCTCAGCAAGGGTGCTTGGGGCAAACTCAGCTTGTGGCTCTGGGCCTGGTGGTGGGTTTGTGGAGTCTGTCTCTTTGTCGAGCTCTTCGCCAGGCGGCTTTGGCCTTGGAGTGGTTGCATTTTTCTTGGGGAGGACTGGCTCTTCTGTTTCTACCACCAGGACGGCGCTGGCGGTCTGAGGAGTGGCTGAGAGATACAGCTTCAGATGTTCGCATGTCCTTGGGGCAACCATGAATGGTGGGTTGACCAAGTACCTCTTCAAGTCCTCAAAGGCTTTTTCCGCTTCAGGCGTCCACTTGAAGGTACCAGATCTCTTCATGATCTTCAAGAATGGCAGGGCTCTCTCGCAGAACTTGGAGATAAACCGGCCCAAGCTGGCCATGCATCCTGCTAGGCGTTGCATGTCCTTGAGCCAGCGAGGAGGCTGCATTTCCTCTATAGCCTTTATCTTGTCAGGGTTTGCCTCTATTTCGCGGTGGGACACGAGGAATCCAAGCAGTTTGTCTGAAGGCACTCCAAAGGCGCATTTGGCGGGGTTGAGCTTGATGTTTACCTTGCGCATGCTGGCAAAGGTGTCCTCGAGGTCTCTAAGGAGAGTATCTCCCTCTCGAGACTTGACGACGATGTGGTCGACATATGCCTCTGTATTTCCGCCCATTTTCTCGCCAAGGGCTATCCTCATGAGGTTCTGGAAGGTGGCGCCAGCGTTCTTCAGGCCGAAGGGCATGCAGACATAGCAGTACACACCACAAGGGGTGAGGAATGTTTTCTTCTCCTCATCCTCTTTATCCATCTTGATCTGGTGATAACCAGAGAAGGCGTCAAGGAAACAGAGGAGGTCGCAATCTGCATTGGAGTCCACGATTTGGTCGATCCTCGACATGTGGTATGGGTCCTTGGGGCAGGCCTTGTTGACATCGGTGTAGTCGATGTAGAGGCGGCCTCCTCCGGCGGGCTTTGGGACAACCACGCCTTTGGAGAGCCAAGCGGTGTGTGCGACTTCGCGGACAACATTTGCCGCTTTGAGCTTCTCGACCTCCTTGACGATGAATGCTTGCTTCTCAGGGGCTTGCTTTCTTGCTTTTTCCTTGACGGGGCGTGTGTTTGGACACACGACTAAGTGGTGCTCGATGCTTGCTAAGAATGTGGTTGGTGAATCCACAAGAGGAGGATATGAAGTAGCAGAGCAGCAAGATTTCACTCAGTTATGAAACAATTGTCATCGAACCACTAGGAGATGAACGTTGCCCTCGAGGTGTCAACGGTGCCAGAAACTCTTGGTGTGGCGTCAGAGACGTGGAATCTGCACACAACACAATCAAAGTAGTTTGCCCAAACTCAACGGTGAGGGTGTCAATCCCACCGGCTTGCTGTAACAAAAGGTTAAATGTATGTGTGGAAGAAAGATGTTTGTTTGCAGAAAGTAACAAGTTTGCAGTTGTGGTTATATCAGATTAATGAGAAGGACCGGGGTCCATAGTTCACAAGTGGTGTCTCTCCATAAATAATAATAACATTCATCCATGCGTGGTAAACAAATTACAGCTAGGCAATTGACAGAATAAAGATGAGCAACCCAATGCATATACTAATGATATGGTGTCTAGTGTGAGATTCATTCGGGCATTACAACAATATACATAGACCGTTCCAAACGCATCTATGACTAATAATCCACATTCCAGTTAGCGTCTGCACCCCTTTCAGTCTTAAGTTGCATGCAACAGATTATCGCCTTAAGCAAAGTGTGTAAAGTAATTAAGTAACATCATCCTTAGACAAAGTACTACTATTTTATCCCTAGTAGCAACATCACATCTACAACCTTAGAGCTTTCTGTCACTGCCCCAAATTAAATAGACATGAACCTACTATCGAGCATAAATACCCCCTCTTGGAGTTACGAGCATCTACTTGGTCAGATCATGCACAAGTAACAAAGAGCATGCAAGATCATTAAATAGCACATACATGATATATTATGAACCAATAACTTTAGTACTCAATATTCATCGGATCCCAACAAACACAACATGGAGAATTATGTAAAGATGATCTTGATCATGATAGGCAGCTCACAAGATCTAAACATGATAGCACAAGAGGAGAAGACAACCATCTAGCTACTGCTATGGACCTGTAGTCCAAGGTAGACTACTCACGCATCAGTCCGGAGACAGTCATGGCGACGTAGAGGCCTCCGGAGACGATTCCCCCTCCCGGCAGGGTGCCGAGGAGCAGTTCTGATCTCTCCCGATGTGGTGACAGCCACGACGGCGGCTCGGGACCCGTAGAGGAAAAAGTGATTAACCGTGCTCTGTTTTTAGGTCAAGGGGGTATTTTTAGGCGAAAGACCTAGGCCGGTGGGCGCCCAAGGGCTCCTCCTCACCTCCTTGCGCGGCTGGGTTGTGGGCCGTGCCCCCAGGTGATGAGGGCGCCTCGCGGCCCCTCTTCGTCTCGTCTTCGGTTTTCCTGGTCACAAATATTCCAAAAATAAATACTGGTTGACTCGTTTCCAGTTTGGCGGATATTTCTTTAAGAGCTTTTCTGAAACCAAAACAGTATAAAACAGGGAACTGGCACTGTGGCATCCTGTTAATAGGTTAGTCATAGAAAATGCATAAAACTATATAAAATGCATATAAAACATGTAATAACATGATATAACATAGCATGGAACACAAAAACTTATGGATACGTTGGAGATGTATCAGTGCTCGATCACCTCCCTCGGTACACCAGACATGTCTGACGGAGTCCATGCGAACATGTGAGAGTTTGCCCGGAGGAAGGCGACGAGCGCGATTTCCTATTTGGGAGGCAGAGCCGCACCAATGGTGACGCTAGCCCCCGAACCCTCAGCCCCCAAGTCGTAGGCGCTCAGGGAGACCTTCTTCGTGGAAGCTGGCTCCTGAGAGAACAACTGTTTTTTCTTCTTGGTCCTCTCGAGAGGCTCCATGTCCTCTTCAGCCGGAAATGCCATGGCGACTGCCTTGTAGGCGGTCTCGACAGCGCGCGTGGTGTCCAGGACGTGGCTGTGGATGGAGATGGTGCCTGCGCTTCCGTGAATATTGACCATGTTGATGCGTGATGGCTGATGACCCACAAGTATAGGAGATCGCAACAGTCTTCGAGGGAAGTTAAACCCAAATTTATTGATTCGACACAAGGGGAGCCAAAGAATATATATATATAATCTTTAACAGATGATTTGTCAGATCAGCTACACCTGTGAATAGACTTGCTCAAGGAAGATTATCAGTAGCAACAGTTTTATAGCAGAGACAGTAGTGAAATAACAGTAGCAAGAGAATTAAGACATCGATTGTGATTACGTTAGACAACAAGATTAAAATACTGTAGGCATAAGGACGGATGTACGGGCATTGTATCGATAAGATAATTCATGTAATAACATAGCATAAGCATTTGCAGATAAATAATATAAAGCATCCAAGCATTAACTAATCATAAGCATGTATTCCAATTTAGTTGTGCGTGCTCGTAATGAGAAACTTGCACATAATCTTTTGTCCTGCCAGCCCGTTTGCAGCGTGGCCTCAAGGGAAACTACTGGCAATTAAGGTACTCCTTTTAATAAAGTACCGGAGCAAAGCATTAACACTCTGTGAATACATGTGATACTCACGTCATAGCCATTCCCTCCGGTTATCCCAATTATTGTCACTTTGGGGCCATCGGTTCCAGATAATAACATGTGTATACAACTTATAGATATGATCCAAAACAATAATGATCATCATAATTCAATAACATGTTCAGATCTGAAATCATGGCACTCGGTCCCTAGTGTCAAGCATTAAGCATAACAAGTTGCAACAATGACGTAAAACACCGATAACGGATACTAGGAACCATGCCCTAACAATCTTACAACTATTACATCAGTGATCTTATCCAATCCCTACCATCCCCTCAAGCCTACAACGGTGAATTACTCACCCATGGACGGGGGAAAGATGGATGGTTGATGGAGAGGCGGTGGAGATGACGATGGCAGGGTGCCGGAACAGAGACTTCTGGTCCCCGAACTAGGGTTCGCGATGGCGGCGTGTAACGCCCCGGGATTTCCCCCAATTAGAGTTGTTTTTTTTTCATCATCATGCCATCATGTCATCATTCATTTTCTCACCTTGCATGTTTTTCTAAATAAAATAAAAATGTTATTTGTGCAAACCCTATTTTGTTTCTCAATAATAATCCATCTCCCTCTTGCTATTTTATGAAATCTCTAAACTAAGTAGTTGGAAAGATTTGATAAAGTACTTCAAATCTAAAAAAAGATATATTTGCAATGTCTCTTATCTTGTCTTATCTTTTCTTTCTTTTTCTTTTCCCTCTCTTCTATTTCTTTTATCTCTCTCTCTCTCTTTCTTACTTTTTTTTCTCTGGTATTTGGAAAAAAAGAGAGAAGCAGGGTCAATTCGGCCCAAGTCAGCACACCTCCCTCCTACTCATCTTCAACCTGTACGGCACCACATCCATGGCATCCACGTCCTCCTATAACTGATAGAGTTCCTCCTCATCCTTAAAACCTGCCCCGGTGTCGCTCCTAACCCCAGCTCGCCCTCTCCTCCTGCCTCCCAGCGCCGCGGCCCTCTCTCTCTCTCTCTCTCTCTCTCTCTCTCTCTCTCTCTCTCTCTCTTTTCCCCCTCGTTCTTCTTCCCTGTTCTTCCCCACCGGAGTCCATCTCGCCGCTGCGCCGCCACCCAGGCACCGACGAAGCACCGTGGAGCCTTCCAGAAGCAGCGCCATGTCGTCTCTGACCTCTGCCCCGTAGGAATTGGAGAGGGAGCCGCTGTACGTGTCGCCTCCATCCGCTTCTTCCCCACGGCCGGCGGAGCTTCATCGCCAGAATTCGTCGCCTCCGCCTCGCTCCGGCAAGAACTGCTCGTCAAGAACCCTCCCGGTGAGCTTCCGGTTCCATCCCCGCCGTTTCCCTCCACTTTCCATTTCGTTTTTGTGCTGTACAATCTTTCCTCACCCTACTGAACTTACGGACGCCATGGGCGAAGCTCGAGCTCAGGCCGTTGGTGCTCTTCTTGCCCACTGCACCTCGCCTCCGCCACTGCTTGCTCCCTGCACTCACACGCACGCCATCACACCCCCGCACCTCAGCCCCGTCGTCGCCGACCTCGTTTTCCCGTCCGTCTTCCTGTTCGTGAAGTCTGAAATTCACTTCCAAAGTTCAGTTATCGCGACCGGGATGCTTCATATTCAGTTCGTGTTCAGATCCTAACATTAACCATGTAATGGACCAGTGGTTGTGCAGCCGCGCTCCCTCCGGCGAATTCCTGGTATCGAATCCATGGTAGCACCAATTATCCACCCATTTTTGTCCTCTGTTTCTGTTTCGCTCAGTTAAGTCTTGTATCTGTTTCATATCAAATTATTTCCATTTCCTATCGAAACCGGCAACGTAGCCCAGTGGCTTCGTCCTCTGTATTGAACCAGAGATCAAATCAGCACCACGGTTGCGTTATATAAACTGCTTGTCCTAAAACTAACAAAACCAGATCGGTAGCCAAGTGGCTGTGCCCCCTTTCTCCACCATCAGCAGACTCAAGTTCGAATCCGCTTGCCATTGAAAGCAATCTATTTTGCCTCTTTGTTTATCTTTTCTTTTATCTTTTCCAAAATGTTAAATCTTGTATATGTTATATCTTTTGTTTGGCTTATCCAAATAATACAAAGTTTATGCCTATTTTGATCATAAAAATGCAATGCACATTAATATATCATCCTTATGCCATGTTGTCTCTTTTAATTTAATTACTTAGTGTAATTTGTTAGTTGCATCTAAGTAATTAATTATGGAATGTGTTGGGATAATTAATTTTATATTGTCCTATTCTATTTAATTTGATTAGATCATATATCCCATGTCTTACCATGTTAATCAACATTTAATTTGATGGATAGATAAATAACTTGAAACTAAATAATAATTGTCGGGATGTCTTTCCTGCTTAATTGGAGCCATGTCATGCATCATCTCATGATCATGCTGATTCTTTTGTCGTAGTTGTAAGATGCATCTTTTACGCTTTCCAGTGTTTGTTGCTTCTTCGCGGATACGACGTTGAGATGTGTGAGCAACGACAAGATCTTCTTCCATGCGGGATTCCAGGCAAGCAAAATTTGCTTGTTTACCTATACATTGTCTTTCATTCCTGCCGTTGATCTCTGCTACCCTAGTATACGATTCTTTATCGCGATCCCATCACATGTTATCCTGCAGCCCATACAGCATTATCCCCACAACCTAATACATGTTGCATGTTTATCTGTTGGCCTTGCGAGTCGTAGTGCATGCTTAGAGTTATTTGTGCGAGTCGTCTGTTGGTCTTTTATTTCACATGCTTAGTATGATAGATTCGTCTACCTTAAGAAAATGTTGTCATATGTTGGGTATTATAACTAAATGATAAGGCACCGGCGGAAGGCATTGCGAGGTGCTTTGTTCTACTAAGTGTCGACCTAGGAACAAAGATCTTGCTCCCCTAATCCAAGACTGAGCGCACTAACCACTTGTGTGAGGCCCTATGGAGCCCCCCTCGACTTTGACCGGAACTTCAACTTGTCCAGAAGCCACACCTAGTTCGGGCTTTCCATTTGTCTTATATGCATTGATACTAGTGTAGTATTTTACTTTGGTGGTGTGACTTGTTACATGCGTATAGGGCGCAGCCTGTTGGTGCGGAGGGGTGTGTCCTGCGGGAATCCACACCCTTTTGGCCGGGAACAACATAGCTCCCGTGACTCCTTGGACTTGTTGCGGTGAAGGAAAGAGTTGTTTTGAGAGGACCTAATGTTTTTGACTAGGTTGATCATGCGAGTATGGGTACAGTAGTGCACCCCTACAGGGTATAATCTTATCGATGAGCCGCGTCCGCGGTTATGGACAACATGGTGCGTTGCCGACTAATGAGATCTAGACAACTTACACCTAATCATTGTTAATTAATTTGAGTAGTAATATAGAATTACTTTCACAATAAATGGTAACTAAAACTGTTCAATGCGTGAGTTTTTTTTTCCGAATTGCTTCCTCATACTTGGTTGAGGGGGTTAATCCGAGAATGGGTTATGATTGGTGTTAGTTGTAGATGGTTATCTTATGCGCTCTCTTATCCCTCTCTAATTAGACGGAAGTTGTAGCGTGTCTCTATTAGGTTGCTAGTGCTGCTGCCGCTAAGTTCACCTACCCCATATTTTGGGAGATAGTGTAGAAAATAGGCAGGTTGGTTTTGCTTCCCAGGGAGTGCCCTGACCCTCTTTTGGGTGGTGCTTTATGTGCAATTAACAGGTTTGAAGTCTGACGACGTCAGCTTGGGAATCCCTCCGGCTTGGCTGGGCAGGGATATGGCGCCATCACTTATCTTCAGGACTCTTAGTCCAATTTGTATCTTATCCGTAGTCGGATACTATATTGCTTCCGCTGTCATTTGAATCTTTATATTGTATCATTTGTATCTTGACACATAATGCGCATGTTTCGGCGTGCACATTATGTCTGGTGGGCGACCTAAAATCATTATTATGCGGATTTAGGAGGGATTGCTTAAACTACATAGTATCGATTTTGGGGCGGCGCACGGGTTTGTTTTCTGGAGAAGTGGCTATCCTCCAAGCGGTTTTAGGTTAGGAGGGTTAAGTAGCCGCGAGAGGGTCGAGAGGAAGTGGCCGAGGTGGCCTCATCACCTCCTGGCCCGGCCAGGTGGGCCCCCGCGCCACTAGGTGATGAGGGCCCCTCGGGCCTCTCCTCCGTTTGGTCTTTGTGGTTCCTTGTCTTCATCAGATAGAAAATGACTTATGGTTGAATTTTGGGCTTTTTCTCCGAAGTTGATATTTCTGCACAAAAAGAATACACCCGGGTAATTCTGCTGAAAACAGCGGTAGTCCGCATTAGTTGCATCCAAAACACACAAATTAGAGGTAAAATAATAGCAAAAGTGGTCAGGAAAGTAGATACGTTTTGGACGTATCAACTCCGCCCAAGCTTAGCTTATTGCTTGTACTCAAGCAATTTAGTTAACAACTGAGTGCAATAAAAGAATTTTCACGAAGTCATTTGCTCATATGATGTAAATATTCTCACTATGAGGACAAATGCTTAGACTATTCATAACAAGGCATATATATAAACGGTGTCACCCAATAGTTATGTAAACCATAAAAAGATGCCAATAATACCGATGATAAATAACATGAAACATATCAATTCACGGGATTGCAATGATCATAAAAAAGTATGATAAAGTGGTATCTCGCTAGCCCGAATTTAACAGTAAAACATAAATGCCCATGCACCTCTGAGTTGTAAGGGAAAACTAGAGATAAAGATATCAAAGATAAATGCATCTAGATTACACCGTGGTTAACATATTAAGGGACAAACACATTACACTAAGAATGACAATTTGCTCTCAAGAAGGTGCTCAAAAAAGGATGGAGACTCAACAGTAAAGTAAACGATATGCCCTTCGCTGAGAGAAGTAGGGATTCAACATGTGCTAGAGCTTCTTATCATTTGAAAACAGAGGAAAAATTGTTTTTGAGTGGTGGTTGTTAGGTCAACGAATGGCAATAGAGTTCTCGTTATCTTCCGTACTAAGCAAGTTGAGAGCGGTTCCGATTATTTTAAAACAAAGCACTTGTAACATGCATCTTTATATTCATATATTTTCATAGCTTGACACTCCTCCCCACATTGCTAACAAACCATGGCTAACCGAATCCTCGGGTGCCCACCAAACAATCTCAAACCATGGAGAAGTGTCCATTTTTATTTTCTCAAATCTTTTTGATATTACAATGGTCTAACCAGCCCTTGACAAAATTAGTGACGAGCAGATGTAACATGCAAGTCAATTACTTAATTATTATGGAAGATAACAAGACCAACTACTACTTCCTCATGAGCTCAAACAGTGGCACAAATTAAGAAGTGTTTGAAGGTTTTAAAGGTAGCACACGCAAATTTACTTGAATGGTTTGAAATGCCATGCATAGGTATTTATGGTGGACTCTTTGGAATAATTCGGTTTTCAGGGATTTGGAAGCACAGGCAGAAATACCTCTTAGTACAAGTCGAGGTTAGTAAAAGATGGGGAGCGACAATTCAATAGAGCAATAACCATCATAATCATGCTTGCGACGAAATAGAATTAATGGAGGCATAATAAAGATACAAGAACTCTGAGTCAAAATATGTCATTAAGGCGCAATTGACTTTTGTTTTCAGTCATAACATGTGTAAGCATGTGCCAAGTCAATTCAAATGAATTGTTCAGAGGAGGATACCACAGTGTCATATTCTATTATGAGCAAAACAATGGAAGCAAATATCAAAAGAGACATGACATTCATCATAAATAAATTGGAAACGATCATAAGAGAACACGACCTACTAAGCACCCACCAATCGACATATATCTTATGCTAACCATATAAGCATGCTCACATGAATGAGTATATGTACAAAAATGAGAAACAAATAGAGTTCATTACCAGCCTCTTACCCAACTCGAAATTGTCATAGATCATCATAATTGCCTTATCACTTGTGTGCTTGAAAGATATGATATAATAACCAAGCTCCATAGAGTAATTTAAGATAATGACCTCTGAAACATACTATACAAAAGAAAAAAGAGAAACAACAAATATTTTTGGGTTTTCGGATTTGGAAACTAAAAGCAGAACAGCCATCAAAGACAATTTTTTTGGAGGGCCTTAACATGCCCCGATCATAAAACTCAAAACTAATGAAAGTTGTGTACACATCCCGGAAATATGCACACCAAATTTCAGGTCATTCCGACATTCCTGTAAAAAGTTATGAATTTAACGGTGGAAACCAGAAATCTGTGCCTGCGCAAAACAACACACAACAAAGCAAAATATTTTTGTGTTTTTACATATTGAACTGAAATAAATACTAAGCATATTAATACTAGATACTAGAACAATCCATCAAGAAGAATAAAAAAATCTTTTTGGCATTTTTGGGTTTATGGAAAGCAAACAAAGCATAAACAAATGAACAAAAGAAAGAAAACTAAAACGAAACATGGATATACAAAGTACCGAATGAGAATGATATGAAGATGAGTGTGCATCGGTATACCTCCCCCAAACTTAGGCTTTTGGCCTAAGTGGAGCTCAATCCCACGGTGAATAATCGCCCCAACGCGGTGGATTATGCTCGGTGTAGTCGTACTCCGCATCGGCTGCGGTGGAGAAAGATCCCGAAGGTCCCGCATACCCCGGATCCGGGTACACGGGGCCGGGTATCTCTGGGGTCTGAATGAAACCACCCCCATACTCCTCGTCATGGCCCATACTATCCGGGCCGGGCTGCTCCCTAAGTGTGTCCAACTCAGCCTCCGAGACTGACAAGTTCTCTCTGTCGTAGTATCTGCATATTTGATAGGAGACGGGGGTCCTCTAGCCTACGTATGGATTGTGGGGAAGAAGCCTGGAGTCGTCAAGGACGGGATTGAACACGGCGAGTTTACGCAGCTTCGGATCCCACAGCGGTGGCGAGATCCTACGTGCTGCTATAATTCACTATAAGGCAATATCCGTGAACATGTTACAATGTGTATGATGCGTATTGGAGCGTGGCTCGACTTGGATGAGCTTGGCCCTAAAGGCCTCCCGGTGGCCGGCTTATATAGGCGGCCAGACCCCGGGTTACAAGGTAAGTACTTGGCCGGCAAGTAAACAGAGTCCTAGTTGTAGTCAGCTTTGGTTGCCGCCTTCCATCTTGGGCTTGGTGGATTGATTGGCTTCAGTCTGCTGCCTTCTTTGGACCGTCCGCCTACTTCCTTATATGTCAGCTATCAGGGCCGCCCGGCAGGCATCAGCCTTACCACCCTTGGGCCACACTGGACTAGCCGGATTGATCCATGTTAGAGATACCCCTAGTTGGTATATCCCCAACATTAGCCTTAAGAAAGGTTGAAGTTCTCCAGGCGCCGACTTCTTCGTCTTCTTGATCTTCAGTCTTGAACGTTGGCGGCTGCAGGGCTTGAACCATTCTGAATATAGGGGGTCGTGTGCCGGCTTGATAACCAACGCGCGGCCGACTTTATCCTACATGGGAAAGACGGCTAGCTTAACTTGTCGGATGTCTTTTCGGAGAAGCCTTATCCTTACTGACAGGTCAAATTGATGTCTGATAGATGACGTCATTTGTTCCACGACAGTTTGAATCCAAATATAACGAAATCGTGCATTGTCGGCCATACCAAGGAGACGGCCTTTGCAACGTTGGCAACCATGTCGCTGACGACAATGGCGGTTGTGCCATGAAGGCGGTTATATCGCTGACGACAAGACAATCATGCCACGGAGGCGACTGTGTCGCTGATGATAAGTCGGCCGAGCCATGGAGGTGACCGTGTCGCTGACGACAAGATGGTCATGCCACCAATGCGGCCTTCTTGTTAGCTATAGAGCTGCATGTCGTTTAGCCCCCAAGTATCGAACGAGGGCAATTTCAATGTCGAGCCCCCGAGT
The DNA here is from genome assembly GCA_026929855.1 of Poa annua. Classification (NCBI taxonomy): domain Eukaryota; kingdom Viridiplantae; phylum Streptophyta; class Magnoliopsida; order Poales; family Poaceae; genus Poa; species Poa annua. The sequence goes on along the minus strand of CM049429.1, from coordinate 39,442,475 downwards.
GTCGGAGTTTTTCTTGATCCGCCTATCTCCAGCCCCCGAGCGTTGAGTCGATGTACTCGGAAGTCGTCTTGACGCTTGGAAGAAATTGTGGCGTTGTAAGTCGATGATTGCAGTCCTCGGGGCTCGTGCCGGCTTGACTGAAAGATGGCTCGAGATGATGAAAATGCTACGATTGCAGCCCCCAGGTGTTAAGTATCCTGCATAGTAGACATAGTTGCATTAAGATGCACTTTTAATGAAAGCTGAATAATTTGAAGGCCTGAGCCGATAGATGTTAACAAACTCTTATGGGTTGTAAATTTCGCCTTAATATTTATCTGCTTTATGTGTTTAACTTTTCATATGTTAGCAGAACCGCAACCGGAAACTTTAGCTGACACAACCAGGGTTAGTACCAAATAGTTTAGAATCAAAAACAAATTAAAGCCGGCATGTTGGTGCTAATGACATACTAATAGGTAATCCGCACATAAGCAATCAGATAACGGTATTAGGCGGTGCAAACTGATTTCTTAATTTGGCCCGGAGGCGGCAAGTATCTAAAAGTTTGAACCATGCACCGCAGAGCAAATATCAGGTAACTTAGATACTAACAGGGATATGATAAAATGAAATGACAAAATATGGCATGATCTCAGAGCATAATGAGCAAATCACAGACTTTTATTTCATCACCATACATATAATTAAATGTTAAGTGTATATAAACTTAGCTTTTTGACGTTGATGTCGAGGACGTGGGCGTGATGGAAGACGCCAGCCCCAGACTGAAGAAAGCAGCCCCAGGCTGACAATATCAACCACCAGGATTCCGAAGATGATCCCAGGAAGGCGGCGAGTAGGCTACGGCAGCAATTAAGACAGATGGCGGCGACGAAGCGTCATGCCACTTTAGCAATTTAAGCCGGAACGCGGCGATAAATGCACCGATAACGCGTCTTGTTGCGTTAGCATTTAATCTGAAACACGGAGGTTTACTATTTTGTAAAGATCGATGTCTCCTCAAATTGATTAGGTTTGGGCGATCGGAAATAATAACTTTTAGCAACTTTGGCGATGAACTCCTGTAAATTGTATGTGATGATGGCGGCGTCCCGATTAACATCACGAATACAGCAATTAGTATAATGATATTATCCACCGCATTGTGTTTACACAAGTTGTGGTATGGATTTGTCGATATATTTTTGCCCGAGCTATCCGCTCGCTTGACTGATCAAGTGTGGCTGATTTTAGTACGTAAGTGAAGGTAGCAGTCAGCAAATCCTATCTCTTGACTAATCAACGAGTAATAGAAGTTTTGTGCCCAGCTCCTCCACGGTACCTGCACGAATACAGAGCAAGCTAGCTCTTTTCTTTACTTGATTCATGCTAACCAAAACAGATTTGGCCACCACGGATTGATCCGGACTTGCCCTATCAATAGAATATTGGGTAAGCTAGCACTGAGCTAGTTCTTTCCTTGTTCGATCCATGCGTATGGCGAATCCTAACCAAAACGGATTTGGTTGGTGGCATCACCGATCGATTCCGTAGGATTCGAACGAGTCGGTGGATTAAACTTGTAACCTCGGCCCTGTACATGGTTGCCTCCGATTGCTCTGGACTTGCCGTCTCATACGTACAGATGCGATCTGGCGTCCGGCAAAACGGATTAGCTAGAAAGATCGACTTGATCGACGACGAGGATGTGTAGCCCGAGAATACGAACCGGCCAAGGTGACGATGATGATGTTTGATGAAGCCGGTCTGCGAGGGAAGAGTACACGGCTAGAAACTTTACGAACGTTTGATTATGGCGGCCTGCCGGATCAGAGTACATGGCTAGATATCATTTGATCGCGGTAGATGAAGATTACAATCGGAATCGCCAGCTGCAGACAACCAATATTGTTCCCGCCTGGAACGTGACGCCAGAAATCTTATTCCCCATGGTGGGCACCAACTATCGTAGTATCGGCATATTTGATAGGAGACGGGGTCCTCTAGCCTTCGTATGAATTGTGGGGAAGAAGGATGGAGTCGTCAAGTACGGGATTGAACACGGCGAGTTTATCCAGATTCGGATCCCACAGCGGTGGCAAGATCCTACGTGCTGTTATAATTTACTATAAGGCAATAGCCGTGAACAGGTTACAATGTGTATGCTGCGTATTGGAGCGTGACTCGACTTGGTTGAGCTTGGCCCTAAAGGCCTCCCGGTGGCCGGCTTATATAGGCGGCCAGACCCCAGGTTACAAGGTAAGTACTTGGCTGACAAGTAAACAGAGTCCTAGTTGTACTCGGTATTGGTTGCCGCCTTCCATCTTGGGCTTGGTGGCTTGATGGGATTCAGTCTGCTGCCTTCTTTGGACCGTCCGCCTACTTCCTTATACATAAGCTATCTGGACCGCCCGGCAGGCATCAACCTTATCACTCTTGGGCCACCCTGGACTAGCCGGATTGATCCATGTTAGAGATACCCCTAGTTGATATATCCCCAACACTCCCTGCCAACAAGGTTAAGAAGAGGCGCATGCAAGATATCAATTCTCTCAATGGTAGTTACTCGGAGGTGTTTCCTCTTTGCATAAGTTATGGTATAAGGAAGATAATGCTAGCTACCACTTCCAGCAATAAAATCATGTCTCATCATTGAATCAATATCAAGTTTTTACATAAATAATAGCAAATCATTAGGATGGGGGTCTAAACAATGCAAAGCTAATAATCGTGAAGCAACTAGTCCTCCACAAATTCCTCCCTTTTCGCGATTAGTCGCGAAACGGTGAGCAACTAGAGCATCCAAGTTATAAGTCCTATCACGACGCAATGCAGCAGCAAGAAAAGCTAAATCAGGCAGGCCTAATTTACCAGCAGATCTCTTAGCTAGAACACACTTAGCAATGAAGTATACAAAATAACGAATGGAAGGGAGGTGAATACTCCTGATTTTACCGTCCTCCTTAGAGAAACTTCTCCCATAACAGATTTCTTCATACACATCCATCAATTGCCTTTGGTTACCCTTTGCCTTCTCCACTGAAGCTCTATTTGGAACCCTCATCACTGAACAAAAAACATCAAAAGGCAAATCCACAGATTTGTTGTAAATTGTATAATGAACGGTGGGGTTAGATGAGTTCAACTTGCAATGATAATTCTACACCACCGACATAGACAAAATCACATATTGGTAAGGTAAATTATCAAGAAAATGTTCCAATCCTGCATTGGACAAGATAATATCAAAATCCTGTGTAATCCCTGCAAATTCTATGAATTGCGCGCACGGGTAGCTGGCAGGGTACACTCCTTCTTCTCTTCGAACTTTATACTTCCCTTCCAACACTATCTCATGAGGATTAAGTGCAAATGAGTTCCCTTCCATGTTCTAAAATTTTCAACAAACATCATAAAAATCGATTTATAACCAACTAAATGAAGGGAAACCACTATAGTGACTAGTTTCTTAAACTTAGAACAAGCATTCAAACTCACTAAACAAGATATCTACAGCAGAAATATACTTCATATAGACACCATTAAACAAAATTTCACTTGGATATTCGGAGGAGTAAAATACCGGAGAGGAGATGCACCAAATTTCAGCAGCATAAATTGGCCGAATGTGGAGATCGAAATCACAGGAGATGACCAGCAAGAACACGAGTTTGGGCAAGAGGAAGGAGAGAGAGCAAGTGGGGGGCCTGTGGGCCCCTCACCACCAGCTGGCGCAGCCAGATGCCAGCCGCGCCACCAGGTGATGAGTGGACCTGGGCGTTCCCCTGGTGACTCTTTGGCACTTCCAGGTGCCTACTCGAAAAATATGATTTTTCATATAAAAAAATTAATTTTCCGAGAAACTTTATTTTTTTTCATTTTTTGGTATTTTGTATTATTAAATTCAATACTGAAAAAATATTTTCTAATAACAAATTCAACTAAACATTGCAAACTACGTAGCATTACAGTAGGTATAACAAGGATGAGAGAAAGAAAATTGTTTAGCCTCTTTATGCATTTAAAATGCACTTGTTAACAAGGTTGATCAAGTCTTGCCACCAAATGAATTTTATATGACATGAAAGATTTTAAACCATATGAGACAGTCATGTTACCTTATAATGAATTGGTATGGATCCAATCATGAGAGTTTTGAATTCTTATTTATGTGGGCAATCAATACTTCCTACTCTAATAGACCTCAAATTGGTAACTGTATTAACTCCAAGCATTCTATCTACTTTCTTGGGAAAATAAACAGTATGCTCATTGTCATGAACATTAAAAGTAACCTTTCCTTTATTGCAATCGATAACAACCCCTGCAGTATTTAGAAAAGGTCTTCCAAGAATAATAGACATATAATCATCTTCAGGCATTTCAAGAACAACAAAGTCAGTCATAATTAAACAATTGGTAGTTATTTGGACAGCAACATCCTCACAAATTCCAATAGGAACATCAGTAGATTTATCAGCCATTTGCAAAGACATATCAGTAGGTATCATTTTTTCAAGGTGAAGTCTCTGGTAAAGAGAGAAATGCATAACACTAACTCCAGCTCTCAAATCACATAGAGCAGTTTTAACACAATTATTTTTGATAGAGCAAGGAATAGTTGGTGTACCTGGATCACCAAGCTTCTTTGGAACCTTACCATTAAAAGAGTAATTAGCAAGCATAGTAGATATTTCCTCATTAGGAATTCTCTTTTTGTTAGTCACAATATCTTTCATATATTTAGGATAAGGAGGCAACTTAATAGCATTAGTCAAAGGAATTTGCAAGAACAATGGTTCCATCCAATCGCAAAATCTATTATAATGATCTTTCTCTTTAGATTTAAGCTGTTTAGCAGGAAAAGGCATTGGTTTTTGGACCCAAGGTTCTCTTTCATTACCAATTTTCTTAGCAATAAAATCTTCTTTAGTGTACTTTTTATTTTTAGCATGTTTTTAGGTTCTTCATATAATTCTTCCTGATTCGAATTGGCATTTTTATCCTTATCATTTTTGTTAGCATTATCATTGTTGTTTTCATTACCAGTTTCAGTTTCAGCATCAGAAACATATATACTTTTAGGATCTTTAACAAGTTGAGAGGATTCTACAACAGTTTATGTTTCCTTTTCTTTTTCCTAGAAGGAATACTAGGTTCATTAACTCATTGAGAATCTTGTTCGATTCTTTTATCATGTCCTTCAGGATACAAAGCATCCTGAGTAGATTTACCCCCTCTAGTTGTTACTTCGCAAACCAGTTTTTCTAGCAATAGAGTTGTTTACTAGCAATTCTTTTTGCACTTTAGTGAGTTGATCTATTTGAGTTTGAACCATATGAAAGTGTTTAATGAGCAATTTAACATCATTAGCAGTTCTATCAACAATATCATGTAAATCACTAATAGCATGAGAATTTTCCATTAAATGATTCTCTATTCTCATATTAAAATTACCTTGCTTAACAAAAAAAAATCATCAAAACATTGAGCAGTAGTTTTAGAGTAAAGAATATCTATATCATCAAACCTTTGGAGAGAGTGTACCTGAATAACGGTTGGAGGAGGAATAGGCTTACATAATTCTTCAATAGGAGGTAAATACTTCACATATTCAGATTTAATACCACTTTCTTGAAGAGATATTTTAGCTTCCCTCATTGTTTCTTCATTTAATTCAATCATACCTCTCTTCTTCGGTGTTGGTGGAGGTGTTGGAGTAGGTTCAGGAATATCCCAATCATCATTATTCTTGCATATAGTAGCCATTAATTCTTCAGCTTCTTCGGGAATCCTTTTCCTGAAAACACAACTAGAAAAACTATAAATTATATCAAGTAGATCATTTTTCTCCAAATCATGGTTTGGCTGCCCTCTCAAGATGCAACAAAAGCGTGTCCAAGTTTTGGGCAATTTCTCACCCTCTTCTTGATTAAAATTATAGATTTTTAACAAAGCATCCTGTTGAGATCTAGCAGGGAAATATTTTCGAAAGAAAGCATCAAGCAAACCCTTAGGACTAGTGAAGGAACCAAGAGACACATTATTTTACCAAGTTTTAGCTTCTCCTTTTAATGAGAAAGGAAATATTTTAGCAACAAAGTAATTGCGTCTTTTAATGTCTTCAGCAAATATTCCACTCAAATCAGACAATACATTCATGTGTACTACATCACTTTCATTTTCAGTTCCACAGAAAGGTTCTCTTTCAATTATAGCTATATGAGCCAAATCAAGAGAGAAATCATAATCTAATTTTTTATGTTTACAGGAGATGTAGCAAATTTGGCATCAAGAGATAATTTATATTTAACAACACTTTTTTCAACAAGTTTTCAAAAGCACTAGCATCTTTTATAGCATTAATTTCTTTAACAAGAGCATCATCAAGATTCACATACATATATCATCACAGTCATCATCAGTATCACATGCAAATTCAGGTGAATTAACAGTCGTTTCAACATTTTCATTAGGAATTTCAGCATTTTCAATTTGTTTAGATTTAGCAATAGTAGCATTTAAAAAGGGACCTAATGAACCAGTTTCATCAAGAGCAGTAGAAGCATCATCATAAGTAACTTCAGATTCAGTAGTAGTAATAGAACGTGCAAGTTGTGGTGGTGTAACAAGCTTAATCAACACAGATGGAGAGTCAAGCGCAGCAGCAGAGTTCAGAGTTGTACCTTTCCTTGTAGTGGATGGCACGATGGGAAACTTCTTATCAGTATTTATTCCCATGATGAATAAATTCCAGCAAACAATATCACACTCAGGTGGGCTTGCAAATAAAGCTATGCTCCCCGGCAACGGCGCCAGAAAATAGTCTTGGTGACCCACAAGTTTAGGGGATCGCAACAGTCTTTGAGGGAAGTAAAACCCAAATTTATTCATTCGACACAAGGGGAGCCAAGGAATATCTATAAGCTTTAACAGATAATTTATCAGATCAACTGCACCTGTGAATAGACTTTCTCGAGGAAGATTATCAGTAGCAACAATTTTATAGCAGAGACAGTAGTGATATAAGAGTAGCAGGAGAATTAAGACAACGATTGTGATTATGGTAGACAACATGATTAAAATACTCTAGGCATAGTGACAGATGTAAGGGCATTGCATGGATAAGATAATTCATGTAATAACATAGCATAGGCATTTGCAGATAAATAATATAAAGCATCCAAGCATTAACTAATCATAAGCATGTATTCCAATTTAGTTGTGGGTGCTCGCAATGAGAAACTTGCACATCATCTTTTGTCCTGCCAGCCCGTTTGCAGCGGGGCCTCAAGGGAAACTACTGGCAATTAAGTACTCCTTTTAATAAAGTACCGGAGCAAAGCATTAACACTTCGTGAATACATGTGATCCTCACATCATAGCCATTCCCTCCGGTTATCCCAATTATCGTCACTTTGGGGCCATCGGTTCCGGACAATAACATGTGTATACAACTCATAGTTATGATCCAAAACAATAATTGTCATCATAATTCAATAACATGTTCAGATCTGAAATCATGGCACTCAGGCCCTAGTGTCAAGCATTAAGCATAACAAGTTGCAACAAAGACGTAAAACACCGATAACAGATACTAGGCACCATGCCCTAACAATCTTACAGCTATTACATGAGTGATCTCATCCAATCCCTACCATCCCCTCAAGCCTACAACGGTGAATTACTCACTCATGGACGGGGGAAAGATGGATGGTTGATGGAGAGGCGGTGGAGATGACGATGGTGATGATCCCCTTCGATTCCCCGTCCCGGCAGGGTGCCGGAACATAGACTTCTGGTCCCCAAACTAGGGTTCGCGATGGCGGCGGAGCACGGATGTGTTTTCTGGAAAAGTGGCTATCCTCAAAGCGTTTTTAGGTCAGGAGGGTTAGTAGCCGCGAGGGGGTCGCGAGGGAGTGGCCGAGGTGGCCTCCTCACCTCTTGGCGCGGCCAGGTGGGCCCCCGCGCCACCAGGTGATGAGGGCCCCTCGGGCCTATCCTCCGTATGGTCTTCGTGGTTCCTAGTCCTCCTCGAATAGAAAACGACTACTGGTTGACTTTTGGGCTTTTTCTCCGAAGTTGATATTTCTGCACAAAAAGAAGACACCAGGGTAATTCTGCTGAAAACAGCGTTAGTTGCATCCAATACACACAAATTAGAGGTAAAACAATAGCAAAAGTGTTCGGGAAAGTAGATACGTTTTGGACGTATCAATAGCCATGAACTTCACGAGGGCGGGGTAGCCGAGGATCGCGTTGTACGGCAAGCCGATGTGCGGGACATCGAAGTCGATGAGCTCGGTGCGGTAGTTCTTCCGTGTGCCGAAGGTGACGGCGAGCCGGACCTGCCCCAGAGGCTTGATTGAGCCACTGGTGACTCCCGTGAAGGGCCTGGAGGGCATGAGCCACTCGTAGGGCACCTGAAGCGTCTCAAAGGTCTCGACAGAGATGACGTTCAGGCCTGCACCTCCATCAATGAGCATCTTGGAGACGTTGATGTTGTTGATGGTGGGAGAGCAGACCAGTGGGAGGGTTCCAACAGTCTTGGTGGACTTGGGGTGGTCTTGCGCGTCGAAAGCGATGGTGTACTGCGACCACTTGAGGGGCCTAGAGGTCTCGACGCTGGGGAGCGTGGCGTTGAGCTCCCGGGTGATCTGCTTGAACTAGTTGTTCGACTTGGGCGCCTGAGCCCCACCGAGGATGCAAGCCCTAGCCCCTCTTGGGGCTTGGTAATCTCCATCTTCCTCGTCAGGGAGGTTGCTGTTCTTCTCGGTGGCGTTGGCCTGAGTGCCTAGCGGCTTCTGGTAGCCGCCCTTGCGCCCGCCTCCGCGGTATCCACGGCCTCGGCCGTGACTGCCGCTACCGTCAGCTTGCTTGCGCTCCTTCCTTAGCCTCTTGAGGTCGAAACAGGTTTCTGTAGAGTGGTCGCGCCTTTTTTGGTAGACGCAGAATGGACGGTTGTCCTCCTTCTTCTCGCCAGGCTTTGGAGAGTCCCAGCGGGAGCCCTTGTCATCTAGCTCTACCGCGAGGACCGTGGTGGCCTTGCGCTTGGGCTCCTCCATCTTCTTGTGGCTCTTGGACCCCTCAACAAGGTCGTCTCCACGCGAGCTCATCTTGACGAAGAGGAGTCCCTCTTCAGCCTTGGCGCACTTGTCTGCCAGGTCGAACAACTTCACCATAGAGGTGAGCTTGTCGTGGATGCCGAGCTTCTTGAGCATCCTGCGGTTTGTGACGCCCTCACGGAAGGCAGCGATGACCTGGGTGTCAAGGATGTTCGGAATCTTGTTCCGCACCTGGCTGAAGTGCTGGATGTACTTGCGGAGGGTCTAGTCCTTCTTCTGCACCACAACACATAGATCGTTGTGGGTGAGCTCGTGCTCGTACATGCCCTTGAAGTTGGCGACGAACTGCTTGCAAAACTCCTCCCACGAGCCCACGGAGTACTCCGGCAGGTTCAGGAGCCACGACAGCGTGGAGTCACGGAGCGCATGGGAGAACCAGTTGGCCATGACATTGTGTGTGACGCCCAAAAATCGGTACTATGTAGATTAAAGCGATCCCGCTGAAATCCGCATAATAACAATTTTAGGTCGCCCACCAGACATAATGTGCACGCCGAAACATGCGCATTATGTGGGTGGAATTGTGATAACATTACAACAGTTCCGATTCCTCCACAAATACAACAGAAGATATAATTACAACGATGACTCGAACGAGTCAAGATATAAATAGTACAATACAAAGATTCAAATGATAGCGGAAGCAAAATTGTATCCGACTACGGATAAGATGCAAATTGGACTAAGAGTTCTGAAGATAAGCGATGGCGCCATATCCCTGCCCAGCCAAGCCGGAGGGATTCCCAAGCTAACGTCCTTCGACTTCAAACCTGTTGACTGCACATAAAGCACAACCCAAAAGAGGGTCGGGGCACTCCCTGGCAAGCAAAACCGACTTGCCTACTTTCTACACCATCTCCCAAAATATGGGGTAGGTGGACTTAGCGACAGCAGCACTAGCAACCTAAAGAGACACTCTACAACTTCCGTCTAATTAGAGAGGGACAAGAGAGCGTATAAAGTAAACATCTACAACTAACACCAAACATAACCCATGCTCGGATTAACCCCCTCAACCAAGTATGAGGAAGCAATTCGGGAAACTCACACGTTAACCGTTTTAGTTACCATTTATTGTGAAAGTAATTCTATATTACTAATCAAATTAATTAACACTGATTAGGTGCAAGTTGTCTAGATCTTGTTAGCCAGCATCATCACCAAGTCGTCCTTAACCTTGGACACGGCTCATCAGTAAGATTATACCCTGCAGGGGTGCACTACTGTACCCATACTCGCATGATCAACCCAATCAAACATCAGGGCCTCTAAACACGACTCATTCCTTCACTACAGCAAGTCCAAGTGCCACCCATATGAGTTATTACCCGCGTCAAGAGTCCGGCCAATACCTCAATTGCAGACTTACTAGTTTGCAACTATGTTGCCAGGCGGCTCAAAACACAGTAGGAACTGTCCGCTTCGCGTCGTACCGCACCTATATGACCCCCCGTATCACATAACCTCTCATTAATCATCATCATCATTCACATGCATATGAGCAAATGGAAAGCCCGAACTACTTGCGGCACCTGGACAAGCTGAAGATCCGTTCAAAGTTGAGGGGGGCTCCATAGGGCTTCCCACAAGTGGTTAGTGCGCTCAAAATTGGATCTGAGGACATTATCTCAGTTCCTAGGTCGACTGTGACGCCCTAAAATTGGTACTATGTAGATTTAAGCGTTCCCGCCAAAATCCGCATAATAACGATTTTAGGTCGCCCACCAGAGAAGTAGATTTAAGCGTTCCCGCCAAAATCCGCATAATAATGATTTTAGGTCGCCCACCAGACATAATGTGCACGCCGAAACATGCGCATTATGTGGGTGGAATTGTGATAACGTGACGACAGTTCCGATACATCCACAAATACAACATAAGATAAATTACAACAACGACTCGAACGAGTCAAGATACAAATGATACAATACAAAGATTCAAATGACAGCGGAAACAAAAATAGTATCCGACTACGGATAAGATGCAAATTAGACTAAGAGTCCTGAAGATAAGCGATGGCGCCATATCACTGCCCAGCCAAGCCGGAGGGATTCCCAACCTAACGTCGCCTGACTTCAAACCTGTTGACTGCACATAAAGCATAACCCAAAAGAGGGTCAGGGCACTCCTTGGCAAGCAAAACCGACTTGCCTACTTTCTACACCATCTCCCAAAATATAGGGGAGGTGGACTTAGCGGCAGCAGCACTAGTACCCTAGAGAGACACGCTACAACTTCCGTCTAATCAGAGAAGGATAAGAGAGCGCATAAGTAAGCAACTACAACTAACACCAAACATAACTCATTCTCGAATTAACCCCCTCAACCAAATATGAGGAAGCAATTCGGGAAACTCACACGTTGAACAATTTTAGTTATATTTTATGGTGAAAGTAATTCTATATTACTAGTCAATTTAATTATCATTAATTAGGTGTAAGTTGTCTAGATCTTGTTAGCTAGCATCATCACCGAAGTCGTCCATAACCGTGGACACGGCTCATCGATAAGATTATACCCTGCAGGGGTGCACTACTGTACCCATACTCGCATGATCAACCCAAGCAAGCATCAGGGCTTCTCAACACGACTTATTCCTTCACTACAGCAAGTCCAAATGCCACACATATGAGTTGTTACCCGCGTCAGGAGTCCGGCCGAATCTCAATTGCGGACTCATTAGTTTGCGACTACGCCACCATGCGGCTCAAACCACAGTAGGAACTGTCCGCTTCGTGTCGTACCGCACCTGTATGACCCCCCGTATCACATAACCTCTCATCATCATCATCATCATGCACATGCATATGAGAAAATGGAAAACCCGAACTACTTGCGGCACATGGACAAGCTGTATATCCGTTCAAAGTCGAGGGGGGCTCAATAGGGCCTCCCACAAGTGGTTAGTGCGCTCAAAATAGGATCCAAGGACAAAATCTCAGTTCCTAGGTCGACACTGAGCAGAACAAAGCACCTCGCAAGGCCTTCCGCCTGGTGCCTTATCATTTAATTATAATACCCCAACACAAGATAGCATTTTATTACAGTAGAAAAATCTATCATACTAAGTAGATGAAACATAGGACCAACAGACGACTCACACAATCAACTCTAAGCATGCGCTACGACTCGCAAGGCTAACAGATAAACATGCAACGGGTATTAGGTTGTGGGGATAAAGCTGTATGGGCTGCAGGATAAACATGTGATGGGATCGCGATAAAGAATCAAATACTAGGGTAGCAGAGATCAACGGCAGGAATGAAAGACGATGTATAGGTAAACAAGCAAACTTTGCTTGCCTGGAATCCCGCATGCAAGCAGATCTTGTCGTTGCTCACACATCTCAACGTCTTATCCGCGAAGAAGCAACAAACACTGGAAAGCGTAAAAGATGCATTTTACAACTACGGCAAAAGATCCAACATGATCATATGAGAATGATGTATGGCATGGCAAGATGCAATACAATGCAGTTAATCCAAATTAAGCGGGAAAACATCCCCGTCAATTAATATTTAGGTGCAAGTTATTTATTTACCGGCAATATTAAATGTTGGTTAACATGGCAACACATGGCATGGGTGACCTAATTAAATTAAATGGAATAGGGCATTATATATTTATTACCCCTAATACTCCATATTTAATTATTTAGTTGCAATTAATAAATTATACTAAGTAATTAAAATAACAGATGCAAAATTGCATACAAATGGCATATTAACGTTTATTGCATTTTTCTGATATAAAAACACATAAAGATTATTTAATTTGGAGTTATTAAATAAAAGTTATTAGCATATTAAGTCTAGGGGTTTTTCTGCAAATTCCAGGGACTTGTTGGTGATGAAACTGTGTCGGTGGGGGGGCTAAGACGTGAAAACAGGGAGGCTCGGTGCAAAAAGATCCAGATCCAGATTTCTCCTCGGGCTTTTCTCACCCAGGGGAACTCTACCCGTGAGGCTGACCGTGGGACCCGAGGCCACGCTGGCGCGCGCGTGTGAGGTGCGGTACCCGCGGTCACCGGCCCGTGGGCCATGCCTGTCAGTGAGTTCGAGAAAAGAAAAAGGTTGGGTTTTTTTGTTCGTCCAGGCGGGGAATCGAACTCGCACCGCGCGGGGGGGGGGGGGGGGGGGGGGGGGGTTGGTGCGGTGCGGCTGCGCTAGCCACGGGGAAGTGATTGTGTTGGTGTTAGACTTGTACTCAGATATCACATAAGCGAATCACACGCGTTAACTGAACTTGACTGAAGACTGAAACAGAAACCGATCGGGATGGCGACGAGCTGCAGGCGCTGCAGCGTTTCCCGGGGCGCGCAGGCGTACATGTTGCTGGGGTAGCGCGGGGTAGTGTGCGTGGTGCGGGATGGACTAACGTGTGTGTGACGGAGGTGGAGGATGCCGAAACAGCGGAGGCAACCGAGCCATGCTCGAGCGGAGCATGGAGCTTCGTCCATGGCGGCACGGACGGAACCAAGTCGTGGACGACGCCGGCGTCTCAGGCCAGAAATTGAGAGGGGAACGGCGGGAATGGAAGCGAAGGCTCACCGGGAGGTGCTTGAGGTAGTTGTTCTGGCTTGAAGGAGACGTAGGCGTTTGATTTTCACCGGAGAAGGATTTCGGCCGGAGATGAAGAAGAGGACGCCGTAGATGATGTAGTCCTTCCTGCTCCAATTCCTTCCGCTTAGACGACGCATGTGAGGTGGCGCAGCTCCTGGTCTCCTCAGCTTGGATCGGGGACGACCGCGGAGACGGCTCGATGAGCACCTTGAGCTCCAGTCATGGGGGAAGGGAGTTAGGGGGGAGGAAACAGAGAAGAAGGAGGGGAGAGAGCGGCGGCGGCGGATGGGGAAGAGCAGGAAGGAGGGGTGCGGCTAGGGTTTGGAGGAGGGCTGGGGTCGGCTTAAGAGGAGGGGGAAAGGAGGGAGTAGGTGGGGGCTGCCATGGCGTCAGCCATGTGCGTCTCCTCTGTGAGACGACCGTATGAAGGAGGAAGGAGGGAGAGTGGGTTGGGCTCTGTTGGGCCAAGGCGAGGGGGAAAAATGGCCCAGGTAAGTTTTTATTTGTTTTCCTGCTGTTTTATCATTTCTTCTTTTATTCTTTTCCTGTTTTTATGTTTTAAAACAAAATGGAAGAAGAAAAAGATATGTAGACTTTTGGCAGATATTTATAGTTTCAAAAATACACAATTTAATACACTAGTTTGAAAATTTGCAAAACATTTGAAAACTCATATTTGAATTAATTTGATTTGCATTTGAATTTAAAAGTGGGAAAGAATTCAAATGGAGTTGAATTTAAATGCAACAATTTAAATTAAGCTTGACAAATGCAAATGATGCATGATGATGTCATGTTGATGCAAAAAGAAAAACAAACAATTTCTAATTGGGAAAAATCCCGGGGCGTTACATCGACACTTAGCAGAACAAAGCACCTCGCAAGCCCTTCCGCCGGTGCCTTTGCTTTTAATTATAATACCCCAATATAAGACAACATTTTATTAAGGTAGAATAGTCTATCATACTAAGCATGTGGAATAAATAAGATAGACAGACGACTTGCACAAACAACTCTAAGCATGCACTACGACTCGCAAGGCTAACATATAAACATACAACAGGTAATAGGTTGAGGGGATAAAGCTGTATAGGCTGCAGGATAACATGTGATGGGATCGCAATAAAGAATGAAATACTAGGGTAGCAGAGATCAACGACAGGAATGAAAGACAATGTTTAGGTAAACAAGCAAACTTTGCTTGCCTGGAATCCCGCATGGAAGAAGATCTTGTCGTTGCTCACACATCTCAACGTCGTATCCACGAAGAAGCAACAAACACTAGAAAGCGTAAAAGATGCATTTTACAACTACGGCAAAACATCCAGCATGATCCTGGGACAGATGAATGACATGGCAAGATGCAATGCGAGATGCACTTAATCCAAATTAAGCAGAACTAGGATTCCGACAATTAATATTTATGTTCAAGTTATTTATCGACACATCAAATTAAATGTTTATTAACATGGAAAGACATGGCATAGGTGTTCTAGTCAAATAAATGGAATTGGGCAATACATATATTGATTTGCCCCAAACCTTCCATATTTATTATTTAGGTGATTTGCTACACCCCCAAACCCAAGAGATGCAACACATGCTAGGATGATTTGATATGCACAAGATAGATGGCATTTCATAAAATAGGCATACGGATAGGGTTTGGGGTTCGCACGTTGGATCGGGAGAACTAGGGTTTGAAACCGATATCTTTGGTCCGTAGAGGAAGTAGTTGTCGTCGGGGAAGTAGTTGTCGCGGAACCGGGGCATCGTCGTTTGTCGGGGTCGTGGAAGTGGTCGGGGTAGTCGTACTCGGTCATCATCGTTGACGGTCGCGGGCACGTTGGAGCACGGCAAACGGACACCGGGAGGAAGCGCGCACGGGCGGGCACCGCAACTCGGACACGGCGGTCACGGCATCGCGGCACCGGAAGAGGCACGCGCACGCGCACGTAGCAACACCACGAAGGGTGGACAACTCGGACAACAAAAAGTGACGCCGAGGTCTTGCGGGCATTTCACCGAACACCTTGCGGGCGGCGGACGCGAGGAGGTCACCGGACAGAGAAACCGGTGGAATGGAAGGAGTAGTTGGTGGAGGCGCCGTAGTCGAGGACGAGGAGAGGTGCGGCGTCGGCGGCGGCGGAGACGCGCGCGGCAGCCAGGGAGCACGCGGCGGAGGCGCGCGGCGGCTCGTGCGTGCGGCAGGCGGCGCACGGGGGTCGGGGCGCACGGGGCACGGGCGGATGCGCAGGTGGCGGCGACGGCGCGCGCTTGGGGCGGCGGCCGGCGGCGCGGGGCGGAGGAGGCCGGAGGCGAGGAAGCAGGGGAGCGGCGCGGCGATGGAGGAGCAGGGGAAGCGGCGACGCGGCGCGGGTGGCGGGTGGCGGCCGGCGGCGCGAGGAGACCGTTGAAGGCCGGGGGAGGGGGGGGGCAACGGCCGGCGCCGCGAACAGGGGGCGCGCTGCGGCGAGCGGAGGAGGAGGCGAGGAGGCAGCGGCGGCGGCCGAGCCGCAAGGGGCGCGCGGGGGGCGCGGCGGCGGGGTCGGCCGGAGGCGCAGGGAGCTCGAGCTGGGTCGGGCTGGAGGAAGAGGTGCGGTGCGGGAGGAAGGAGAGAAGGAAGAAAAAAAGGAAAGAAGAAGGAAAGAAAAGAAAAAGAGAGAAAGAAAAGAAAGGAAGGGGGAAAAAGGAAAAAAGGAAAAAGAGAAAAAGGGAGGAGGGTGGCTGCAAAATTTCAGGGGGGTGGGAAATAATTTTTCAGGGGGAATCCCTAGGGTTTGGCTTAGGTGGGCTTTGGGCCAGAAGGGTTTTTTTATTTCTCTCCTTTTAATCTTTTCTGTTTAATATTTTTAAAACAAAATAGAAAAGAATTTGAATTAGGAGACTTTACAAAATAGTTTTAGTTTCAAATAGGCAATTTAATAAACTAGTTTTTAATACTTGCAAAAGATTTGAAATATCACATTTTTAATTAATTTGAAAGGCATTTGAATTTAATTGCAGGAATTGAATTTAAATGCAACAAATTAAATTAAATGAGATGAAATGCAATGCCATGTTGATGAAAAAGAAAACACACAAAACTAAATGGGGATAAATCCCGGGGCGTTACATTGTGATCCCCTCCTGCATCATGGATGGAGGTGGTGTAGAGCTGCAGGAACTCGATGGGTTGTTGTAGCCGTCGTAGCCCTTGGGGAGAGCTGGCCTGAACTTCTGAGGCCAGACCACGCGGCGCAGAGCGCGGGTGAATCCCATGCATCCCGTGGCGTACGTGGCAACCCCGTTCTGCAGAGCGCCGCGGCTGCTGATCCGCCTGGCTAATTTCCTCCACGAGGCGGTTCTGGCGACCCCGTTCTGCAGAGCGCCGCTCCATCCCCACGCATGCGTCCGGCGCGGTGTGCTGCACGATTTGGCAGTCGCACGATTTGGCAGACAACCCTCTACGTCGCGGCTAGAGCAGGTCCTGGAGGAGGCGGAGGCGCGTCTGGCGCAGCCGTTCCTGCGAGAAAGTGGTGCACAATCAACCGCGACGGAGCAGGGTGAGTCGTGGCGATGACGACGAGGTGGTTGAGGGGTTCCAGCCACTGGTCGTGAGACTCTGGAGTAGGCCGGTAGCGGAGAAGTTCTTGCGCCATGAGTAGAGCGGTGTGCTGACCGGGCTCTGCGCGTCCTTGGGAGGAGCCGCTCGGGTGGTGCGTCCGATGCGAGGATTCTGCATCCTCTTGGTGCTCGGGATGCTCCTCCACGTGCGGGCCGGTGTTGGAGGAGCATCCCACCAGGTGCGCGCTTGCTAGCGCGGGCGGCGAGAGTGGCGCGAGTGTTCGTCATGTCACGGAAGCGGCTCGAAATGTCGGATAGTGACTCCCTCGGAACATTGATAGTCACACCCTGAAGAGTAGTTTGAAGGGGGACTGAACGCGGAGGTCAAACGACCCTCGAGAGGCACGGCGACGATGCTCGTCGAGCCTGAAGAGGACCGACACGACAGAGAAGGACACCAGCCCATACCCAGGTTCATGGCCCTCAGGAGGAGGAAACACCGCTACTCCTGCTTGTCTGTATTGCACTTCAGAGGTTACAGTACAATGAGCTTGCCGAGGGCTCTCTTGAGCCAGCTTGGTGCTTGAAGAGGGAAGCCGTGGTCTTCTTCGTCCTAGTGCTAGTTGGCTATCCTACGCTCTTGGCTAGGGTTCCAAGGATTCAGAATGCGATCCTTTGTTACAGAGGTGCCCCTGCTCCTTTTATAGGCGCCCCGGGCCTCATCCTTGCACTTTATGCAGAGGAAGTGGCACGAAGGAGTGGAGTTCACCGCCGCAGAACAGTTCAGGGACTCAGTCCATCCATGCTAAAGCAACCGCGGTGGCTGACAACTCGCAGTCCGTGCAGAACGGCCAGCAAGCACTTCAGCGAGCGTGGCGGAGCCCACGATGATGATCTTCTTGGAACGTTGCGCCGTCCAACCGCTTTATCACCAAAGAGGAAGGTCTTATAGTCCGGCCTTGGCGGCACAGCTTTGTTGACTCCTTTAATCGCCATAATGGCAACTGCGGCGCCCGCTTCACTGTCGCAGATGCGCACGTCACTCTGCGGCTGCTGTAGAGGCTATGTGCGCTCTGCAGCGGTTGCTTAGCCGCGAAGTGTCTCCACAGGGCCTCGGTGGCCTTGTGGAGGGATTGGTGTTGACTCCTCTACAGGCGGATGGAGCCTTGTGGAGTCTCTTGAAGCGAGGGGGTCCTCTTAAGGCCCTCGCTTCCTCTTCAGGCCCTCAAGAGGAGTTTCCTCTCGAGAGTCTCTCTCCAAGCGGTAGCTTGGTCCTTAGTCGTTTCGTCGGTTCTGTCGCGTGCGAGGGCTGTCGAGAGTGGGCTCTGCACACCCTGGTCCTCACTGGGCCGACACCACCTTCTTAAGCCGGTATGCCACCTGCTGCTCCCTCCTCTTTGTTGCTTT
Organism: Poa annua; assembly: GCA_026929855.1. Lineage (NCBI taxonomy): Eukaryota > Viridiplantae > Streptophyta > Magnoliopsida > Poales > Poaceae > Poa > Poa annua. Next base: position 39,423,853 of record CM049429.1, on the reverse strand, counting down.
GGCTGGGCTTCTATAAGTATGATAGTCCTCATGAAACCCCATCTTCCAAGGAACACCTCCATAGCCTCGTGTTCGTCCTCCCTTCTCAGGATTTCCGAGTGCCTTTGTCAACTCGTCGTTCTCTCTATCCGGAATGAACGTTCCCGCCTCCACCTCGGCTACTGCTTTTTTAAGATCATCAAAGGGAGTCAACACTGCTTTCTTCGTCGGATCACGAAGAACCAACTCCCCTGATTCCTTCTCCAACGTCATACCATGCGCCATTAGGAAGTTTCTTGCTCTCTCGGGCACTTTCTCCGTCTCTGGAGTTAGACCTTTTGCCTTAATTTCAGCCTTAAGTTTATCCCACTTAGGCATGGCAGTCTTGTAGCCACCTGGCCCCAAATTATGATGGAGAACCTTTTTCTTGGCATTATCTGCATTATTTTTGCACCTCTCAAGATCTTCTTCTGATTCTTTGTACGTCACGAAATCATCCTAGTGATCACGTAACCTCTCGTCTGTTCACTTAAACTCCGGAGTAATTTTCCCACTCTTAACATACTTTGCCCACGTTCTTTTTTGTGGTTTTGGAATTATTTGGCCATCTTCTTCAGGATCCACACCTTGACTTTGGCCTTCAAGGCCGTTGTTTGAATCTCGGTGTCCATCGTCGGCAGAGAGAAATGTGATATCAGCTTGTCCCAAATAGAATTTTTCAATTTGTTAGAGACAAACCTTATTCCATCAGCTCTTCTCTTCTTCTATTCTCGACAGGTGATCGGGATCATGTCCCTAACAAGAACTCTTGCTTGATTAGTAAATGCAGTCATGCTGTTTATGGGCTCCAAAGGTTCCCCATCGGCACTGACTATGTCCATAATCATATGTGTCTTCTCGTTCCACTTTTTGGTCGGGCCCCGTAACTGATCATCTCTACCGTCATGGTCCATAGCTTCACTATAAAAAATAAAGATAAAAAGTAGTACTAAAAAGAATAAAGAATATATACTAGCAATACTAAACTATAAAGAATAAAGACTCAACTTCACTAAATTTCACTAAGTCCTAAAATATTAAAGCTATACTAGCAATACTAAACAATATTTATAGTAAGCAATACTAAAACAATATTTATACTAATGCTATACTAGCAATATAACGCTAAACTATACTATAATATTTATGCAAAAGCTATACTATACAAATACAAAATTCATCTAGCTAATCAACTAAATTCTAACAATCATCTTATCAACTAATCAACTAAATTTCACTAAGTCCTAAAACACTAAATTCCTAAATCAATTTGCTAAGAAACTAACCCTTAGTTGACCTAACCAACTAATCAACTTAATCGAATACGCCGAGGGGCCGGCATGTGCTCACCTGACGCGATTTGGTCGGAGACGTCGACGGGAGAGCTTCTGGAACAGCGGAACTGCGAGGCAAGCTCGGCGGCGGCGGTGTGAGGTGAGCTCGGCGGCGGTGGCGGCCTTTGCGGCAGCAGTGAGGGAGAGGAGCTGGCGCGGCGGCGTCGAAGCGGAAGCGGGCGGCCTGCACGGCGGCAGCGGACGGCGGCGGGCTCGGTGGTGCAGCGGTGCAGCGGCAGCGCTCGATTTGGGCAGCCTGGCGGCGTCGCTGAAATTCCTAAGCGCGAGGTCTCGGGTGGTGGCTCGAACCGGCATGTCAATTCTGCTTATATACCGCCTCCCCTTTTAGTCGCGGTTCGTCGCTCGAACGGTGACTAAAGGTGGTCATTTAGTCCCGGTTGGAGCCTCCAACCGCGACCCAGCTTGTGTTTCGACTGCACATGCACTGGTACCCTTTTAGTCGCGGTTCGTGGCATCAACCACGACCTGAGGTGCTTTAGGGCTTCCAAAACTCGGATTTGCATATTTCCACTCCGAACCGTCGGGTGAACCCTATCTCCTCTTGGCGTTGGCGGGAGGGAAAATTCAGCCCGCGTGAAACCGCTCTTCCGCCGCCGACGCCACCGCACCTCCATCTTCCTCCGCTCCGGCGAACCAGCAAGCCCCCGCCGCGTCGCTGTGGACCCGTCTGATGCCTCGCTGTTCACCATCCCCGTTGGGGAATTTGAAGCGACAGATCCTGTGGGCTCCGGGCTTGGCGGGCCGCGTCCGTCGCCGGGGCCGCTGAGCCGCTCCCGCCCCACGGCTGCCTCGCCGGAGGCCGAATCTTCCGCCAAGAAGCGCAGCAGGCTAGGAACTGCTGGCGCGGTCCAAGCTATGGCCGCAGGAGAGGCCGTACCGGTTGCGACAGCTGGTTCCCCATCGGCGTGACCCGGCGGAGCGCCGAAACGGGCAGTTGTTCAAAAGGTGAAGTCTGTCACTGCTGCCGCCTCCATGGGTCCGCCCTCTGCCAGCCCGAGGTATGTGCCCAAATCGCCGCCGTTCCCTTTTTTTCTGCTTCAATTCGTCCTCTAATTCGGCGTCCAATTTGTAGCACACCTCCGGGCAACGGTCGCAGCTCGTTTGTTCAGAAGATGAACAACGCGTCTGTAGACATTGCCCGAACCCCGCTCGGTAATTATTCCTATGACAAGACCGACGGATGCGTGGAGGGTGGAGTTGGAGGTGACGAAGACGAGGTGGAGGAAGTCGATGCCTCGGCAGTGAAACAACGCGGCGTCAACTATACCGTGAAGGAGGATGAGTCGTTGATCCATGCTTGGGAGGTTATGACCCTTGATGCAATTCATGGCACCGATCAAGCCAAGTTGCGGTTTTGGCAACGAGTTGAGGACAAATGTTTTCAACTTCTTCATCGAGATGTCAAAAGGGTGGCTCGAACATACCGGTCGCTCCAAGGCCGTTGGGATGTGATCAAGACAACTTGCTCGAGGTGGATTGGTGCCTGCAACAAGTGCACAATGCTCCTCCGAGTGGAACCGTGGAGGCTGATTGGGTAAGCCACATGGAAATTGTAAATGAATTAATGCTCTCCATGGAATATGAATGCTTCGTTACATGTATATTGTTTGCTGTTTCTAGGACCGCATTGCAAGGGAGTGGTATTTTGCACACGGTGGGTGTGTTGTTGGGAGACCCCAAGAGAAAGGTATGAAGCATTGCATCAACAAATTTCCCTCAGTTATGAAACCAAGGTTATCGGACCAGTAGGAGATGAAGAATTCACTCGAGGTATCAACGGCGCCAGAAAAGAGCTTGTCGTAGTTGACGTGGAATCTACACACAACAAAATCAAAGTATTTTGCCCCAACTCAACGGTGAGGGTTTTAATCCCACCGGCTTGCTGTAACAAAAGGATTAAACGTATGTGTGGAAGAAAGATGTTCGTTTGCAGAAAGTAACCGGTTTGCAGTTGTGGTTTTATCAGATTAATGAGAAGGACCGGGGTCCACAGTTCACTAGTGGCGTCTCTCCATAAATAATAATGACTTTCATCCATGAGTGGAGTTACGACCTTAGATCTTTCTGTCACTGCCCCAGACTAAATAGAGACATGAACCTACTATCGAGCATAAATACCCCCTCTTGGAGTTACGAGCATCTACTTGGCCAGAGCATGCACAAGTAACAGAGAGCATGCAAGATCATTAAATAGCACACACATGATATATTATGAAGCAATAACTTTAGTACTCAATATTCATCGGATCCCAGCAAACACAACATGGAGAATTACATAAAGATTATCTTGATCATGATAGGCAGCTCACAAAATTTTAACATGATATCCGGAGGCAACCATCTAGCAACTGCTATGGACCCGTGGTCCAAGGGAGACTACTCACGCATTAGTCCGGAGGCAGTCATGGCGATGTAGAGGCCTGCGGGGACGATTCCCCCTCCCGACAGGGTGCCGCGGAGCAGTTCTGATCTCTCCCAAAGTGGTGGTGACGATGGCGGCGGCTCGGGACCTGTGGAGGAAAAAGTGATAAACTGTGCTATGTTTTTAGGTCAAGGGGGTATTTGTAGGCAAAAGACCTAGGTCGGTGGGCCCCCGAGGGTGCCACCCCACCTCCCGGCGCGGCAGCTACATGAGTCGCGCCATGAGGCGATGTGGCGGCCTCGTGGCCCCACTTCGTCTCGTCTTCGGTTTTCCTTGACGCATATTTTCCAAAAATAATTCCTGGTTGGCCTGTTTCTAATTTGGCGGATATTTCCTTAAGAGCTTTTGTGAAACCAAAAACAACAGAAAACAGGGAACTGACAATGTGACATCTTGTTAATAGGTTAGTCCTAGAAAATGCATAAACTATATAAAATACATATAAAACATGTACTAAGATGATATAACATAGCATGGAACACAAGAAATTATGGATACGTTGGAGACGTATCACGGTACAAGGACATGCCGGCGTCGAAAAACAAGCCCTTTCTCTTTGATCATTGTTGGAAAATTTTCCAAAACAACGAGAAGTGAAAGTTGTCGCTCATTGAACCAAATAAAAATAACAAAGTCGTCGTCGAGGAAGATGACGACGAAAATGGAGGCAGAAACCTCAACAAGCCCAAAGGGAACAAGAAAGCCAAGCTGTCGATGATGAAGGAAGCCGAGGCTGCCCTCTTTAGGAAGAAGCTTGACCAAATGGTGCACTCGAATGAGAGCATGGTGGCCAAAACATTGGAGGCAAGGAAAAACATGGCCGAGAAGAAATCTCAAGAGAAGAGAGAGAGGTGGCTTGTGCTTCGAGATGAAGGGTTGCACAAGGATGATATTGAATGCCTAAGAGTGGCTGCCGAGGAGAAAAAGTCCATTGCCAAGCTCCTTACCGAGGAAAACAAGATCATGATGATGATCCGAGCCGACATGGATCCACTCACTCTGGAGTGGCATGACATCGCTCGGAAGGAGATCTTGCACCGAAGGAAGCAAGCCTTGGTCAACACGAGCACTTCTCGTGGAGGTGATAGAGTTCATGGTGGTGGTGATGTTGATGTGTAGTTCTAGTTTGATTTCTTGGTGCATATTTTGGATGCATTTTTTGGTCATACGTGTGGACATGTTCGTGAATTATGTTTATGTGCCCTCTGCTTTGATGAAAACTTAAATAATTTGCAAAACTGGTATTGAATTTTTGAACATTTCGGCATATTTTGGTACCGAATGTGTTTAAGGGTAACAGTTTGATGAGCGCCGCGCCATAGCAAAACCTGTAAAGCAGAACCGCAAAACAGATATTCTATGGCGCGTTTTCAGGTACTGCTATGGCGCGGCGCGTTTTCAAGCAAAAAATGTCGTGCTTATTTTTTCATTTTGTAATGCCGAGATAAATTGTTTGCAACAATAACATTACTTACATCCACATGAGGAGACTCTCAAGCACTACAAAATATTATAGAGATAAAGTGTTTGCACTAACACTACTGTCTTTTCCACATGAGGAGACCCTCAAGCACTACAAACACTAGTAATAGTCATCCGAATCACACTCAGAAGGCTCCTGGCGCACTGGTAGCGGTACGAGGTGACGCTGCCCATAGTTGATGATTCTAATCTTGCGGTACACCTCGTATGCAACATACACATCTATTACTGCATACTCAATGTTGCAACCGTCAAGTGGGTACTTCTCCCAAAGATAGTGCTGCTCACTGTTGAATCTTTTCTTCATATTCTTGTACGCGTCCTCGTCGATCACGACGCTTGCCATAGCAGCGATTCCAGTCTTTTCATGCTCAAGCCTAAACAAGGCCTGGAGATCAATGTGGCAGGCAGATGGTATCTCAAAACCCCAGGTGTGTTTCATTTTGATCTTGTCATTCGTTATATCAGCGCTAGGTAAATGAATGCCGTTGCGAAGAAACTCCATGAGCATTGGGCATTGCTTGTCACTTCTGCAACAACAAATGGAACATAACAATATATAATTTGAGATCAAATATAATAAGAATAACAACAAATATATGCAATGCAACTAAGATTTTTGGCCAATATATATAATTTGAGATCATATGTATAAGAAGAATAACAACAATTTGCATCTTTAGTTTTTAGCCATATATAATTTGAGATCTTGTATAATAACAACAATATGCAATGCAACTTTCATTTTCGGCCAATATATAATTTGATGAGATCATGTATATGCAATTATCCTATCCTAATAGGCAATTATCCTATCCTATTTAATTTGATAAGATCATGTGCACTACAATCAAAGAGAAATTGCTATTCTATGCAATTTTCCTATCCTATGAATGAACCCAAATTAAAGAAAATAAGTCTTATATTGGATTAATTACCTTGCCCATTGGAAAACCATCACACGTTTCTGGAAACAGAGTTGGATGACCGCAACTTCTTGTTGATCGGACGTGTACTCGAGATCAATGCCCAAGAACTTCTCTTCCTCCCGAGCTTTGCCAAGCCATCTAGTGAAATCGGAAAGAAACCCGGCCACCTTTGCGCTAGTGTACGCCACATTTAGGTTTGTGGCGCCAGGTGCAAGCACCAGACCGTAGCGACTGGTGGTGGTGTTGCCGGATTCATGGTGGCAGGAGGGATGCAAGAAGAGGAGATCAGAGGGTCGCCGGCGGCCGGAAGGAAGAAGAGAGAGGAAGAGGATCGACATCGCTGACGCAGGGGAGAAGAAAGAAGAGATAGAGGAGAAATGAACTGCCGTACTCGTCTAAAATCGTGGCAGGAGTCGAACCGATTAGGGACTTTAGTACCGGTCCGTAACACGAACCGGTACTAAAGCTCCACTCGCCCAGCCCCATGTGGCCGTTGCCATTCCCGTTTGTAACGCCCTAGAAATTCTACAATTAGTTTGTTTGTTTTTCTTTTTATATCATCATGTCATCCTGCATGTGTCATCTCATTAATTTAATTTGTTGCATTTAAATTATTTTCCCACTTTTAAATTCAAATGCAATTCACATTAATTAAATTGTGATGTTCCAAATGTTTTGCAAATATTCAAACTAAGGTATTAAATTGTGTATTTTGAAAACTATAAATATTTGCCAAAAGTTATATATATTTTGTTCTTCTATTTTATTTTTAAAACATAAAACATAAAAGAATAAAAACAAAACAATAAAAAAACAGAAGAAAAACATCTCCTGGGCTGAACCCCCCCCACTTTGGCCCATAGCCCAGCCCACCATCCAGCCCACCTTCCCCTCCTTCGCTTCTTCTTCTTCTTCGTACGGACATCCAACAGAGGAGAAAAGCGAGCCTGTCCCTGCCATGGCCCCCACCTCCCTCCACCTTTTCCCCACCTTAAAGCCGCCCCTTGCTCCCCTCGAAACCCTAGCTCCTCACCTATCCCTCCCCTGCGCCGCCGCCACTTTCCTCTCTTCCCCACCTCCTTCCTCCTCTCTGTTTTCCCCCAGCACCGAAACCTCCACCACCACCTCGTCGTCGAGCTGCCACTCCGGCGCCGGCGAGAGAGCTCCTCCGAGCGTCGAAGCACCGCATCATCGTCGTCAAACTCCTCCCCGAAGTAATTGGACCCGGAGCCGCGGTACGCGTCGCCGTCTTCCACGTCGTCCTCGACTGCGGCAGAGCGCCGCCGTCCAATTCGTCGCCTCCCGACTGCCCCGGCAAGAACCACTACTCGAACGACCTTCACCGTGAGCTCTTCTTTCCATCCCCGCCTTCCCCTTCTCGATTAGCTTTCGGAGTCGCCGAACCCGTCCTCGACCTCCTCCGTTTCCGCCATGGCCGAGCTCCAAGCTCAAGACTTTGGGCCTCCTCCTCCTTCCTTGGCCGCGATCTTCTCGCCACCGAACCCACATGCATCCTGCACCCACACCCACTCCCGCATCCACGCACGCACGCCCAACGCCCCCCGCCCTTGGTCGCCGCTGGCGCTCTTTCCTCCGTTGCTGCGCTCTGACGATCTTCAGTTTCGTTAGATAAACAACACGTGTTCGCACCATTTAATCAAAGCTTACCCATACATAACAACACGACTTGTCCGGACTTCTGGTTAGCGCAGTCATCTTCGTTCGCTGGCGAGTGCGCGGATTCGAATCCCCTAGGCAGATGAAAAAGCCACCCTTTTTATGTTTTCTTTCGCACCCGCTGACATGCGGGCCCCGCCGGTCAGCGACCGCGGGAGCCAGTCAGCGCCTAGTCAGCGTCTGGCCCACTGCCAGCCTCTCGGGGTAGAGTTTGTTGCGGAGACAAAAATCCAGAAAAGAGATTGCGCTGCAATTTCGCATCCGATCCCCCCTGCTCTCTGTTTTCACACTTAAGCCCCCACCGACAGCTTTTTCCATCACGAACAGGTCCTTGTCTTTTGTAGAAACATCCCTAGACTTAATATGTTAATAACTTTTAATTTATAACTCCAATTTAAATAATCTTTGTATGTTTTATTATCAGAAAAAAGCCACCCTTTTTATCTTTTCTTCCGCACCCGCTGACATGCGGGCCCCGCCGGTCAGCGACCGCGGGAGCCAGTCAGCGCCTAGTCAGCGTCTGGCCCACTGCCAGCCTCTCGGGGTAGAGTTTGTTGCGGTGACAAAAATCCAGAAAAGAGATTGCGCTGCAATTTCGCATCCGAGCCCCCTGCTCTCTGTTTTCACACTTAAGCCCCCACCGACAGCGTTTTCCATCACGAACAGGTCCTTGTCTTTTGTAGAAACACCCCTAGACTTAATATGTTAATAACTTTTAATCTATAACTCCAATTTAAATAATCTTTGTATGTTTTATTATCAGAAAAATGCAATGATCATTAATATGCCATTCTTATGCCATTTTGCTTCTTTTATTTTAATTGATTAGTGTAATTTATTTGTTGCACCTAAACAATTATATATGGAATGTGTTAGGATTTATTTAATTATTGCCCTATTCCATTTAATTTAATTAGATCACCCATACCATGTGTTACCATGTTAACCAACATTTAATATTGTTGAGTAGATAAATAACTTGCACCTAAATATTAATTGTCGGGGTTGCTTTCCTGCTTAATTTGGATTAATTGCATTTGTTTTGCATCTTGCCATGTCATGCATCATTCTCGTATGATGATGCTGGATCTTTTGCCGTAGTTATAAAATGCATCTTTCACGCTTTTCAGTGTTTGTTGCTTCTTCGCGGATACAACGTTGAGATGTGTGAGCAACGACAAGATCTGCTTCCATGCGGGATTCCAGGCAAGCAAAGTTTGCTTGTTTACCTATACATTGTCTTTCATTCCTGTCGTTGATCTCTGCTACCCTAGTATTCGATTCTTTATCGCGATCCCATCACATGCTATCCTGCAGCCCATACAGCTTTATCCCCACATCCTATTACCGTTGCATGTTTATCTGTTGGCCATGCGAGTCGTACCGCATGCTTAGAGTTGTTTGTGCGAGTCGTCTGTTTGTCTTATATTTCACATGCTTAGTATGATAGATGGTCTACCTTAATAAATTGTTGTCATATGTTGGGTATTATAATTAAAAGATAAGGCACCGCCGGAAGGCCTTGCGAGGTGCTTTGTTCTGCTAGGTGTCGACCTAGGAACTGAGATTTTGTCCTCGGATCCAATTTTGAGCGCAATGGAGCCCCCCCGCGGCTTTGATCTAATCCGCTTCTTATCCAGGGCGCCGCAAGAAGTTCGGGCTTTCTATTTGATGCATGCATCAGGTTACATAACGATCTCATGATGATGGAGTAGTGCTATGAAGGTTGATCCCGCGGGCACTTGACCTGATTAGCCGTGCACACAATCATGCGGTTCCCTGTATGTGTTGTAGAGAAGAGATTTGCCGTTTTGAGATGCCGTACCTTCTGGCTTTGCTTTTGGGGTTGATCGAACGAGTACGGTTCCAGTAGTGCACCCCTGGAGGGTATATTCTTATTGATGAGCCGTGTCCACGGTTATGGACGACCTGGTGATGATGCTGGCTAACAAGATCTAGACAACTTGTACCTAATTAATGTTAATTAACTTGACTAGTAATATAGAATTACTTTCACAATAAATGGTAATTAAAACAGTTAAATGTGTGAGTTTCCGGAATTGATCCCTCATACTTGGTTGAGGGGGTTAATTCGAGAATGGGTTATGATTGGTGTTAGTTGTAGTTGTTTACTTATGTGCTCTCTTATCCCTCTCTAATTAGACGGAAGTTGTAGCGTGTCTCTATTAGGTTGCTAGTGTTGCTGCCGCTAAGTCCACCTACCCCATATTTTGGGAGATGGTGTAGAAAGTAGGCAGGTTGGTTTTGCTTGCCAGAGAGTGCCCTGGCCCTCTTTTGGGATGTGCTTTATGTGCAGTTAACAGGTTTGAAGTACGCCGACGTTAGCTTGGGAATCCCTCTGGCTTGGCTGGGCAGGGATATGGCGCCATTGCTTATCTTCAGGACTCTTAGTCCAATTTGTATCTTATCCGTAGTCGGATACTATTTTGCTTCTGCTGTCATCTGTATCTTTGTATTGTATCATTTGTATCTTGACTCGTTGGAGTCGTGTTGCTTATTATATCTTTTGTTGTTGTTGTTGTGGATGTATCGGAACTGTTGTAATGTTATCAGAATTCCACCCACATAATACGCATCTTTCGGCGTGCACATTATGTCTGGTGGGCGAACTAAAATTGTTATTATGTGGATTTCGGCGGGAGCGCTTAAATCTACATAGTACCGATTTTGGGGCGTCACACCGTTAGTCCCGGTTTAAGCTACAAACCGGGACAAATGCCTTCAATCGCGGTTGGTATTACAAACCTGGACTAAATCTTTTCCTGGAACTAGGACTAAATGTTTCCGTGCCCGTGAAGCCGTCCTAGCAGTTGAACCGCGACTATTGAAGTGATTAGTCGCGGTTCCAGGCGTGACCGGGACTAAATGTGCCCAGAGACTAAAACGGTTGGCTTGTTTTCAACTAGTGTGTCGGGCGGTGGTCTAGGGCGGCAGCAGCACGCCGGCACGTTGTCAGTTCACACACGTATAGTGACGACGAATTTCACAGCTTCAATTAATGGTCAGAAGAACAACAATGTGGCGACATAGTTCATGGCTGCAACAAGGGAGATCAAATTGGGTTGAACCTACATGTCAAAGGATAGATCGAGTAGACATAGTTTGATAAGATACATAAAAAGGGAAATGTCAGTCAAAAAATGAGAAACTACCGTCGACAAAACGTGAAACCAAGTATGGGAATGAAACCTACCACTAGTAGAGAATAGGTCTTTGGACCAATGTGAGAAACCCCACTTGTCCCGGTCGCATTACAAACCGGGATACAAAGGGTCCTGCAGCCTCCCCGAGCGTCAGAGACGGAGCTTTTGTCCCGGTTTCAGACAAGAACCACGACAAAAAGGTGTGTGCCTTAGCGCGCCAACCTTTTTGTCTTGGTTTGTGGCTAGAACCGGGATAAATGATGCATGCCTATATATATCACATCCTCCCCCCCTCTCCCAACACCGTAGGAGGCTTTTTTACCATGGAAGGAGGGTGTGTGTTACTTTATATTTTTTAAGTATGCAGTAAAGGTGTTTGATGAAATGCTCGAGAGAGTTTACAAAATGAAAAAGAAGAAGATGACGACAACTATCTTATGTTCCCACAGTACGAAGATACCACAACTGGGGCAGCTAAAGATATAGAGGCACATGATGAGCCCGCTGACGATCTTAATCGGGCCATTGCTGATGCAAAGAGAGAGTGCGGAACTGAAAAGGAGAGGTTGAAGTTCGAGCAGATGTAAGAGCATCTCAAGAAATTGTTGTATCCAAGTTGCGTAGATGGTCAGAAAAAGTTGTGTACCAGACTGGAATTGGTGCAGTGGAAGGCAGAGTGTGGTGTGACTGACAAGGGATTTGGAAAGTTGCCGTAGATAATTAGAAAGATGCTTCCAAAGGTCAACGAGTTGCCCGCCAGTACGTACGAAGCAAATAAGGTTCTATGCCCTCTAAGATTAGAAGTGCAGATGATACATGCCTGCCCTAATGACTGCATCCTCTACCGCGGTGAGTACGACAATTTGGATGCATGCCCGGTATGCACTGCATTGCGGTATAAGATCAGACGAGATGGCCCTAGTGAAGTTGAGGGCGAGCGTCCCCGAAAGAGGATTCTTTCGAAGGTGATGTGTTATGCTCCTATAATACCACGGTTGAAACGTCTGTTCATGAAAAGAGAGCATGACAAGTTGTTGCCATGGCACAAAGAGAACCGTAAGAAAGACGCGATGTGCAGACACCCCGCTGATGGGTCGCAGTGGAGAAAAATTGAGAGAGAGTTCCTGAAATTTGCAGATGACGCAAGGAACTTAAGATTTGGTTTTAAGTACAGACGGCTTAATCCTTTTGGCGAGCAGAGCAGCAGTCATAGCACATGGCCTATGAATTTATGTATTTATAACCTTCCTCCTTGGTTGTGCATGAAGCGAAAGTTCATTATGATGCCAGTGGTCATCCAAGGCCCGAAGCAACCTTGCAACGAGTTTGATGTGTACCTCAGGCCATTAGTTGAAGAACTTTTACAGTTGTGACGGGAAGAAGGTGTACGTGTGTGGGATGAGCACAAACAGAAAGAATTTGACCTACGAGATTTGCTTTTTGTAACGATCAACGATTGGCCTGTTCTTGTAACTTCTCAGGGAAGACCATCAGTGGTACAATGCATGCACACAATGTTTGGGTAAGACTGAATGAATATATTTGGATAAATCTAGGAAGTGTGTTTATCTGGGGCATCATCGATTTCTTCAGATCAAGCATACTGCAAGTAAGAAAGGCAAGCATTTCAAAGGTGAGGCTGATCATAGTAGGTGGCCTGTCGAGCATACTGGTGATGAAATATTTTATATGGTCAAGGATTTAAAAGTAGGGATAATTGGTTCTATGCTATACCTAGCTGAGTTTTATTGGTTTGTGCCATACCCGCGCTGTTTCTCTGGTCTGTGTCCTGGTTTGCTCGCATATCGCGCAAACGCTCGTTTCCCTCTGGTCAACCTACTTTGACCCGCACTTGGCCTGACTGGTGGGGTCGGCCTGGCGGGGCTTGGCTCGTTTGTCGGCTCGGTTGGGATTTCCTGGGGTCGGCAAGGGGGGTCGGGCACTAGTCTGGCTGGTGGGGCTGTAGCACTAGTCTGACAGGTGGGGACGGCACGTGGGGTGCGCGTGGGGTCGGCGTGGGGTCAGCGTGGCACTGCACCTCCGCTTGGAAGACGCATCCATGGCGGCAGATCCAGGCCTTGCCGTTCCGCCCGTTCCGCTGGTCAATTGTGGACAGATTCATCCCACTGCATGAGTGAGCTGGTTTGGAAACGAATTTATCATGTCGAACACCTTGCGGGCCACACGAACCGCCTCCGATGAACAAGATTGAGGTGGTTCGGAAACGAATTCAACGTGAATGTATACTGTCGAACACCTTGCGGGCGCACGAAACGCCGCTGATGAACAACATAAACGGTGAATACAATTTGATTCAAACATTTAAACGAGATTTAACAAACTTACAATTACAAATCTAAACGAGATTTAACAAACTTAAACCTAAACAAAGGGTTTAGGGTTTAGGGATGAGAGAGAGGCCTATGCATGGCCATCCCTCATCGCCACCTATTATTGATGCAGGCGAAGAGATGCCGCTTCATCCAGGTGAGGGGGAGAAGATGCGAACCAAGTTAGCCTTCACCTCTGGGCATGGCCCATGGGCAAAACCAGCTGAAACGGTCCGTAGCCACCGCTGAGGCTTATGGCTTCGCCGGTGCTGTTTTCGATTCACCGCCATGACATGCGGGGGGGGGGGGGGGGGGCGTTTTAAGGTAAGCCTCTTCGTCTTGCGCCGCCGCTTTCTTCTGTGAAAGCGACGCTGCTGACCAAGATGCAAACGCTTGTAGAGGTAGATCGGGCAGCTCGGGGTCGTCGTCGTCGTCGCTGGCGTCGCCGTCCTCGCTGTCAAAGTTGTCATCCATTGTGGACAACTCCGGCGTCGGCTTTCATCGACCGCCATGACGCTCCTCGTACTCCTTGTCCACCACGGCGTGCCAGTAGGGCGCCGATATGGAGTACTTGGGGTCGAGCATTTGCTCGCACGACATCTCCGCCCACTTTCCCTTAATGAACTCGACGCTGGCCTGCCCGATTAGCCGTGACGCCACCGGAATGTACACGACACTCCTCACCCACCCATCCGGAAGGATGGCGTCGTCATCCACCTTCAGCTGGTGGCGGCTACTCAGCCGTGCGGTCTCCAGCAACAGCACGTAGGGACGAGAGGTCTTGGCCTCCTCGGCCCTAATGACTCGCTCGAACGTCTTGGCCATCTCCGTGTCCTCGTTGCGACGCCAGAGTTCCTCCAACTGCAAGTGGCGTTGTTGCCCGCCAGGGCTGAACTCCATGGTGGCCTATGTTTCCGTTTCCTTGGGGAGGAGAAGAGAGAGGAGGAAGTGTTGGTGTGAGGAGAGGAGGGCTCCGTTGCGCCGGGTTTTAAAGACGGCCGGAGGAGCGGGGTTGGGTGGCCTGCATTAACGCGGCCACCGCTTCGGCTGGCCGCTCATTGACGCTGACAGGAGCAGACGCTGCGACTGCCAGCACGCGTCGCTTCCGTCTGCGCCATTGGAAGCGGCGCGACGTTATTGCGACTCCAGTCGCTGCGACTCGAGCACGCCTCGCTTCCGTCCGCAGGGCGCCGACTACAGCACCCGTCGCTTCTGTCTGCGCCCGCCGGGGGAACGGGAAGCGTGATGCCACGGAAAAGAAAAGTGAGAAGGGTAAAACTAAAAACCACTTGCGCAGACGAAAGCGAGACGTGCTGGAGTCGTTTTTCAACAGGAGCATCACCAACAATATTTGTTATTGTAGTTTTGTCGAACACCTTAAGTGCGCACTCTGGACGCGCTCAGAGCGTGCCCGTCGTGCTCTAGGCGCTTACAGGCGCACATTTGTGTAAAATTTGGCGCGAACTAAGACTAGACCATTCTTAGTTACTCCTAAATGATACTTTCGTGAGAATTTTGAAATTGTCATGTTGCAATTATCACTTGCACATTGGAGTTATGCGATATCACATGAGATCCATGCCCTCCTCATTTGAATGTTTGTAGACCAAGTTTTTCAACTTGAGTCGTTAGTATATGACATATGAAGACTATGTGCGTAGGTTTTTCAATTTTTCGATAAGTTTTGAATTTATTATGGTTATTTCAAAATCGGTCAAACCTAAATTTGACCAACATTTAAACAAGTTTAAAAGATGAAAATGAAAAACTAAGCATGGATCCTTCTTAGTTACTCCAAAATGAAGCTTTTATGAGGTTTTTGAAAATTTCATGTTGTAATTCCAAAACCACTTCTTTCCAACCTTAGACCTCATAGTTTGAGTTATGCGATATCACATGAGATCCATGCCCTTCTCATTTTGAATGTATGTAGACCATGTTTTTCAACTGGAGTCGTTCGTATATGACATAAGCCGACTATGTCTGCAGGATTTTTCATTTTTTCGATATTTTTTGAATATTTGAAGCTGATTGCCTATACATGGAATCTGCAGCTGTCCGATTTCCTCTACAAGGAATCTGCGGCCGTCCGATTTCATCTCGAAGGAATCTGCAGGCAGACTCGGGGCGATCCGCGAGAAGCTCATTCTGCGATCTGATTGGACGCGTGCGTAGGACAAGGGCTGTACACCCGCTGACGAGTGGACCACGACGGACCCAACGGGGATTTTGGCTCACCCACCCCCATTTGACTCAGTGACACAAAACGGGTATTTTGACACACCAAATGCAGATAGTCATGACCTTCCTCAAATCTAGCTTGGACTCGCTAAAAAATGTGTTTCAAATAAGCTCAAAAGGTAGGGTAAACAGCCTTAGTTCTAAGTAAAAATGGTGGACTCGCCGAAAAATGTGTCTCAAATGAGATCCAAAGGTAGGGTGGTGGACTCGCAATTTTTTTTGTTTCAAACAAGCTCGAAAGGTAGGGTAAAGGGCCTCATTTGTTAGCAAAAATGGTGGACTCGCTGAAAAATGCGTTTCAAATGATTTCGAAAGGTAGGGTGGTGGACTCGCTAAAAAATGTGTTTCAAATGAGCTCGAAAGGTAGCATAAACGGCCTCATTTCTAATGAAAAATGGTGGACTCGCTGAAAAATGTGTTTCAAATGAGCTCGAAAGGTTGGGTGTTGTGGACTCGCTAAAAAATGTGTTTCAAATGAGCTCGAAAGGTAGGGTAAACGGCCTCATTTCTAAGAAAAAATGGTGGACTCTCCGAAAAGTGTATTTCAAATTTGCTCGAAAGGTAGGGTGGTGGACTTGCTAAAAAATGTGTTTCAAATGAGCTCGAAAGGTAGGGTAAACGGCCTCATTTCTAAGCAAAAATGGTGGACTCGCCGAAAAATGTGTTTCAAATGAGCTCCAAAGGTAGGATGGTGGACTCGCAAAAAAATTTGTTTCAAATGAGATCGAAAGGTAGGGTAATCAGATTCATTTCTGAGAAAAAATGGTGGACTCGCCGAAAAATGAGTTTTGAATGAGTTTGAAAGGTAGGGTGGTGGTCTAGCTGAAAAATGTGTTTCAAATGAGCTCCAAAGATAGGGAAAACGACCCCATTTCTGAGCAAAAATGGTGGACTCACTTCAAAGGTGACTGATAAACCGGGATGGAGGGAGTACTAGCTATAGCAGAACAAGCGGCACGTATACGTTCATGTTAGGGTTACCTTCATGTTTATCCGTTCTAGCGTGAAAGCAAGAATCCGAAGCAAATCAATTTTTACGAGTCGTACGATGAGAGTATGAGACACATATGTCTGAGAGTTCCAGTTCGTGGCACTGCATGTGCGTTGAATACGTGCGCATTGAATATGTGTGTGGCATGCCGTAGTCCACCATGCCGTC
The DNA here is from genome assembly GCA_026929855.1 of Poa annua. NCBI lineage: Eukaryota > Viridiplantae > Streptophyta > Magnoliopsida > Poales > Poaceae > Poa > Poa annua. Next base: position 39,407,076 of record CM049429.1, on the reverse strand, counting down.
TATGTAGCGTGCATGGATAGGCATGGCCATTGAAATGAAAGCTTTTGTTATTAGAAGGTTCTACTTCGCTAGCCACTCCTCCCGCTCCTCTGGCTTCATCTCCTGCATGTCGTGCATATTTCGTCAGACGAGTAGAGCTCCGAGTCTGGCATCGGCGATGGAGTGCTCCACCACATTTTTGAGGGAGGGAAGGGAGAGAGAGGTAGAGAAAATGGAGTTTCTACGGCGAGGGCGGCCCCCTTTTATTAGCCACGGCGGGGAGGGCGGGCAAACCCTAACCGACCCACGCTGACCCCACGCGCCAACCCCACGCCGACCACACGCGCACCCCACGTGCCGTCCCCACCAGTCAGACTAGTGCCACCGCCCGACCAGTCAGACTAGTGCCCCGACCCCACCAGTCAGGCCAAGTGCGGATCAAAGTAGGTTGACCAGAGAGAAACGAGCGTCTGGCCGATATGCAAGCAAACGAGGGCACATACCAGAGAAACAGCGAGGGTATGTCATAGACCGATAGAACTCAGCTAGGTATGGCACAGAACCAATTGACACTTAAAAGTAATCTTTTGAAAGGGTCCTAAAGGACTAGAGGTTCTGAAAGACGCTAACGGGTACGCACCCATATGAAAGAAAAAATTTATTCTAGGAGCTACCATATTGGAAGGTCCTAGAGGTCCGATCTGCAATCGACGTGATGCATGTGATGAAGAATATTTGCGTGAACCTGCTAGGACACTTGGGCGTGTACGAGCAGCAGAAAGACACAGAGGAAGCACGCGAGGACCAGAAACGTATGAAAGAACGAGACAGCCTAAATCCTGAACACCATGAAGGTCCTGCCAGCTACGCTCTTACCAAAGAAGAGAAAGTAATATTTTTTGAATGCCTAAGCAGTATCAAGGTCACGCCTGGCTTCTCGTCGAATATAAAGAGGATAGTAAATGTGAGACTCCAAAAATTTTAAAACCTAAAGTCTCATGACTGCCACGTAATTATGACACAATTGCTTCCGATTGCACTGAGGGGGCTTCTACCGAAAAATGTTCGAGTACCCATTGTGAAGCTTTGTGCATTCCTCAATGCAATATCTCAGAAGGTAATCGATTCGGTGATTCTACCCAGGTTACAGAGTGATGTGGTGCAGTGTCTTATCAGTTTTGATCTGGTGTTCCCCCCATCCTTCTTCGATGTTATGACGCATATCCTGGTTCACCTAGTCGAAGAGATTCAAATTCTCGGTCCTGTATTTTTACACAACATGTTCCCATTTGAGAGGTTCATGGTAGTCTTAAAAAATATGTTCATAACCGTGCTAGGCCAGAAGGAAGCATCTCCAATGGCTATGGTACAGAGGAGGTCATCGAGTTCTGTGTTGACTTTATTACTAATCTTAAGCCGATTGGTGTTCCAGAATCAAGACATGAGGGGAGACTAAGTGGAAAAGGCACACTAGGGAAGAAAGCAATAATTTGTATGGATGGACATTCTTTCACCGAAGCACACTAAACAGTTCTACAAAGTTCTACCTTCGTTGCCCCGTATATCGATGAACACTAGAATATTGTATGCTCCCTACATGCGGGGCAGTCTGAGAACTGGACTATACGTAGACACATGGGGACTTTTGGCGGTTGGTTGCAAACACATCTCTTGAGTATACAAGGGGTTGATGAACAATTATACTTGCTGGCCAGGGACCATCTACAACTATATGTATTTTTCAAGGGTACGAGATAAATGGGAATACATTTTACACGACAGTCCAAGAAAAAAAGAGCACCAACCAGAATAGTGGTGTTCGCATTGATGCAACAAACAACAATGGGTAGAATAACACGTATTATGGTTGCATACGGGAGATATGGGAACTTGACTATGGACCTTATTTTAAGGTCCCTCTGTTTCAGTGCAAATGGGTCAATCTGAGAGGCGGGGTTCAGGTAGACAAGTGATGCTCACGGTGGTGTGTTGTTGGGAAACCCCAAGAGGAAGGCCTGATGAGTGTAGCAGCAAGATTTCCCTCAGTTATGAAACCAAGGTTATCAAACCAGTAGGAAATTAGAATTCCCTCGAGGTGTTAACGGCGCAAGAAATTCTTTGGTGGTGCTAAGTTGATGTGGAGCCTGCACACAACACAATCAAGATACTTTGCCCCAACTTAACGGTGAGGGTGTCAAGCTCACCGGCTTGCTGTAACAAAGGATTAAACGTATGTGTGGAAGAAGATGTTTGTTTGCAGAGAATTTGCCCCAATTAAACGTAGGTGGTTTATCAAATTAAAGAGAAGGACCGGGGTCCACAGTTCACTAGTGGTGTCTCTCCATGAATAATAATAGGGTCAATTGGTTATGTGCTATGGTTCGATGAGTTTTATCGGTCTGTGCCATACCCGCGCTGTTTCTCTGGTATGTGCCCTGGTTTGCTCTCATATCGGCCAAACGCTCGTTTCTTGCTGGTCAACCTACTTTAACCGGTGGGGTCGGCCTGGCGCAGCTCGGCCAGAATTTCGTGGGGTCGGCTAGTGGGGTCGTGCCTTTGACCTTAGAGCATGCATGCATGCAAGTGGGGCCAGCGGCGGCAGAGAGCATGCATGGAGTCGTACGTGCGCGTCCATGCCTGTGCTCGCTGCGCCTTCAATGGCCACGCCTTCAATGGCTTGCCCCCTTGGCCGGCAAAAGCTACCTCTCCGCCTACACTGCCGGCCCGGACGCGCATCTGCTCCGCCGTCCTCGCGTCTCTCTTGCCTACTCTGTCCTGCTCCAAGCTGAGCAGTCTGGAGCCGACTTAATGTCCGGTTGCCATTACTGCCTTCTAGACCGCGACACTGTCCAGAGACCGCAGATGGCATTAAAAGGATCCATTTCCTTGCCCGTTGCGCTGACAAGTCCTCTCTTCCTCTCCTAGACACCTTCGCCCAGTCCCTTATCTCTCCATGGGTCGTGGTGATGGAAGCTCCACTCCCAGCTCGAACCGCCGCCGCCGCCACGTCCCCTATCCTTGGTTTCTTGAGGCGAGTGAGGGAAGCGGCATGGGGAGTGGGCGTGGGCGTGGGCGTGGGCATGCGCGTACTCCTCCAAGCTCGAGCAGGTGGCGAGCGAGGGAAGCAGCATGGGACGGGGAGTCTCCAAGTCCAAGGGGCAGGGGCAGGGCCATTGCGGCCGACCCCATTCCCTTCATCGATCTGTCCGGCGAGGACGACAAGGACGACCAGGGTATGCACTGGACTATGGCCTGGAATGAGGAGGTCACGGAGGTGCTGTACCCAGGTTTGGCCTGCGCCGTGGCCGACCAGAAAGCCATGGACCTTGCCAAGCATTCTGCCGCCGAGCAGCAACGGCTCAAGATCTACTCGGAGAGACAGGGGAAGAAGGAGGACATGTGGTCAGCGTCGAACAGCAACGCCTCAGAAGAAGGGGATGCCAAGGGCAAGGGCAAGGCTGAGACGGTGGAGGTTTCCAATGACGAGGACGAGTGGTAGTCCATTTTAGTTATTAGTTGCTTTATTAAGGGCAATGGCCTTGTGCTTGACGTTTCCAATTGTGTGTGTAAATTAACTTGAGTTTGACAATTTTCAGCCAGTCCACTCTTTTTGCCTTAGAAATGAGGTCGTTTACCCTACCTTTGGAGCTCATTTGAAACTCATTTTTCAGCCAGTCCACCATTTTTGCTTAGAAAGTCGTTTACCCTACCTTTGGAGCTCATTTGAAACACATTTTTCAGCGAGTCCACCATTTGTTCTTAGAAATGAGGCCGTTTACCCTACCTTTGGAACTCATTTGAAACACATTTTTCAGCGACTCGACCATTTTTTGCTTAGAAATGAGTCCGTTTACCCTACCTTTGGAGCTCATTTGAAACATATTTTTGCGGCGACTCCACCATTTTTTTCTTATAAATGAGGTTGTTTACCCTACCTTTAGGGCTTATTTGAAACACATTTTTCAGCCGACTCCACCAATTTTTTCTTAGAAATGGATTCATTTGGTCTCACTTGGTTACGACGGGTAACAGACAAAATCCGCATTTTGTGCACCAAAATGGGGGTGGGCGAGCCAAAAATCGCCGTTGGGTCCACTCGTCAGCGGGTGTACGGCCCTTGTCCTTCGCGCGCGTCCAATCAGACTGCAGAACAAGCTTCTCGCGGATCGCCTGTAGATTCCCTCTGGAGGAAATCGTACGGCTACATATTCCTTCTTGAGGAAATCGGACGGCTGCAGTTTGACCGATATTTGAAATGAGATTCAAATATTCAAAAAAATGTCAAAAAAGGAAAATCCTGCACATATAGTCGTATTATGTCATATACTAACGACTGAATTTGGAAAACATGGTATACATACATTTAAAAGGAGAAGGGCATGGAGATCATGTGATATTGCATAACTCAAACAATGAGATCTAAGGTTGGAGAGAAATGGTTTTTGAATTGCAACATGAAATTTTCAAAAACCTCACAAAAACTTCATTTTGGAGTGACTAAGAAGGACCCATGCTTAGTTTTTCATTCTCATGTTTTAAACTTGTTTAAATGTTGGTCAAACTTAGGTTTGACCAAATTTGAAATAACCATAATAAATTAAAAAATTATCGAAAAAATGAAAAACTGACGCACATAGTCTTAATATGTCATATACTAACGACTCATGTTGAAACACATGGTCTGCATACATTCAAATGAGAAGGGCGAGGATCTCATGTGATATCGCATATCTCAAATGTGCAAATGAGAATTGCAACATGATAATTTCAAAATACTCACAAAAGTATCATTTAGGAGTGACCAAGAATGTTCTACGCCCAGTTTGCGCAAATGTTTTACAAAAATGTTTGCCTGTGCGCGCCCTGAGCACGCCGGGCACGCTCTGAGCGCGTCCAGAGTGCGCACTTAAGGTGTTCGACAAAAGTACAATAACAAATATTCAAACGATTCAAGTTGATAAACAAGGTCTACACACGTTCAGATTGCATAACTACACAGAGCGCTCATTGTGGGTGCAAGTTCACGTCCAGTTCGTGTCTACATTGCGCTTGCTGTGTTGACACGGATGCACCGATACCTGTCTAGTTCGTGCAACAAATGCTTCTGATACGTGTATATGTCTCATAATGTCTCGTCTCCAACTGTAGTAAATTTGACCAGAACGACGACGCGCATCAACTGTTCGATAGTTGTACTCGACACGTGTAGGGGCACCAGATGATGTGGTAAACATTTACAGGCATGTCACTTCGACGAGACGTGAAGCGCGGTCACACGATGTCATCATTGTGAATAAAATCCCAGTGTGCATTGTGTAGTCATGTTTACACTGCCGTTGGCAAGAAAACCAAGAGATGCGCCTGTTCAGTGCCCAAGCGCGGTTATCGATTTACACGCCGGCGGTAGTGAACTCATCACGAGCAGTTATCCTTTCACTAATAAAAATCCCAATGCGCATTGGCATTGCCGTTCACTCGCTCTTCTCTCTTCTCTGTAAAAAACCCCAACCACCACTTCTCTCCAACAACAATGTCGTCGGACGACGAGCCTTGGTGGCAGAACCCAGCCATCCCGAGCGACTCCGACGGGGAGGGCAACCCGATCGAGTGGTGGGAGTAGGGCCACGGCCACGGGAACGGCGGCGGCGGCTCCGGCACCGACAACGACGGCGAGGGGTACGACGCCGACAAGAGCGGCAGCGACGGCGAGGGGTCCGACCCCGACTCCAACGACGACGACGACGATCACCACGGGTCCGCCGAGGAGGACTCGGACCCGGAGTTGAACAAGAGCGACGAGGAGGAGAAGGACGACGACGACGAGGACAAGGACATGGAGGAGGAGGAGGTCGAGGAGGAGGAGGATGAGGTCGAGGAGGAAGTAGAGGAGGAGGATGACTCCTCCGATGACTCCTCCTCCTCCGACGGACCGCCGCCCAAGAGGCAGCGCGCGTAGGAGCCACGCCCGGCGATAGTCGTTGTAGCAGTAGCAGTGCATTAGTTGCACTGCTAATTGTTAGTTGTAGTATTAGGCCGCCGCCGGCGTAGTAGCAGTGCTGATTGCACTGCTAATCTTTTGTAATTGTTAATATAATGCTAATATATCGAGTTTAAATTAGTTGTAGCAGTTTCAATTCGAGTTATAAATCGAGTTTCAACTTTCAAATCGAGTTATGAATCCTATTATAAATCGAGTTTCAATTAGTAGTAGCATTTTCACTAAACAATGACGTACCAATCAACAAATTATCAGTAACGTTAATGTTAATCCAGTTAAATCATTGTTAATTCAGTTAATTCGGTGTTAATTGGGGCGGAGATACCCAAAGTATGTTGACCAGAGGGAACCGAGCGTTTGGGCGATATGCGAGCAAACCAGGGCACAGAACAGACAAAATAGTGCGGGTAGGGCACAGACCGATAGAACTCAGCTTGGTATGGCACATAACCAACTAACCCATAATAATAACATTCATGCGGTTAAATAAATTACAGCTGGGCAGTTGATAGAATAATGAAGTGCATAACAATGGATATACCAATGTCATGATGTCAAGTGTGAGATTCATTTGCGCATTGCAGCAATATAAATAGACCGTTCCAACCGCATCTATGACTAATAATGCACCTTCCGGTTAGCGACTGCACCCCTTTCAGTATTAAGTTGGAAGCAAAAAAATTATCGCCTTAAGCACTGCGTGTAAAGTAAGTAAGTAAGTAAGTAAGTAACATCATGCTTACACGTCGATTCCCCCTCCCGGCAGGGTGTCGGGGAGAAGTTCCGATCTCTCCCGAATTGGTGATGACAACGGCGCCGGCTCGGGACCCGTGGAGGAAATATTGCGCACGGTAGGTATCTTAGGTTTTCGGGGAGGGGGGGGGGTACTTTTAGGCAAAAGGGCGACGGCGGTGGAGGCCCGAGGGCCCCACACCACATGCTCACGCGACAATGGGGTCTGCCGCGCCTGGGGGTGGTGTGGGCCCCTCGGCCATCTTCTTCGACTCCTTTTCAGGTCTCTGGAACGTTCCCAGGAAAATAGGGGCTTTGGAAAAGAAATCATCCGATTCCGAGAATATTTTTTTAAGTACTTTTCTGAAACCAAAAACAGCAGAAAACTGGGAACTGGCTCTGTGGAATTCTTTTAAATAGGTTAGTCCCAGAAAATGCATAAAACCATATAAAATGCACATAAAACATGTCATAAGTGGTATAATATAAGCATGTACCATAAAAAATTATAGATATGTTGGAGACGTATCAACATCCCCAAGCTTAGTTCTACTCGTCTCGAGTAGGCAAGACCGATAAAAGAATAATTTCTGAAATGACATGCTTTCACTCAATATTGATCATATAATAACGTAAGGCATGTAAACTGAGATCAAATGAATAAGGGTTGTAGTTTATATTGATATTAAATGAGTAATAAAGAAACAAATAGGCAAAGCAAAGCAAAGCTTTCAATGATATAGTACTAGATAGCAATCAACCGTGCAAAGTAGATATTAGAGACGATTTAAGCTTCAAGAACAATAATATAATCATCTAATGCTTCCAAAAAACATGACAACTTTGTGAAAGGATCAAGTCAAGCAATAACAATATGCACGTAGAAGATCAACTCTTTATTTGTTCACGAAAAACAAGCAAGCGTTCAACGTTGGTTCCTGGCAGCAGGATGGTTTGGCTAAGAGAATGTTAACGAGAGTTTGGAGGGCCGACGGAAGAAAGTCTCACAAAGTTGCAAGTGATCATTAGACAAGAGCAAGTCTTACAATCGAAGCTATGTAAGGAGTAGTGATTGCAACACCACGGATGCACATAGAGCTATAAGTGTATGAAAGCTCTCCAATGGAACTAGTGGGGGTGCATCCAACTTCCTTGCTCACGAAGACCTAGAGCACTTTTCAGGAGGCTTATCATTGGAATATACAAGCCAAGTTCTATAGTGTAAAGTCCCCACATAGTTATGTAAGTAAGACATGAAAACTCTCTCATATGGAGTAAAGCTGCTAAAAATGAGCACAAATGATGATCATAAATGATATGGTGCTATAACATGAGCACAAGTGATGACTATGAATGATACGGTGTTGTAACATGAGCACAAGTGTGTGATAAAGAATAGTAATGCTGCACCCCTTATTTTTTTTCTCTTTTGTTTTTCCTTTTTCAGTTTCTCTTTTCGATGGCCTCCATGGCTCTTTTCACTTTTAGGCGCAAGCATTCTAATATGAGGATATGACAACACATTATTGATACAAGTAACCAGTATGAATAAGACATAATGTATATGCAAACGGTGCCTCTACTATGCAATGGTCTAGCGTAACAAGGGTAAAACCGCACATCAACTTTATAGAATCACGCAAAGCAATATATAAGTAATGAATGACAACAAGTCATGTAATGTAAGATGGATGTTGCATGACAATATATCTCAGCACAACTATGGAATGCTGTAGTAGGTAGGTATGGTGGATGTTTTGAGGAAGATATTTGGCTTATGTGTAGGAGAACATGATGAAGATCTCCCACGAATTTGCATGTACCCGTGAAGAATCACCAACTCTCACTGTGAGAAAGGGCAATGCAAAGTACCGAAGAGGCTAGCAATATGGTGGTGGAAGTGCCATGAAAACCGCGGCTTTAGAACTAACAAGTAAAAAGATTCCAAATGAAAATATGATCTTAAAAGGCATAATGAAAATCACTCCAAGAGGGTACGTGGAAAATTAACAAGTCACTGTTGGCTACCCCGACCGTAGCGCATAAGACAAAGTCATTACGGTTTCCTTTGGCATTTAGAAGTCATATACCATTGTGCTATCAACTGGATATTTAAGTGTGGCACAACTTCAAGTTTTTCTAGACCAACCATTAATAATTCCACTTTACTAAACCATCATGTTTACCATTAAGCAAATTAATATCGCAAAACAACATCAATGATTCAAGTGACACAATTTAATGATCTACAAGGTTATGTATCATTTAGTTATACCATCTACCACATTTGGCATTTTCTGTTCTTAAGCAAACACCAATCAACTTATTTAACAGATAAACTCTCCAAGTAATTAAACAATGAGATATGGGAGTATGATATAAGAAAGCTAACAGCTCTAGCAAGAGATGCATGAAAAACAAGATCTAGAAAGCATAGCAGTAGCTAGAGAAGAATACTCAACAAATATAACTTAAGAATACGAGTATTCATAAGAAAAAGCGGACCGTGTCTCTCTCCCACAAAGGAATGCTAGGGTCCATTTTATTCAGAGAAGGAAAATAACAAAAACAAACAGACGCTTCGAGGAAAGCACATAAGATGTGACGGAATTAAAATATAGTATCACTAGAAAGGACCTGATAATTTGTTGATGAAGAAGGGGGGATGCCCAAGGCATCCCCAAGTTTTGACGCTTGAGTCTTCTTCAAATTCGTTGAGGGTGACCCACCGGGGCATCCCCAAGCTTTTTTTTTACTATCTTCTTGATCACATCATATCATCCTTCTATTTTGATCCTTGAAAACTTCCTCCACACCAAACTTAGAGTAAACTTCATTAGAGGGTTAGTGCATGAAAAATTATGATATTAAGTAGGAACACAATTGCTACCAATGCTACTGGACATTCTCTACAGCCACGGATACTTCATGGAACAAAAAGATCCAATCAAAATAGGAAAAGAGCCATTGCAAAATAAATGGCAGAATCTGTGAAAAATAGAACAGTCCGTAAAGACAAAAAATTTCGACGCGCTTAACTTTTTCAGATCATAAAACCCAAAACTAATGAAAGTTGCATATATATCTGAAGATTACGCACACAAAATGACAGGTCATTTGGATTTTTCTAGTGAAGGGGTATGAATTTAACGGTGAATAACAGCAAACTGTGTTGGGGATATACCAACTAGGGGTATCTCTAACGTGGATCAATCCGGCTAGTACAGGGTGGCCCACGGGTGGTAAGGCTGAATTCTGCCAGGCGGACCAGATAGCTGACGTTCAAGAAAGTAGGTGGACGGTCCAAGGAAGGCGGAAAGCCGAAGCCCATCAAGCCACCAAGCCCAAGACGGAAGGCGGCAACTAAGCCGGCTAGGTCTAGGACTCTGTTTACTTGCCGGACAAGTACTTATCTTGTATCCTGGGGTCTGGCCGCCTATATAAGCCGGTCACTAGGAAGCCTTTAGGGCACGCTCAATAGGGATCATATCCATTGTAACCTGTTCACAGCTATTTGCCTCATAGTGAATTATAGCTGCACGTAGGATTTCGCCACCGCGGTCGGATCTGAAGTTGGGTAAACTCGATGTGTTCAATCTCGTCCTCGACAACTCCAACCTTCTTCCCCACAATCCATACGTAGGCTAGAGGACCCCCGTCTCCTATCAAATATGCCGATACCACGACAGTTGGCGCCCACCGTGGGGCTTAAGGTTCCTGGCGTCACGTTCCAGGCGGGAACCCTTGGCGGCATGGTCAAGCAGATCGCCGTCGGCCGCGTCACAAGGTATGGAGGCCACAGCTACGTCAACAAGCATATCGGCACTTGCGGGCTTCACGCCTCGGACAGGTCCATTGCGTCCAAAGCTTTCCGCCAAGGTTTCTACTGGCTAACCGCCAAAGAAGACGTCGAGCACATCGTGAAAACATGCAAAGGCTGCCAGTTGTACGCCTACCAACCTCACATGCCGGCACAAGAGCTCAGGACAATTCTAATCACTTGGCCGTTCGAGGTCTGGGGCTTAGACATGGTTGGTCCCTTCAAGAAGGCACGTGGTGGGTATACCCACCTATTGGTCGTTGTCGACAAGTTCACTAAATGGGTCGAGGCCAAGCCGATCAGCAAACTTGACGCGCAAACAGCCACCAATTTCCTCTGGGGAATTATCTCTCGGTTCGGAGTTCCACACAACATTATCACTGATAATGGCAGCAACCTGTCTCAAGGCGATATCAAAGAATACTGCAGTGATCTAGGGATCTGGCTTGATTTGGTATCCGTGTCACACCCTCAATCAAATGGGCAAGTAGAGCGTACAAACGGCTTGGTCCTTTCAGGACTTAAGCCCCGTCTTGAAGCTCCATTACATAGGGCAGCCAGCGCTTGGGCAGAAGAGCTACAATCCGTACTCTGGAGTTTGCGCACAACGCCAAACAGATCTACCGGCTATACTCCTTTCTTCTTAGTATATGGCGTAGAGGCGGTGCTACCTACCGACATGAAATACGATTCCCCAAGAGTTCAAGCCTACATCGAGCAAGACGTAGAAGGTGCAAGACAGGATATCCTAGACCTATTAGATGAAGAAAGAGACGTCGCTCTACATCGCTCCGCCTTGTACCAGCAACAACTCCGCCGCTATCATAGCCGGAGAGTGCGGAAGCGAGGCTTCAGAACAGGTGACCTGGTTCTCCGCCTAATTCAAGACAGAAAAGACACAAAGCATTGCAAGCAAATTTATCTACTTTCATTTTAATGATGGGCTCCCAACCATCTTCTAACTTCTTAGGGATAGAAGCTTCAAATCACAATTTGTCTTCCCTTGCTTTAATGAGAGCATTTGTAATATGAGTAGTAAAAGCCAAATTTAAAGAGCTAGCATTAGGACTTGTGCACAACTTTTTCAAGAACTTAATAACTTCAGAGATATTACAATTATCAACATCAAAATTATTATCATCAAAGCAAACCGAACCACTTTCTCCCATGTTCTTAAAAATTTCAGCAATTTTATCAACACTAGTCTCAGCAGTTTTAGGCAATTTTAAATTTTGTTAGAAGTAGAGGAGACATTTCCAACACCAACTATGTTACCATTAATAGTAGTAGGCTTACTATCATGTGAAATACCATTATTTTCGGAGGTAGTAATAGTAAAAACTTTAGCAATATTATCCTCTTTAGCTAGTTCTTTCTCTCTTTCCCATCTAGCATGCAATTGGGCCATCATCCTAACATTTTCATCTATTTGAACTTGGATGGCATTAATTTTAGCAAAGGGATTAATATCTTTAGTTTCAGTAGGCATGACTTTAGATTTTAAAGATCAACATCAAGGACAAGACTATCAACTTTAGAGGCAAGTATATTAATTTTCCCAAGCTTTTACTCAACAGTTTTATTAAAGGAAGTTTGTTTATTGATAAAATCTTTTAACATGGTTTCAAGTTCAGAGGTGGTAATCCTATTATTGCTATAAGAATTACCACAACCACCACTTTTATTTGAAGGATAGGGCTTATACTTATTATTACCATAATTGTTCCTATAGGCATTGTTGTTGAAATTGTTATTTTTAATAAAGTTCACAACAACATGCTCTTCTTGTGCAACTAAAGAAGCTAAGGGGACATTATTTGGATCAACATGAGAAAGAGATGAAGTGGGCCACCGAGGTGGCGCCACCTGGTGCTCGCGCGGCAGGAACCTGAGCCGCGCGAGGACATGGTGTGGGCCCCTCGGGGCACCACCGCCTTCGCCCTTTCGCCTACAAATACCCCTTCGGCCAAAAACCCTAGGACGGTGTTCATTTTTTCCTCCACAGGTCCCGAGCCGCCGCCGTCGTCAACACCAATTCGGGAGAGATCAGAACTTCTCCCAGGCACGCTACCGGGAGGGGGAATCGTCCCCGGAGGCCTCTAGGTCGCCATGACCGCCTCCAGACTGATGCGTGAGTAGTCTACCCTTGGACTACGGGTCCATAGCAGTAGCTAGATGGTTGTATTCTCCACTTGTGGTATCATGTTTAGATCTTGTGAGCTGCCTATCATGATCAAGATCACCGTTATGTAATTCTTCATGTTGTGTTTGTGGGATCCGATGAATTTTGAGTACTAAAGTTATTGCTTCATAATATATCATTTGTGTGTTATTTAATGATCTTACATGCTCTGCGTTACTTGTGTATGCTCTGGCCAAGTAGATGCTTGTGACTCCAAGAGGGGGTATTTATGCTCGATCGTAGGTTCATGTCTCTATTTAATATGGGGTGGTGACAACTAGATCTAAGGTTGCAGGTGTAGTATTGCTACTAGGGATAAAACAGTAGTACTTTATCTAAGGATGATGTTACTTACTTACTTACTTTACACACAGTGCTTAAGGCAATAATCTGTTGCATGCAACTTAATACTGAAAGGGGTGCAGACGCTAACCGGAAGGTGGATTATTAGTCATAGATGCGGTTGGAACGGTCTATGTATATTGTTGTAATGCCCGAATGAATCTCACACTAGACATCATAACATTGGTATATGCGTTGGTTTGCTCATCATTATTCTATCAATTGCCGAGCTATAATTTGTTTACCCGCATGAATGTTATTATTATTTATGGAGACACACCACTAGTGAACTATAGACCCCGGTCCTTCTCTTTATTCAGATAAAACCACAACTGCAAACCTGTTACTTTCTGTAAAAAAACATCTCTCTTCCACACATTGGTTTAACTCTTTGTTACAGCAAGCCAGTGAGATTGATAACCTCACTGTTAAGTTGGGGCAAAGTATCTTGATTGTTTGTGTGCAGGCCCCACATCAACTACACGCCAAGTTCTTTTCTGGCACCGTTGATACCTCGGGGGAATTCATTATCTTCTACTGGTTCGATAACCTTGGTTTCATAACTGAGTGAAACTTGCTGCTGCACTACTTCAAACCTTCCTCTTGGGGTCTCCCAACAACACACCCACCGTGTGAACCAAACATTTTTCTGGTGCCATTGCCGGTGAGATAAGAATTCTTTTGAAGACCTTCTACTCCTCCGTCAACTTCGTTGCCGGGGAAATAAGAGTTCCACTTCGAGGGGAGTTTTCGCACTTCCAATTTTTTTTTTTTTATTGTCTTGCTTAGTTTTTTTCTACTGTCTTGTTTGCTTAATATCAAAATAAATAAATAAATAGTTACTTGCAGGTTTGTCCTTTATTTGCATTTTGTTTATCCTCAAAAATAAAAAAATTAGTTTAGTTAATCATCATGTCTAGTATATTCCCTGTTACTGTGTCACCTGAAGAATTAATCTTCACTTTTAAACAAGGGAATGAGGAAACTTTTAGAGAGGCTTGATCTAGAATTTTCGAAACTTATGGTGAAACCGAACCTAAAATGACTTTAACCTTGCTTCTTAGTAGCTTTTATTTTGGTCTTGTTCTTTGCTATAGGTATGCTTTAGATGTTGTAGTGGGAGGAGATTTCCTTCAATATGATGGAGATCAAGCTTTTAATGCAATAAAGAAATTAATTATGTCCTCTTCTTCAGCTAATAAATGTGATTCAAGTATTGGTAATATTCATACTTGATTAAATACCCTTGGGACAAGCATTTCTTTCTTAAAAGATGGGTACAATAAAATTCGTGAAAAACTTCACTATGTTCCAATAAACTCTAAACCATCATTGTGGCTCCCTACCTTGAAAATTACTATTGGTGACAAAGTTTTTCATGCCCGTTGTGACATTATGTCTGAGTTTTGTCTTATGCCTAAGTACGTTAATGCATCTTTAAATACTTGGGGAACTGTTGAAGGGGGAGAAGAAATCACCCTTACAGATAATACTACAATACAACCCATTGGGGTAGGTGAGGGAGTATTTACAACACACCTAGGAAGAATTGTATCCACTGATTACCATGTCACCAAATGTGCATGGACAGGACAAATTACGATTGGAAGATCCCTGGTAAAACGCTTGGGAGCAATAATTGATGTGGGAGAAGGTACTATGAGCTTCACTACTTCTCGAGGAAGCTGGCAAACGTTCCCTACGAGAAATGTAAGAAAGATGGTAAGAGAAATAAACAAATAGCAGCTCATTCTCGTATTGTTGATGCTTCATCTCTTGATAAACTTGAGTTTTACTCTCTGTGCCTAGCTCAAATGCGTTAAACAAAAGCGCTTATGGGAGACAACCCACTTTTATTTACTATTATTTTATTTTGTTTGCGTCAAGGACTTGTCCTACCTCTGTAGCAATTCATTTCTATCTTTATTTTATTACATTGTTGTGTCAAGTTAAGCCTCTAGTTGAAAGTTGATGCTAAATTTGGATTCCTGCGTAGAAATAGTTTTCTGCTGTCCACCGTTTAATTCGTAACTCTTCATAGAAAAATCACAAACATCTTCCCTCTTCCGTGCGTAATCCTCAAATATATATGCAACTTTCATTAGTTTTGATTTTTCTGATCTGAGCAAGTTAAGTGCCTCAAAAAAATTCGTCTTTACGGATTGTTCTGTTTTTGACAGATTCTGCCATTTATTTCGCAATGCCTCTTTTGTTTTTTGATTGGATCTTTTTATCCTATGAAGTGTCAGTGGCTGTAAATAATATGCAGTAGCATTGGTAGCAATTGTGTTCCTACAGATTATCATAATTTTTCATGCACTAACCCTCTAATGACGTTTACTCTAAGTTTGGTGTGGAGGAAGTTTTCAAGGATCAAGAGAGAAGGATGATATAATGTGATCAAGAGGATAGTAAAGCCAAAGCTTGGGGATGCCCCGGCGGTTTGCGCCCAATATATTTCAAGAAGACTCAAGCGCCAAAGCTTGGGGATGCCCAAGGCATCCCCTTCTCCATCAACAAATTATCAGGTCCTTTCTAGTGAAACTATATTTTAATTCCGCCACCTCTTATGTCCTTTTCTTGAAGCGTATGTTTGTTTTTGTTTTGTTATTTTCATTATCTGAATAAAATGGATCCTATCATTCTTTTGTGTGGGAGAGAGACACGCTCCGCTTTTTCTTATGAATAGTCGTATTCTTCACTTATATTTGTTGAGTATTCTTCTCTAGCTACTGCTATGCATTCTAGCTCTTGTTTTTTCATGCATCTCTTGCTAGATTTGTTATATCATACTCTCATATCTCATTGTTTAATTA
Source organism: Poa annua (assembly GCA_026929855.1). Taxonomy (NCBI): domain Eukaryota; kingdom Viridiplantae; phylum Streptophyta; class Magnoliopsida; order Poales; family Poaceae; genus Poa; species Poa annua. The sequence goes on along the minus strand of CM049429.1, from coordinate 39,391,207 downwards.
CTTTGAGAGGTTATTGTCGGCCAAGTGAGGACCAGGGTGTGCAAAGCCCACTCTCCACAGCCCTCGCACGTGACAGACTCGACAAAACGACTAAGGACCAAGCTCCCTCTTGGAGAGACTCTCGAGAGGCAACTCCTCTCGTGGGTCTGAAGAGGAAGCGAGGGCCTGGAGAGGAGTCAACGCAAATCCCTCCACAATGCCGCCGAGGCCCTTTGGAGACACACGACTAAGCAACCGCTGCAGAGCGCACATGGCCGCTGCAGCCGTCGCACAGTGACGCACGCGTGTACAGACAGTGACGCGGGCGCCGCAGTTGCCGTTCTACATGGACTGCGGATTGTCAGCCACGACGGCTGGCTTTAGCACGGATGGACCGAGTCCATGAACTATTCTGCGGCGGTGAACTCCACTCCTTCGCGCCACTGCCATGTGGGAACCCATCCTCTGCATAAAGTGCAAGGATGAGGCCCGAGGCGCCTATAAAAGGAGCAGGAGCACCTCCGTAGGAGGGATCGATCTCTGAAAACTTGGAACCCTAGACAAGAGCGTAGGATAGCCAACTAGCACGAGGAGGAAGAAGATCATAGCTTCCCTCTTCAAGGACCACACTGCCTAAAGAGAGCCCTCGGCAAGCTCATTATACTGTAACCTCTGCAGTTCAATACAGACAAGCAGGAGTAGCGGTGTTACCTCCTCTTGAGGGATGTGAACCTAGGTACGGGCTGGTGTCCTTCTCTGTCGTGTCGCTCCTCTTCAGGCTCGACGAGCATCGTCGCCGTGCCTCTCGAGGGCCGTTTGACCTCCGCGTTCAGTCGCCCTTCGAACTATCTCTTCAGGGTGTGACTATCCCTGTTCCGTGGGAGTCACTCTCCGACATTTGGCGCGCCAGGTAGGGGATTGAGCCGCTTCCGCGACATGACGGACACCCGTGCCATTCACACCGCCCGCGCCAGCAAGCGTGCACCTGGTGGAACTCACACCGCACCCGGCGCCACCACCACCCGTGGACGGCGGGGTCGCCCCCGCCATTAGGAGCGCGCCAACACCGGCCGGCACGTGGAGGAGCCCGAGAGCTAGGCCGAGCGCGACAGGGGGGAGCACCCCGAGCACGACGAGGACACAGAGTCCTCGCACCCGACGCAGCACCCAAGCGGCTCCTCCCAAGGACGCGCAGAGCCCGGTACCACACCGCTCTGTTCATGGCGAAAGAACTTCTCGGCTACCGGCCTACTCAAGAGGCTCACGACCAGTGGCTGAAACGCCTCAACCAACTCGTCGGCATCGCCACGACGCGCCCTGCTCCCTCGCGGTCGATTGTGCACGACTCTCTTGCGGGAACGGCTGCGCCTGACGCGCCCCCGCCTCCTCCAGGACCAGCTCCGGCCGCGACGAAGAGGGTTGTCTCCCATGCGTCCTCGCCGTGTGACTGCCAAATCATGCATCACACCACGCCGGACATACGTGTGGGGATGGAGCGGCAGCGAGACCGCCAGTACCGCCTCGTGGAGGAGATTGGCCAGGCGGGCCAGCAGAACCGTGGAACTCTGCAGAGCGGGGTCGCCACATACGCCACGAGCTACGTGGCGTTCACCCATGCTCTACGCCGCGTGGTCTGGCCTCAGAAGTTCAGGCCGGCTCTCCCCAAGGGCTACGACGACTCGAGCAACCCCATGAAAATCCTCCAGCTCTAGACCACCTCCATCCAAACTGTAGGAGGAGAAGACAAGGTCATGGCCAACTGGTTCTCCCACGCGCTTCGCGACTCCGCACTGTCGTGGATGCTGAACCTGCCGGAGGACTCCGTGAGCTCGTGGGAGGAGCTCTACAAGCAAATTGTCGCCAACTTCAAGGGAACGTACGAGCGTGCGCTCACCCACAACAACCTTCGCGCGATGGTGCAGAAAAAGGACGAGACCCTCCGCAAGTACATCCAGCGCTTCAGCCAGGTACGGAACAAGATTCCGAACATCCCTGACACCCAGGTCATCGCCGCCTTCCGCGAGGGTGTCACGAACCGCAGGATGCTCGAGAAGCTGGGCATCCACGACAAGCTCACCTCCGTGGTGAAGCAGTTCGACCTGGCTGACAAGTGCGCCAAGGCTGAAGAGGGGCTCCTCTTCGTCAAGATGAGCTTGCGTGGAGAGGACCTTGCTGAGGGGTCCAAGAGCCACAAGAAGGTGGAGCCCAAGCGCAAGGCCACCATGGTCCTCGCGGCAGAGCCTGACGCCAAGGGCTCCTGCAGGGACTCTCCAGAGCCTGGCGAGAAGAAGGAGGACAATCATCCATTCTACTTTTACCACAATAGGCGCGGCCACTCTACAAAGACCTGCTTTGACCTCAAGAGGCTGAGTAAGGAGCGTGAGTAGGCTGAAGGCAGCGGCAGCCGCGGCAGAAGCCGTGGCTACCGTGGAGGAGGACGCAAGGGCGGCTTCCAGAAGCCACCAGGCACTCAAGTCAATGCCACAGAGAAGATCATCAACCTCCCTGACGAGGAAGATGGAGGCTACCAAGCCCCAAGAGGGGCTATGGCTTGCATCCTCGGCGGGGCTCAGGCGACCAAGTCGAACAACCAGTTCAAGCAGTTCGCCCGCGAGCTCAACGCCCCTCAAGTGGTCGCAGTACACCATCGCTTTCGACGCGCAAGACAACCCCAAGTCCACCAAGATTGTTGGAACCCTCCCACTGGTCTGCTCCCGCACCATCAACAATATCGCCGTCTCCAAGACGCTCATCGATGGAGGTGCAGGCCTGAACGTCATCTCTGAAGAGACCTTTGAGACATTTCAAGTGCCCTACGAGTAGCTCATGCCCTCCAGGCACTTCACGGGAGTAACCAGTGGTTCAATTGAGCCTTCGGCACGCAGAAGAACTACCGCACCGAGCTCATCGACTTCGATGTCGGGCACATCGGCTTGCCGTACAACGCCATCCTCGGCTACCCCGCCCTCACGAAGTTCATGGCCGTCATGCATCATGCCTACAACATGGAAAAAATTCCTGGCAGCGCAGGCACCATCGCCATCCACCGAAACGTTCTGAACGCCATGCGCACTGTCGAAACCGCCTACAAGGTTGTCGCCATGGCATTTCCGGCCGAAGAGGACATGGAGCCTCTCGAGAGGCCCAAGAAGAAGAAGTAGCTATTCTCTCAGGAGCCAGCTTCCACGAAGAAGGTATCCCTGAGCTCCAGCAGCTGGGGGGCTGAGGGCTCGGGGGCTAGCGTCACCATTGGCGATGCTCTGCCTCCCAAATAGGAAAGTGCGCTCGTCGCCTTCCTCTGGTGTACCGAGGGAGGTGATTGAGCACCCCTTAGCCGTGTGTCCAAACGCCCGCCCCGTCAAGCAAAAGGCAAGAAAGCAAGCCCCCGAGAAGCAATCATTCATCGTCAAGTAAGTCGAGAAGCTCAATGCGGCAAAAGTTGTCCGCAAAGTCGCGCACCCGCTTGGCTCTCCAACGGTGTGGTTGTCCCAAAGCCCGCCGGAGGAGGCCGCCTCTGCATCGACTACACCGATGTCAACAAGACCTACCCCAAGGACCCATACCCCATGCCAAGGATCGAGCAGATCGTGGACTCCACTGCAGGTTGCGTCCTCCTCTATTTCCTTGAAGCCTTCTCTGGTTATTACTAGATCAAGATGGCTAAAGGGGACGAGGAGAAGACAACCTTCCTCACCCCTTACGGTGTGTACTGCTATGTCTGCATGCCCTTCGGCCTAAAGAACGCTCGTGCCACCTTCCAGAGGCTCATGGGATAGCTCTTGGCGAGCAAATGGGTAGAAATGCAGAGGCCTATGTCGACGACATCGTCGTCAAGTTTCGAGAGGGAGATACTCTCCTGAGGGAACTCGAGGAAACCTTCTCCAACCTGCACAAGGTGAACATCAAGCTCAACCCCGCCAATTGCATCTTTCGAGTGCCTTCAGGCAAACTGCTCGGATTCCTCGTGTCCCACCGCGGAAGAGAGGCAAACCCTGATAAGATCAAGGCTATAGAGGAAATGAAGCCTCCTCACCGGCTCAGGGACATGCAACGCCTAGCAGGCTGCATCGCCAGCTTGGGCCGCTTCATCTCCAAGTTTGGCGAGAGAGCCCTGCCATTCTTCAAGATCATGAAGAGATCTGGCACCTTCAAGTGGACGCATGAAGCGGAAAAAGCCTTTGAGGACTTGAAGAGGTACTTGGCCAGCCCACCAGTCATGGTTGCCCCAAGGACAGGCGAACATCTGAAGCTGTATCTCTAGACCACTCCTCAGACCGCCAGCGTCCACCTGGTGGTAGAAAGAGAAGAGCCAGTCATCCCCAAGAAAAGTGCAACCACTCCAAGGCCAAAGCCGCCCGAACATCTGAAGCTGTATCTCTCGACCACTCCTCAGACCGCCAGCGTCCTCCTGGTGGTAGAAAGAGAAGAGCCAGTCCTCCCCAAGAAAAGTGCAACCACTCCAAGGCCAAAGCCGCCTGACGAAGAGCTCGACAAAGGGATAGACTCCACAAACCCACCGCCAATCCCAAAGCCACAAGCCGAGTCTGCCCCAAGCACCCTTGCCGAGACACCTCCACAGGCTGATCTCGCCAAGGGCCCTGAAGAGCCTCCGCAAGCCGATCTCGCCAATGGGACTAAAGAGCCTCGACAAGCCGATCTCGACAAGAGCCATGAAGAGCCTCCACAGGCTGATCTCCTCAGGGCCCCTAAAGAGCCTCCCCAGGCAGCCAACGCTGCGCCTAATCCGACAACCCTTGTCGGGCACCCCGTCTAGTTCGTCAGTACAGTACTACGGGATGCTCGGGAACGGTACACAATGCAGCAGAAGCTCCTCATTGCGCTCCTCATCACCCCAAGGAAGCTCCGACACTACTTCCAGGGCCATTCCATCACGATGGTCACCTCATTTCCCCTGGAGCAGATCCTGCGCAACCCTAACGCCACAGATCGTGTCGCGGGATGGAACATAGAGCTGCAGCCATTCAATTTGCGCTTTAATACCACAAGACTCATCAAAGGAAGAGCGCTGGTAGACTTTGTCGCCAAATGGACTGACCCAACCCCTGAAGAGCCTCTAGGAGAAGATCCAGAGCCCTCTGGAGAGAAGTTGCCCATCCACTGGACTATGAAGTTCGACGGAGCCTTCGCCTGCCGCAATGGTGGGGCTGGTGTCGTCTTGATCTCTCCTAAAGGCAACAAGCTCTACTACGCGGTCCAGCTGTTCTTTGGAATCTACAAGATCTCCAACAACATCGCTGAGTATGAGGGCCTCCTAGCCGGCCTACGGGCCGCCATCGCCCTAGGCGTCAAGCACCTACTCATCAAAGGCGACCCCCAGCTGCTCGTCAACTTCTCCAAGAAGAGCTACAAGCCTAAAGACGACCACATGGCCGCGTACCTTGAAGAGGTCCGCAAGCTTGAGAAGCACTTCAGGGGCATGGAGCTCATGCACATCGCGAGAAAGGAAAACCAAGAGGCTGACGACATCGCCAAGCGCGCATCAAGAAGGCAAGCTAAGCAGGAAGGCGTCTTTGAAGAGAGACTTGTCAAGGCATCCAAAAACAGCCTCGGGAGACCATAGACGCAAGCACCGACGAAGCGCTCCCACCACCTCCTGTGCCTGGGCTCCCGACTGCGGCCCCCACACAGGGGAGCGGGAGCGCCTGTTGCTCACAGTGGTACATCAAGAAATAGGCTAGATCGACGAGCTCAAGGACTACCTCGCCAAGGCAGTCCTCCCCGAGGAAGATGTCGAAGCAGAGCGAATTGCTCGACAGGTGAAATCCGACTACATCCTCGAGGGAGATCTCTATCGCAAGCGCCCAAATGGCATCGCGCTCAAATGCGTCCCTCCTGAAGACGGAAGAAGGCTGATCAAGGCCATCCACAGCGGGGAGTGCGGTCACCACTCGTGCGCTCGGACCCTCGCATGCAAAGTCTTCAGGAGCGGCTTCTACTGGCCACAAGCACTTCAAGATCCAGTCAACATCGTCCAAGCGTGCGAGGCCTGCCAGTTCCACGCCAAGCAAATCCATCAGCCGGCGCTGGGTGTAACACCCCGGGATTTTCCCCAATTAGATTATTCTTTGTTTTTCTTTTTAGATCATCATATCATCATGCATCTCATCACCTTGCATGTTTTCCTAAATAAACTTAAAATTGTTATTTTTTGCAACCACTTTTATTGTGCAAATAATGAATCTCTCTCTTTTTCTATTTTAAACAAAATCTCCAAATTGTATTTTGGAAATAATTGCAAATCTATTTTTGTCTATAAAATAATTGCAAAAAGTCTTGCCTCCCTCTTTTCTTTTCCTTCTCTTCTATTTTCTCTTATCTTTCTTTTCTTTTTCTTTTCTGGTTATTGCAAATTCCAGGAAAACATTATTGGGCCGAAACTTCTTTCTAGCCCAACTCCCCTCTTGGCCTCCTTTCTCCTTCGTCCGTACAGAGGAGGGAGAAAGCGAGCCATGGTGTCCCCCACCATGTGCCCCTCCTCCCACCTGCTCCCCTACTTTCCCGTCCCTTAAATCCTTTCCTAGCGGCCTCCCTCCCTCCGAACCCTAGCCTCTCCTCCTCCCTCCCAGCGCTGCAGCCGCCATCTCCTAACTCTTTTTCTCTCCACCAAGCTCCCTCCATGGCCGGATCTCATGAAGCTCACCGAGCCGTCGGTGTGGTCACCACGAGGTTCTCTTAGGCGCGGGAATGGAACCATGGCTCCGTCCGCATCAATTTCTCCGAAGGAGTCGGAGCAGGAGCTGGCCCGGAGCGCCGCCAGGATCATCTTCAAGATCGCCGTCGTCTACGTCCGGTCGCTGCGCACACGCGAGAGACTTCCACCTCGTCTTCCTCTCCCTCGACAATCGATTCGCCCCCGAGCTCGATCAACTCCACTGGAAACCTCCCCGTGAGCTCCTCCTCCCCTCTCCCCCTTTCCCCCATGCTCTGGTCGCCGCCATCGCGCGGAATCGCTACGGTGTCCTCCGCAGTTCGTCGCGGTCGTCGTGTTCCTCAGAAAACGTGAAGCTTTCTATTGAAATTAGTTAACGCGTTGTTTTGCTTTATGTGCCATGCGTGTCCTGAACATTCAAAAACCACGTCGTTAGACTAGTGGTTGCGTCTCTTCTCCTGCATCGAGGAGATCAGAAGATCAAATCCCACTGAAGGCCATTTTCATCTCCTTTTTTGTGCTCTGAAGTTTGAAACCTAAACCTTTTATGCTGAAATTCAGTTATCGCAGCCGGGATGCTTCATGTCCCTTTTAATCCACACTCCATCACGAACATCGATCCAGCCCAGTGGCTATGCGCTGCTGCTGCACTCTGGAGAGAACAAATCCCAGCGATCTCTTTTTATCTGTCTGAATCTTGAAGCTTTCGTCGGTCATAAATTCAGTGAGCGGTGTTGCTCCTAATCATGTGGTTTCAGTACCAGATACATCAACAATTCATATCCTAGTTCAGTTGTACGATCCCTAAATTCACATCTGCTGTCCCGAGCTCAAATCCCATCCGGCGCAGCTTTCACTTTAGTCTATTCTTTTTCTTTCTCTTTTTTGCTAAAATGGTAAATCTTGTATTTACTATATCTTTTGATTTCCAAATCCAATGAATATAAAGTTTATATCTATTTTTATCAGAAAAATGCAATGCATGTTAATATGTCATCCTTACTCTTGTTTGCATCATGTAGATTGTTGTTTAGCTTTATTTTTTGCATATCCACGTAAATAATAATATGGAATGTGTTGGTCAAATATTTATATGTAATTCTTAATTTGACTACATCATCTATGCCATGTATTGCCATGTTAATGAACATTTAACATTGATGGCTAGATAAATAACATGAATATAAATATTAATTGTCGGAACCGGAGTTGCGCTTAATTTGGATTAAGTGCATCTCGTATTGCATCTTGCCATGCCATGCATCATTCTCATGATCATGCTGGATCTTTTGCCATAGTTGTAAGATGCATCTTTCACGCTTTCTAGTGTTTGTTGCTTCTTCGTGGATAAGAAGTTGAGATGTGTGAGCAACGACAAGATCTTCTTCCATGCGGGATTCCAGGCAAGCGTTTCCTTTTTGATCACCTATGCATGCCTTTTGCCTCTATTGCTCGCTTTGTGATACGATGTTTGTGTCTCGATCCTATTCCATGTTTACCTTGCAGCCATGATATAGCCCCCACCTCCACATCCTATTAATTGTTGTAGGTTTACTTGTTGGCTTGTGAGTCGTAGTGCATACTTAGAGTTGGTTGTGCGAGTCGTCTGTCTGTCTTTTATTTCACATGCTTAGCATGTTAGAATGTTCTACTTAAATAAAATGCTATCTTGTGTTGGGTATTATAACTAAATGAAAAGGCACTAGCAGAAGGCCTTGCGAGGTGCTTTGTTCTGCTAAGTGTCGACCGAGGAACTGAGATCTTGCTCCCCTAATCCAAGTCTGAGCGCACTAACCACTTGTGAGAGGCCCTATGGACCCCGCTCGACTTTGAATGGAGCTTCAGCTTGTCCATGTGCCGCAAGTAGTTCGGTCTTTCCATTTTCTCATATGCATGTGCATGATGATGATGATGATGATGAGAGGTTATAAGATAGGGGGGTCATATAGGTGCGGTGCGCGCGAAGCGGACAATTTCTACTGTGGGTTGAGCCGCATGGCGCGTGGATGCAAACTAATGAGTCCGCAATTGAGATATCGGCCGGACTCTTGACGCGGGTCACAACTCATATGGGTGGCACTTGGACTTGCTGTAGTTAAGGAACGAGTCGTGTTGAGAGGCTCTGATGTTTGATTGGGTTGATCGAACGAGTATGGGTACAGTAGGGCACCCCTGTAGGGTATAATCTTATCGATGAGCCGCGTCCGCGGTTATGGACAACATGGTGCGTTGCCGACTAATGAGATCTAGACAGCTTGCACCTAATTAATGTTAATTAATTTGACTAGTAATATAGAATTACTTTCACAATAAATGGTAACTAAAACTGTACAATGTGTGAGTTTCCCGAATTGCTTCCTCATACTTGGTTGAGGGGGTTAATCCGAGAATGGGTCATGATTGGTGTTAGTTGTAGTTGGTTGCTTATGTGCTCTCTCATCCCTCTCCAATAGACGAATGTTGTAGTGTGTTTCTTTAGTTGCCTAGAGCTTGTGCGCTGCCGCTAAAACGTACTAAGGAGATGTGCTCACTTGTTCGGAATGCATATTACGAATTCGTTAGAACTCTCCTTAATGCTTGCTTTGCTATCATTACCGATAGTATTGACCCATGTATATGGGATGTATTCATGTGCAGTTAACAGGTTTGAAGTCTGACGACGTTAGCTTGGGAATCCCTCCGGCTTGGGCTAGGCAGGGATATGGCGCCATCGCTTATCTTCGGGACTCTTACTTCAATTTGCTTATCCGTAGTCGGATACTATTGTGCTTCTGCTATTATTTATATCTGTGTATTGTATCATTTGTATCTTGACTCGTTCGAGTTGTTGTTGTATTATATCTTTTGTTGTTGTTGTGGATGTATCGGAACTGTTGTAATGTTATCACAATTCCACACACATAATGCGCATGTTTTGGCGTGCACATTATGTCTCGTGGGCGACCTAAAATCGTTATTATGCGGATTTCTGCGGGATCGCTTAAATCTACATAGTACCAATTTTAGGGCGTCACACTGGGGCTACCGACCATCCCGCTCTTCTGGACGTTCGCGGTCTGGGGGATGGATATCTTGGGACCATTCCCCAAGTCTCAAAGGGGCTATCGCTACCTCTTCGTGGGCGTCGAAAAGTTCACCAAATGGCCCGAGGTTGAGGCGACACCCACCATCCTAGCAAGCGCAGCGGTGAAGTTCATCAGAGGCCTACTCTGCCGTTTCGGAGTGCCTAATCGCATAATCACCGCTAACGGCTCACAATTGACCAGCGGCATCTTCATGCCTTACTGCGAGAAACTTGGCATCAAGCTCTGCTTCGCCTCGATGGCTCATCCACAGAGCAACGGCCAAGCCGAGCGAGCAAACGCAGAAGTCCTCAAGGGCTTAAAGACCAGGACCTTCAACATCCTCAAGGACCAAGGCAAGGGCTGGATCAACGAGCTCGCTTCGGTGTTCTGGTCCATGCTCACAACGCCGCCCAAGCCCACGGGAGAAACACCATTCGCCCTCGTCTATGGAGCCGAAGCAGTCCTCGCCACAGAGATTAAGCATGGATCCCCACGGGTCTTTGCCTTCAACGAGGACGAGCAAGAGAACCTCCACAACGACGACCTACTGCTTCTCGAGGGACTACGCCGCTGTGGCGTCCTCTGGGCGGCAAAATACTAGCAGGACCTGCGACGCTACCACAGCCGCCACGTGCGCTCGCGCACCCTGGAGGCAGGCGATCTCGTCCTCAGGCGAATCCTCTCCAGGGAAGGCCTACACAAGCTGTCACCAATGTGGGAAGGTCCCTACAGTGTCAGTCACATCGCCAGGCCTAGCGCGGCTCGCCTCGAGACTCAAGACGACATCCCCGTCAAAAACCCATGGAACATTATGCATCTATGCAAGTTCTACCCGTGATCATCTCGCTCTAGAGGAAGCTTACAGCTCCACCTCCAGACATTATTTGTCTCTAGAGGAAAGCTCACGGCTTCACCTCCAAGCTTCATAAAAGGTTCTCTCGAGGGTCATCCCTCTGAGCTCTCCTTGTAACGAGCCACCGCAGGCAGTGGAGAGTCTCTGCCACTAATGGGTGGTCCCCATGCCTCGACATGGAAAATACATTAACTTGGCAACCCCAAGCATAATGAGACATTTCGTTCCTAAGTGAACTATGCGCTACGGCGCCACTATGTAATATTTTGGTGGTGAGTTTTATTCCCGCAATATTGTTTTTCAATGTGCTCTTATATCTTTCCCCATGCGCACCTCGCGAGAGGGGGGCTGAGTATGGTGCCAGTGCCTCAAATGACACACCAGCAGCACTACAAAACCCAAGGGATCCGAGCTCTAGCGAAAGGGCAAGCTCCCACAAACACGCCATCTCTCCAAAGGACCTTGGTACTTACTCTCCTCACGAGGAACGCCTAAGGATCCCTATAAGCGCGCATGAGCTCAGCCCCTGAAGAGGAGCTCCCCGCCAGGGAAAAATCTCTACAGGGCAAAGAACCTCGAGAAGCTAAGTCTTGCACTCATGCCTCAAGAGTTTTTCTCCTACGCAAGCACTCGTTGTCCCTCGAGCGTTTCATTTTCCCTTACACTTCCTGGACTACTCGTATGTCAAAGGGGGGCACTTGAGCATCGTGATTCAAGGCTCTTACCTCTCCAGCCCTAAACTCCCCCTGGCCTTGCTGAGTCATTGCTCTAGCATACCGCAGTGGTGGAGTCATAGCTCGAAGAGACGGGTCCTAACGATGCAGAGCAAACAAAGACATGAAAATAATATAAAGGCCTCTCGAGGGGCACACGAGCTTAATTAAAATGCTTAAAGAGTATATTACAAGCCAAGATTCAGATAGTCTAAACAAAAGTTGCTCAAATAAAAGCGCTCCAGGCGCATGACAGATAAGCTCAGGCGGAATCCGCGCCATCACTCATCTTTGCGGCGTCCTCCTCGCCCGCATCGGCGGAACCAGCCTCCTCGCCATCGTCAGCAGCCGCCTCAGCACGCTTGAAGCGGTTGCAGAAGGCGTCAACTTGGCCGCAAAGAGAGTTGGAGATCCTCCACCCCTCTTCACCCTCAAGAGGCTCGGTCACCGTCGAGAAGTCGAAGCCGGGCGTGAGGTTCTCGAGGTTAGCGAAGATGCAGTCGACGACCACGGCCAGGAGCTAGAGACTTTCCGCCTCGATCACCTCGCGGAGCTCGACGGCAGGGCACTCGAGCGTCGTGAAGAGCTGGTCGAAGTAGACCAGGTACATGGCGGCATCGCCGTGGCCACGGGCAGCAGCGTGCGGCGCCTCCGCACCAAGCTTGGCGGCGAGCTCGCTGCCCCTAGTCACTAACGACTGGAACATGTGCTCCCGCTGCTTCGTCAGCACCCGAGCTGCCTGGACGCTGTCGGCGGCCTCCACCGCGCGCTCTACCGCAGGACCCACCTGCTTGTTTATCTCCTACATATCCTTGATGAGGGAGTTCAGGTCCTGCGTGGCCGCCTTGCGAGCTAACTTTGCTTGGCGACGGGCCTCCACGGCGCGTTGGACGCGGCTATCCAGCTTGGCGTTGGCCTTCTCAAGCTCGTTGATCTGCTGGGCGTCCTCGGCACGCTTGGTCTTGAAGATGTCCTCCTACTTCTTGACCTTGTCGCGATAGTCCTGGGTGATGGCCGCTTTGTACTTCTTCTCCCGGGACTGGAAGTTCGCCTCCGCCTCGTCCTTCCTCTGGGCGAACTTGGCCTTGAAGAGCTCCATGATATGCTGCTGGGAGGCAACATCTTGTCTGTGCTTCTGGAGGGCCTCAGCCAAGTTACCCTCCCGGGCCTCGAGTTCCTCGCGCTTGGCCACGAGCTCATTCTCCGCCTGCAGCATCTGCTCGTCCCACAGGCGCACCTCCTTCTTCGTGGAGAGCTGCAGTTGCTCCCGGATGGCAAGGCCCTTGTGGGCATCCTCCAGAGAGGCTCGCTCGGCCTCGTGGGCGGAGCGAAGCTGGGACTCGAGCTGGATGAACTCGCGGTGCTTCTGCGCCAGCGAGCCCTCCATGGCTTCCCGCTCCGCCCTCGCCTCAGCCAGGAGCCCCGCTACCGGGTCGCCCTTCTCATGAAGGGGCGCGAGGAACTCGTCAGCGTCGTGAATGGCCCCCTCGCGCACCTCCTTGGCGAAGCTTATCGCCTCCTCGCGCTTGGCTGTATGGCCAAGTCCTCCTGGCGGCGAGCCTCCACCGCGGCATGGAAGGACGCCAATGCCTCCGCAAGCTAGGCCTGCCGCTGGGCGATCTGTGCATCTTCAAGAGCGAGGTGGGCCTCCAGCGACTCCCGCACCATACGGAAGGCGACGTCGCGGTGCCCCCTGATCCAGTCCCAGCCACAGAGGACTAGGTCGCGGCAGGAGGAGGACCCCGCTTCTGCGTCGAGCTTGGAGAACGGAGCCTTGGAGCGGGCTTGGGGGCTGGGCAGCGAGCCATACTCCTCCGCACCTACGTCCTTATCTCCGTCCTCGCTGCCCTGGCGTACTACCTCCCGCTACGGCTCTGCTCCTGCAGCGGGGCGTGGCGAGGACGATGAAGGGGCTCCTCCCTCTGGCTCACCAGCGCCAGGCTGGCCCTGGCCCTCCTCAGCCTCCTACTGTGCGGGAGGAGTGACCGCGCGAGGCGGGGTGGCCGCGCGAGGCGGGGTTGCCGCGTGAGGCATGGTTAGCGCGCGAGGCGGAGTAGGGACGCGAGGAGGAGTAGGCACCCTCTCCTCTTGCCCCTCAGGCCTCTCCCGCTCGAGAGGCCGGGCAGTCGCCTCTGCCTGAGGCATTTCGTCAGTAGGGCATGTGGAGCCCGCCTCCACATGCCTCGAGGCCTCGTCAGCCACAACCTCTACGGTGGGTTTCTTCACATCAGCAGCCTTGTGAAGCTTATGGCGCTTCGCTGGCAAACACCAAGAAAAATCTTCAGAAAAGGTTGAAGAGGGGAAGACCAGGAAATAGACAATCAAGTTGAAAGTTAAAATACTTACCCAGATTGCTTGGCGCCGGTGTCCACCCACACCAAGCTTGGCGAGCGCCATGAGGGATTGGCCTTGGCGCCAGATACCTCTGGAGGCGCCTCAGCCTTCCTCTTGGAGGGGACGTCGGACGGCCTAGCCCCAGGCCTATCGACGTCCGCCTTGGATTGGGGCTCTCGCCGCCCCGCCACGGTCACCTCTTCCTCCACCTCGTCCTCCTCCGCCACAGGGCGCGAAGGCGCCACCACGAAGGCCTCGGTACCGCCTCACGAGATCTCGCAAATCTCGTCAGTAAAGAGCCCGGCCCTTGACGAGGTCGCCTCTGCCGCGGGCTCCTCATGGCCTTGACCGGCTCCCGGAGCGGAGGGCGACTCCGTGGCCCCCGCCTCCTGTGCCACAGGCACAACTTCCTCCCTCTTGTCCCTCGCCAGGCCTGTCGGGGTGAACGTGGACATCCCCTCCAAGATGGCCAGGCGTTCGGCCATGTCGAGCTGCTGTAGAGGCCTCAACGAGAGCAGACGCTTGTCCACCGCCGGCACCTCCGAGTTGATGATCAGGACGGACAGGACGAAGTCGGTGTTGTCCTTCTCATTGTCGCCAGGCTGGAGCCGCATCGGGTACGAGGCGCCCGCGTACATCCACATTGGCTTCTTGTGAGCCTGAAGTGGAGCGATGCGGCGCGTCACGAAGTCCGCAACGATCATCTGCCCCATGAGGCCCTCCTCCCGGAGATAGCTCATGCGTCCTACCAGCCTCGCGCTCTCTGCGTAGCTGAAGGAGGACTTCCCGCAGTGGGAATTCTTCACAGGCGGCGCTTCGGGGACGTCGAGGAAGGCGTACGGCGACTCCACGCCAATGAGGAACCACTTGTGGCGGAAGTCGTCCACCTTCTTCACCATTGCCGTGACGGGCTTGTCCCTGTTCCACGGCATGGGGATGTAGATGCCCCCCATGCCGTCCGCGATGTGGAAGGAGACGCACCCGGACCGCTCGTTGGCAGCGGTGCACCGGAGTGCGTAGAAACCCCTGAAGAGGGCCACCGAGGGCTCACGCCCAGCTAGGCCTCGCAGAGATAAGCGAAGATGGAGAGGATGAGGAAGGAGTTTGGATGAAGGTGGAGGAGTTGAATCTAGTAGAACTCCAGCACGGCCTCCAGGAAAGGCGAGTACGAAGGCACCAACCCTGCGGCGACCCAATGGAGGAAGATGGGGAAAAATCCCTCCGAGTGCTTCCCGAGCTCCACGGCCCGGAGCACGCTGGAGACATGCTCGTTGGTTCGCCCTGCGACCATGAAGCGGATCTTGTCCAGCGCCGCCTCCTGAGTGTGCGCCTCAATCAGCGCCGCGCCATACGCGGGCTCGGCGGCCGCGTCCTGGGAAGACTTCGCCATCACTGTTTGCCCTTGGCGTGACTAATCGCCAGAGAAGGAGAATGACGGAGGGGCAAGAAGGATTGAGGAAGGAAGGAAACAAGTTTGACGGAGAGCACGGGCGGAGAGCTCAAAAGCGAAAGGCTTGTGTGCAAAGAATGGGTGTACGGCTCTCCTCCGTGACGCGCATGCATTATGTCTTGTCAGGAGCAGTTACAGGGACGTGGTGGGACCCCACACGACGCACGCCACTGTGATCTTGCGCGGCAGTTGTGTAGCAGCGCGACGTTTGTCTTGGGTCGGCCGGACACTTTGGGCCCACGATGATTCGGCTGCGTCAATGGGCTCAGCCGTGCCCATCTTGGGCCCGGGGGCTACTGTTGGCCCAGTGAGGACCAGGGTGTGCAAAGCCCGCTCTCCACAGCCCTTGCACGCGATAGACTCGACGAAACGACTAAGGACCAAGCTACCGCTTGGAGAGACTCTCGAGAGGCAACTCCTCTCGAGGGCCTGAAGAGGAAGCGAAGGCCTGAAGAGGACCCCCTCGCTTCAAGAGACCCCCCAAGGCTCCACCCGCCTGGAGAGGAGTCAACGCAAATCTCTCCACAAGGCCGCCGAGGCCCTGTGGAGACACTTCGTGGCTAAGCAACCGCTGCAGGGCGCACATGGCCCCTGCAGTCGCCGCAGAGTGAAGCGGGCGCCACAGTTGCCATTCTGGTGATTAAAGGAGTCAACAAAGCTGCACCGCCAGAGCCGGACTATGAGACCTTCCTCTTTGTTGATAAAGCGGATGGACGGCGCAAGGATCCAAGAAGATTGTCATCGTCGGCTCCGCCACAATGGCTGCAGCGTCTGCTGGCCGTTCTGCGTGGACTGCGGATTGTCGGCTACCACGGCTGGCTTTAGCACGGATGGACCGAGTCCATGAAATATTCTGCGGCAGTGAACTCCACTCCTTCGCGGCACTACCATGTGGTAACCCATCCTCTGCATAAAGTGCAAGGATGAGGCACGGGGCGCCTATAAAAGGAGCAGGAGCACCTCCGTAGCAGGGATTGATCTCTGAAACCTAGGAACCCTAGCTAAGAGTGTAGGATAGCCAACTAGCACGAGGAGGAAGAAGATCATAGCTTCCCTCTTCAAGCACCACACTGCCTAAAGATAGCCCTCAGCAAGCTCATTGTACTGTAACCTATACAGTGCAATACAGACAAGCATGAGTAGTTGTGTTACCTCCTGCTGAGGGCCGTGAACCTGGGTACGGGCTGGTGTCCTTCTCTGTCGTGTCCCTCCTCTTCAGGCTCGACAAGCATCGCCGCCGTGCCTCTCAAGGGCCGTTTGACCTCCGTGTTCAGTCCCCCTTCAAACTATCTCTTCAGGGTGCGACTATCCGTCTGTGGGAGTCACTCTCCGACATTTATCTTTTGAATAAGTTGATTCGTTTTTGGTTGAGAACAGAAAATGCTAATGTGGTAAATGGAATAACTAAACGATAAATAATCTTGTAGATCAATAAATTGTGTCACTTGAGTCATTGATTTTGTTTTGAGATATCAATTTTCTTAATGGTGAACATGATGGTCTAGTAAAGTGGAATGATTAATGGTTGGTCTAGAAAAACTTGAAGTTGTGCCACACTTAAATTTCCAGCTGATTACATAATGATATTTGACTTCTATTTGCCTAAGGCAAACGTAATGACTTTGTGTTATGCGCTACGGTTGGGTCCCCAACAGTGACTTGTTCATTTGCCACAGCGCCTATTGGAGTAATTTTCATTATGCCTTGTAAGATCATATTTTTATTTGGAATCTTTTTACTTGTGAGTTCTAAAACTGCGGTTTTCATGGCACTTCCACCACCATATTGCTAGCCTCTTCGGTACTTTGCATTGGCCTTTCTCACATTGAGAGTTGGTGCATATTTCGCGGGTTCCTCCAAACTCGTGGGAGATCTTCATCTTGTTCTCCTACACATAAGCCAAATATCTCCTCAAAACAGCCAGCATACCTACCTACTACAACATTTCCATATTTGTTCCGAGATATATTGCCATGCAACATCCATATTACATTACGTGACTTGTTGTCATTCATTACTTATATATTGCTTTGCGTGATTCTGTAAAGCCGATGTGTGGTTTTACCCATGTTACGGTAGATCATTGCATAACCTGCTACACTGGCAGAGGCACCGTTGTCATATACATATTATGTCATATTCATATTAGTTACTTGTATCATCTGTATAATGTCATATGATCATTAGTGTGTTGCCATATCATCATATTAGGATGCTTGCCCCTAAAGGTGAACAGAGCCATGGAGGCCATCGAAAAGAAAAACAGAAAAAATAGAAAAAAGAGAAAAAGAAAAATAAATAAATAAGGGGGCATCATTACTATTTTTTATCACACACTTGTGCTCATGTTATAACACCATATCACTTATAGTGATCACATGTGCTCATGTTATAGCACCATATCATTTATGATCATCATTGTGCTCCATATGAGAGAGTTTTCATGTCTTACTTGCATAACTATGGGGGAACTTTACACTATAGAACTTGGCTTGTATATTCCAATGATGAGCCTCCTCAAAAGTGCTCTAGGTCTTCGTGAGCAAGCTAGTTGGATGCACCCCCACTAGTTCCATTGGAGAGCTTTCATATACTTATAGCTCTATGTGCATCCGTTGGGTGGCAATCACTACTCCTTACATAGTTTTGATTATAAGACTTCCTCTTGTCTAATGATCACTTGTAGCTTTGTGAGCCTTTCTTCCGTTGGCCCTCCAAACCTCTGTTAACATTCTCTTAGACGTTGAACGCTTGCTTGTTTCTTTTGAACAAATAAGGAGTTGATCTTCTACGTGCATATTGATATTGCTTGACTTGATCCTTTCACAAAGTTGTCATGTTTGTTGGAAGCATTAGATGATTGTATTGTTGTGCTCGAAGCTTAAATCATCTCTAATATCTACTTTGCACAGTTGATTGTTATCTAGTACTATATCATTGAAAGCTTTGCCTTGCGTTGCCTACTTGTTTATTTAATACTCATTTGATATCAATATAAACTACAACCCTTATTTATTTGATCTCAGTTTACATGCCTTACATTATTACGTGATCAAGATTGTGTTGAAGCATGTCACTTCAGAAATTATTCTGATTTTATCGTTCGTGCCTACTAGGGACGAGTAGAATTAAGCTTGGGGATGTTGATACGTCTCCAACGTATCTATAATTTATTATGTTCCATTTTATATTATACCATGTTATTACAGGTTTTGTATGCATTTTATATAGTTTTATGCATTTTCTTGGACTAACCTATTAACAACATGCCATAGTGTCAGTTCTGTTTTTAGTTTTAGAAAAGTACTTAAGGAAATATTCTCGGAATTGAACGATTTCTTTTCCAAAGTCAGTTTTTCATCGGGAACGTTCCTAAAGTCGAGAACGAGATGAAGTGGGCCACCGAGGTGGCGCCACCTGGTGCTCGCGCGGTAGGAACCTGAGCCGCACGAGGACATGGTGTGGGCCCCTCGGGGCGCCACCGCCTTCGCCCTTTCGCCTACAAATACCCCTTTGTCCAAAACCCCTAACACAGTGTTAATTTTTTCCTCCACAAGTCCCGAGCCGCCGCCGTCGTCAACACCAATTCGGGAGAGATCCTCCCCGGCACCCTGCCGGAAGGGGGAATCGTCCCCGGAGACCTCTACGTCGCCATGACCGCCTCCGGACTGATGCGTGAGTAATCTACCCTTGGACTACGGGTCCATAGCAGTAGCTAGATGGTTGTCACTTGTGCTATCATGTTTAGATCTTGTGAGCTGCCTATCATGATCAAGATCACCATTATATTATTCTTCATATTGAGTTTGCTGGGATCCGATGAATATTGAGTAGTAAAGTTATTGCTTCATAATATATCCTTTGTGTGCTATTTATGATCTGGCATGCTCTCGGTTACATGTGTATGCTTTGGCCAAGTAGATGCTTGTGACTCGAAGAGGGGGTATTTATGCTCGATAGTAGGTTCATGCCTCTATTTAATCTGGGGTGGTGACATCTAGCTCTAAGGTTGTAGATGTACTGTTGCTACTAGGGACAAAACAGTAGTACTTTATCTAAGGTTGATGTTACTTACTGACTTTACACACAGTACTTAAGGCGATAATCTGTTGCATGCAACTTAATACTGAAAGGGGTGCGGACGCTAACCGGAAGGTGGATTATTAGTCATAGATGCGGTTGGAACGGTCTATGTATATTGTTGTAATGTCCGAATGAATCTCACACTAGACATCATAACATTGGTATATGCATTGATTTGCTCATCATTATTCTATCAATTGCCCAACTATAATTTTTTTACCCGCATGAATGTTATTATTATTTATGGAGAGACACCAGTAGTGAACTTTGGACCGCGGTCCTTCTCTTTAATCAGATAAAACCACAAATGCAAACCTGATACTTTCAGCAAACAAACATCTTTCTTCCACACATACGTTTAACCCTTTGTTACACCAAGCCAGTGATATTGAGAACCTCACTTTTAAGTTGGGGCAAAGTATCTTGATTGTTTGTGTGCAGGCCCCACGTCAACTACAACCCACGTTCTTTTCTGGCGCCGTTGATACCTCGGGGGAATTCATTATCTCCTACTGGTTCGATAACCTTGGTTTCATAATTGAGGGAAACTTGTTGCTGCATGTAACATCCCAACATTTTATAATGTTCAAAAATCACTAAAATTAAAACTTTCGTTTTTAATTAAAATAAAATATTAAAATGCATAAGAAAACCAATTATAAAAGACTTCAGGAATATTAAAAAGGTTTATTAATTCAAATATCTCAAGTAATCACTAATTTTTAAAACTTGTTTCAAGTTAAACATTTTTATTATTCCATTGTATTATCTTAAGCCTCATTATATAAATTGACAAATGTGTTACAAACTTTCAAACCATTTTATTCTAATAAAACAAGTTTATTTATAAGTAATTGATTTCAACCACTTAGCCATATCTATTAATAAATTCAAGACTATTAAAATGGTATAATTGCCAAATGGTTTTCATTCTTTTAACTAAGTTCAAAATATAGTTTGGAAATTATAAGACTATAGTTTATAACTTTAAAACTTCATAAACTAAAATTAATGAATTATACAAATAAAATATTTCATTTGTTTAAATGAATTTCATTTATTTTCAAAGCATGAAATGATTAATATATTCTAAATAAGAAATGAATTAAAACTAAAATATTTTCCAAAGTTGTTATGAAGTTTCAATTGAATTATCTTAATATAAAATATAATGGTGCACAAATTATTTTGAATTAAAATGAATACATTATTTTCCCTTTTTATTTTCATATTGTATGTGTTATGTTATTTAGTATTATACTAAAGCCTAAAATGAATTTAGTATTTGGAAATGAGTTTAAATGACTTAAATTCAAACATATTGGAATGTGGGTATTTTACAAATTTTATTTAGCCAAAAGAAAATTTAATTAAGGTAGAATTTAAAATTTGACTTTAAGTGTCAAATTTCTATTTAATCAATATTTCAAAATATTATTTTTCAAAAATGTTCAAAACATGCCTACAACTGGTTTAACACAAAGATAATAATTTTACAAATTTTTAGAAATTTGTTTGATATCATTTGGACAAGTAAATCAAAAGATATGAATTAAAAGAAAATTCAGAAAAGAAAAAGAAAAAAAATTGCTGACGTCATGCTGACGTCAGCATCATCTTCAACCTCTGCCTCCAATCCCGCCCGAGAATCACGCCGGCGATCTCCTTCCAAATACGAGCGAAATCAACGCGATTCGGTTCCCTGCGTGTGCCCTATAAAACGCCCATCCCCTGCCGCGTCTTTCCCCTCTCCTCCCCCTCTATTTGCGCCTCCAGGCTGCCCACGGTTGCTCGCCGGAGTTCCATCGACCGCCGCCGCAATTCCTTTGGTTCTGGCGAGGAGAGCCACCCCCAAGAACCGAGACCGCCTCCTTCCTCCTCCCCTCGCTCGTGCGGACCCGCCGGACCTTTTCCTACCTCTCCGCGGCCCCCCTAATCGAGCGGAGCAAAAGCTCACCGGCGGGAGGCCACGGTCCGCACCTCCCCGTCGTTCCAGGAAGAACGCGACGACGCCGTCGCCTCCATCGTCTTCCTCGCGAGGAGCCGCACCCGAGCGCGTCATTCGCGCATCCGGAGAAGCACCGCAGCGACGTCCTCGTCCTCGCCGAGCGCAGCGCACCCGTCGGCCTCGTCTCCGGCGAAATCCGCGCCGCCCGGTGAGCTCCTCTTCTCCCGACCGTCCGATTCCAATCCTACGGCCCAGATTAGATTCCGTTAGCGAATCGGTACGGCCAGATCTGGACCGTCAGATCTAGATCTGACGATCCAGATCTGTTGACTTAATCCAGTCAGCAATCCCAGTCAGCGCACAGTCAGCGCCCAGTCAGCGCTGACGTGTAAAATAATTTTTTCTCGATTTATTTAATTTGGCAGTTTTGCAGAAACACCCTTGTCACTTAGATCTGTCATAACTTTGTAACCACTTATCCAAATTTAACAAACTTTATATTTTTGGAAAGCACTTGACATGTAGATTATTTTGGAACTGTTAAAATTCAAATTCGACTTAGTATAAATTATTCAAATTTCAAATGGATGATTTGAGTATATTTGTAATAAATTTAAATCTATAAATCCAAAAATTACAAATAAAATTGTTTTAGAAACTTTGAATATTAGTAAATTGATGCCACTGCTATAAAATATTTTTGAGTAATATTTTAATGAATTCATGGTTATATATTTAATTTGAATAGTTTGAGTATTTTCAACATAACTATTAATAGAAATGATATTTTTGATTAAATCAAATTGCTATAAATTTAATTAAATTCTCCCTGTATATTAACACTATTTATAAAATTATGTTATACAAATTTAATCATAGAAAACTTTAATCTTATAATTCCTTTTATTATATTTTCCAAAAAAAGAAATTAATTAAATTGCATTTATAACCTCATGCATATTAATAAAGAAATCACAAAAGTTATTTTGATGCTTTCTTGTGATTAAAAAGTGCATTTCATGTATAACTTATTTTATTATATAGTTATACTTCTCATAAGAAAAATCCTCCCTCATTTTCTCTAAGTTAGGATTATTTTCAACTTAGCATTTTGTTAAAGTGCTATTCACTTAGACACTTAGTAATTTTCAACATGGAGCTAGAAGACCAATGAAGGACTTAGCCAAAACAAGACTCCAGAAGAATCTCCAAGAAGTAGAAGCAGTTAGAAGAAAATCAAGAAGAAGTCCAAGAGGACCAACCCTTTTATTCTCTAAGTCTTTCTCTCTCTCTTTCTTTTCTCCCTTCTTCTCTGAGACTGCATGAAGACTAAGTTAAATCCAAGACCAGCCTCGAGGATACAAGAATCATCAAGTCTACCAAGAATTCAATCAAGACATCACCAAGGAGAATATTACAATTGTGGAGATGAAGCCTGGAAGACCAACTACATCTTTCTTTCTATCTTTTCCCTCTTCCCTAATCTTGTCTTTTAAGACTTAAACAAATTTTGATCATGCTGTTATCATCTTTAAAGTCATTTTGACACCCATTTTCGCTTTGCATTAACTTAAAATATTTTCTTAGCATGACATACATTTCTAGTCCTTAGAAATAATTTGCATATCATGCATGTCATGTTTTCCTTAGAAGTTGAAGAAACTTGTTTGTATGTGTTGTGTTGTTTTATGATTGTTGTATTGTTGTTTGTTTGTATTGTTTAGACTGAACGGAGAGACCCGAGTTCGTTGAGAAGAGTTTGTGAGTAAAGACTTCATTCAAAGGCAAGTGGCACACCTCATAAACTTCCTACTATTTTCTATATGCATTACTTAGTGTATTTTATATAAGCATGTGTAGGATGGTATTGCTATGCTAAACCTGTGTAGAAATTCCTTATTCCTGTGTCTAGGCCCCTATTCAATACTTAGTAGAATTATTGATGCTATGCAAATGTTGTTTTGTGAAAACCTAAATTCTACTAAGTTAAGAATGAAACACCTGGGTGGTAAGAGGTTGTATGGTTTATGTTGAGTGGCTACTCAGGCCATGTCTATGGTTCCTGGAGTACGTACACTTGAGAATGGCCACCCAGGAACAGAGGAATCTGAAGAACTCCGAGTGACGATTGCTTCCAGTGCAGCCATTGCCATATGGGCTCTGGCTGGATCAACTATGTTGCGTGGACTCTCTCCGGCTTGACAAGCAGATGTAGAGGGTGTTAGGTGGAACTGGTCAAGCCAGGTGGGAGGGAAAATGCTTCTGAAAGATCTCGTCTCATTCTTCTCCTTTTCCTTATCACTATAAGTGTGTAAAGGATAGTTTGGGTTGAATGGGTACAATGGTGAACGCGCACAACCTCTGCAGAGTGTAAAACTAAGTACTTAGCCGTGTCCCCGGTACGGACAATTTGAGCAGCTGATCACGAACGTCAACGGAGGATTCCACCATTCCAACTTCAGAAATAAAACATGATGGGTGAACAAGGGTAGAATGAGACCGTTGTTTTCATGCCACAACTGTCTCGAATAGAAGGAAAGTGTTTTCCAAAGAGTTAGGAAAAATTGGCTTTATGCGAAATAGCCTTGAACTACACCAACCAAATATGCATATAGGCTATAGAGTTATTCGCTTGAGTGTCCACCATAGTGTCACTTGCCAGACTCCATTTTTAATGGAATCTGACTCACGTTGTTGCAATATTTTTCTTATTGCAGATTGATCAGATGACGAGTGAGGTTTCGTTTAAAGGTTTCGAGTCTACAACCAACATGTTTTCGCCTGTGGCAACATGAAGTTGATGGAGACTCACAGCTATTGTATTTACGATGTTTACTCTTTTAGTGCTAGCTATATGTTATGCAACTTGTAATGAATATTTTGTAAGTCTGGATCATCGATGTAATAAAATTGATACTTTGTTGTGATATTACATCGTAAACTGTTTGTGCAAACAATTCGATCAAGGGATTTGCACTATATACAGGTATCTGCCTTAATTAAAGTGCACGTACGCTACACTGCACTAATTCACACATTCCTCTTGGGGTCTCCCAGCAAAACACCCACCGTCTGCATCAAGCATTTTTCTGGCGCCGTTGTCGGGGAGTTAAGAATTCCTTTGAAGACCTTCTACTCCTGCGTCAACTTTGTTGCCGGGGAAGTAAGAGTTCCACTGCGAGGGGAGTTTCCGTACTTCCAATCTTTTTATTTTGTTATTGTATTCCTTAGTTTGGTTTCATAACTGAGGGAAACTTGCTGCTGCTCATTTTATGTCCTCTCATATTGACTGTGGTACACACCTAAAAGCAATTTGGAACTCTAAATGCCTCCCCAAGCTGAAGGTATTCCAGTGGCTACTACTCTTGGATCGACTAAACACAAAGGAAATCATGATGCACAAACATTGGCAAATTGATGGAGCCACAGACTGTGTCATGTGCTCCAGAATGACTACAGCGACTAGGGATCACCTTTTCTTTGAGTATCCTTTTTCGACTGCTTGTTGGACATTTGTTTGAATTACTTGGCAACCAACTAGTACGATTCAGAGCAGAATATTGGCTGCCATGAATGTATTTACAGGACCATGTTTCCAGGAGGTGATGGCGTGTGGGACCTGGAACATCTGGAAAATCAGAAACGATTTCATCTTTAATGCTATGGATTTTTATTTTGGCAAGCGGAGAGTCAGATTTCTATCTGACCTAACATTACATCAGTTTAGGATTAAAGAGAGTGCTATTCCCTCTCTGTTAGCTTGGATTGGCAACCTTGCCTAATTTTTGAACACCTACTTCTCCTATGTATCTCCCTCTAGACTACTAACCTCCTTGAACTTTGTAATATTGATCCCTTGAGGTTTATAATGGAAAATAACCGTAGGGACTTCCCCTAAGGAAAAGGTGTTAAAAAAACTTGCTACTGCACTACTTCACATCTTCCTCTTGGGATCTCCCAACAACACACCCACCGTGTGCATCAAAGGACAAGTCTAGCAGACCCAAAAAAAGGTAAAATACAGAAACAAATACATCATATGACGAGCCAGGCGTCACATAGTTTTTTCAGGAAAAAGAAACATTGTGGGAGTGGAGGACAAGACATACATGTCAGATGATTATAATAATATTAATGAAATTCCGCACTTCGTAGTGAACACTGACCCAGTCATCAAGTAGATTGAAGAAGATGCTCCATGGTTCCGACCCTGAAGAACTTGCGACGTTGTATGATGGAGATGTTGGTGCGATGTGTAATAATGTATTAAATTTTTTATATGAAGAAGATGCTCCATTTTACCTGCATATCGAATGGATTCGCCGCCGTCGATAGAATAAAACACATGATTTAACCTGCATACAGCCACACGGTGGCTACTAAGTGCCCGCATATCAAATGCACCGTGGTGCGCATGCAGGGAATCTGAGTATTTAGTATTCAATTGATGAATTGTAACCGCCGCCGTCGATAGAACAAAACACACGATTTCACCTACATACAACCCCACGGTGGCTACTAAGTGCCCGAATATCAAATGCACCGTGGGGCGTATGTAGGGAATCCGAGTGTTTTGTATTCGGTTGATGAATTGGATCCGCTGCCGTCGATACCAAAAAATACACGATTTCACCTGCATACAGCCCCACGATGGCTACTGAGTACCTGTATATCAAATGCACCGTGGGGCGTATGCAGGGAATCCGAGTGTTTTGTATTCGGTTGATGAATTGAAGTATACCAAAATAAACAAGAAGGAAGATACACTGAGTGTCGAACATGTTCGAGAGGGGGCTATATATAGGGTCATGTGGCTCACGAAGTGGTCCTCATAGTGCTGATCAAACAACTCACAAGTGCTCAGAAGAAGCACACCCCTGATCCAACGGCTCACAAGTGTTTGATAGAAACACACAATATGTGTGCTTCTTTAGTCCTGGTTTGTAAGTGATAGTGCTGATCCAACGGCTCACAAGAAATAAAAATAAACACACCGCTTGTCGGGGAGCTGCCCCCCGGGTAGGGCAGATCCCGGCGTAATTTAACAGTATGGCAACAGTGCTTGACCTTTGGCAAGAGCAAGGGCCACCCCCTAGTGCACTGACGGGGCAGCTTGACCTTTCAGAGTTGGTAGAGTGCAAGGTGCCTCCTGACAAACGCAAGGGTCATCTCTGGCGGCTATAAATAGCCACCCCGAGCCCTCATAACAGCACAAGCATCAGCGGGTGGTTCCTCTAAGAACTAGCTTCTCGAAGATGTCTTTGCTGATAGGCTAAGACATCTTCGGGAGGCTAGGCCTAGAGATACTCATCTTCGGGGTGCATCCGGAAAGGATCTCGGATTTTATGTCTCCGAGTAGACTCCCGGAAGGAGAAGTACTCGGGCGTACCGGATAGGCAATCCGGGTAAGTAATACCCGGAACGTTTGTCTCGGTTCTATCAGGTTACTGGGCTTGTGTAGGAAGGACTCGCAAGGTCGAGCAAGAAGGTGACCGGCATGAGGGATCCCGGTAGGCCTTCAACGGTCTGCAGCAGGCTTTCCCGCCTGATGAGGGGGGAAGTACCATTCCGCCTGACACGGAAGCATGGTCACCTCCCGCCAGACACGGAAGCATGGTCACCTCCCGCCTAACACGGGAGCGCGTCAGCCGGTACGACAACGGTACGACAAGACTGGACGTGCCTAGCCCGGCAATCCGGAAAAGGCTATCCGGGATGGGCAAAGACATGTCCTGTCTCTGACAAGGGGACAATGATGTTCCAGGACGGCGCCTGCTGTCCTTGCCGGAATGATGACGAAGGGGCTACGCCGGATAGCACGGCAACTAGTTCGCACTAGCCGGTGGGGCCAAGCTGGATTAGGGTTAGGCCTGTCCGGTGGGGCCAAACCAGATTAGGGTTTCCGGCCCTCCTGGCCAGAACTCTATAAAAGGCGCCATAACTGCTCCTGTGAAGGAGAGACCAACTTGGGAGCCAAAACTATAGTCTCATTTACTCCTAGAGCATTTATTTCATCTTCCCTTGAGTTCATCTAGTTCTTCTTGTTCTTCACCTCAAGAGCTCTAAGAGCAAGTTGTAGCCCTTGTACCACACTTATATTGAGAGGAAAGGCAGGAGTAGGGGTGTTACCTCCTGAACCTGGGTATATCGTGTGTGTGTTGTGTGCCTTCGTGCATTTGTTCGTGTTTGCTAGATCTTCCCCCTCGTATCTCGATCTTATTTCTTGTTCTTGGGAGATCTCGGTTACACCGGGATCCTCCCCGTGTGAGCTCTTCAGCTCGCTATCCCTCCCCGGATCCACCAACGTCCATCGGCCCCACACATTAGCCATCCTATGGAATCTGCCGTGACACCACCACGACAGTTGGCGCCCACCGTGGGGGCAGACAGAGGCGTTGGCTGGTGTACACATCCGGACGGGTTCCCCCGTTCACTTCGGTGTCCGGGTTCTCTCTGGCCTTGTCGTCAGGCTGGGCGAGATGGATTTCGTCAGCGACAACGCCGGGTGCTTCCGGAACAAACCCTTCCCGGTGAACGGATGCCTCATCGACTTCGGTGGCTTCACCACCTACGTCGCCACCGAAGTTATCTGCAACTACCCGGACGTTGTCCTGGAGGCTGAGGATCCTCCCATGCTCTGCGCCACTCGGGGTCCATGTGCCAGTCGCTCCCCGAGCTCCGTCGCGGTCATGATGGGTCGGGGCGACCGAGGAGGAGTACTAGGACGCCGACAGCGATGCCGGTAGCGGCCATGTTCGCTTGGCCAAGCCTCCTCAAGAGAGAGGTACTTCCCGAGACGGCGATCCGCAGCCGTCCCAGCTACGTCGTCGCCCGGATCCCCTCTCGGGTCTGGTGGCCAAGTTGGCTGTCCCCTTGACAGCTGAGGCAGATACCCAAGCCACTTCGGCAGACTTGGAGGAGCAGCGTAGGTTGCTACTCGCCGAAGCGCAAGAGATAGCCGAGATCCGGCGTGAGCTCAGTGCTAGCCTCCGGGAGTACAATGCAGCCCTCGGGTTCCTTAAGATAGACTCCCGGGACAAGCGCATCGCGAATCTGCGCAAGAAAGGCAGAATAGGGAATGATGAGCTGGTCGGTGGAGCCGCAACCAGTCATGCGGGTAGCATGATCTCGGCGGGGAAGCCAGTATACAGCTCGCCGGCAAAAACTCTTAGGGATGCCGAAGCCGCCATGGCGGAGCTGGCAGGGCTATCCGGTGAGGCTCTGCGCAAGCAGCAGTAGCGGGTGAATGAGTTGGTCGTCGAGGCCAACCGGCAGAATCAGGCATTCAAGAAGAAGAACCCCGGAGTGGGATCCCAAGTGCATTCAGCTAGGCCGATAGCCAGAGATCGGGCGGAGAGGCCTCCTTCCCGCATCCGAGCAGAAGCAAGAGCAAGAGCAAAAGCCGGAGCAGAAGCCAGGGCTCCGGGAAAAACAAGCAGTTGCAGGCTTATGACCCGGCCTTTGCCGGCATCCAGCAAGTGGGGCAGCATAACTCGGGGCAGGCAGAGAGTACTCGTGGTGGTGGCGACCGGGGTGTAGGAAATAATAACCCGGCTAGCCGCGGTAATCCACCCCGGAATCCCCCACATGTTCAGGGGAACCCGCGAAGGGAGGCCGCCTCTGTCCCGCAGCAGGCTGTGATCCCGGTACAAGACAGGCACAATGATGGCAACTCAAGGTTGCAGCAGCTCGGGTACCAGCCCAATGAGAATCCTTTGGGATCTCGGATAGGAACCAGACAACTGGATGCTGCCGATGCCAGAATCCAGCTCGACCGGATTCACCAGTCCAAGCTAGTGGAAGAGCAAGGACCTCCGGCACCTGCCTGCTTTGGACCCCGGATCATGCGGGAGCCGCCTGTCCGGAATTTTCAGCTCAACCGAGGTGCTAAGACCTATGACGGCAGCAAGAAGCCGGAGGACTGGTTGACCGACTATGTAACTGCAGTAAGCATAGCCGGTGGAAACAGACACTGGGCGGTACGTTACGTGCCGCAGATGTTGGAAGGACCTGCCAAAATCTGGTTGAACAACTTGATAACTGGCAGCATAGACTGCTGGTTAGATTTCGAGGAGGCGTTCATCAGCAACTTCACCAGCACGTACAAAAGGCCAAACAGACCTCAACAGCTCGCCATATGTAGGCAAAAGAGGAACGAGACTGACCGGGAGTACCTTACCCGGTGGAGCAATATTCGCAATTCTTGCGAAGGTGTGGTAGAGGCACATGCCATCTCCTGGTTTGCGCAAGGATGTCGGCATGACTCAATGCTTTGGCAGAAGTTGCAAAGGAAGATGCCGGCGACCTTGGCAGAGACCATGCGCATCGTCGATACCTACACGCTTGGAGATCCCATGCAACCCCTGGTGGATGTCGGTGACTCCAACAGGAGGAATGCGAGACCTCAGCGTTCGGGATCGAGCAGAAGCCATGATCGCCAAGATTTTGGCCAGAAGAGGAATCAGCCCGAGTACCGCCATGCCGCACAGCATGTCGCAGCTGTGACCCGAGATCAAGAAGATGTCGGCAACAGTCAGCGGCAGAAAACAAGTGGCCCGGCTTGGGGTCAGAGCCAGGAAGTACAGAAAACTTGGGTGGACCAGAAGAAGCCCCTAACGTATGAAGAAAGGCTCAACAAGCCATGATGTTACCATACCCTGGAGGCCAACAATCCGGCGAACCACTCCACTCGGCAGTGCAGTTGGTACCAGCGCACATTGCAGGAGGGCAGCACGGGGGCTACACGGCCGGGTGCTCCGGCATCTCGACCCAACATTCCAAGACCTCCCCCTCCGACTTCAGGAGCGAACGCGATCCGGATTAACCAGCCTCACCGAGGACCCCCACCTCGGCCGGTGAACGTGGTGCACACCCGGAACGACAATGGTGCAGGCCCCAGTGATCAAACCGGACATCAGCAAGGCAACTACCGGGAGGCACATCAGAGCTATGTGGTCTTCGTGACCGAGCCCACTGACCAGAAGAGTGTGCGACAGCGCGCCCTGGAAGTGAACGTTGTGATTCCGGCGGTGCCCAAGTTCTTGCACTGGTCCGAGATGGAGATCACGTGGAGCCGGAAGGATCATCCCAGAGTTATGCCTAAGCCGGGGGCGTACGCCTTGGTGGTAGACCCAACCTTTGTCGGACCAAGCCTCAACGTCCGCTTCAGTCGGGTTCTGATTGACAATGGCAGCGCCATTAACATCATGTACAAGGATACGATGCTGAAGCTGGGGGTGTCCCTGAACACCTTGGTACCTACCGAGACGACCATTCATGGCATTGTGCCCGGAGTCTCTTGCTCACCTATGGGTAAAATCTGGGTTGAGGTGTTGTTCGGAACCCGGGAAAACTGCCGAACCGAGAGCTTGGAATTCGAGGTCGTGGACCTCGAAAGCCCGTACCACGCACTGATCGGCAGGCCAGCCCTGGCCAAGTTCATGATCTCAACTCACATGGGTTACCTGAAGATGAAGATGTCGGGTCCTAACGGCATAATCACCATCTCGGGAGACCACAAGCGCTCCATGGAGTGTGCTTCGGCCAGCTCGTGCTTAGCCGAGTCCCTGGTGATAGCTGAAGAAAAGAAGAGGATCCAGCAGGTGGTGGCGCTGGCCAAGACCTCCCAACTCGGAATGCCCGGTATGGTGAACCCGGAGCAGGGCGCATCATTCCAGCTGCCTAAGGAGACGAAGAAGGTGGGGGTGGACCCCAGCAACCCGGAGCGCCAAGTCATTATTGGCAGCAACCTGGACAGCAAATAGGAAGGCGAGCTCGTCGACTTCCTCCGTGAGAACCGGGATGCATTTGCGTGGTCGAGTGACGATCTGCAAGGTGTTCCGAGGGAGTTGGCTGAGCACTCTCTGTTTGTTAGACCGGATGCGAAGCCGGTGAAGCAACCAACTAGGCGCCTCTCGGATGAAAGAAGAGCTGCTATCATGGAGCATCTCGCTATACTGCTGGCTGCCGGATTCATGACGGAAGTGTTGCACCCGGATTGGATATCGAATCCGGTCCTGGTAGAGAAGAAGAAAGATGATCCCCTCCTGCTTAAGGTGTGGCGCATGTGCATCGACTTCACCAACCTCAACAAGGCATGTCCGAAGGACCCCTTTCCACTACCCCGGATAGATCAAGTGATCGATTCCACTGCCGGGAGTGAACTTTTAACTTTTTTAGATGCCTATTCTGATTTTCACCAGATACCTTTGAATCCGGATGATCAATTGAAAACTGCTTTTATTACCCCATATGGGGCTTATTGCTATCGTGTCATGACTTTCGGTTTGAGAAATGCTGGTGCCACGTACCAGAGGTGCATGCAGAAATGTTTGCATGACCAGATAGGCCGGAATGCCGAGGTCTATGTCGATGACATAGTCATAAAAACAAAAGAAAAAGCCTCATTGATCGATGATCTGAGGGAAACATTAAGGAACTTAAGAAGATTCCGGATGAAGTTGAATCCGGATAAGTGCACATTCTGCGTTCCGGCAGGAAAGTTACTCGGTTTCCTCATCTCAAGCCGAGGAATTGAAGTCAACCTGGGTAAAATACGTGCTATCGAGAGCATGAAATTACCTGTACGTCTCAAAGATGTGCAGAAGTTCACTGGATGTCTTGCATCCCTAAGTCGGTTTGTGAGCCGACTAGGTGAGAAGGCCTTGCCCCTATACCAATTGATGAAGAAGAGCAAAACGTTCGTTTGGACCCCGCAGGCTGATGCGGCGTTCAACGACTTGAAGAGAATGCTTTCAACAGCACCCGTGTTGGCATCCCCGTTGCCCAAGGAGCCTATGCTGTTGTATATTGCTGCCACCAACCGGGTAGTCAGTGTAGCCATCATAGTAGAGAGGCAAGAAGGGGACAAGCTGATACAGAGACTGGTGTATTACCTCAGTGAGGTGATCTCGGAATCCAAGCAGAACTACCCGCACTACCAGAAGATGGCGTATGGAGTGTACATGGCGGTGACCAAGCTCAAGGACTACTTCCAAGAGCACCCAATCACAGTGGTGTGGGAGGCTCCCCCCGCCGAGATCATCGGTTGCAAAGATGCTAGTGGCCGAGGTGCCAAATGGGCCATCCAGTTGTCTCGGTACGCTCCGGCATACAAGAGACGAGATGCCATCAAGTCGCAGGCGCTGCCGGACTTTTTGGTAGACTGGGCCGAGATGCAGTATGAACCTCCGGTGCCGGATTACAATTTCTGGAAGATGCATTTCGATGGCTCCAAGGCTAAGATCAGGTTGGGTGCCGGAGTGGTTCTCATTTCACCAAAACAAGATATGCTGAAGTATGTCCTGCAAATTCATTTCCGGGCATCTAACAATGTCGCTGAGTACGAGGCCTTGGTTCATGGACTGAATGTCGCCAAGGAGATCGGCATCCGCCGGATAGAGTGTTTCGGCGATTCCGACCTCGTGGTGCAGCAGGTGTCGGGGAACTGGGATGCACTGGATGCCAACATGGCCTTGTATCGGTTTCATGTGCAGAAAATATCCGGATTTTTCGAGGGATGCGAGTTCAAGCATATACCCAGAGGAGAAAACGAGGCAGCGGATGTATTGTCCAAGCCGGGGTCATCTCGAGACGTCATCCCTCCCGGGATCGCTCTCGAACACCCGAGGAAGCCATCTATTCAGCCCTCACCCGAGTCGGATTCTATCTTCATCCCAAAGGATCCGGGTTCGGAAGCTGTACCCATGGAAGTGGAATTCGGGAGCATCGCATCGAACCCGGGGACTGCGTCACAGTGCTCAAAGAGGCAAAGAAAGATGATGATGGAGGTGATGTCGGCAGAACCAATGGACATAGATGTTCCCATGTTCCCGGTTCGACCTATCTCGGGATGGGCATAGCCCATTATGTTTTACATCTTGGAAGGAACCCTCCCGGAGAACGAAGTGGAAGCCCGGCAGATAGTGCGAAGGTCAAAAGCATACACCGTCATCAATCAAGAGCTATATAAGAGGAGTGTCACCAAGGTACTCCAGAGGTGTGTGGAACCGGAAGAAGGCCAGGAGATGCTGCTGGAAATACATCACGGGGAATGTGGACATCATGCATCATCCCGGGCCCTGGTGGCGAAAGTGTTCCGGTATGGGTTCTACTGGCCCACTGCGTTACAGCAGGCAGAAGACATTGTCCGGAAGTGTGGAGGGTGCCAGAGGTTTGCTCACCGAATACATATGCCGGCATCGGCACTAAAGACAATCCCCATCACTTGGCCATTCGCAGTATGGTGTTTGGACATGGTCGGGCAGTTCAAGCCGACAAGAGGCAATATAACACACATACTGGTCATGGTGGACAAATTCACCAAGTGGATAGAGATCAAGCCAATCCGGAAGTGTGACGGACACACCGCCGTGCAATTCCTGAAAGACATCATCTTGAGGTACGGATACCCGCACATCATCATCATGGATAATGGCACCAATTTTGCTGTGGGGGAATTCGCTCGATTTTGTGCTGGGAAGGGAATCCGGTTGGATGTAGCATCAGTTGCACACCCGGAAGCAAACAGGCAAGTTGAAAGAGCAAATGCATTGGTCTTGGCCGGCATCAAAGCCCGCTTGATCAAACCACTGTTGAGAACTCCGGGATGCTGGATAGAGGAGTTACCAGCAGTATTATGGGGTCTCCGGACCACACCGAATAGATCTACCGGGTATACGCCATTCTTCATGGTGTATGGTGCCGAGGAAGTACTCCTGACCGACATACCATATGATTCCCCGAGAGTGACAATGTTCACCGAGACCGAGGCGAAAGAGGCCCGAGAAGATGATGTTGACTTACTTGAAGAAGCAAGAGAATTGGCATTATCCCGGTCGGCAATTTATCAACAAAATCTCCGTCGCTATCATAGTCGGAAGGTGCACCCGAGAGTGTTCCGAGAAGGAGATCTTGTGCTGAGGCTCATCCAACGCACGGCCGGAATGCATAAGCTGTCACCTCCATGGGAGGGACCTTTTGTGATAAGCAGGGCATTGCACAATGATTCTTATTACCTTGTAGATGCACAGGAGGCTAGGAAAGGTGTAATGGACAAATCCGGTGAGGAAACCAAGCGTCCATGGAATGTAGCCCTCCTTCGACCCTTTTACTCGTAAAGGGCACAATGTATGTTGTATTATGATTTTTATCTGTTAATGAAAGTTCGGCACCTCGGGAGGAACCCGGGGACTGCCTCGTTGCGTGCCCATTTACTTTGTTCCGTTTATTTATTATTTCATGTCGGCATCCCGGGAAGGAACCCGGGGACTGCCTGGTACCTATTTTTTATGTTTTCTATATGCCGGGAAAGTTCCGAAATCGATTCTCAAAGTCAAAGTAATGTATGTCATGTGAAATCATCTTGTGACTCGACTGACGAACGCCGAAATGGTAGTCAAGAGCTAAGAGAATCAAATGTGGGGAACACGAAAACAGTCTCGGGGACTCGGAGCAGGAACTTATCCGGCATATCTGTTTTACTAACCCAGTTATTTTTTATGTCGGGAATTCGGTTAACTAGAACTCGGATATTCTTAAGTAATGTATACCGTGCATGGAATTTTGTGACTCGACTGTCGAACACCGAAATGGTAGACAAGAGCAGAGATTGCCTAAGTACGATAAGCATGAAAAGGAACTCGGGGACTCATTGCAGAGTAAACCGACATAGCTCGTTTTAATATATAACATAGTGTGAAATATGAATCTTAAAAGTATATATTACATCTGGCATCCGGCATCCCGGAGATTTAACAGTTCTACACTTGAGAATTTCTAAGGGATAGGAGAAGCCGGCTTCTCGGTGGTAGCAGCAGCAGGAGCGGCGGTGACGATATCCTCCGCGTCGGCAGCGGTACTCGGGGCATCTGGACGCGCCTCGGCCTGAGAGGCCTCAGGTGGCGATGAAGTGGTGGCACCCCGGGAGTCCACGATCTCGGTAGCGGCACCAGAAGCGGCGTCATCTTCCTCCGGGATCTCGGCGTCCGCGTCATCGGTTGCACCGGTTTCACCATCGTCTTCATAATCTGACTCGGAGTCAGAAGTGACGAGGCTGGTGGTGAAGACCCCGATGTCGGACCAGGCGGCGATGCGATGCGCCACCTCTTGGCGCCGCTGGACCTTGACCGGATCGGTGCACCACACCGAGATGATGCGTAGGCGCCGGACCACATCAAGGTCGAGACCCTCGTACCAACTAAGAACGTGGGTCAAGACTTGATCGGCGCCAGCCCGCGCACCGGAGCGCTTCCAAGCATGGAGACGCCTCCCGGCAGCTCGGAGCGCAGTCGCCAGTTCGCTGACCGAGAGGGTCGCGCTGACGTCGGCCATAGTGCGCCATGGACGTGAACCGCGGCGCTGATCAACTCGGTCCCGATCGACCGGAGAGGCACTATCTGGGCCTTCAGAGCAGTCAGGTGATCCTCAATGTCCCAAGAGTCCGAGACAGAGCCCTTCTCGGCGCGTTTCTCCCGGGCGGCAGCGACCGCAAGGTTGGCAGCGTCGCGGGAGTGCTCGAATTGCCCTTTAAAAAGAAGAGCTGTCAAGCGACTAGGTCAAGAGGATGGTAGCAGTAAATAAAAAGAGCAGGAGAAAGGGATGTCGCTAAACTTACTGTTCAGATCCCGGTTCAACACAGTTAGCTCAGACAGCCAAGTATCGGCCTGTGACCGGAGAAGCGCCAGCCCGGTCTCGGCGTGGTGCGCGCGCGCCTCGGATTGATCCAAGGTCTCCTTCTGCTTCTTCGACGCCTCCACGAAGCGCGCCTTCATGTCTTTAGCGGCAGATTTGGCCTTTTCGAGCTCGGCACTTAGCCACGCGATCTCGGCCTGGGTAGCGGCAAGCGCAGCCTTTTGTTCCACCGAGATTTTGCGCGCGGCATCCCGCTCCTCCCGGAGACGCCCCTCGCACTTCTTGGACTGACCGAAGTCAGCAAGAAGCCGGTTGAAGATGCTGCCCCGTTTCTTGTCGTAGTCCTGAATTCAAACAGAGGAAGCTGTGTCAATCTCGGGAAGGATCCCGGGGACTCGGTGTGTTCCGGAATCTATATCAGCTAAAGCTACTCGATAGGGAGGATCTTGGGGACTCGTGTTCAAAGTATTGTGAAGTTTTCTAAAGATTGGAGTCTAGTGGTCTACTATTCGGTGGAATCTAGAGCACTAAGCACCAATCTCGGGGACTAGTGGAGATGGAACAATTTTAAAGCTACTCGGTAGGGAGGATCTCGGGGACTCGTCTTCCGAGTCCTGTGATTTTCTCTAAGATTGGAGCCTAGTGATCTGCTATTCGGTGGAATCTAGACCACTAAGCACCAATCTCGGGGACTAGTGGAGATGGAACAATTTTAAAGCTACTCGGTAGGGAGGATCTCGGGGACTCGTCTTCCGAGTCCTGTGATTTTCTATAAGATTGGAGCCTAGTGATCTGCTATTCGGTGGAATCTAGACCACTAAGCACCAATCTCGGGGACTAGTGGAGATGGAACAATTTTAAAGCTACTCGGTAGGGAGGATCTCGGGGACTCGTCTTCCGAGTCCTGTGATTTTCTATAAGATTGGAGCCTAGTGATCTGCTATTCGGTGGAATCTAGAGCACTAAGCACCAATCTCGGGGACTAGTGGAGATGGAACAATTTTAAAGCTACTCGGTAGGGAGGATCTCGGGGACTCGTCTTCCGAGTCCTGTGATTTTCTATAAGATTGGAGCCTAGTGATATGCTATTCGGTGGAATCTAGAGCACTAAGCACCAATCTCGGGGACTAGTGGAGATGGAACAATTTTAAAGCTACTCGGTAGGGAGGATCTCGGGGACTCGTCTTCCGAGTCCTGTGATTGTCTCTAAGATTGGAGCCTAGTGGTCTGCTATTCGGTGGAATCTAGAGCACTAAGCACCAATCTCGGGGACTAGTGTGGAAGGAACAAATAGTTTTTGGAAAAGGTAAAGGGAACAAACTTACCTCGATCACCCGAGTAACGTCCAGCGCGGCCACCTGGAGAGCGTGTAGAGCTTGGGCGCTGCGGCTAGGGCCGGCAGCGTGCAAGTCCTCCACGATCTCGGAGGCATCGGCGGCAATCCAGGCTTGGTTGTATTCTTCAACAACACGCACGCCGGAACCGCCAGGCGTGCGAGCAGCAACAACCTCCCGGGATCCTGAAGGCATAAAGGAGCTTACGGTTGCTCGCAGCATCTGCAGGGCGGCAGTGGGGATCTCGGCAGGAGGTGGCGGTAATCGCGAAAACTTACCCAAGCTTAGGGCCAAGTCTTGGGCCGAGGATGTCGGGGGAGCAGTAGGTTTGGCGGAGGTTGTTTTCTGCCCGGCAGCCTTGCTGCGCGCTTTTCCGGCAGGATGGTCAGGTTGCCGGGAAGGGGCGGTGGGCTGTTTCGGCGGAGCAGTCTTGCCCGAGGCCTGCCGGGAGGAGGCTCCCGGCACGACCTTCCGAGGAGGACTTGCGATCTCCGTCTCAAGCCCAGGGACCCTGCGCGGGCTGTCCGGAAGGAAGATGTCTTCCAATGCGGCGGTAGCATGGGCCGGAATCTCGTCCACCGCGGGACGAGCGTCCGGAGTCGCAGCGGTAGTCTGCGCAGCACCGGGAGCAGGATGCTCGCTCCCTCGTGCGGAAGGGCGAGATGGAGAAGGAGCAGCCCGAGGCGGGCTAGGAGTGCGGGATCCCGGAGGATGGGAAGCCGCGGATGCCGGGACGTCAAGGGCATCGCTGAAAGAAGTATATCAGAAAAGACTTCGGAAGAAGACAAAACCATGTAACTCGAAGCAAAAAGTTCCTACCCGGAATCTACGGTGGGAGGACCTCTCCTTCGGCGTAGAGGCTTCTCGGCCGTCTGCTTGTTCGGCCTGCTCTTCTTGGGGGTGATGCCGGATGCACCGGCAGGGTTGGTGTCGGAAGCCGCACGCTTCCGGGTCTCGGCGCGCTTCGTCACGGCCGTGGATTTCAGAGCCACTGGCGAAGCCTAGTTGAGGGGAAGAGCGTCAATGACATCGAGTATTTGATAATCAATCTCATCCTCATCATCTGAAGAAACGGAAATAGCCTCTGAGGTTGAAGGGTTACCCGGAGCAGCGGCACGAGCTAGAGGAATGGCAAGGTGGTCCTCGCCGTCAGGATCCTCTCTCGGCATCTTTTCCGGTGGCGTGATGTTCGGCACGAACTTCCCACCGGCATGCATAGCGTCCTCTTCGGTCTGACGCTCGAATAACTGCACGAACAAGTCATTGCATGACAACCATATCGGCTTCCAGCAGAATCCAGGTGCAAATGTAAGTTTGCGAAAGACAGACAGAAGCACCTGTCGCAGTGGTTTTTTCCGGGAACCCCCGATAAGACCCCAAGTGTAGTCATCCGGCATCTTAGTTCGAGCAATAGCTCGAACGCGTCGGGCGACTGCGGAATGGTCCAACCCGAAGAAGCTGGTCCTGGTGGGATCTAGTATCCCGTCCATATGGCACATCTTGTGCACTCGGGTTTGTAGAGGGCAGACGCGGCGAATGATAAAGCAACGCAGGAGATCGTCGCCAGTCATCTTATCCGTCAGCATGTTGAGGACGTCGTGCATGCATCGAACCTCCTCGGTATCTGGGAGCCGGTTCCAGAGGTCGAATTCGTGGGGAGGACCGATGGCGAACTCCGGAAAATTGATGAAATCCGGGTTCGAGGATCCCGGACCATCTCCCGGTTCTTCACGTAGAAGAAACTTCGCTGCCACTTCCGGCAGGACTCTAGCCCCTGGACTTTGGGGAATCCGGAATCAGCGTGAGGAATTATGGTGGCCGCCCCGCAGTCGACTAAGTCTTTGACTTTCTGATCCGGGTTGGGGATGACTTGGCGGCGGAGGATGAAGTACTTGGCTCAGAGGTCCAAGAAAGGCCACACGCCGAGGTACGCTTCGGTGTAGGTGGTGAAGACCGAGAGCATCATTATTGCATTGGCTGGGAGATGGTGAGGTTGGAGGCCGTAGGTGTCGAGGAAGTTGCGGAAGAAGGGGCTAGCCGGAAGCCCGAACCCGCGCTCGAAATGCGTGAGGAATACGACGTATTCCCCGGGTTGGGGTTCCGGTTGGACCTCGTCCTCCGGAAGTCGACTCTCGACTTCTGGCGGAATCTGGTGAGTCCGGTACAGCCAGTCGAGATCCTTCTGCATGGTCTCGGACCCATCCCAGCACCCCCGAACACTCTCTTCAGCCATGAAGGATCTGCGGATGTGTCTGGGCTATTCTGCAGGCGCAACGGCAGTTAGTCGAAGTTAGTCTACCGGGAGCTAAGATACCGGATCGCAAACTCCTAAATGCAACCGGATTCCTAGCAAATAAGATCTACCGCACGCAAATAAATCGAAACTTAATCGGCGCAAATATGTTCAGGCAAGATACAAAGGTGAACTAAGTGCTGACGAAGAGTAAAGTGTGGAACGCATCCTCGTCAACGCCGCGCGGCTCGTGCTCGCCGGCGGCGGCGCAACCCACGGTGGCGTCGTTTCACGACCGAGCGTGGAGCACCGTCACCGTGGGGAAGTTCACCGAAGCGGAGGGAAGAACTCACCGGAGGAAGCGAGGCCGGTGGCGAGCGAGAATGGCGCGACCCGATTGTGGACGCGAAGAGCTCCGGCGACCAGCGGGAACGGCGGTGGTTGAGCTCCGGGCGCGGCGACGGCGAGGCGCTCGTGACGGTGGTGGGAGAGGTGAAGAGTTGGGGAAGAAGAAGAAGTGACCGTTCCGGTCCCCTATTTATGGGGGGGATCCGGAGCGGTTTCCGAGTTTCCCGCCCACGATCTCTCCGATCGTGGGTGGGATCTGTTTTGTGCCGCGCGACACGTGGCGTCCCCAGGAGCGCCCGATCCGGCCACACCGGGGGCCACAGAGCCCCAAACGGTTGGACTTTGGATCGGCTGCGGCTCCCGGCGCGCGAACCCGAGCAGCGGCGTGCTCGGTCAGAAGCACTCAAGTGCATTTCTGATTCGACAGGACCTCGGGTGGGACCCAGCCAGAGATCTGGAATTCAATGCGGAGCCAACGATAAATATTCACGGACGTGGCACTATCCGGTTAGGAGCATGACCTTCCGGTCGGAAGGATCTCAGTGCGGGGATCTCGGTAAAACTCATCTCGGCATCAAGTCAAAGGATCGTCACATGTTTCCTGGGATAATTGGTGTTATTAAAGCTGATCCCGCACATCATCCGGGGTCGCTGCGCGGCACCAGCTTCGGTGACTAGTGTCGGGGGCCTGCCCCCCGGGTAGGGCAGATCCCGGCGTAATTCAACAGTATGGCAACAGTGCTTGACCTTTGGCAAGAGCAAGGGCCACCCCCTAGTGCACTGAAGGGGCAGCTTGACCTTTCAGAGTTGGTAGAGTGCAAGGTGCCTCCTGGCAAACGCAAGGGTCATCTCTGGCGGCTATAAATAGCCACCCCGAGCCCTCATAATAGCACAAGCATCAGCGGGTGGTTCCTCTAAGAACTAGCTTCTCTAAGAACTAGCTTCTCGGATTTTATGGCTCCGAGTAGACTCCCGGAAGGAGAAGTACTCGGGCGTACCGGAGAGGCAATCCGGGTAAGTACAAACCGGAATGTTTGTCTCGGTTCTATCAGGTTACTGGGCTTGTGTAGGAAGGACTCGCAAGGTCGAGCAAGAAGGTGACCGGCATGAGGGATCCCAGTAGGCCGTCAACGGTCTGCAGCAGGCTTTCCCGCCTGATGCGGGGGGAAGTACCATTCCGCCTGACACGGAAGCATGGTCACCTCCCGCCTGACACGGAAGCATGGTCACCTCCCGCCTGACACGGGAGCGCGTCAGCCGGTACGACAACGGTACGACAAGACTGGACGTGCCTAGCGCGACAATCCGGAAAAGGCTATCCGGGATGGGCAAAGACATGTCCTGGCTCTGACATGGGGACAATGATGTTCCAGGACGGCGCCTGCTGTCCTTGCCGGAATGATGACGAAGGGGCTACGCCGGATAGCACGGCAACTAGGTCGCATTAGCCGGTGTCGACATAACGGTTAGGCCTGTCCGGTGGGGCCAAGCCGGATTAGGGTTTCCGGCCCTCCTGGCCGGAACTCTATAAAAGGCGCCATAACTGCTCCTGTGAAGGAGAGACCAACTTGGGAGCAGGAACTATAGTCTCATTTAGTCCTAGAGCATTTATTTCATCTTCCCTTGAGTTCATCTAGTTCTTCTTGTTCTTCACCTCAAGAGCTCTAAGAGCAAGTTGTAGCCCTTGTACCACACTTATATTGAGTGGAAAGGCAGGAGTAGGGGTGTTACCTCATCACGAGGGCCCTGAACCTGGGTATATCGTGTGTGTGTTGTGTGCCTTCGTGCATTTGTTCGTGTTTGCTAGATCTTCCCCCTCGTATCTCAATCTTATTTCTTGTTCTTGGGAGATCTCGGTTTCACCGGGATCCTCCCCGTGTGAGCTCTTCAGCTCGCTATCCCTCCCCGGATCCACCAACGTCCATCGGCCCCACACATTAGCCATCCTATGGCATCTGCCGTGACACCACCACGACACCCCTGATCTAATGGCTCACAAGTGCTTGAAAGAAATACACGATCAGTGTGCTTCTTTAGTCCCGGTTTGGAAGTAATAGTGCTGATCCAACGGCTCACAGGCCATCAAAATAAACACACCACTGATCTAACGACTCACAAGTGCTTGAAATAAACAGACGATCCGTGTGCTTCTTTAGTCCCGGAAAATGGTTATGTATTACTTATTCAAATTCAAACACTTTCATATGGAAAGTTTTGTCAAATTCCAAAATATGCAAAAAGTTATTCAAATTCATATTCAAACTATTTTTAAACTAATTAAAATATTTTTTATAGAAACCAGAAAATGTTTTTGTTTTAGTTATTCAAATTCAAACACTTTTCATATTGAAAGTTTTGTCAAATCCCAAAATATGCAAAAGTTATTAAAATTCATATTTAAACTATTTTTAAACTAACTAAAATAATTATTATAGAAAACATATTTTTTTGTAGTAGTTATTCGAATTCTAACACTTTTCAAATTGAACGTTTTTTCAAATTCCAAAGTTTGCAAAAGTTATTTAAAACAACAAACATAAAAAAATACCCCTTCTATCCCGGTGTCAGCCACAACCCGGGAAAAAGGGGGGGGGGGGCATTGGGCGCGAAGCCGTGGCGGCCCAAATAACGCATCTGTCCTGGGTGGTGGCTCAACTCGGGATAAAATACCCCCCCTTTTGTCCCGGGTTGAGCCACCACCTGGGTCAGATGCGTGGGTCGCAATATAAGCAACACTTAGCCACGGGTCGTGGCTCAACCCGGAGCCATTTCCCCTTCATACTGTTACGATGCCCAATTTTTCTGTGAGCTCGACGCCGCCGCCGCCGCTGTGCCCGCCCCTCCGGCCATCCATTCGACCTCGCTGTCCCCGCGCCGGCCGGCTGCCTCCATCCTCGACACGCCTCCGGCCAGCCCCGACCTTCCTCGCCGTCCCCGTGCGTGCCGTCTCCGTGTCCTACCCGCGCCTCTGTCTTCCCCGCGCCTTTGTCCTCCCTGTCCGCGCCTCCGGCCATCCCCGGTCATGTCGTTGCCGTTCCTGTGTGCACCGCGCCGCGCCTCTGTCGACTACGGCCGTAGCCCAAGGTATGGCTCTCCACAGAGGCGAGGTGACTTCCAGTGACGTCATGGTGATGTCACAAGAACAGCAACCCTAGCAAGTGTCCCTGTTAGTTAGATTTAGTGTTAATTAGTTAGTGTCTCTGTTAGTTAGTGTTAATTAGTCAAATTTGTGTTTTTGTTAATTTTTGCAATGTTAGTTGTAGTTAGATTTAGTTAATGTTAGTATTAGTTAGTTGTAGTTTACAATGTGTTATTTTTTTATAATTTGTGTTGGCTAATTTAGTGTAGTTAGTTGTGAAATAATTATTTAGATGTTGAGTTATTAAAATTACGTAGATGTGTTAGGTAAAGTTGTATGACATGTGGGTCCACTTGCAAAATTACTGCATGTGATTTTAGTAACATAATATTATTGCAAATGTGATTTTATTGCAATATGATGAAATAGTATTGCAATTGTTCGGAGTGACATATTATATATTGTTCCACTACATTATTATTGCAAATGTAAATGAATTATTTAAAATGTATTATTGTTACTTTAAATGGATTATTCGACTATATTAGTGATATTTAATTAATATTTAACTATGGAAATAACATTGTTCGACTACTCCGCCACATTCACGATTAATAATGTGT
This sequence comes from Poa annua, assembly GCA_026929855.1. Classification (NCBI taxonomy): domain Eukaryota; kingdom Viridiplantae; phylum Streptophyta; class Magnoliopsida; order Poales; family Poaceae; genus Poa; species Poa annua. Next base: position 39,347,864 of record CM049429.1, on the reverse strand, counting down.
TTATACAATTGTAATACTTTTTGAAACTATGGAGCCCGGTAGAGACCATGAACAAGATGAAAATAGAAATGAGGAAATGCTCGACATCAACCCCACAGGTGATGGATTGGAGGGGCCTTCCGACGGTTTCACCGCACAGTTCCTAAACGAGTCCGGTGATGGATTGGAGGGGCCTTCCGACGAAATAGACGTCTCCGATGATGCAGCTCTCCGGAGAGCACATGTCGACTCTGGTGTTGGAACATCGTCCGCCGAGGTATATATATGCCCTCCGGTGTTCGCCTCTATTGAATAGATGTGTTAATTGATTTATGTGTATACATATATTAACTACCACTTATTTCTTGGTTTAGCCCTCCGGATCGAGCAAAAACATCTGTCAAGTCAGATGTTCTGAAACAAGGCGGGACAAAAAAAATCGTCGGGACTAAAAAGTACCACATTTCAGAAACAATGAAAAGGGAAAACTGATTGCTCCCTTGATATCGTGTCTCGAAGGACGGACACCGGGGATGCGAGGCACACCCTTTGTAGATTTGGTATGGGGCGCGAAGGAGGATGGAGACGTCTCCCAGAGGACGATCGCCGGTGAGTTCCTCACTCGTTCTCAAGATCTCGACGTGGTAGACGAACAAGGAGAGTACACAACGATCTACCCATGTTCAGGCCGCCCGGAGGCTAAAAGCCCTACTCCTGCATGTCTAGATAGATGATCGGAACATGGTGTGGCTACAATGGTGGTGCTCGTCGGGGTACCTGACAGGGTGGCTGATGCACACGGTGGGTGTGTTGTTGGGAGACCCCAAGAGGAAGGTATGCTGTAGTGCAGCAACAAATTTCCTTCAGTTATGAAACCAAGGTTATCAAACCAGTAGGAAATGTTGAATTCCCCCGAGGTATCAACGGCGCCAGAAAAAAGCTTGACGTTGTTTCCGTGGAGCCTGCACAAAAACAATCTAGACACTTTGCCCCAACTTAACAGTGAGGTTGTCAATCTCACCGGCTTGCTGTAACAAAGGATTAAACGTATGTTTGGAAGAAAGATGTTTGTTTGCAGAAAGTAACAGGTTTGCAGTTTGTGGTTTATCAGATTAAAGAGAAGGACCGAGGTCCACAGTTCACTACTGGTGTATCTCCATAAATAATAATAGCATTCATGCGGGTAAACAAATTACAGCTGGGCGATTGATAGAATAATGATGAGCAAACCAATGCATATGTTAGTGTTATGATGTCTAGTGTGAGATTCGTTTGGGCATTACAACAATATACATAGACCGTTCCAACCGCATCTATGACTAATAATCCACCTTCCGATTAGCGTCCGCACCCCTTTCAGTATTAAGTTGCATGCAACAGATTATCGCCTTAAGCACTGTGTGTAAAGTAAGTAAGTAACATCATCCTTAGACAAAGTACTACTGTCTTATCCCTAGTAGCAATAGTACATCTACAACCTTAGAGCTAGCTCTCACAAACCAGATTTAATAGAGACATGAAGCTACTATCGAGCATAAATACCCCCTCTTGGAGTCACACACACCTACTTGGCCAGAGCATCTACTAGTAACGGAGAGCATGCAAGATCATTAAATAACACACTCATGATATATTATTAAGCAATAACTTTAGTACTCAATATTCATCGGATCCCAGCAAACACAACATGAAGTATTACATAATGGTGATCTTGATCATGATAGGCAGCTCACAAGATCTAAACATGATAGCACAAGAGGAGAAGACAACCATCTAGCTACTGCTATTGTCGGGTTATGACTCCCTGGAATCGGGGGTAGTCACTTCCTGAAGTGTAGTTCGAGAGGGGATTGAACGCGGAGGTCTAAACCCTCAAGTGGCTCCGCGACGTTGCTCGCCGGACTCGAAGAAGACGCACACCCGACCAAGGAAAACACCGTCCTTTACCCAGGTTCACGGCCCTCGTGAGGAGGTAAGACCGCTACTCCTGCCTGTCTGTATTATATGTGGGAGGTTACAGTACAATTGAGCTTGCCGGAAGCCCCCTTGAGGCAGTTCTTGCCTGGGGAGGGAAGCGATGATCTTCTTCCTCCTCCAGCCAGAGGCTAGCCTAACTAAAGCTGCTAGGGTTTACAAGGGTATTTTGCACGCAAGGAGCCGACCCTTCCTACGATGGAGGTCCTCTCCGGCCTTCTTCTTCGGCTTGGCCTTCAAGGTGGCTCCCACTTGCCAGTGGCGGGGTGGAGCACGAGTCCACCGCGCTCTGTTCGCCCATGGACTCGGTCCATTGTCGATAAAGGTGGCGCCGTGGCCGACAGGCGGCCGACCGCGCTTGTACCGCCCGCAGAGTGGGCAGTCTCTGAGGTGGAGCCCACGATGACGATCTCCGTTGGAGGGTTGCGCTGCCCACCTGCTTTATCGTCAGAGTAGAAGGTCCTCACAGCTGTGCATCAGGCGGCGCAGCTTTGTTGACCGCTTTATCGCCAGGGACAGCGATGGGGGTGTGAGCGCCTCTGTACGGGTGTGGCAGAGGTCATGTGCGCTCTGTCGGGATTCCTTGGCGTCGATGTTTCCCTCCAGGCCTGAGGGGAGATTCATGCCAGACTTCCCTCAGGCGGGTTGGTTCCTTGACGGGGAGGATCCCCCGAGGCGAGGGGTCCCTTGAGGCCCTCACTCCCTCTTCAGGCCCTCGAGGGGAATCACACCTCGAGGGTCCCGTCAGGCGGGGTCGCCTAGTCCTTTGCCGTTTTGTCCGTCTGGCCCGCGAGCGAGGCCTGAGGGGAATGGGCTCTTGATACCCCAGTTCCCACTGGGCCGACAGTAGCCCCCGGGCACATGATGGGCACGACTGAGCCCATGGGCTTAGGCGAAGCGTCGTGGGCCCTTAGTGCCCAGCCGGCCCGAGCCACGCGGCACTCGGACGGCTAACTGCTTTGCACGATCTGGGGCGTGAGTTGTGAGGGGTCCACCAAGTCCCGGCAACCGCTCTTGGAGGGGACATAAAAGCTCAGGCGTTGCCGCGCAAAGTCGTTACCGTTTCTAGTTCTTCCCGCAGACGTTTCCGCTTCTCAGTGCTCTCCGCCTCCGCTTTTCTCTGCACATCTCCCATCTTCGTCTCCGCCGAAAACCCACGTCATCTCCGATGGGCCCGATGAAGAGCAAAAGTAAGGCCGCAACAGGGTCTTCTTCCCGGGCGGCGGCTATGGAGGTAGTGCGGGGCGCGGCGCTTGAGGGGGCGCGCACCGATCTTCAGGCGCTGGAGAAGATCCGCCATCTGGTTGCGGGGCCGTCCAACGAGCACGGCGCCAGTGCACTCCAAGCTGCCCGGTTCGGGAGATTTCCCCAAGGGTTTTACCCTATTTTCCTCCACGCCATCACCGCCGGGCTGGTGCCGCCGTACTGCCCTTTCTTAGAGGCAGTACTGGAGTTCTACCAAATTAAACTTCTCCATCTCCACCCGAACTCCATACTCATTTTGTCCATATTCACCTACCTTTGCGAGGCTTATCTGGGCGTGCACCCTTCGGTGGCGCTCTTCAGGACCTTCTATTCGCTGTGGTGCGCAGCGGGCGGCGAGAGGACGGGGTGCATCTCCTTCCGCATCGCGGACGGCATGGGGCATGTGTATATCCCCATGTCCTGGAGCGGGGATAAGCCGGTTACGGCGCTGCTCAAGAAGGTGGGTGAATTCCGCCAGAAGTGGCTGCTCATCGACGTCTCGTCGCCCTGCGCATTCCTGGATGTCTCGGAGGCGCCGCCCGTGAGGAATTTCCACTGGTGCAAGTCTGCTCTCCGTGGTGCAGACAATGCTTACTTGGAGGGGCATTTGAGATTTCTCCGTGAGGAGGGTCTAACAGGCCAGATGGTCACGGCGGACTTCGTGGCACGCCGCATCGCCCCCCTTCAGGCGCATTCTGAGCCGATGTGGATGTATGCCGGCCCTTCCGACCCAATGCGGCTTCATCCAGAGGACCTTGGCTCGGACGTGGTCGACACCATCCTAAACATCCTCTTCGCCAGTCCGGATGTGCCAGGGAAAATCGCCGGCTCCGTGCGTCCCCTGCACCAGCTTCCTTTGGGCGACCGCATGGATATCCTGGACGGAATGCTAGTTTTCACTCCTCAAGGTCTGGCGGGCTCGATGGATCAGGCGGTCGCTACGCCGGTGCGCGCAGTCGTGGGCGTTGATTCTTCATCCACCTCCCGTGCCTGGAGCGGCGAGGAAGAGGTCGCGACGGCTGAGGCGTTTCCCGCGAGGTACGAGCCATTCACCGACGAGATTTGCGACATCTCGTCGGCGATGACGACGCCTTTGTTGTGGCGCCTTCGTGCCTCGAGGAGGAGGCGCCTGAGGCGAGGGCGTCTGCTGAGATAGATGCTTCACCGGGGAGGCGCGAGCCTTGCACCAAGGCGATGGTGGATCGCTCTGGCGCGAAGCCCTCTGACATCCCCTTCAAGAGGAATGCGGCAACACCTCTAGAGGGATCAGGTGCCAAACCCACGCCATCATGGCGGTCTCCTGGCCTGTCGTGGGTCGATGCTGGAGCTTCCCCTTCATGGGGAGTATTCCCACCACTTGGTCATTTTTAGCTTCCATAGTTTCCCCCGCCCCGTCTTCTCCTGAACAATCTCCTTCGGGTGTTTTCCAGCGATCTGGTGCCTGCGAAGCGTCGCAAGCTTCGCGAGGCAGCAGGTGTGAAGGGTGTCGCAGCTTCGGTAGAGGCCGGCGAGCGCCCGAGGTCTGGGGAGACGTCCACTCCAGGCCCCGTGGAGTGGGTGCCTCAGGAGGGAGCGGCCGTGCCCCTGGTGGGGGCGCCTGAGCCCCAATCGACGCCTCCCGAGCCTCCGCTTGTGGACAGCGCGGAGGAGACAACTCCCGCGCCGTCTCACGCTCTGAATCCTCCTCGCGCGGCTACGCCACCGCGCGAAGCAATTTTGCTTCGCACGCCGCCATCGCCGCGTGCAGCGACGCCGCCGCCTGCGTCACCTTCACCATGCTTGCCCGCGGCGCCCATGCCACATTGCGAGGGAGCGGCCGAGGCTTCAGCTGGTGCAAATGCGGCCACAGGAGGTGGTGCGGCCTCACATCCTTTGGGGGGTGCGAATGAGGTTCCCGCGGGTGCAGGTGCAGCCACGGGAGGGGCCGCGGGCTCGCCACCCCGCTCTGCCGGAGAATATGAGCACCCGCGGAACTCGAGCGCTGCAGCTGCAGCCTGCGCGGAGGGAGGTGAGGCCACACCCAGCCCCCGAGCCCGACCTGGGGCAGGGTTCTCGGGGCCGGCCGCCGCAGCTGGGCCCTCATCCAGCCAGGGAATGGTTCTCCAAAGTTGGGACTGGAGCACGGGGCGCCGCGAGGTGGCGTTCGGCCTTGTGCGGGAGTCGTTGGAGGGCCTGGAGGCCCACCTTGCCCTTGGTGACATACAGCTCGCCCAACAGCAGGAGAAACTTGCGAGGTCCTGGGCGTCCTTCCACGCAGCCGTCGAGGCGCGCCGCCTTGAGGACTCGGCGCTGCAGGCAGCCCGTGAAGAGGCCGTCACTTTTGCCAAGGAAGTCCGCGACCGAGCCATTCGCGAGGCCGCGGAGCTACTTGAGCCCCTCCAAGCAGAACGCGAAGCCGCTGAGGAGCTCCTGCGAGGGGTCACAGCTGAGCGTGAGGCGATGGAGGGCTCGCTGGCACAGAAGCAATGCGAGCTGGACCGGTTGGAGTCCCAGCGTCTCTCTGCCCACCAGGTTGCGCAGGCCGCTATGGAGGAGGACCGCAAGTGCTTGGCCGAGCGCGATCGGCACCTGGCCCTCAGGGGGAGTGAGCTACAGCGGCGCGAGGAGCGGTGCCTCTAGATGGAGAAGGACCAGGCCGCCCAGCGCGAGGCCCTTGAAGCGCGCGAGGGAGGCCTGGCACAGGCGGTCTCGAAGTTCGACGAGCATGTCGCTGCCCAGGGGCGATCTGATGAGCGCTGGGAGCGGCGCTTCGCCAAGAGGACGAGAGCGGCGCAGAGGGCCCTCGTGGTGCACGAGAGACATCTCCGTCGGGCCCTTCTTCGGAAGTACCGTGCTCGGCTGCGGAAGCGGGAGGACCGCCTTAGGGCCGAGCATGCTGCGGACGCTCAGCGGCTAGCCGAGCTAGAGAAGGCCAACACCAAGCTGGCGCGCCGCTTCAAGCGCGCCAAGGCATATTGGCGTCGAGCGGAGGAGGCCCGCGATGTGGCGTTCCACGGCGCCGGCCCTTCGTCCAGTGCGCCTGTGGTGCAGTGCAACCGCCTGTTTGAAGAGCTGGTTGCTCGTGGTAGTGAGCTTGCGGCACGGCTTGGCACAGACGCACCGTACCCTTGGTCACAAGACTACGACGGCGCCGTTGCGTTCCTGGCCTACTTCGACCAGCTTTTCGCGGCGCTGGAGGGCCCCGCCGCTGAGCTTCGTGGGGTGATCGAAGACGAGAGCAGGCAGCTCCTGGGGTGGTTGTCGATCGCATCTTCACCAGCATCAAGCTCCTCGTGCCGGACTTCGACTTTCGTTTGGTGACTGAGGCTGCCCTCGGTGAGGACGCGCATCGCATCTCGTCTTCCCTCCGCGAGCAGGTGGATGCGTTCTGCAACCGCTTCAGGCGTGTGGAGGCTGCGCCGGACTTCAGGGAGGAGAGGCTCGCGACGTCGAGGTCGAAAGAGGCGCTGCGGAGGAAGAAGCCCGCTCCGTCGAGGTCGAAGCTGGCGCTGCGGAGGAGGAGACTCGCTCCGCTGAGGTCGAAACTGGCGCTGCGGAGGAGGAGGCTTGCTCCGCTGAGGTCGAAGCTGGCTCTGCGGAGGAGGAGGCTCGCTCCGCTGAGGTCGAAGCTGGCACGGCGGAGGCTCCAAGCGCTGCTGCCTCCCCCTGAGCCTTTCTTGGCTGCGCCTGCGGGCGCTTGTAACTGCACCAGCTGTGTGTTTTCAGACACCTTAAGACCTTTTGGCTTGTAACGTACTTATAAATGTTGTTTAAATTCGAGCTCGTCTGCCCCTCTTGAGGTCTCTTTGGACTCATCTTCATGTCTATTTGCTCTCGGCGTCGTTAGGTCCCATCTCTTCGTGCCATGACTCCGCCACCTCGGTCCGCGGGAACAATGACTCTGCAAGGCCAAGGGAGGAGTTTATGCCTAGGAGAGGTAAGAGCCTTGAGTCGCGATGCTCAAGTGCCCCCCTTAGACGTGCGAGTAGTCCATGAAGCGTAAGAGAAAGCGAAGTCGCTCGAGGGGCAGAGACACGCGCTAGGGAGAGAAAAACGCTCTTAAAGCGTGGGTGCGAGACTTAGCTTCTCGAGGTTTTCGCCCTGCGAAGGTTGTTCGCCTGGCGAGGTTGCCCGCTTGAGGGGTCGCTCCTGTGGAGGCATTTTTCCTGGCGAGGTTGCCCGCTTGAGGGGTCGCTCCTGTGGGGGCATTTTGCCTGGCGAGGTTGTCCGCTTGAGGGGTCGCTCCTGTGGGGGCATTTTGCCTGGCAAGGTTGCCCACTTGAGGGGTCGCTCCTGGGAAGGCATTTTAGGCTCGCGGGGGAAATCTTCCCTGCAGGCATTAGAGGGGTGAACCCAAACGCTAGAACACGGATCAAGGGATCGTGCATGCTTATAGGTCCCCTCTGGCGTTCCTTGCGAGGAGAGTAAGTACCAAGGTCCTCTGTAGAGATGGCTTGTTTGTGGGGAATTGCCCTCTAGCCAGAGCTCGGACTCTTGGATTTTGCAGTGCTGCTGGTGTGTCATTTGAGGCACTGGCACCATACTCAGCCCCCGCTCGCGAGGTACGCATGTGGAGAGATATAAGCGCACACTTCAAAAATAGTAATGCGTAAATAAAAACCCCCAAAAACGATTTTTTCTAAGCGGCGCCAAAGCGCTAAGTTCACTTAGGAACGAGATTGAGTCACTATGCTTGGGGTTGCCAAGTCCATGCTCTGACCATGTCGAGGCATGGGGACCACCTGTTGGTGGCTGAGACTCTCAGTGTCCTGAGGTGGCTCGTTTTAATTGAGAACTCGGAGGGTTTTTCCCTCGAGTGAAGCCTTTGGGACTTTGGAGGTTTAAGCCGTTGGCGTTTTAACCTCCATAGACAAGAATGCTTGGAGGTTGAGCCGTAAGCTGCCTCGTCCGCTAGGAGTCTCGACGTGACAATGATCACGTGCGTGGCAATGACCACGATTGCGTTTGTTCCCTTAGGAGACAAACCATTTGTTTGAGGTTTAAGCCTTTTGGCGTTTTAACCTCTAGAGTCGACATTGCTTGGAGGTTGAGCCGTAAGCTGCCTCTTCCGCTTTGTTTTCTCGACGTGACAATGATCACGGGTGTGGCAATGACCACTTTGGCATTTGTTCCTTTAGGAGACAAAGCTATGTTTTGGGAGGTTTAAGCCTTTCGGCGTTTTAACCTCTAGAGACGAAAAATGCTTAGAGGTTGAGCCGTAGGCTGCCTCGTCCGCTTGACGTCTCGTCGTGACAATGATCACGGGCGTGACAATAATCACTTTTTTTACTTGTTCCTGGCGGATACAAAGGTTTGAGAGGTTTAAGCCTTGAGCTTTTAACCTTGAGGGACAAAAAGGTGCTTGGAGGTTGAGCCGTGGGCTTCCTCTTTCGCTAAATGCCCTGACGTGATGATGATCACGGGTAGAACTTGCATTTATGCATGATGTTCCATGGATTCTTGACGGGGACGCCGTCTTCCGTCTCGAGGCGAGCCGCGCCAGGCCTGGCAATGTGGGTGACCCTGTAGGGACCTTCCCACATCGGGGACAGCTTGTGGAGGCCTTCCCTGGAGAGGATTCGTCTGACGAGATCGCCTACCTCCAGGGTGCGCGAGCGCACATTGCGGCTGTGCTAGCGCCTCAGGGACGGCTGGTACTTGGCCGCCCGTAGAGCGGCGCGGCGTCTCAACCCTTCAAGGAGCAGCAGGTCTTTGTTTTGGAGGTCCTCTTTGTTGTCCTCATTAAAGGCCAGTACCCGTGGGGATCCATGCTTTATCTCTGCGGGGAGGACTGCTTCGGCTCCATAGACGAGTGCGAACGGCGTTTCTGCGGTGGGCTTGGGTGGCGTGGTACGGATGGACCAGAGCATCGAGGGTAACTCACTGATCCAGCCCTTGCCGTGGCCCTTGAGGACATCGAAGGTCCTGGTCTTCAAGCCTTTGACGACCTCTGCGTTTGCGCGCTCAGCCTATCCGTTGCTTTGCAGATGGGCGACTGAGGCGAAGCAGAGCTTGATGCCCATTTTCTGGCAGTAGGCTCTGAAGATGCCGCTCGTGAATTGCGAGCCATTGTCGGTGATGATGCGGTTAGGCACTCCGAAGCGGCAGACCAGGCCTCTGATGAATTTCACCGCCGCGCCTGCTGTGATTGTACGCGTCGCCTCCACTTCAGGCCATTTTGTGAACTTATCGATGGCCACGAAGAGGTAGCGATATCCACCTTGCGCCATTGGGAAATGTCCCAGGATGTCTAGCACCCAGACCGCAAACGGCCACGAGAGCGGAATAGTTTGCAGGCCCAGTGCTGGTTGGTGGATTTGCTTCGCGTGGAATTGGCAGGCTTCACAAGCTTGAATGATGTCCGTTGCATCTTGAAGCGCTTGAGGCCAGTAGAAGCCGCTGCTGAAGACTTTCCCTGCGAGGGTGCGGGCGCACGAATGGTGGCCGCATTCCCCGCTGTGGATGTCCTTAATCAGCAGTTTTCCTTCTTCAGGAGGGACGCACTTGAGCGCGATGCCGTTTGGGCGCTTGCGGTAGAGATTTCCTTCGAGGATTTGGTATGATTTTGCTGGCGGGCAATTCGCACCGCTTCAACATCTTCCTCGGGAAGGATCCCTTTGTGTAGGTAGTCTTTAATCTCGTCGATCCATCCTGCCTCTGGGTGCACCGCTATGAGCAACAGACGCTCCCCTGTTGGGGGCCCGCAGCCTGGGGCTCCGCTTGCAGGTGGTGGTGGGAGCGCTTCATCTGTGCTTGCGGGCAGGGCCTCGAGGGGCTGCTTTATGGATGCCTTGACGAGCCTTTCCTCAAAGACACCTGGCAGCTGGGCTTGCCTCTTTGATGCGCGCTTGGCGATGTCATCAGCCTCTTGGTTTTCTTTTCTTGGGATGTGCATGAGCACCATTCCCCTGAAGTTCTTCTCCAGCCTACGGACCTCTTCAAGGTATGCGGCCATGTGGTCGTCCTTGGCCTTGTAGCTTTTGTTGGAGAAGTTGACGAGCAGCTGGGAGTCGCCCTTGATGAGTATATGCTTGAAGCCTAGGGCGATTGCGGCGCGTAGGCCAGCTGTAACATCCCAAAAATATTAATATAATTATTAGTGCAAAAATGTGGGCCAACAAAAACTTTTCTTATAAAAATGTGTGTATGTTTAATTCTTGAGTATTGCTTGTTGCATTGTTTGCAAGATTGTGGAATTCTAGCTCTAATTAAAAATTTGAAGAAAAGAAAACAAATAAAACAAACCACAAAAACAAAACACCATGTGACAAATGTCACATTATTTTTCCAAATTAAGAAGCATAATTTATTTTCACACCAAAATCAATGGAGTAATATTATTGACACTCCTAGCTAATTTTTACAAACTATTCCCTTTCAAAAAAATTCAGATTCAAAACTTCAAATTCAAATTAGAAATTCATGATTGAAATATTTCAAAATATTTCAAAAAGACTTTGTAACACTTACCAATAATATAGTTAGCCTAGATCCTAAGTTTAAGCCCAAAGGAATAAAGGGAAATAGGAAAATTAAAATAGCAAAATGCTACTGTTTTGGTTCAAGCAATTCATCAAACACTTGGTGTTCACCACCTATTCTTCCCAAACCGAACCAAGCCACGGATCAATTCGAGCAATTAAGGGTTTAACTTGTTAAATTGGAGCACCCACTGGATTCACCTCATCTCCACGATCACGACGCGCCCGAGATCACGCCAAATGGTCACCGGAGTCGTCGAGGAGGCGTTGGCGACAGCCACGGCCGCGCGCACGTCGCCGTGGTCGGCATTGTGGCCGCGACGACGCCGCGCCGTGTCGGCCGTGCCGTGCCCCCTCCCTTCGCTCTCCCTCACCCCCTGGTCTCCTCCCGCACCCACAACACGCACCAGCACCAACCCGTGCACGCCGCGCCCGCGCCATGACGCGCACGCCGTGCGCCGCCCGAGCACGCCCACGGCAGGGCCATGCGCCCGAGCGCTCCCGAGCGCGCCACGCCTCCCCTCCTTGCCCATTCTGGTCCCCCGAGCACCCCGCACCTAACCGCACCATCCACCGGCCTACGGCGAGCACGCACGGCCGCGGGTGCCCTCTGCACCGCGTCCACCGTGCGCCGCCCGGCCGCTATAAAACGCCGCCCGTGCCCTGCATTTCTCCTCACCTCTCCACAACCCCTTCCCCTCTCACACCACCCTCTCGAGCACCGCCTGGAGGTCGACGCCGTCGCCGCAGAGCCCCAGCCGCCCGTGGGTCTCCTCGAGCTCGCCGTGCCCGAGGTAGACGACGACCACGGCACGGCCGTGCTGCTTCTCCCCGTCTCTCCCCTCTGCCTCCCTTCCCTGCCCCTTGCACCCCGCACTCACCAGCGCCCTTTTTCCCTCTGTCCCGTGTCCAGGAGCGCCGCCAATCGCTCGCCGGAGTTGGAGCGGAGGAGATCGTCGCCGACGCTCGGAGCCACGCCAGCAAGCGCCGCTCGCCCCAGGAGCTTCCCCACCTCGCCGCCGTCGTTCTGCACCGTATGCACGCCCTCCCGAGACCCCTAGGTGAGCGCTCCGTCCCCCTCGCCGTCGCCGGAGCCTCAGCGCCGCTCGGGTTTGGTCGCCGGCGACGCGAGCGTCGTGAGCCGTTAGATCTAGATCCTACGGTAACTTACCGGTTCGTGAAAAATATTAAAACCCTGACATGCGGGTCCCACGCGTCAGGTTTAAATAAACCGCGCGCGCGCTCGCTGAGTCACTGACCAGTGGGTCCCCTCTGTCAGATTTTTCAACATTATCCGTTCTGGATTTAAATTCGAATTTAAGTTTCATTTAAAAACCAGTACTGAACCCAATTTTAGAAATTCCATAACTTTAGATTTACAACTCCAAATTTAGCAAATCCAACTGTTCTGGAAAGCTTATGAAATTCTCTATCCAACTAGACTAGTTTCACCCCATTTGGATGTATAATAAAAATACAACATTCAAATTACACTAGCATGTTTAAATTCTAAACTTGTTTGTTTCTGATACTCTGATAATCCAAATTAGTTGAAACTAATTTTATTAGGTCACATTTAGCCATGGTTAGTCACCCCTAAAATGGTTTAATTTGTAGATGAATATAATTTAAATAATAGCCAAAACCATATTAATTGGCTTCTGGATTCAAAACAATGTGTAGGGAGTTTGGTAACTCCAAATGGCCCAAACCCAATTGTGTCATCTTCTACACATAATTAGCTTTCTGTAGAATTTTAGTTTGTATTTTTGTGACAAACAGAACCCAATCTATGCAATTAAACATGTGCAACAAGTTTCTGCCCTAATTAAAATACAAGGGAATAATGTTTAATTCAATTAAATTGAAACCACATGATATTGTTTGGTATGTGGAATGGTTAATTAGAACCTCTAAGAGTGTATTGCTATGATGATTGATTGAATAGGCTAGTGATTGTTTGTATTTGATTGATTGTGTATTAGACGAGAATGTTGCCGGATATATCGAGGAGGAGGGATTTGCAGAACCTGAAGACCAAGACCAAGATCACTTTGCCGAGCAAGGCAAGCTACTCTCTGAGCTTGCACCCAACTTACGTATCTAGATTTACAAATCATTTTCAAAAGCAAAGGTTTACAAAAACCCTTTTTCAAAAGTATATAGAGATTATTTTGCCACCATATGTAGAAGTAGATACTAAAACTATAGGATGGAAAAACAAGGTTGTTTATTCAAAACTCCTTTGAAAACTTGTGTGGATATATAGCACCAAGATGTGGTGTTGAAATAAGGAAATGGAGAAGGATGGTTTTAGAAAAGCACATTGTGTCCTAAGTACTCAGTCAAGCAACCGATACTCTGTGCGACCACATTTACCCACATATGGGAAAGGGCTTAGTCATATAGTTTGCTCTTATTAGTATGGGACACTGCATCAACAGAGATGACTCTGTTATGCATGAGGGAGTGGTTTGGTGACCTAACCCTGACCTGGGTCCTCGCTCAAAAATCTATGAGTAGATAAGGAGGAGGATAGAAGGATGTCCGTATACACCGCCAGATAAAACCTATGAGTCCTCACACTTAGGGTTTCCGACGGGGAAACTGGACTAGGTGTAGATGGAATGGTTCATAGGGGCAGGATCCTATACTAGCATGAGCAAAGGAAAGACTAGGGTCGGTGACTCAACTTCGCATACCACGGGTATGGCGAAGCGTGGCTGACACGATGAGTTATCGAATGAGTGTGGGAAAAGCGTGCTACCTCTGCAGAGGGTAATTAAACTATTCGAATAGCCGAGTCCTCGGATATGGACAGTTGAAGACCCTACTTAGACCATGTGCAAGTTTTTGGAAAAGAGTTGAGTTTAAAAAGAAAAAGGAAATGGGGAGTGTTCCATACACCTATACCAACGGATCGGTATGAGGTAGTTGGAAAGATATTGCCATAATGGTTTACGATCGGAAAAAGGAGGAGTTTTGGATAAAACTAATAAAATTGAGATATCTAGTAGTCATAATTTCCTTATCTTCTTCAACAAAGATACAGAGATGTTTTAAATGAATAAAAGTGAGAAACTAAAAATGGAACTAGAGCACTCATGTTGGAGTAGTTTGTGAGTACGTTCAAATGTACTCATACTAGTTTGCTTCTGGCTATTGTCGTAGCCAGACATGGAGGAGTACTACGCCCAGGAGGAATACGGCGACATCTATGCCAACTAAGGATCTTCATAAGTCGACTGCCTGTCGGGTCATCGCTAGGATTTGATGTCTACTACGCCTTATTTCCGCTGATTGTTTTGGTTGGCCCTTGAAGGCACCTATGTAAGACTTGGTCTAGATGACCATTTTATGTAAGACTTTAACTCGGTATTGGAATGGATGTAAACTTTGGTATTCAATTCGGATTATGTGCAACGACAGACTGATCACGGGATCGTTGTGTTAAGCATAATCGGGTATTTCGGACAGTTAGTCCGGGGTCCCCACAGAATTGGTATCAGAGCCATCTCGACTTTAGGAGCCTTAGATTAGCATGGTCGTTAGGTAGTGATTGCAAAAGTTGAGTTTTAAAGAAAAACAAAGTAAGAAATTAGTTTAAAAATGCTTATCTCTTACCCTCTCATTTGTGCAAAATTCTCTTCTTACCAACTACTAAGTTTTCTCTCCTATTCATAAAAACCTACCACACTTGTCATTTTAATAAACTTAAAAATCTGCTCACATATTGTCCCTTCCATTAAATTTTTTTTGATATACTTGCCATCTCACTAACTTAAAATTTTGACTAAAAATTATAGATGGCGATCCATTTCACCGAGTTCGTTCAGCTGGAGAAGGACGGCAAGTTGATGTTCGAGAAGGACTTGTTCGAGTTGACCAAGCTGCTAGGTCGTCCCACTCTTGAGTTTAAGGGAGCCCAGGTGGACGCTCCCGGTAACGGGAACCTGTCCTGGTTGATCGAGGCGTCTGTTCGCGGGAACATCAAGTCCCCCGGATCCAGGGCACTCTCTTTCACCCTCATGGACGTCCACTGGGACGATGGACTGTGTCGTTCCATGCAGCGGATGCTATCCCGGCTTTGTGAGGAACACAAGGCGGAGCTGGTAAACTCTCGTTTCCAGTTCTACGGGAGGCGCACCATCGATGGACACCCAATTCGGTCCCCTCTGCACCCGACATTTGGAGAGTATATCCTGGACATGGAGATTATGCTCTTTCGCACCCAGGAGGATCTGAGGTGCGCTAGGCTTCGGTCTCACTTTGAGCGTCTCTCGCTCAAGGAGAGTCGCGAGAGTGAGGCACAGCTGAAGACTGAGAAGGCCGCTCTTCTTAAGAAGGGAACCCAGATGAGGAAGACCATAGCAAAGCTCCGCAAGAAGGTTGCCGAGCAGGATGAGCTGATAGAGGATTTGGAGCTCCGTACTGACGAGATGGAGGAGGAGGGCGAGGATCTCCGCAAGGAGAACGACGCTTTCCTCAGTGATGATGACGACTATCTGGAGGAGATGAACGATGAGGATGAGGATGATGAGGAGGAGGATCCAGAGGAGCCACCCTACCAGTCCGATACTGACATGGCAGAGCCTGAGGTTCCACCTCAGTAGGCGAGTTACTTGAGTCTACCGCAGGATTAGGTCGACCCCCCCCCTATCGCTAGTAGAGTCAAAGTTGTGATTCTTTTGGAACTTGCTATATGTACATTAGTTAGGGAGAATGTTGTAAGCTAGATTTGGATGAACTCTTGATGTAATGGTTGTGCTATGCAAGTGTGTGCTAGTCTTGTTAACATGTGTTAAATGTTTCTCTTATAATCCTTAGCAAATCAATCCCTTCGCGAAACCAATCTTTTCCTTGGTCAGAACCCCTTTTTGCTTGGCCCTTATTCCCGGTGTACTTCAGGATGGTGGAAACTCGTCGCACCAACATGGATGGAGGAGCACCACCACCCCCACCAGACCCAACCACCGCCCAACTTCTGGCGCTCATCATGGAGGAACGCCAAGCTGCCCGGACTGAGCGTCAAGCTCATATCGCTGCCCTGCAACAGATAGCTGCCGCTCACAACAACAACAACAACCACCACAACAATGGCAATGGCAATGGCAATGGCAATGGTGAAGGAAATCAGCGGTCCACTTTGAGCGACTTTCAAAAGACCAACCCACCCACCTATTCCAAGGGACTTCACCCACTTGAGGCCGATGACTGGCTTCGCACCATTAACAACAACCTGGTAGTTGCAGCCGTGGGAGAACCTGAGAAGGTGCTGTATGCGACCCACTATCTTGCAGGACCAGCACGGTCTTGGTGGGAAGCTACCAAGGCTCTACAGCAAGCTGGTTATGCTATCAGCTGGGATGATTTCCAGGAGAAGTTCCGCAAGAAGCACATTCCCCGCGGACTCATTGAGCGGAAGAAGGATGAATTCCGCAGGTTGCGGCAGGGAAGTAAGGATGTGGTCGGATACCTCGATGAGTTCACTGACTTGTCTCGGTATGCTCCTGGTGACATCGACACCGAAGGGAGGAAGATGGAGCGTTTCATGAACGGACTTCATGATGAACTGCAATGCGCCTTGGTTATCCATGACTTTGTGATTTGG
Source organism: Poa annua (assembly GCA_026929855.1). Classification (NCBI taxonomy): domain Eukaryota; kingdom Viridiplantae; phylum Streptophyta; class Magnoliopsida; order Poales; family Poaceae; genus Poa; species Poa annua. The sequence continues at coordinate 39,331,595 of CM049429.1, read as the reverse complement.
AATCACTTGTGGACAAGGCCATACAGTTCGAGACCAAGCGCAAATCCATGTTTGAGGGTCGTAAGAGGAGGATGATTGCCCAGGAAGGTTCGAGCAGTCAGAAACCTCGCACCCACCCACCAAACCCCAAGCCAGCATATAGACCACCACCAACTTCGCACCCTAGTTACCCCAAGCCCCCATACAACCCAAACAAGTTCAACCGTCCCAATGACAACACCCGTCCCGGAGGGAACTCTAGCAACCCCAACCTCAATGCCAATGTTGTCTGTTTCAATTGTGGCACCAAGGGTCACTACTCCAAAGCATGCCCCAATCCGAAGAAGAATGGTCCGCGCCCCGATGCACAGGCGCCGAACAACGGCCAAGGCCGCAATGGAAATGGCAAGAACCCCGCACCCCGCGGAAATGTGGCTGTTGCCAAGGGACGCCTGCACCACATCAATGCTGAAGAGGCCATGGATGCACCAGATGTTGTGATGGGTACGTTCCTTGTCAACTCAGTACCTGCAACTGTTCTGTTTGATTCTGGTGCTACTCATTCTTTTGTTACCCAAGAATTTGTTGCTAAGGGAGGTTTAGTCGGAAACCTCTTACCCAAACCCATGGTCATCTAAATCCCAGAATCCACCATAGATACCAAGTCATTTTGCCCGGACGTTTCCCTTGAGATCAAAGGGGAAGAGTTCCTAGTCGACTTAATCATCCTAGGAACCCAAGGAATAGATGTCATACTGGGTATGAATTGGTTAGCCAAGTACCATGGTCGAATTGACTGTGCCAGAAGAGCTGTAACCCTCACCACCGACAAAGGAGTAGAAGTGGAGTATGTGTCGGAAACCAGTCGACCCCAACCAGGATGCCATGAGAGCATAGCTCGACCAGCCCTAGATGAGATCCGTGTTGTTCACCTGTTCCAAGATGTCTTTCCTGAAGAGTTGCCTGGTATGCCACCGGATCGGGATATTGAGTTCATCATTGAACTTATCCCCGGGACAGCCCCCATATCCCAAAGGCCTTATCGGATGAATCTAGAAGAACTGGTTGAGTTGAAAAAGCAGTTAGCAGATATGCTTAGCAAAGGATTTATTCGCCCAAGTGCTTCACCCTGGGGATCACCCATTATTTTTGTGGATAAGAGAGATGGTACCACACGCCTGTGTGTGGATTATCGCAGGTTGAATGATGTGACCATCAAAAACAAGTACCCTCTCCCAAAGATCGAGGATCTGTTCGATCAAATGAACGGAGCCCGAGTCTTCTCCAAGATCGATCTTCGGTCAGGGTATCATCAGTTAAGAATCCGAGAGTCAGACATTCCCAAGACTGCCTTCACAACCCGTTACGGTTTATTTGAATACACCGTAATGTCCTTTGGTCTGACCAATGCCCCAGCCTATTTTATGAATCTCATGAACAAGATCTTCATGGAGTATCTTGACAAGTTCGTGGTAGTTTTCCTTGATGACATCCTTATTTACTCCAAAACTGAAGAAGAGCATGCTGAACACCTGCGTCTAGTTTTAGCAACCCTCCGAGAGCATCAGTTGTATGCCAAGTTTAGCAAGTGTGAGTTCTGGCTCAGTGAGGTCTCATTTCTCGGACATGTTGTGTCTGCGGGAGGAATTTCTGTTGACCCAGAGAAGATCCAAGCCATTGTGGACTGGAAAGCCCCAACTAGTGTGACTGAAATCCGAAGCTTTCTCGGACTAGCGGGATACTACCGCAAGTTCGTTGAGGGATTCTCCAGTATAACCAAGCCCCTTACCCAACTGCTGAAAAAGGACAAGAAATTTGAATGGACTCAGAAGTGTGAAGAGAGTTTCCAGGAATTAAAGAAGAGATTGACCTCAACCCCTGTCCTGATTATGCCAGACGTCACCAAGAGTTTCGACGTGTATTGCGATGCATCACGTCTAGGACTGGGTTGTGTTCTGATGCAAGAAGGCAAGGTGGTGTCGTACCTGTCTCGACAGTTGCGACCACATGAAGAGAACTACCCAACCCATGACCTGGAGTTAGCCGCTGTTGTTCTTGCTTTGAAGACGTGGCGCTCCTATCTGGCGGGACATCGCTGCGAGATTTATACGGATCATAAGAGCTTGAAGTATATCTTCACGCAGAGGGAGTTAAATTTGCGACAGAGAAGATGGATGGAATTAATCAAGGATTATGATATCGGCATCAATTATCACCCTGGAAAGGCTAATGTAGTTGCCGATGCCCTTAGTCGCAAACCCTGCACCCTGAATGCCATGATCCAAGCAGAGCAGCCAGCCCTGTTTAAGGAGTTCAAAGATTTTGGAGTAGAGCTTGTTAGCCACGGCTATCTCGCCCATTTAGAGTTAGCTCCAACTCTGATTGATCAAATCAAGGAGGCCCAGAAAGGTCATGAGAGCATAGAAGGAATCAAGAAGAAGATTTCTCTCGGTAAAGCGCCTGGTTTTACCGAGGATGCAGAAGGAGTGTTGAGATTCAATGGTCGTATCTGTGTCCCCAATACCTCGGAACTCAAGGAGTTAATCCTAAAGGAAGCCCACGAGAGCCCTTACTCAATCCACCCCGGCGGAACCAAGATGTACCAAGACCTTCGTGAAAGATTTTGGTGGCATGGAATGAGGCGATAAATTGGTGCTTTCGTAGCCAAGTGTGATATTTGTCAGCGAGTCAAGGCTGAACATCAGCGACCCGCTGGATTGCTTCAACCCCTAAAGATTCCCGAGTGGAAGTGGGATGAGATTGGAATGGATTTTATCACCGGACTTCCAAGATCCAACCGAGGCCATGACTCAATATGGGTCATCGTTGACAGGCTGACCAAAGTGGCCCATTTTATTCCCGTCCACACCACCTATAGGGGAAATCAGTTAGCAGACCTGTATATTTCCAGAATAGTAAGCCTGCATGGTGTGCCTAAGAGGATTGTATCAGATAGAGGCACACAATTCACCTCAAGGTTCTGGAAAGCCCTGCATGAAGCCCTCGGAACCAAGTTGGCATTTAGCACAGCTTATCACCCCCAGACCGATGGCCAAACTGAACGAGTGAACCAGATATTAGAGGACATGCTTCGCGCATGTGTCCTAGCCTATGGATCCAAATGGGAAGATTGTCTTCCATTTGCAGAATTCTCATACAACAACAGTTACCAGTCTAGTCTGCAAATGGCCCCTTTTGAAGCCCTTTACGGCAAGAAGTGTCGTACACCCCTGAATTGGTCCGACACCGGAGAAGGCAAACTATTTGGACCAGATACCCTCCGTGAGGCTGAAGAGCAAGTCCAGCTTATCCGAGAGCGACTCAAGACCGCCCAATCCCGTCAGAAGAGTTACGCTGATCCCAAGCGTCGTGATGTCACCTTTAATATCGGAGATTATGTCTATCTCCGAGTGACACCCCTTAAAGGAATGCAGCGTTTCCATGTCAAAGGAAAATTAGCGCCAAGATATATTGGACCTTTCAAGATCCTTGCCTGTCGAGGAGAAGTGTCTTATCAACTGGAGTTGCCCCAAGAGTTAGAAGATTACCATGATGTTTTCCACATCTCCTTGCTCCGGAAGTGTCTTGAAGTTCCTGACCAGCCTGATGTTTTCAAAAACATCGATCACCAGTCCGTCGACCTGAATCAAGATCTGACTTATCGTGAGACGCCCCTCAAGATTCTCGACGAAGATGTTCGTCTCACCCGCAGGCGAGCAATCAAGTTCTACAAGGTCCAGTGGACTAACCACTCTGAAGATGAAGCAACTTGGGAACGTGAAGACTATCTTAGGAGCGAGTTTCCCAACCTCTTTAGTACCCAGGCCTAGCAAATCTCGGGACGAGATTTATTTTAAGGGGGGAAGTCTGTAACATCCCAAAAATATTAATATAATTATTAGTGCAAAAATGTGGGCCAACAAAAACTTTTCTTATAAAAATGTGTGTATGTTTAATTCTTGAGTGTTGCTTGTTGCATTGTTTGCAAGATTGTGGAATTCTAGCTCTAATTAAAAATTTGAAGAAAAGAAAACAAATAAAACAAACCACAAAAACAAAACACCATGTGACAAATGTCACATTATTTTTCCAAATTAAGAAGCATAATTTATTTTCACACCAAAATCAATGGAGTAATATTATTGACACTCCTAGCTAATTTTTACAAACTATTCCCTTTCAAAAAAATTCAGATTCAAAACTTCAAATTCAAATTAGAAATTCATGATTGAAATAATTCAAAATATTTCAAAAAGACTTTGTAACACTTACCAATAATATAGTTAGCCTAGATCCTAAGTTTAAGCCCAAAGGAATAAAGGGAAATAGGAAAATTAAAATAGCAAAATGCTACTGTTTTGGTTCAAGCAATTCATCAAACACTTGGTGTTCACCACCTGTTCTTCCCAAACCGAACCAAGCCACGGATCAATTCGAGAAATTAAGGGTTTAACTTGTTAAATTGGAGCACCCACTGGATTCACCTCATCTCCACGATCACGACGCGCCCGAGATCACGCCAAATGGTCACCGGAGTCGTCGAGGAGGCGTTGGCGACAGCCACGGCCGCGCGCACGTCGCCGTGGTCGGCACTGTGGCCGCGACGACGCCGCGCCGTGCCGGCCGTGCCGTGCCCCCTCCCTTCGCTCTCCCTCACCCCCTGGTCTCCTCCCGCACCCACAACACGCACCAGCACCAGCCCGTGCACGCCGCGCCCGCGCCATGACGCGCACGCCGTGCGCCGCCCGAGCACGCCCACGGCAGGGCCATGCGCCCGAGCGCTCCCGAGCGCGCCACGCCTCCCCTCCTTGCCCATTCTGGTCCCCCGAGCACCCCGCACCTAGCCGCACCATCCACCGGCCTACGGCGAGCACGCACGGCCGCGGGTGCCCTCTGCACCGCGTCCACCGTGCGCCGCCCGGCCGCTATAAAACGCCGCCCGTGCCCTGCATTTCTCCTCATCTCTCCACAACCCCTTCCCCTCTCACACCACCCTCTCGAGCACCGCCTGGAGGTCGACGCCGTCGCCGCAGAGCCCCAGCCGCCCGTGGGTCTCCTCGAGCTCGCCGTGCCCGAGGTAGACGACGACCACGGCACGGCCGTGCTGCTTCTCCCCGTCTCTCCCCTCTGCCTCCCTTCCCTTCCCCTTGCACCCGCACTCACCAGCGCCCTTTTTCCCTCTGTCCCGTGTCCAGGAGCGCCGCCAATCGCTCGCCGGAGTTGGAGCGGAGGAGATCGTCGCCGACGCTCGGAGCCACGCCAGCAAGCGCCGCTCGCCCCAGGAGCTTCCCCACCTCGCCGCCGTCGTTCTGCACCGTATGCACGCCCTCCCGAGACCCCTAGGTGAGCGCTCCGTCCCCCTCGCCGTCGCCGGAGCCGCAGCGCCGCTCGGGTTTGGTCGCCGGCGACGCGAGCATCGTGAGCCGTTAGATCTAGATCCTACGGTAACTTACCGGTTCGTGAAAAATATTAAAACCCTGACATGCGGGTCCCACGCGTCAGGTTTAAATAAACCGCGCGCGCGCTCGCTGAGTCACTGACCAGTGGGTCCCCTCTGTCAGATTTTTCAACATTATCCGTTCTGGATTTAAATTCGAATTTAAGTTTCATTTAAAAACCAGTACTGAACCCAATTTTAGAAATTCCATAAATTTAGATTTACAACTCCAAATTTAGCAAATCCAACTGTTCTGGAAAACTTATGAAATTCTCTATCCAACTAGACTAGTTTCACCCCATTTGGATGTATAATAAAAATACAACATTCAAATTACAGTAGCATGTTTAAATTCTAAACTTGTTTCTTTCTGATACTCTGATAATCCAAATTAGTTGAAACTAATTTTATTAGGTCACATTTAGCCATGGTTAGACACCCCTAAAATGGTTTAATTTGTAGATGAATATAATTTAAATAATAGCCAAAACCATATTAATTGGCTTCTGGATTCAAAACAATGTGTAGGGAGTTTGGTAACTCCAAATGGCCCAAACCCAATTGTGTCATCTTCTACACATCATTAGCTTTCTGCAGAATTTTAGTTTGTATTTTTGTGACAAACAGAACCCAAGCTATGCAATTAAACATGTGTAACAAGTTTCTGCCCTAATTAAAATACAAGGGAATAATGTTTAATTCAATTAAATTGAAACCACATGATATTGTTTGGTATGTGGAATGGTTAATTAGAACCTCTAAGAGTGTATTGCTATGATGATTGATTGAATAGGCTAGTGATTTTTTGTATTTGATTGATTGTGTATTAGACGAGAACGTTGCCGGATATATCGAGGAGGAGGGATTTGCAGAACCTGAAGACCAAGACCAAGATCACTTTGCCGAGCAAGGCAAGCTACTCTCTGAGCTTGCACCCAACTTACGTATCTAGATTTACAAATCATTTTCAAAAGCAAAGGTTTACAAAAACCCTTTTTCAAAAGTATATAGAGATTATTTTGCCACCATATGTAGAAGTAGATACTAAAACTATAGGATGGAAAAACAAGGTTGTTTATTCAAAACTCCTTTGAAAACTTGTGTGGATATATAGCACCAAGATGTGGTGTTGAAATAAGGAAATGGAGAAGGATGGTTTTAGAAAAGCACATTGTGTCCTAAGTACTCAGTCAAGCAACCGATACTCTGTGCGACCACATTTACCCACATATGGGAAAGGGCTTAGTCATATAGTTTGCTCTTATTAGTATGGGACACTGCATCAACAGAGATGACTCTGTTATGGATGAGGGAGTGGTTTGGTGACCTAACCCTGACCTGGGTCCTCGCTCAAAAATCTATGAGTAGATAAGGAGGAGGATAGAAGGATGTCCGTATACACCGCCAGATAAAACCTATGAGTCCTCACACTTAGGGTTTCCGACGGGGAAACTGGACTAGGTATAGATGGAATGGTTCATAGGGGCAGGATCCTATACTAGCATGAGCAAATGAAAGACTAGGGTCGGTGACTCAACTTCGCATACCACGGGTATGGCGAAGCGTGGCTGACATGATGAGTTATCGAATGAGTGTGGGAAAAGCGTGCTACCTCTGCAGAGGGTAATTAAACTATTCGAATAGCCGAGTCCTCGGATATGGACAGTTGAAGACCCTACTTAGACCATGTGCAAGTTTTTGGAAAAGAGTTGAGTTTAAAAAGAAAAAGGAAATGGGGAGTGTTCCATACACCTATACCAACGGATCGGTATGAGGTAGTTGGAAAGATATTGCCATAATGGTTTACGATCGGAAAAAGGAGGAGTTTTGGATAAAACTAATAAAATTGAGATATCTAGTAGTCATAATTTCCTTATCTTCTTCAACAAAGATACAGAGATGTTTTAAATGAATAAAAGTGAGAAACTAAAAATGGAACTAGAGCACTCATGTTGGAGTAGTTTGCGAGTACATTCAAATGTACTCATACTAGTTTGCTTCTGGCTATTGTCGTAGCCAGACATGGAGGAGTACTACGCCCAGGAGGAATACGGCGACATCTATGCCAACTAAGGATCTTCATAAGTCGACTGCCTGTCGGGTCATCGCTAGGATTTGATGTCTACTACGCCTTATTTCCGCTGATTGTTTTGGTTGGCCCTTGAAGGCACCTATGTAAGACTTGGTCTAGATGACCATTTTATGTAAGACTTTAACTCGGTATTGGAATGGATGTAAACTTTGGTATTCAATTCGGATTATGTGCAACGACAGACTGATCACGGGATCGTTGTGTTAAGCATAATCGGGTATTTCGGACAGTTAGTCCGGGGTCCCCACACCAGCAAGCAACCCTTCATACTCGGCGATGTTGTTGGATATCTTGTCGATTCCGAAGCACAGCTGGACTGCATAATGCAACTTTTCGCCTTTTGGTGAGGTCAGGACTACACGCGCCTCACCGTGGCGACAAGCGAAAGCTCCGTCAAACTTCAAGGTCCAGTAACTGGGCATTGCTGCTCCAGAGGACTCGTGCTCTTCTTCCCAGGGCTCTTCAGGGGTTGGATCAGTCCATTCGGCGACGAAGTCTGCCAGCGCTCTTCCTTTGATTATCCTTGTGGTATCGAAGCGCAAATTGAATGGCTGTAGCTCGATGTTCCATCCTGCGACACGATCTGGTGCATTTGGGTTGCGCAGAATTTGATCCAGGGGGGAAGAGGTTACCACCGTGATGGGGTGCCCCTGGAAGTAGTGCCGCACCTTTCTTGAGGCGATGAGGAGTGCGAGGAGAAGCATCTGCTGCATCGGGTACCGCTCGCGAGCATCACGTAGTACTGTGCTGACGAAGTAAACTGGGTGCTCGACGAGGGTAGTTCATGTTTCCTTGGCGTCTTTCGCCTGAGGTGGCCCAGCTTGACCCTTGATGGGGTTGGCTTCAAGGGGCTTGTCCTGGGCCTCGAGGGATGTGACCTCAAGGGACTTGGCCTCAAGAGACGTGGCCTCGAGGGACTTGGCCTCGGGGGACTTGTTCTCGAGAGACGTGGCCTCGAGGGACTTGTCCTCGAGGGACTTGGCCACGGAGGACGTGGTCTCGAGGCGCTTGACCTCGAGGGACTTGTCCTTGAGGGACGTGGCCTCGCAGCGCTCCTCTTGGGCCTCTAGTACGTTAGCCTCTTGCAGCAGTTGGCTCGGGGCGGTCTCCTCTAGAGGCTTTGGGCCTGGCGTGGGCCTTGTGATGACCGCCCCTCCTTCGAGCTCTTTATCAGGAGGCTTTTTCTCTGGAGTGGTTGCACTTTTCTTGTGAAGTACATGCTCCTCTCTTTCCACCACAAGGACATCACTGGCTGTTTGTGGGGTGGCTGACAAGTACAGCTTCAGGTGCTCGCCAGGTCTTGGGGCGACATTACAGGTGGGTTGGCCAAGTACTTCTTCAAGTCCTCAAATGCTTTTTCAGCTTCAGGTGTCCACTTGAAGGTGCCTTTCCTTTTCATGATCTTGAAGAATGGCTGGGCTCTTTCGCCGAACTTGGAGATGAATCGTCCCAAGCTGGCCATGCAGCCTGCCAGGCGCTGCATGTCCTTGAGCCTGCGTGGAGGTTGCATGCCTTCTATGGCCTTGATTTTGTCTGGGTTCGCCTCTATGCCCCGATGGGACACGAGGAAGCCCAGCAATTTGCCCGAAGGTACTCCAAAGACGCACTTGGCGGGGTTGAGCTTGATGTTCACCTTGCGCAGGCTGGCGAAGGTTTCTTCCAGGTCTCCGAGCAGAGTACTTCCTTCTCGTGAGTTCACGATGATATCATCGACATACGCTTCAGCGTTTCGCCCCATTTGCCCGCCCAGGGCTATCCTCATTAACCTCTGGAAAGTGGCTCCGGCATTTTTTAGGCCGAAGGGCATGCAGACGTAGCAATACACACCACATGGGGTGAGGAAAGCCGTCTTCTCCTCGTCCTCTTTAGCCATCTTAATCTGGTGATAACCAGAGAAGGCATCGAGGAAACAGAGGAGCTCGCAGCCTACCGTGGAGTCCACGATCTGGTCAATTCTGGGCATGGGGTAAGGGTCCTTGGGGCAGGCCTTGTTCACGTCGGTGTAGTCGATGCAGAGGCGGCCTCCGCCGGCGGGTTTTGGGACTACCACGCCATTGGAGAGCCAACTAGGGTGCGCGACTTCGCGGACGACTTTTGCCTCTTTGAGCTTCTCGACCTCTTTGAAGATGATTGCTTGCTTCTCAGGGGCTTGTTTTCTTGCTTTTTGCTTGACGGGGCGCGCGTTTGGGCACACGGCCAAGTGGTGCTCGATCACCTCCCTCGGTACACCAGACATATCTGACGGCGTCCATGCGAACATGTCAGAGTTTGCCTGGAGGAAGGCGACGAGCGTGCTTTCCTATTTGGGTGGCAGCGCGGCGCCAATGGTGACGCTAGCCCCCGAGCCTTCAGCCCCCGAGCTTCCTGAGCTCAGAGAAATCTTCTTTGTAGCAGCTGCCTCCTGGGAGAACAACTGCTTCTTCTTCTTGGGCCTCTCGAGAGGCTCTTGGTCCTCGTCTGCGGGGAAGGCCATGGCGGCGGTCTTGTAGGCCGTCTCCACAGCACGCGTAGCGTCCAGGACATGCTCACGTATGGTGATCGTGCCGGCACTGCCGGGAATCTTGACCATGTTGTATGCATGGTGCGTGATGGCCATGAACTTCGCGAGCGCAGGGTAGCCGAGGATGGCGTTGTACGGCAAGCCGATGTGCGCAACATCGAAGTCGATGTGCTCGGTGCGGTAATTTTCCTCGCTCCCGAAGGTGACGGCAAGCCTGACCTGGCCTAGAGGCTCGATTGAGCCGCTGGTGACCCCCGTGAAGGGCCTCGAGGGCATAAGCCTCTCGTAGGGCACTTGAAGCGCTTCGAACGTATCTATGGAGATAACGTTCAGGCCTGCTCCGCCGTCGATGAGCGTCTTGGAGACAGCTACATTGTCGATGGTGGGGGTGCAGACCAGCGGGAGGGTTCCAACAGTCTTGGTGGACTTGGGGTGGTCCTGACCGTCGAAGGCGATGGTGTACTGCGACCACTTGAGGGGCCTGGAGGTTTCCGTGCTTGGGAGGGCAGCGTTGAGTTCGCGGGCGAACTGCTTGAACTGGTTGTTCGACCTCGGCGCCTGCGCCCCCCCTACGATGCAGGCGATGGCGCCCCTCGGGGCTTGGTAGCCGCCATCTTCCTCGTCAGGGAGGTTGTCGTTCTTTTCTGCGGCGATGGCGCCCCTCGGGGCTTGGTAGCCGCCATCTTCCTCGTCAGGGAGGTTGTCGTTCTTTTCTGCGGCGTTGGCTCAATTTCCAGATGGTTTTTGGTAGCCGCCCTTGCGCCCGCCTCCGCGGTAGCCACGTCCTCGACCGCGGCCGCCGCTGTCTTCTGCTTGCTCGCGCTCCTTGCTCAACCTTTTGAACAGCTTGACCACATAGGTGAGCTTGTCGTGGATGCCCAGTTTCTCAAGCATCCTGCTGTTAGTGACACCCTCGCGGAAAGCGCCGATGACTTGAGTGTCGGGGATGTTCGGGATCTTGTTGCGCACTTGGCTGAAGCGCTGGATGTACTTGCGGAGCGTTTCGTCCTTCCTCTGCACCACAGCGCAGATCGTTGTGGGTGACGGCGCGCTCGTACGTCCCCTTAAAGTTGGAGACGAACTGCTTGCAGAGCTCCTCCCAGGAGTTCACAGAGTCCTCCGGGAGGTTCAGGAGCCACGACAGCGCAGAGTCGCGCAGCGCGTGGGAGAACCAGTTGGCCATGACCTTGTTGTCTCCCCCCACAGCTTGGATGGAGGTGGTGTAGAGCTGCAGGAACTCGACGGGGTTGCTGGAGCCGTCTTAGCCCTTGGGAAGAGTGTAGCGCCCCATCTTTAAATAAAGATGGAACACCTGTGTTATGTGCTAGTCCCTGGATCACTGCTAGCACCACAGTACAAAATATATAGTATCATTGCATAAGTATCAAAATACTACATCGAGATCCAAAAATAGCCAAGTATAGCCTTATTACAAAGTGCATAGTCATGAAGACTAGCTAAAATATTCAGAGTTCACAACGAAAATAAAAGCAATGGGCCTTCTCTTCTAGCATACGCCACGAGCAGACATGTTGGGTGTAGAATCGAGTCCAAACTTACTCCTCATCAGAATTACCTGCACATTTGAATATGCAGCCCCCGAAGGAGGTCAATACAATGAAGTATTGGCAAGTGACCATGGTGGATAAAATTATGGCAAGTCTAATTCTATATGCATATTTGGCTTAGTGGAGTTTGTAGGCTATTTTGCAGAAAGCCAGTTTTCTCCTATCTTTTGTAAAACACTTTTGTATATCAAAGACTTGGCACCAAGGGATGAAGCCCAAGTGCACCAATAATTCTTTCCTTAGTCAAATTTTAATTTATGAAAACCATGTTGAGATTCTTCCGTCCATCCTTGTCCAGTTGCTCGAAGTTGTCCATCACCGGGGACACGGCTGAGTACTCAGTTTGTCGACTCTGCAGAGGTTGTGCACTTTCACCTTAAGACTCAATTTGTCCGAGAAATCCTATACACGCTATTGTATTATGGAAAGGAGAGAATTGAGACAAGAACTTTCAGAAGAAGAATGCAACCATACTAGCAAGACCCGTTCCACCTATCAACTCTACATCTGCTTGTCAAGCTGACAGGTTGCACTCTCACAACTTAGTAGTTCTAGACAGAGCCCATTGTCAGAAGGCTGCACGGAAAGCTTCTAAACTTGGAGGGACTTAGAAATCTCTTTGTTCCTGGGTGGCCGTCCACAAGTGTACTTCTGGGTGAAAACCACCATACTCATGGCCCTAAGTAGAATAGAAATTCATCCTAGGCGAAGACAACCACAAGCATGGTCCCAAAAGCCACTCAACATAAACCAAACAACCAATTCCACCCAGAAGTGCATTCAAAGTTTTAACACTTAGCAATAATTCTATAACATGATAAGTAAACTCCTTTATAGCATAGCTAAGCATCTAATAACACTTTTGGTGGCTGCATGGGAGGAATGGCTACACACTACTAGGATATTTTCAAAGTGTAAACTAACTTAACATTATAAGACAGTATCCAAAATTTCCCTATCATGCATACTACTCAAAAATCTACTAATAATGCATATAGAAAACATAGGATAGATTATGAATGTCACTTGCCTTGGTAACAAAGGGAACAAGCACAGCAAGAATAACAATCACAAGGACCTTCCTCCTCTTCACAATCTAGAGACAAATAATAACACTCAATAAACACACAAGCATAACACTTAGAATATCAATACAAAAATATGTATGCATGCTTAATATGCAATGAACTTCACAAGACCACTTAATTACTATATTAAGTTCTCTGTTATTCATGCATAAAGATGCAATGATCAATATTTTAATATTTTAATTAATCATTTAAATAATGAGCATATTAGTAGTTTTAAATAATAAAACCAATTTCTTTAAGTCTATTAGAAGAAGTTTCAAATAAAACTTATGTTACACTCTCTGGACAGAGGGCATTAATATCTCTCTAAAACAATTGGATTTATTTGGAGAGAAGATTTATTAATTAAGTTATAGATTTAATATCCGAAAGTTAAACAATTTAATTTCGCAATTTAATATACACTAAAAGGATAAAGTAATGAAACCATATTAAACTACACGAGCAGAGCTTCACGTGGATATAAAATTCATCAAATTTGGATGAACAGATCAAAAGTTATGATTTTTGCAAGTTTGTGTTATTTTCTGTTTTTAAAATAAATTCTCTGCCGAAATAGAAAATAAAATCGCCACGCGGCGCTCGCTGATTGGCCGGTACCGTTTCGCGCGGATCGCGTACGAGGACCGTCCGATCTATTTAAATCTAAAGCGCCAGATCAGCTGAACGAAACGGTACGGGAGATTCAATCTCGCCCGTCCGATCTTAATCTAACCGCTCGGATCAAAAGGGGGGGGATCGGGCGGCGCGGCTCGCCGGTAATTTCGTGCCCGCGGCGGCGCCCTCGCCGGAGGTGATCTACCACTCGCAAACGAAGGACAACGGGGATGATTTTCATACCGCTCGGTGCGTGACGACGAGACGAACTCGGTGGCGCGGCAGAGGCGGTCGTAGAGGTCCAATCCCCCCTCCAAGGCTCGTCGGAGTTATAGTAGCGGACGGCGGCGGCGGTTGCGGACGAAGGCGTCGCTGTTCTGCAAACCGAGACACGAGACCATGTCAAACCGATGCGCAAAGTCGAGAGGAGGTGAGGGAAGTAGACGAGGAAGCGCGGGGTGGTCGTAGGGTACCGTACGGTGAGCTCGACGGCGGCGGATTTCGGCGAGATGCAACTCCGATTGTGACAGCCGTGCGGCGTAGAAATTAGGGTTTTGGGGTGCGGGAAAACAGCGGCGGGGATGGGGTATAAATAGGAGGAGCCAGAGTTCGTATCCAGCAAGAAAAGGATCGGATTGATCCGATTTTTGGAGAGTTCGGTAGGAGCTCGTGTTCTACACGACGAAGGAGATGACAGGTGGGGCCCGGTCGTCAGCGTGAGAGGAGAGGGTGATGGGCTGCTGTTGGGCCGAAGCAGCGCGCGCGCGCGGTAGAGAAGAGGTGGGCTTCGGCCCAGGTGGCTTCTCTCCCCTTTTTTTTTAAACAAATCATTTTCTGATTTCAGTGTTTAATTCAAAATTGATTTTTAAAACTTATCAAAACATTTCAGAAAAATTCATAAAAATATGTTTTGAAAAGCTAATTTCATTTATGACTTTTTGATATCATTTTGTTAAATAAATAAAATAATAAAATACAGATTTGTAAGAGGAGCTCAAATAAACCTCTTTAATGAAAACAATTCTATTTAACAATATAATTAATATTCAATCTACTCCTTATGTGATTTCAATACCATACTTTTATGATGCATTATGTATGAATGCAAAGTTTTAAATTTTTGAGAAATTTGGGATGTTACAGACTAACCCCCTTAAGAAGAAGCTCGCCCTCGAGCTTCGGAAAGGTCTGCAAATAGGTGCGGGTGGTCTTCTCGGAGATCATCCTCTCGTTCCCAGGTGGCTTCGTCCTCTGTGTGATGATTCCACTGGACCTTGCAAAACTTGATGGTTTTGGTACGGGTGACTCTTTCTGCTGTCTGTAATATCTTGATGGGCTTCTCTTCGTATGTCAGATCACTCTCCAATTGTACCTCCTCGAGGGGTACTGTATCCTTTAAGGGAACTCCCATCATCTCGGGATGACATTTCTTCAACTGACTGACATGGAACACATTATGCACAGCAGATAGTACTTCAGGTAGTTCTAACTGATATGCCACTTCACCTTTGCGAGACAAAATTTTGAATGGTCCAATGAATCGAGGTGCTAACTTTCCTTTGATTCCAAATCTTTTCACACCCCGAAGTGGTGACACCCTTAGATAGGTTCTATCTCCCACTTCATAGGTGACTTCTCTACGCTTGGAATCTGCGTAGCTTTTCTGGCGTGATTGTGCTATTTTCAATCTGTCCTTAATCAGCCTGACTTTCTCTTCAGCATCCTGTATTATATCAGGCCCAAAGAAACTCCGTTCTCCTACACCACTCCACAACAGTGGAGTTGTGCATTTCTTACCATATAAGGCTTCAAACGGTGCCATCTCAATGCTGGCTTGGTAACTATTGTTGTAGGAGAACTCAGCGTATGGCAAATTATCATCCCAACTAGATCCATAGTCGAGCGCACAAGCTCTTAACATATCTTCTAAAATCTGATTCACTCTTTCTGTCTGACCATCTGTTTGCGGGTGGAAAGCCGTACTGAATTCCAATCTGGTTCCCAAAGATTCGTGCAACTCCTTCCAAAAATGAGAAGTGAACTGGGTCCCTCTATCAGACACGATACTCTTAGGAACGCCGTGAAGGCACACAATTCTCTTCATGTAAATATCAGCTAGCTTAGCACTAGTATAAGTGGTCTTCACGGGTATGAAGTGAGCTATTTTGGTTAGGCGACAAACAATAACCCAAATAGAATCATAACCCGATCTAGTCCTTGGTAATCCAGTGATGAAGTCCATCCCAATGGAGTCCCACTTCCAATCCGGTACTCTCAAGGGTTGTAATAATCCTGCTGGTTTCTGATGTTCTGCCTTTACTCGACTACATACATCACACTTAGCGATGTATTCTGCTATTTCTCTCTTCAGATTATTCCACCAAAATCTCTCTTTCACATCCATATACATCTTGGTATTTCCCGGATGAATTGAATAAGGTGTTTCATGAGCTTCTTGCAGAATCAACTTCCTAATATCAGGGTCATTGGCCACACATACACGTTTTTCAAACCACAAAATCCCTGCTCATCCTCATGAAATCCTTTAGCTTTTCCAGCTCTTAAATTGACTTTGATCTCTTCTATTTCCTTGTCTCCTTTCTGAGCTTCACGTATCTTGTCCATCAAAGTGGGCTGTACAACTAATGAGGTTACAAACCCTTCAGGTACTACTTCCAATCTGAGGTCCTTGAATGCCTTGCATAAATCCTCGGGTAATTCTCCTGCTGTAAGGCCATTCACATACACCTTACGACTCAGAGCATCTGCTACCACATTAGCTTTTCCCGGATGGTATTGAAGGCTCAGATCATAATCTTTAATAAGTTCCAGCCATCTTCTTTGGCTCATATTCAATTCCTTCTGTGTGAATATGTACTTCAAACTTTTGTGGTCCGTGAATACCTCACATCTTTTTCCCATCAGGTAGGGTCTCCAAGTTTTCAGAGCATGCACTACTGATGCTAACTCGAGATCATGAGTTGGATAATTTGCTTCATGTTTCTTGAGTTGTCTAGAGGCATAAGATGCCACTCTGCCTTCCTGCATCAACACACTTCCCAAACCTTGGCGTGAAGCATCACAGTATACTTGGAATTCCTTCTCCAAATCAGGTAAACATAGAACTGGGGCTGAAACCAGACGTTTCTTCAACTCCTGAAAACTGGCTTCGCATGCCTCTGTCCACTCAAATTTCTTCTCCTTCTTTAATAATTCCGTCAAGGCCTTGGCAATCTTGGAGAAGTTTTCAATGAATCGTCGGTACTATCCTGCTAGGCCCAGGAAACTTCGTAATTCACCAACATTCTTCGGCGGTTCCCAATTAGTTACAGCTGAAACCTTTTCAGGATCCACTGCTATACCTTCCTTGGACACCACATGGCCTAAAAATCCGACTTGTTCTAACCAAAACTCACACTTGCTGTACTTGGCATACAACTTATGTTCACGCAGTCTCTGCAATACCAGACGCAAGTGCTCTTCATGTTCTTTGTGACTCTTAGAGTAGATTAGAATATCATCTATGAACACTACCACAAACTTATCCAGAAAATGCATGAACACTTTATTCATCATATTCATGAAATAGGCTGGTGCATTGGTTAATCCAAAGGGCATTACTGTGTACTCATAAGAGCCATATCTCGTAACAAATGCAGTTTTGGGTATATCCATTTCTCTAACTTTCATTTGGAGGTACCCCGATCGAAGATCGATCTTTGAGAAAACACAAGCACCTTCCAGTTGATCAAATAGTTCATTTATCTTGGGTAACGGGTACTTGTTTTTGATAGTTTGCTCGTTTATATCTCTGTAATCCGTGACTAGCCTCTGGGTTTGATCCTTCTTCTTAACAAATAAGACTGGTGCTCCCCATGGCGATGAACTTGGACGAATGAATCCTTTCTGGATATGTTCTTCTAATTGCTTCTTGAGCTCTTTCAATTCATCGACGGCCATAGGATAAGGTCTTTTAGCTATTGGCCCTGTTCCCGGCTTCAGTTCGATGAGAAACTCTACATCCCTATCGGGTGGCATTCCCGGTAGTTCCTCCGGAAAAACATCTGGGTATTCCTTGACGATAAGCACATCTCCAAGGCTAACCCCCTTAAGAGAATTTAGCCTAACCTTCTTAAGTTCGAAAGTTGATCGGAACTTAATCTTCCTTTTCTCTGGGGTGGTGAGGGTGATTGCTCTATTTGCACAATCTATGATTCCTTCAAAACGAGTCATCCAATCCATTCCGATGATAACATCCAATCCTTGGGTCTCTAGGATGACTAAGTCTGTTGGGAAGGTGTGTTTTCCAATCTGCAAGTCTAACTGCCTACACCCGGAATTTACTAGCATCTCTCCTCCAGGTGAACTTACCCTAATAGGTTTTCCTAGACTTTCCTCAGCTAACCCATGTTTGTTAACAAAAGCTCTTGATATGAATGAATGAGATGCTCCAGTATCAAATAAAACTAATGCTGGAAAGGAGTTGAGCAAGAACGTACCAATCACAACATCAGGTTCATCATGAACTTCTTCCACATTGATGTGATTCACTTGTCCCTTCTGAAAAGGATTGGGCTTGGAATTTTCATCAGCTTTCTTTTCTGGGCAATCAGTTGCATAATGTCCTGTCTTCTTGCACTTGTAGCAGGTCACATGAGACAAGTCTTTCTTCCCTTCATGGTTAGGACGGTGATTCCCATTCCCATGATTATGACCATGATGATGGTTTCCCCTGGATCCACCATTATTTCCATTGTATCCTCCATTGCTTCCTTTGTTCCCTCCATTGTGGTTATGGCCATGATGTTTTTGGCCACTACCAGTGTTGGAGTGATTCCAGGGTTTATGGCTACTGACTTCAGAGGCGTGTTTCTTATATGTCCCTTCAGAATGAACTTTACTTGCACTGAACTTCCTCTTCCTGTTCTCTTCCTTTCTTATGTTGTTGTCCAAGGTGATAGCTTGATCCAGCAGAGCTTGATAGTTTGGAGTATAAGCCACAGACAACGGTATCTTCAGTTCTCCCTTAAGTCCATTGAGGAACTTTTCCTTCCTTTTTGCATCAGTATCAATGTCCTCTGGTGCATACCTTGATAGCATACAGAAGTCATCCATATACTCCTTCAGGGTTCTACCACCTTGCCTCAAGCTGCGAAATTCATCTTTCTTCAGGTTCATTATACCTGAGGAGATGTGAGCATTCCGGAAGCCTTCCTTGAACGCATCCCAAGTCATGCCATCCAAAGGATGAGTCACTTGATAATTTTCCCACCACAGTGCTGCGGGTCCTTCCAACAGGTGTGCAGTGAACCTCACTTTTTCTGCCTCAGAACATTCACAAGTTACTAAGTCCTTGTTGACTGAACGGAGCCAATCATCCGCCACTATTGGTTCAGTAGCAGAGGAGAACTTATTAGGCCTAAGCCTTAGGAATCTAGCAAGTCTGTCCACTGGGGGTGGTGGTGGAGGTGGCGGGTTGTTGTTGTGGTTGTTGTTGTTGTTGTTGGTTGCTGCAATGAACTGAGTCATCATATTCATTAACTGAGCTTGAGCGGCCATCAGTTGTTGCATGACGTCGTCGTTGTTGGTATCACGACGAGGAGGCATCTGTAGGGTTTTTCAGCATAGATGAGTGAAAGATAGACATAACTAAGAGAAGAAAAATCCTACCCATGCACAAAGCAACCAAGTCACACAACAACACTCATAAAACAACTTACTAAGAAAAGTCTACTTAGCAACAAAACAAGTATTCTAAGTTGATTTAATAAAACAACAAAGTCTGCAAACCAAACAATTCTATCATTGTCACACCACAAGTTGGAGATCAATGTTTTAAAAAGAACGACGAACTAAACGAGGGAGAACATGGTGGTCCAACTACTAAGTCTAAACTTCGTCCATGACGTCTCCTTCATCTTCCTCCACTTCCTCGATTGTGATGCCTTCCTTCGTAAGGATCTCCTTGTAGTCATTCACCTCCTTCTCCAAGGCCTCATTCTTCTCCTGTAACATTGTCGTCTCACGGTGCAGAGTCTCGATTGCTTCCTTCTCCAGGACTTCCATCTTTTCTTGTAGCATTCTCTTCTCACGGCATAGAGTCTCGATCAGCTTCGAACTCGACGTCGTTGCTCTGAATTTCATCCTTCAAGGTCCTGATCTCCTTGTTCTTGTCTCTAACCCTCTTTTCTTGGCTTTGAAACTTCTTCTCTTGAGCTCGGAACTTCTCCTCTTGAGCGTTGGCCACCTCTTCTTGGGTTTCAATCTTCTTTTGAGTCTCCTTGACTTGTGCCATTATTTCATCATTCTTCAACAGCTCATTGCGTCTATCTTCTTCTAGTTGCCAGAGGTGAAGTTCTAAGTCTTGGAGATATGGGTACAAGGGTTCTGGTTTGTTTTTGTCTTCCTCGCTAATACGGTAAGGAATCCCATGTTCGTCACGTTGGCCAAGGTGAGCAAAGTAGTGGTCTTTTAACTCTTCTTGGTATTGCAAGCAAAGACGTCCTATTAGCTCCTGCGTGACGAGATTCAGCCCTTTCTCCAAGGAGTCACTAATTGACTTGTACTGGATGTCTTCGGTCTTGGGTTCAGTCTGGCGCCCTTGTTGGTAAAGGCGAATTCCCCATACGCCTTCTTTGTTGAAGTGCTTCAGCTGGCTTGCCTTGATGATGGGTGTTGGAAGTGCCAACAGTTCTACCAACTCTAGAAGATATCTTCCAAAGCACATGTCCTTGAAGTCCTCCGCGGTTTGATAAGTGAAGAATGACATCCTTAAGTGATAAAGGTAGAGTTTGTTAAAACAAGGCAAGGGTAGGATATACTAATTGTGGTGTACTTAAGTACTTAGAGAAAAAGAAGTTCTTTTCTAACAGGTGATCAATACTATTATCAACTCTTTTGTAAGTCGGATATTCACTATAGTGAGAGAGACAGACACCCGGCCAGCCACTTATAATTGTGGAACAGGTCTCATGTACGCGGACATGTAAGGTTAGTCCCGGGCCGCTTCATCCCACTATGCCGCTAGGATCCAACATACTTCAAAGATGGTAATATTATGATCAAAAAAGAGGCTTAACCAATCCTAAGGGCTCGAACCTACAGGCAACACTTTAGCTCTGATACCATTTTGTAGCGCCCCATCTTTAAATAAAGATGGAACACCTGTGTTATGTGCTAGTCCCTGGATCACTGCTAGCACCACAGTACAAAATATATAGTATCATTGCATAAGTATCAAAATACTACATCGAGATCCAAAAATAGCCAAGTATAGCCTTATTACAAAGTGCATAGTCATGAAGACTAGCTAAAATATTCAGAGTTCACAACGAAAATAAAAGCAATGGGCCTTCTCTTCTAGCATACGCCACGAGCAGACATGTTGGGTGTAGAATCGAGTCCAAACTTACTCCTCATCAGAATTACCTGCACATTTGAATATGCAGCCCCCGAAGGAGGTCAATACAATGAAGTATTGGCAAGTGACTATGGTGGATAAAATTATGGCAAGTCTAATTCTATATGCATATTTGGCTTAGTGGAGTTTGTAGGCTATTTTGCAGAAAGCCAGTTTTCTCCTATCTTTTGTAAAACACTTTTGTATATCAAAGACTTGGCACCAAGGGATGAAGCCCAAGTGCACCAATAATTCTTTCCTTAGTCAAATTTTACTTTATGAAAACCATGTTGAGATTCTTCCGTCCATCCTTGTCCAGTTGCTCGAAGTTGTCCATCACCGGGGACACGGCTGAGTACTCAGTTTGTCGACTCTGCAGAGGTTGTGCACTTTCACCTTAAGACTCAATTTGTCCGAGAAATCCTATACACGCGGAGTGTATTATGGAAAGGAGAGAATTGAGACAAGAACTTTCAGAAGAAGAATGCAACCATACTAGCAAGACCCGTTCCACCTATCAACTCTACATCTGCTTGTCAAGCTGACAGGTTGCACTCTCACAACTTAGTAGTTCTAGACAGAGCCCATTGTCAGAAGGCTGCACGGAAAGCTTCTAAACTTGGAGGGACTTAGAAATCTCTTTGTTCCTGGGTGGCCGTCCACAAGTGTACTTCTGGGTGAAAACCACCATACTCATGGCCCTAAGTAGAATAGAAATTCATCCTAGGCGAAGACAACCACAAGCATGGTCCCAAAAGCCACTCAACATAAACCAAACAACCAATTCCACCCAGAAGTGCATTCAAAGTTTTAACACTTAGCAATAATTCTATAACATGATAAGTAAACTCCTTTATAGCATAGCTAAGCATCTAATAACACTTTTGGTGGCTGCATGGGAGGAATGGCTACACACTACTAGGATATTTTCAAAGTGTAAACTAACTTAACATTATAAGATAGTATCCAAAATTTCCCTATCATGCATACTACTAAAAAATCTACTAATAATGCATATAGAAAACATAGGATAGATTATGAATGTCACTTGCCTTGGTAACAAAGGGAACAAGCACAGCAAGAATAACAATCACAAGGACCTTCCTCCTCTTCACAATCTAGAGACAAATAATAACACTCAATAAACACACAAGCATAACACTTAGAATATCAATACAAAAATATGTATGCATGCTTAATATGCAATGAACTTCACAAGACCACTTAATTACTATATTAAGTTCTCTGTTATTCATGCATAAAGATGCAATGATCAATATTTTAATATTTTAATTAATCATTTAAATAATGAGCATATTAGTAGTTTTAAATAATAAAACCAATTTCTTTAAGTCTATTAGAAGAAGTTTCAAATAAAACTTATGTTACACTCTCTGGACAGAGTGCATTAATATCTCTCTAAAACAATTGGATTTATTTGGAGAGAAAATTTATTAATTAAGTTATAGATTTAATATCCGAAAGTTAAACAATTTAATTTCGCAATTTAATATACACTAAAAGGATAAACTAATGAAACCATATTAAACTACACGAGCAGAGCTTCACGTGGATATAAAATTCATCAAATTTGGATGAACAGATCAAAAGTTATGATTTTTGCAAGTTTGTGTTATTTTCTGTTTTTAAAATAAATTCTCTGCCGAAATAGAAAATAAAATCGCCACGCGGCGCTCGCTGATTGGCCGGTACCGTTTCGCGCGGATCGCGTACGAGGACCGTCCGATCTATTTAAATCTAACGCGCCAGATCAGCTGAACAGACGGTACGGGAGATTCAATCTCGCCCGTCCGATCTTAATCTAACCGCTCGGATCAAAAGGGGGGGGATCGGGCGGCGCGGCTCGCCGGTGATTTCGTGCCCGCGGCGGCGCCCTCGCCGGAGGTGATCTACCACTCGCAAACGAAGGACAACGGGGATGATTTTCATACCGCTCGGTGCGTGACGACGAGACGAACTCGGTGGCGTGGCAGAGGCGGTCGTAGAGGTCCAATCCCCCCTCCAAGGCTCGTCGGAGTTGAAGTAGCGGACGGCGGCGGCGGTTGCGGACGAAGGCGTCGCTGGTCTGCAAACCGAGACACGAGACCATGTCAAACCGATGTGCAAAGTCGAGAGGAGGTGAGGGAAGTAGACGAGGAAGCGCGGGGTGGTCGTACGGTACCGTACGGTGAGCTCGACGGCGGCGGATTTCGGCGAGATGCAACTCCGATTGTGACAGCCGTGCGGCGTAGAAATTAGGGTTTTGGGGTGCGGGAAAACAGCGGCGGGGATGGGGTATAAATAGGAGGAGCCAGAGTTCGTATCCCGCAAGAAAAGGATCGGATTGATCCGATTTTTGGAGAGTTCGGTAGGAGTTCGGTAGGAGCTCGTGTTCTACACGACGAAGGAGATGACAGGTGGGGCCCGGTCGTCAGCGTGAGAGGAGAGGGTGATGGGCTGCTGTTGGGGCGAAGCAGCGCGCGCGCGCGGTAGAGAAGAGGTGGGCTTCGGCCCAGGTGGCTTCTCTCCCCTTTTTTTTTAAACAAATCATTTTCTGATTTCAGTGTTTAATTCAAAATTGATTTTTAAAACTTATCAAAACATTTCAGAAAAATTCATAAAAATATGTTTTGAAAAGCTAATTTCATTTATGACTTTTTGATATCATTTTGTTAAATAAATAAAATAATAAAATACAGATTTGTAAGAGGAGCTCAAATAAACCTCTTTAATGAAAACAATTCTATTTAACAATATAATTAATATTCAATCTACTCCTTATGTGATTTCAATACCATACTTTTATGATGCATGATGTATGAATGCAAAGTTTTAAATTTTTGAGAAATTTGGGATGTTACAAAGAGCCGAATGAACTTCTGCGGCCAGACCACGCGGCGCAGGGAGCGTGTGAACGCCATGCAGCCCGAGGTGTACGTAGCGACCCCGTGCTGAAGTGTGCCGCGGTTCTGCTGTCCTGCCTGGCCGAGCTCCTCCACGAGCCTGTTCTGTCGGTCTTGCTGGAGCTCCATCCCCACACGGGCGTCGGGCGCGGTTCGCTGCACGATCATGCCATCGCGCGGTGAGGTCGCATGTGACGCAGCCCTCTGTGCCGCAGCCGGCGCAGGCCCCGGAGGTGGCGGAGGTGCATTTGTTGCGGCCGTGCCCGTGAGAGAGGGGTGCGCGTTGGACTACGACGGAGCGGGGCGCGTCGTGGCGATGCCGACGAGGTGGTTGAGGCGTTGGAGCCACTACTCGTGAGCCTCAGCGGTGGGCTGGTAGCAGAGCAGCTCCTGCGCCATGAGCAGCGCGGTGTGTGGCGCGGGGTCTGTCCTCCCCGGGCCCGAGCCGCTCGGGCGCTGCGTCGGGTGCGACGATTGCGCATCCTCCTGGTGCTCGGCGTCGTGCTCCGGCGCCTCCACGTGAGGGCCAGAAGAGACATGCTCCTCCTGGCGGGGTCGGCCCCGCCTTGCGCAGGTGGTCGCACGAGTGGTCGCGCGAGTGTTCGCCATGGCGCGGAGACGAACTTGAAGGTTGTTGACGCGCCTCAATCCCCTACCTGGCGCGCCAAATGTCGGGTTATGACTCCCTGGAATCGGGGGTAGTCACTTCCTGAAGTGTAGTTCGAGGGGATTGAACGCGGAGGTCTAAACCCTCGAGTGGCTCCGCGACGTTGCTCGCCGGACTCGAAGAAGACGCACACCCAACCAAGGGAAACACCGTCCTTTACCCAGGTTCACGGCCCTCGTGAGGAGGTAAGACCGCTACTCCTGCCTGTCTGTATTATATGTGGGAGGTTACAGTACAATTGAGCTTGCCGGAAGCCCCCTTGAGGCAGTTCTTGCATGGGGAGGGAAGCGATGATCTTCTTCCTCCTCCAGCCAGAGGCTAACCTAACTCGAACTGCTAGGGTTTACAAGGGTATTTTGCACGCAAGGAGCCGACCCTTCCTACGATGGAGGTCCTCTCCCTTTTATAGGCGCCTCCGGCCTTCTTCTTCGGCTTGGCCTTCAAGGTGGTTCCCACTTGCCAGTGGCGGGGTGGAGCACGAGTCCACCGTGCTCCGTTCGCCCATGGACTCGGTCCATTGTCGATAAAGGTGGCGCCGTGGCCGATAGGCGGCCGACCGCGCTTGTACCGCCCGCAGAGCGGGCAGTCTCTGAGGTGGAGCCCACGATGACGATCTCCGTTAGAGGGTTGCGCCGCCCACCTGCTTTATCGTCAGAGTAGAAGGTCCTCACAGCTGTGCAGCAGGCGGCACAACTTTGTTGACCGCTTTATTGCCAGGGACAGCGACGGGGGTGTGAGCGCCTCTGTACGGGTGTGGCAGAGGTCACGTGCGCTCTGTCGGGATTCCTTGGCGACGATGTTTCCCTCCAGGCCTGAGGGGAGATTCATGCCAGACTTCCCTCAGGCGGGTTGGTTCCTTGACGGGGAGGATCCCCCGAGGCGAGGGGTCCCTTGAGGCCCTCACTCCCTCTTCAGGCCCTCGAGGGGAATCGCCCCTCGAGGGTCCCGTCACGCGGGGTCGCCTAGTCCTTAGCCGTTTTGTCCGTCAGGCCCGTGAGCGAGGCCTGAGGGAAATGGGCTCTTGATACCCCAGTTCCCACTGGGCCGACAGCTATGGACCCGTAGTCCAAGGGTGAACTACTCACGCATCAGTTCAGAGGCGAGCATGGTGACGTAGAGCCCTCCGGAGTCGATTCCCCCTACCGACAGGGTGCCGGGGAGAAGTTTGATCTCTCTCGAATTGGTGTTGACGGCGGCGGCGTGTCGGTACCTCTGTAGGAAAAAATTAACACCGTCCTAGGGTTTTTGGTCAGGGGGGTATATGTAGGCAAAAGGGCAAGGTCGGTGGCGCCCCGAGGGGCCCACATCATGTCCTCGCGCGGCCAGAAGGCCTGCCGCGCGAGCACCCGATGACGGCGCCTCGGTCGCCCACTTCGTCAAATGTTTAGCTTTCTGGAACGTTCCCGATTAAAAACGGAATTCAGAAAAGAAATCGTCCAATACCAAGAATATTTCCTTAATACTTTTCTGAAACCAAAAACAACAAAAAACATGGAACTTGCAAAGTGGCATCTTGTTAATAGGTTAGTCACAGAAAATGCATAAAACTATATAAAATGCATATATAACATGTAATAACTTGCTATCATATAGCATGGAACATAAGAAATTATAGATACATTGGAGACGTATCAGTGACCCGACTAGGAGGAAGGAGAAGGACAGATCCTGGCCCGAAGGAGATCACCTTCCTTCCCTTCTCTCTATCTCTCTGTCTAGCCTAGCTTGGAGGTCGTCTTCCTCCTTGGGACAGCCGGAGCTTCCTTGCCTACTAAGCTATCTTCTCTCTAGAGTCCAACCTTGCTTGATCTTGCTCTTAGTCCGACCTACTCCTCGCCATGGCCTTGGTCCTCCTTTTATAGGGAAAGCGGATCCCACAGAGGTCATGCGAGGAGAGTCAGGGGTTTTGGCGGGAGGCAACCCCTCTCCGTGGTGGAGACGTCGACGTGGCCTCTTCTCCTTCAAGTATCCGTCGTTGGGTTGGTGGGATCTTTGCCACCTGTGGGAAAAGACGTGGGCAAGGGCTGACAGTGAGTAGGTGGTGTCACCTGGCCGCGGCTTGCTTCCCAAGCCTTCTTGCGCATTCTACTGTCTTCCGGAATGAGGTGGAAGGCTTATCTTCTCCTTGTACGGTTTTGTACCCGGGAGGGAGCCGGGGTTCGCACCTGTCGGGGTCTTCTCTCCGCTCCGAGGTGTTGGGGACCCGGGGGCCCTGCGAACCTGCCGGGGTTCGGATGGCGAGGGTGCACCCGCCAAGACTCGCGTTGAGTCTTGTCCTTGCTTGTCTTGGAGTTGGGCCCACAGGTGGTGGACCCACTTGGGAAGCTCTAGGGGAACCCATTTTTCCACTTCTGTGACAGTATCCCCCGGGCATGGTCCCGGCGGCTTCGGTCTTCTGAGGCTGTCGGGGCGATGACCAAAAAAGGTTAAATTGGGTCTGTAGCCTGGTTGCCTGTGGAGCCCGCCATGTCGATGTAGGTGCAAGCGCCCGAGTCTTGCGCGACCGCGTCGTGCCACCCATTGCGGTCGGCACGAGCCTGAGACGTGGACGAGTCATGTCGCACGTTGCGATTCGTGCAGGCTTTGGATGGGGTCGTGCGCCAGCAGTTGGGTCGCGCCGAAGTCGGCACGTCCCATCGATCCCCGCGCCCGTCGAAGTAATGGGGCCGCGACGTAGTGCGTGAGGTTCCTCTTCTTAGCTCGCTCTTGGGGCGTCGTGTACAGCTACCATCCCATTTCTTGCCGCCTCCCAGCTTCCACAACTTCGCTCTGCCCCCCTTCCCTGCGCCGCTGCCGCGATGGTGCGCACCAAGAAATCCAAGCAGACGAAGCCGGAGGGCGCAGCCACAATAATCCGGTGGCCTGCCGCCAAATTCGCGAAGCAAGTCCGTCGAGCAGAAGCGACCGCCGCCAAGGCGTATCTCCGCCAGAGGCAAGCCTTGCTCAAGAGCAAATACACTGGCGATACGAGCAAGATGCGAGTCGCTGAGCACATGGGTGTCGTGGCGTCCAACGCCGCGGGGGACGTCCCTGCCTGAGCGGCGATAATCGTCCATTCCCCTTCCGCATCGCGGGATCCTTATCGGATCCCCATTTTTGACATCTTCATGTTGATAGGGGTTGTGCCGCCCTTTTCTGATTTTCTCTCAGAGGTCTTAAAGTCCTACGGCCTGAAGCTCCTGCACCAGTCGCCGGCCGTCGTCTTGGACCTGACGGTCTTTGCCCACTTCTGCGAGGCCTTCGTGGGAGTGATGCCGTTTGTCGCCCTCCATAGCCACTTCGTATGCCCTCGCATGTGGGGGTGAAAAGGTGGATATCTGGGGGCGTCACGTTTTTCTTCCGCTTGACGCTCAAGGGGTCGTATCCCAAGATGAGCATCAAGTCCAAGTGGGACGAATGGCGGGACCAGTTGTTCTTGCTGGACATCGCCTAGGACGAGCCGAAGTGGGAGGAGCCGAAGGACCTCCCGTAGAAGTTGGAGTCATGGGGTCACCTCAGCTGCCAGGACAGTAGTCTGTCGATGGTGGTGGCCTGCTTCAAGCACCTTAGTGATCAAGGTGTGACGGGCGCCGCTGTCATCGCCCA
Source organism: Poa annua (assembly GCA_026929855.1). Taxonomy (NCBI): domain Eukaryota; kingdom Viridiplantae; phylum Streptophyta; class Magnoliopsida; order Poales; family Poaceae; genus Poa; species Poa annua. The sequence goes on along the minus strand of CM049429.1, from coordinate 39,303,777 downwards.
CTTCCTCCGCAACAGGATTGCTCCCTGGAAGAACAGAGCGCACCCGTCATGGGAATTCCGGGGTCTCCGAGACCCCGCTCGCCTGAGGACATCGGACACATCTCAAAGATGTTCTATTCCAATCCTTCGCTCGATCTGCCCGTTGGGGTCCTTCCACTGTGCGAGGACCCTCGGAAGGCCAACATTCTGGGCGAGATGTCATCTTCAATGCAACGGGTCTCATGGGCTGGGAGGACCACGTCCCAACTCCTATGGACAGAGCTCGCCAGTCCAAGGTCCACTTCGTCGAAGAAGCTGAGGAGGAGGAGTCAACGGACGACGAGGATTCCGTTGGCGACACATCCGGAGATGTCGCGGGCTCGGGTGCCGGTGGTGATGAAGGCGACGAGCGCAGCGCCTGTCGAGGGGGCGGTGAAGAAGACGCCGAGGAGGAGGAGTCGGAGGACGAGTCCTCCCTGCCTCCGGCCGTGGAAGATGAAGTAGTCGGCGTTCCCGATCTGGAAGCCGCAGTATCCTCCGCTCTTATCCGGTCGGGGATCGGAGCAGAGGAGGCGGCCATGGATGTGGATCCGGATTCCCCATCTGCCGCCAACACCCCGGGAGCAGCACCGGGCTCATTCCGCGGGTCATTGGAACTACCCGCGCCACTGAGCAGTAAGCGCTCCAGGGGGTAAGTTTCTTCGATTGAGCTTCCTAGTCCTTATGCCTCCATGACCTGACCCAGAAGGACTTCTTGTTGGTGACGTGCAGGGGATGCAGGTCACCGGGGAGGAGGACGACACCACCTCGAGCAGCCCGAGGCGTCTGGTAACGATGCTTCCTCCCATCATGGCTGAAGGCGACGACCACCGAGGGAGCAGAGTGGGGAGCGTTACAGCTACGACCCTCTCCAACGATGCAGGTACGGGACCAGTTCCAGCTCCAGAACCAGCGGGTGAGTGCCGATTCCTCCGGGTTAACCTTGTATGTTCTTCGAGTTCACGTTGTCTTCACACTGCAACTGTCTTGTCTTCAGATGCTTTGGCGGTGGATGCGGCTCGGCCCCAAGGCCTTGGTACCGTCGCTGGCGTCGGAACCCTGTCTGACGACCGAGAGGTGGCGCAAAGTGCGCCGAAGGGCGTTGATGGGACGCCTCTTGCTCACCAGCCCCTGAGCGCCGAGGAAGCAGGGATGGCGATCGACCGGAAGTTCGTGCCGTACGCGCATATAATGGGGTCCTTTTTCAGCTTCGACGTGGCTACGTTCACGGAATACTCGTTGGACTCAGGAGCCAGCGAAGAGTTGGCGGAGCTGGAGAAGATCCGGGAGAGCCTGATCCCGGGAAGCTAGGTTGAGGATGCTGGCCATGCTCGAAGCGGAGCTCCGCACCCACGAAGCCTCCTTTGCGAAGAAAGTTGGCGAGGCAGTGGGCAAGATGGTGGAAGGAATAGCCAAACTAGACCGCCAGTCTGAGCAGCTGCGTATCCTGATCGGGCGGCTCCAAAAGGCATAAGCCGACAGAGTTATCATGGAGAAGCTGAAGGCAGACGAACTGGCCGTCAAGAGATGCGGCTGAGTTCACGGCTCTGGGCCCTAGCCTGGACGCCTGCTATCCTTAGCGCCCAAAGGCACGACTTGGAGCAGGAGGTTGAGTTCCATAAGGGGATTATTGCCGACCTTCAGGAGAAGCTCAAGCTAGCTGGTCGGAACCTCCATTTTCGCGAGGTCCAACTGACAGAGGCGGGCCAGACCAAGGACGAGCTCGAGAGCGTGCTGGCAGAGGAGAAAGCCAACCTGCAGTCTCGGTCGCCCACTTCGTCTCGTGTTCGGTCTTCTGGAACGTTCCTAACAAAAAACGGACTTGAGAAAAGAAATCGTCCAATTTCGAGAATATTTCCTAAAGTACTTTTTTTTAACCGAAAACAACAGAAAACAAGGAACTGACGCTATGGCATCTTGTTAATAGGTTAGTTCCACAAAATGCATAAAACTACGTAAATGCATATAAAACATGTAATAACTTGGTACAATATAGCATGGAACATAAGAAATTATAGATACATTGGAGACGTATCAAGGAGCGTGAGGGGTTTGACGGGAGGCAACCCCTCTCCGTGGTGGAGCCGTTTATGTGGCCTCCTCTCCTAGAAGTATCCGTCGCTGGGTTGGTGGGATCTTTGCCACGTTTGGGAAAAGCCGCGAGCAGGGCTGATAGTGGGTAGATAGTGTCCACTGGCTGCGGCTTGCATCCCATGCCTTCTTGCGCCTTCTACTGTCTTCAAGAATGAGGTGGAAGCCTTATCTTCTCCTTGTACGGTCTTGTACCCGGGAGGCAGACGGGGCTCGCACCTCCTGGGGTCTTCTCTCCGCTCCGAGGTGCAGGGGACCCGGGGGCCTTGCGAACATGCCGGGGTGCGGATGGCGAGGGTGCACCCGCCAAGCCTCGCGTTGAGTCTTGGCCTTGCTTGTCTTGGGGTTGGTGTAACATCCCGGGGTTTATCCCCAAATTAGATTTTTATTGTTTTTCTTTTTGCATCATTGTGTCATCATATCATCATGCATTTGTCACTTCATTTATGTTTATTGCATTTAAATTTGAATCACACCCTTCAAATTCAAATTCCACTTTTAAATCTAAATGCAAATCAAATTAATTTAACAATGTGATATTTAAATTCTTTTCAAATATTCAAACTAATATGTTAAATTGTGTATTTGAAATTATAAATATTTGTCAAAAATTTATATATCCTTTCTTTTCTATTTTGTTCGAAAAACACAAAACAATAAAGAATAAACACAAAAGAAAAATAACAACAGAAGGAAAAAACCCTTAAAAGGGCTGAAGCCCACTTACCTGACCCAATCCAACTCCCCAAAGCCAGCGCATCTCCTTTTGGCCCAAGCCCACCCCCTCCTTGTCTTCTACCTCTCTACGGTAGACAAACTTTACACGAGGGCATCGCCATGGCCACTGCCCTCTAGCCCCCACCAAGCCTCACCTACTCCCCCTCCTACTTAGCCGCCCCCTGCCCTCTCTCCCCCCCCCCCCGAAACCCTAACCCCTCTAGCCTCCCCTCCCCCATCCGCGCCGCCAACCCCTTCCCCTGTTTCTTCTCCACCGGAATTGCCGAACCACCTCGCCGTAGCACCGCCCCTTTGTTGCCATCGTATCTCCAAGGACGAGACCCGGAGCAGCGCCACCCCGTCGTGGAGCTCCTCCCCTGAAGCAATTGGACACGGAGCCGCGGTACGCGTCGCCGTCACCCCTTCGTCCCCGACACCGACGCCGCGCGGCCGCGACCTTCCCCGACACCGTCCGGTCGCGTCCGACGTCCCCGAGCCCCGTACTCTCGCCATCGAGCCCCCCTCGGTGAGGCATCTCCCCTCCACCTATTTCCCCTGCCAATTCGTCCCCGGCCGTCCCAATTCGTCGGTGCTGGAGTCCGTGTCGCGCACGGCCGCGCCACGGCGAGCACCAACTCGAGTGCTCGATGCCTCCCCTCTCCTCCCGAGCATCGGAACGAATTGCCCACACGTACCGCAATCGACCACGCCCCCACACGCACTGCGCCGCCTCCCTGGGTCGCCGCCGGCGGGATTTGAACCACCGCCGTCGCTGCTCTCTGAAGAAAATTCAGTGTCAAACCGTAACACTTGTTCGTTTCTCAGTTTTCGTCAGGTTTCAGTATTTTCGTTAGGATAAATAACAAAATGGGCTTAGATCTGTCACCAGCACGATTCCAGCCCGAGTGGCTAGCCGCGCCGTCCGATCTGGGCGTGCGAGACCCGAGTTCAAACCTCCCCCGCACGAGTTGAATAAAAAGCGCCCATTTTGCTTATTTGTGTCTCTCTGACAGTGGGTCCCACCAGTCATAGACATAGGCGCTGGGAATTTTTACCTAGAGCCCCCTGCTCTCTGTTTCTCCCTTTCCAGCCCTCACCTAAATAATTAAATATGGAATGTGTGGGGTAATAAATATATAATGCCCTAATTCGATTTAAGTTGCTCTTATCATCTGTACCATGTCTTGCTATGCTAATAAACATTTAATTTGTTGTGTAGAAAAAAATTGCATCTAACTAATAAATATGGAATGTGTTGAGCAAATATTTAATTATTGCCTACTCCATTTAAATTGATCAAATCACCATGCCATGCTATATATGTTAAACAACATTTAATTTGTAGGTTACATAAATAACTTTCAACCTAATCTTTACCGGGATTTCATCCCCGCCTTAATATGACCTAATCATCTCGTACCATAATGCACCTCCAATTGTTTGCGCATTTGCTTTGTATTTATTATGTTTCCTATTGTCTGTGTTTTGCTCTTCTCTGGGTAGACGACGACGTGTCTGCTGCCGATACTTTCATCCTTGAGATTCCAGCTTTTTTGCCGGGCCACGAGTGTCGGGTTATGACTCCCTAGAAGTGGGGGTAGTCACTTCCTGAAGTGTAGTTCGTGAAGTGTAGTGCTCGCCGGACCTGAAGACGAAGCATCCACTACAGAGAAAGACACCGGCCCATACCCAGGTTCACGGCCCTCGTGAGGAGGTAAGACCGCTACTCCTGCTTGTCTCTATTGAGTTATGGAGTTACAGTACAACCGGCCTTGCCGAAAGCCCCCTTTAGGCAGTTCTTGCCTGGGGGGGGGGGGGTGGGGATGATGACCTTCTTCCTCCTCCACGCAGAGGCTATCCTACTTGGGATTGCTAGGGTTTACAAGCGTTGTGTAATCAGAAAGGCCAACCTCCTCTACGATGGAAGTCTTCTCCCTTTTATAGGCGCCTCCGGCGCTCTCCCTCTGCTTGGCCTTCGAGGTGGTTCCCACATGGTAGAGGCATGGCCGTGCAGGAGTCCACCGCGGCCCGTTCGTCCATGGACGCGGTCCATTGCTAATAAAGGTGGGCGCGGTTGCCGACCAGCAGCCGACCGGGAAGTTCTGCTGCAGGGGTGGTAGTCTCTGAGGTGGAGCCCGCAATGACGTTCTTCGTTGGAGGGTTGCGCCGTCCACCAGCTTTATCGCCAGAGTAGAAGGTCCTGGCAGTTCCGCAGCAGGCGGCGCGGCTTTATTGACCCCTTTATCGCCTAAAACGGCAATGGGGGTACTTGCGTCACCACGTGGGCGTGGTAGGGGCCATGTGCGTCTTGCGTACTTCCTTGGCCGCGACGTTTCCCTTCAGGCCGGAGGAGGCCTGAGAGGGGTTGTCGGGGGGCTGCCCCCGGGTAGGGCAGATTCCGGCACAATTCTGCAGTACGGCAACAGTGTTTGACCTTTGAAGAGTGCAAGGCTCGGCTTTTGGTGCGCCGCAGGGGCAACTTGACCTTTCGGGCGAGAATAAGACACCAGGTGCCTGCTGGGGGCTCGCAGGGGTCAGCCGTGTGAGCTATAAATAGCCACCCCGAGCCCTCAGAACAGCACAAGCATCAGCGGCTGGTTCCTCTAAGAACTAGCTTCTCGAAGATGTCTTTGCTTGTAGGCTAAGACATCTTCCGGAGGCTAGGCCTAGAGATACGCATCCTAAGAGGAACTCGGGTGCATCCGGGAGAGACCTCAGACCTCGTGGCTCCGAGTAGACCTCCGGTAGGAGAAGTACCCGGAGGTACCGGATAGGCAACCCGGGTACGGGCTAACCGGAGTGTTTATCTCGGTCGTAGCAGGTTGCTTTATGTGTGCAGGGAGGACTCGCAAGGTCGAGCAAGGAGGTGATCGGCATGAGGGATGCCGGTAGGCCGTCAACGGTCTGTTGCAGGCTTTTCCGTCTGGCACGGGGGGAAGTCCCATTCCCTCTGACACGGAAGCGTTGGCACCTCCCGTCTGACACGGGAGCGTGTCAGCCGGTATGGTGGCGGTACGACAAGACCGGACATGCCTAGCCCGGCAATCCGGAAAAGGCTACTCGGCATGGGCGAAGACATGTCTTGTCTCTGATAGGGGGACAATGATGTTCGAGGACGGCGCCTGCCGTCCTTGCCGGAATGATGACAAAGGGGCTACACCGGATAGCACGGCGGCTAGGTCGCACTAGCCGGTGTCGACATAACCGTTAGGCCTGTCCGGTGGGGTCATGCCGGATTAGGGTTTCCGGCCCTCCTGGCCGGAACTCTATAAAAGGCGGCATAACTGCTCCTGCGGGAGAGAGACCAACTTGGGAGCCAAGACCTTAGTCTCATTTACTCCTAGAGCACTTACTCTTCCCTTTCTCTAGTTCATCTTGTTCTTCGTTTTCATCACCGCAAGAGCTTCAAGAGCGGGTTGTAGATCTAATTCCACACTTATATTGAGAGGAAAGGCAGGAGTAGAGGTGTTACCTCCCCACGAGGGCCCCAAACCTGGGTACATCGTGTGTGTGTTCTTTGCCTTCGTGCATTTGTTCGTGTTTGCTAGATCTTTCCCCTTGCACTTTGAGCTTGTTTGGTGTTCCTCGGAGATCTCGGTCTAACCGGGATCCTTCTCCGTGTGAGCTCTTCAGCTTGCTATCCCTCCCCGGATCCACCAACGTCCATCGGCCCCACAAATTAGCCATCCTATGGCACCTGCCGTGACACCACCATGACAGTTGGCGCCCACCGTGGGGCTGACAGAGGCGTTGGCTGGTGTACACATCCGGACGGGTTCCCCCGTTCGCTTCGGCGTCCGGGTTCTCTCTGGCCTTGTCGTCAGGCTGGGCGAGATGGATTTTGTCAGCGACAATGCCGGTTGCTTCCGGAACAAACCCTTCCCGGTGAACGGATGCCTCATCGACTTCAGTGGCTTCACCACCTACGTCGCCACCGAGGTTATCTGCAGCTATCCGGACGTTGTCCTGGAGACTGAAGATCCCCCCATGCTCCGCGCCGCCCGGGGTCCGTGTGGCGATCGCCCCGCGGGCTGCGTCCCGGTCATGATGGTCAAGACGACCGAGGAGGTGTTCCAGGATGAACCCGATGGCGATGCCGGCACTCACCGGGTTCGGTTAGCAAAACCTCCGCAGGAGAGAGGTGCTGCCCGAGACGGCGATCCTCAGCCCTCCCACCATCGTCGCCGCCCGGATCCCCTCTCGGGCCTGGTAGCTAAGCTGGCTGTCCCAGTGATAGTGGATGTGGATACCCAAGTCACCTTAGCTGATTTGGACGAGCAGCGCAAATTGCTGCTCGCCGAAGCGCAAGAGATCGCCGAGATCCGGCGTGAACTCAGTGCCAGCCTTCGGGAGCACAACACGGCTCACGGCTTCCCCAAGATAGGCTCTCGGGACAAGCGCATTGCTGATCTGCGTAAAAAGGGCAGAATGGTGAATGATGAGTTGGCAGGTAGCACGGCACCTAGCCATAGCGGGACGGATAGCATGATCTCGGCAGAGAAGCCGGTATACAGCTCGCCTGCCAAAACTCTTAGGGCTGCAGAAGCAGCTATGGCCGAATTGGCAGGGCTATCCGGAGAAACTCTCCGTAAGCAACAAGAATGGGTCAACGAGCTAGTCATAGAGGCTAACCGGCAGAACAAAGCCTTAAAGAAGAAGAACCCGGGAGTTGGATCCCATGTACATTCGGCCAGGGCCGAGAGCGACAAATCGGGCGGAGAGGCCTCCTCTCCGCATCCGAGTAAAAGCAAGAGCAAGAGCCGAAGCCGGAGCGGAGGATCCGGGAAAAACAAGCAGTTGCAGACGTACGATCCGGCCTTCGCCGGTATCCAGCAAGCCGGGCAGCATAATTCCGGGCAGGCACAGAGTAATCCTGGTGGTGGCAACCGGGGTGTAGGAAACAATAACCCGGCTAGCCGTGGTAATCCACCCCGGAATCCGCCACAGGTTTAGGGAAACCTACGTAGGGAGGCCGCCTCTGTGCCGCAGCAAGCTGTGATCCCGGTACTCGACAGGCACAACGATGGCAACTCAAGGTTGCAGCAGCTTGGGTACCAACCCAATGAGAATCCTTTGGGATCTCGGATAGGAACCAGACAACTGGATCCGGCTGATGCCAGAATCCGGCTCGACCGGATTCACCAATCCGAGCTAGTGGAAGAGCAAGGACCTCCGGGACCTGCCTACTTTGGACCCCGGATCATGCTGGAGCCGCCTGTCTGGAACTTCCAGCTCAACCGGGGTGCTAAGACCTATGACAGCAGCAAGAAGCCGGAGGACTGGTTGACCGACTATGTAACTGCAGTAAGCATAGCCGGTGGAAACAGACGCTGGGCGGTACGTTATGTGCCACAGATGTTGGAAGGACCTGGCAGAATCTGGCTGAACAACTTGAGAACCGGCAGCATAGACTGCTGGTTAGATTTCGAGGAGGCGTTCATCAGCAACTTCACCAGCACGTACAAAAGGCCCAACAGACCTCAACAGCTCGCCATCTGCAGGCAAAGGAGCAACGAAACCGACTGGGAGTACCTTACCCGGTGGAGCAACATTCGCAATTCTTGCGAATGAGTGGTAGAGGCACATGCCATCTCCTGGTTTGCGCAAGGATGTCGGCATGGCTCAATGCTTTGGCAGAAATTGCAGAGGAAGATGCCGACGACCTTGGCAGAGACCATGCGCATCGCCGATACCTACACGCTTGGAGATCCCATGCAACCCCTGGTGGATGTCGGTGACTCCAACAGGAGGAATGCGGGACCTCAGCGTTCGGGATCGAGTAGAAGACATGATCGCCAAGATTTTTCCCAGAAGAGGAATCAGCCCGAGTACCACCATGCCGCACAACATGTCGCAGCTGTGACCCGAGATCAAGGAGATGCCAGCAATAATCAGCGTCAGAAAACAAGTGGCCCGGCATGGGGTCAGAGCCAGGAAGTACAGAAAATTTGGGTGGACCAGAAGAAGCCCCTGACGTATGAAGAGATGTTGAACAAGCCATGCTGTTACCATACCCTGGAGGCCAACAAGCCAGCAAACCACTCCACTCGGCAGTGCAGCTGGTATCAGCGCACATTGCAGGAGGGCAGCACGGGGGCTACTCGGCCGAGTGCTCCGGCATCTCGACCCAACATTCCGAGACCTCCCACTCCGGCATCCGGAGCCAACGCGATCCGGATTAATCAGATCCGGATCATCCCCGGGTTATTGTAGCGTACCTGCACTTTTAATAAGGCAGATACCTATGTATAGTGCAAATCCCTGGATCGATTCGTTTGCAAACACAGTTTACGATGTAATATCACAACAAAGTATCAATTTTATTACATCGATGATCTAGACTTACAAAATATTCAATACAAGTTGCAAAGCATAAAGCTAGCTTTGAAAGAGTAAACAGCGGAAATACAATGGCAGTGAGTCTCCATCAACATCATGTTGCCGCAGGCGAAAACATGTTGGTTGTAGACTCGAAACCTTTAAACGAAACCTCACTCGTCATCTGATCAATCTGCAATAAGAAATATATTGCAACAACGTCGGTCAGATTCCATTAAAAATGGAGTCTGGCAAGTGACACTATGGTGGACACTTAATGAAATAACTCTAAAGCATATATGCATATTTGGCTGGTGGAGTTCAAGGCTAATTTTGCATAAAGCCAATTTTCCTATCTCTTTGGAAAACACTTTCTTCAAATCAAGACAAGTATGGCATGAAAACCATAAATCTCATCTTCCCTTGTTCACCCATCAAGTTTTATTTCTGAAGTTGGAATGATGGAATCCTCCGTTGACGTCCGTGATCAGCTGCTCGAATTGTCCGTACCGGGGACACGGCTAAGTACTTAGTTTTACACTCTGCAGAGGTTGTGCACGTTCACCATTGTACCCATTCAACCCAAACTATCCTTTACACACCATTTGTGAATAGGAAAGGAGAAGAATGAGACGAGATCTTTCAGAAGCATTTTCCCTCCCACTCTGGCTTGACCCGTTCCACCTAACATCCCCCTACATCTGCTTGTCAAGCCGGAGAGAGTCCACGCAACATAATTGATCAAGCCGGAGCCCATATGGCAATGGCTGCACAGGAAGCAATCGTCACTCGGAGTTCTTCAGATTTCTCGGTTCCTGGGTGGCCGTTCACAAGTGCACGTACTCCAGGAACCATAGACATGGGCCTGAGTAGCCACTCAACTTCGCCACCATACAACCTTTTACCACCCAGGTGTTTCATTATTAACTTAGTAGAATTTAGATTTTCACAAAACATCATTTGCATAGCATCAATAATTCTACTAAGTATTGCATAGGAACCTAGACACAGGAATAAGGAATTCTACACAGGTTTAGCATAGCAATACTATCCTACACATGCATATAAAAATACACTAAGTAATGCATATAGAAATAATAGGAAGTTTATGAGATGTGCCACTTGCCTTTGAAAGTTGTCGCTGTTCACAAACTCTTTTCACAACGAACGTTTGCTCTCCGTTCAAACTAAACAATATAAGTAAACAACAATACAACAATCAACAAACAGCAATCATCAAACATACATGCTCATATCTAGTGAACAAACAAGTTTTGTAAAACTTCTAAGGAAAACATGTCATGCATGATATGCAAATTATTTCTAAGGACTAGAGATGCATGTCATGCCATGAAATTCTTTTAAGTTAATGCAATGCAATTAGATTGGTCAAAATGACTAAGGACTAAAGTCATAAGTTGAATAAAATACTTTATTTTATATCATCTTGAACAAGCCCTCTAATGGCTTAGTCTTGATGTGTAGAAATATTTAGAGAAAATTTACTAAGTCATTTCTTCAAGATGATCAACAATTATTATCAACTCTTTGTAAATTGGACATTCACTATAGTGAGAGAGACAGGCACCCGGCTAGCCACTTAAATTGTGGAACAGGTCTCATGTACGTGGACATGTAAGGTTTGTTTCCAGGCCGCTTCATCTCACTATGCCGCTAGGATCCAACAAACTTCAAAGATGATAACATCATGATCAAAAATTTGTTTAAGTCTAAAAGACAAGATTAGGAAAGAGGGAAAATAAAGAAAGATGTAGTTGTCCTCCAGGCTTCATCTCCAGACTCGCAATATTCTCCTTGATGATGTCTTGATTGAAGTTTTGATAGACTTGTTAAATCTTCAGACTTGGTGGTTCTTGTATCCTCGAGGCTGGTCTTGGATTTACTTAGTCTTCATGAAGTCTCAGAGGAGAAGAAAAGACAGAGAGAAAGACTTAGAGAATAAAAGGGGGTTGGCCTTCTTGAACTTCTTCTCACTTTTCTTCCAAGTGCTTGACATCTTTGCGATGCTTCCAGAGTCTGTTTTCTTCTAAGTCCTTCATGAACTTCTTCTTGATTTTCTTCTAAGTGCTTCTTCTCCTTGAAGATACTTCTGAAGTCTTGTTTTGGCTAAGTCCTTCAATGGCCTTCTAGCTCCATCTTGAAAATCCTAAGTGTCTAAGTGTATAACACTTTACCAAAATGCTAAGTTGCAAATAATCCTAACTTAGAGGAAATAATGAAGAGGGGTTTTCCTATGAGAATTATATCTACAAATAAACTATGCTATGAATGAAATGAAATTTTAAATCACAAGAAACATCAAAATAACTTTTGTGATTTCTTTATAAATATGCATGAATTTATAAATGTAATTTAATAAATTTCTATTTTTGGAAAATATAATAAAAGGAATAATTAGAAGACTAAAGTTTTCTATGATTAAATTTTTATAACAAGGTTTTATAATTAGTGTTAATAGACAGGGGTATTTTAATTAAATTTATAGCAATTTACTTTAATCAAAAGTAATATTTTTATTTATAGTTATGTTGAAAATACTCACACAATTCAAATTAAATATATAACTATGAATTCATTCAAAAATTACTCAAAAATATTTTATAGCAGTGGTATTAATTTACAATTATTCTAAAGTTTCTAAAACAATTTTATTTGCATTTTTTGAATTTACAGATTTAAAGTTATGACAAAAATACTCCAATTCACTATTTGAATTTTGAATATTTTAAACTAAGTCAAATTTGAATTTTGGCAGATCCAAAATATTCTACATGTCGAGGGCTTTCCAAATATATAAAAATATTTGAATTTGGATGTGTGAGTAAAAAGTTACAACAGATTTAAGTTGCAGGGTCTTTTCTGTAAAACTGCTAATTAAATAAATCGAGAAATTCATTTTACACGTCAGCGCTGACTGGGCACTGACTGTGCAGCTGACGAGGCGCTGACTGGGTATCGACGTGGATAAGTTAACAGATCTGGGCCGTCAGATCTGGATCTGGCGGTCCAGATCTATCCGTACCGGTTCGTTTAATAAGATCTAATCTGGTGCGTTGGAAGGGGATCGGACGGCTCACCGTGCTTGACCAGAAGATGGCGGCGCTCCGGTCACCGGAGACGAAGGAGGCGGCGGCGGCGGCTCGGACGCGGACGGATTCGACGCTCCGGGGGGTCTCCGGGATCGCCGAGGGCACGGAGAGGTGCGGCGCGGCGTGCTGGAGACGATGGGTCCAAAGTCGTCGTCGCGTTCTTCTTGGAACAGCAGGGAGGTGCGGGAGGAGAAGCTATGGCGCCGGCGATTCTTCGGTTGAGCACTCCCCCTCGATTCGCTGCGTAGAAGGGAAGGGGGTGGGGTCAGGGAGCTGCGCAAGGGAACGAGGGAGAGGATGGGGAGGCTCTCGGGATCGATTGCTGCTCACCTCGTCGGGAAAGCGAGAAGAACGGCGGCGGACCGGCGGAGCTCCGGCGAGCCTTTTGAGCGGCCTGGCGGCACGGTTTCGATGGGATCAAGAGGGGAAACAGAGGCGGGGACACGGAGAATTTATAGGCGTCCTCAATTAGGGTTTTAATCGCTTAAATCGCGCGAATCAATCGAAACAAGGAAGGTGCAAATCGGGGCGAAATTCCCGGCTGGAGGTTGACGATGATGACGTCAGCGATGACGTCATCCAGGTAATTCTTTTTCTGATTTTATTTATTTAATTCATATCTTTTGATCTAAATGCCCAAATGATGTCAAATTAATTTCTAAAAATTTATAAAAATAATATCTTGTTGTTAAACCAGTTGTGGGTATGTTTTGAGAACTTTTTAAAATTAATAAATTTGAAATATGGGTTTAATACAATTTTGACACTTTATGTTAAATTTAAATCTAGGGTTTAATTAATTTTATTTTTGGCTAAACTAAATTCTATGAAATACCCACATTCAAATATGTTTTGAATTTAAGTTATTTAAACTCATTTTCAAATACTAAATTCATTTTAGGCTTTATTATAATACTAAATAACATAACACTTACTATATGAAAATAAAAAGGGGAAATTTATGTATTCATTTTAATTCAAAATAATTTGTGCACTATTATATTTTATATTTAGATAATTTAATGGAACTTCATAACATATTTGGAAAAGATTTTAAATTCCTTTCTTATTTAGAATATATTAATCATTTCATGCTTTGAAAATAAATGAAATTTACTTAAGCAAATGAAATGTTTATTTGGATAATTCATTAATTTTAATTTATGAAGTTATTAAAGTTATAAACTATAGACTTGAAATTAACAAAACTATGTTTTGAGTTCTGGTAAAAGAGTGAAAACCATTTGACAAATAGGTCCTGTTTTTAAATATATTAAATGAATACTTGTAAACATTATTTTAATTTATGAATAGCTATGGCTAGGTTATTTAAATCAAATACTTATAAAGAAACTTTTTATTACAAGGCAAGGGTTTGAAAGTTTGTAAAACATTTGTCAAAATACATATGGAGTTTTTAAGAAATACAATGGATAATGAAATGTTTAAACTGAGACATTTGAATTATTAAACCCTTTCCATATGGTTGAGGTCTTTCATAGTTGGTTTTCTTATGCATTTTATATTTTATTTTAATGAAAAGAGAAGTTTTAAATTTTTGTGATTTTTGAACATTATAAAATGTTGGGATGTTACAGACTACCACCCTTAAAAGGAATCTCGTCCCCGAGATTCGGAGAAGCTAGAAAGAAAGCAAATGCTTGAATGATTCTGATAACTCGAGAGGTTTGAGAAATGTAACGTTTTGACATGGAAACTTGAGAATTGGCAGCGAATGATTTTTATGATTAGGAGGATAGAAAGAAGGATGGTTTGGGATCTCTAGGTTTAAGCATCAGGGTTTTAATTTAACTGGGTGGCTACCACCCTTTAAAAGAAATTTGTGGTCAGTCTAGAAACTTTGTGTAATCTTCTTTATTTCTCTGATGTAGAGCGTACAAGTATTCAAAATACAATGGCATGTGGTGGATACGGAAGTTTTAGCACTCACGTTTTCCACTCGGTCCTTGGAGAGATTTATTCTTCTTTCACTCAGGGCAGCCACTGACATAGTGTCTTGTTGCTCCGCATCCGCGACATGTCACGGGGATGATGATTTTCTTGTGAGAGCGGGTAAGGCATTTTTCCTTCATCTTTGCTGGGCACTTATCAGCATAATGTCCCTTGCCCTTACATTTGAAGCAAATTACGTCGCTTAAGTTCTTCTTCTTCTTAGGTGTTTCCAGGGCTAGAAGTTCTTCCAAATCTTGTTTGCCATATTCTATCTCAATTAAAGAAGTCCAGTCTCATTTGATGTGACAACTTCGAGCTAGGTGATCTCCTCTACACTTATAGCAACACTTGGAGGTACTTTTGGATATCATCGGGTGTGACTTTACTCTCATTTCATTATCCATCTGGACAGGAGCTTCAATCGTCCTTGGACCATGGTTTGGTTCAGTGTCCTTACCAACCTTCTCATTTATGCAGTTCGATGAATAATGTCCTTGTTCCTCCAGGGTCTTCATGAGAGACTGTTGCATTCCTACCTTGGTTTGCAGGATAGCTTGTTGTACCAAGGAATATAGTTGACACCGTATTGGGACATGATTTGTTCCTTCACACAGGAAGCAAGTAACCTGACTTGTGAGGCATCCTTTAACTGGACGTATGGTATGACCATGGGGCCACTCATCAGGACATTCTTTGGACGTATGTCCTATCTCTCCACAAGTTTTGCATGCCTTTGGTTTGGTCATAAGGTCCTCTTCAAATTCACTATGGTTTTGATCAATCTTAGGCAGGTGGTCATTGATCAACTTCCACAGCTGTCTCTGGTTCTCAAATAGTAGTTGCATAGTTGTATGCAAAACATTGGTGTTGGTATTTGGGTGAGACATCTGTTTGATTTAGAAAGCAATGAGTTGAATTATTTGTACTTATGGGGGAATCCTAGTTCAATAAAACAAAACAAGGCAACCAATCTATAACATAATCAATCAACATTTAACAAACATCAAGCAACAAGGTTCACAACAAACAAACAATCTAGTATTGTCATATAGACAAGTTGATATGATCAATACACTAACACGATATCGTCATTCTATTTTTGGTGGTGGTCAAATCTACCTCCTTCATGACTGCTTCAAGTTCTTGTTCAACTTTCTTGGATATCTTAGAAGTGTTGGTCGAAACCTGGTTCTTCAGTGGTCTTCCATGCATGCAGAACTTCATGATTAATCGTAGCTTTTCCATATGAGGCAGCAGAATCAGACTTAGACTATAAGAAATGGTCATCTAGAAAAAGATAAGAGGTTTTCAGAAGGTTGATAGTAGATGAGAGTATGAGGAAGATAAAATGAAAAGTTTTGTTTTTAGAAAAGTGAATAAAATAGATTTTCAATCCTATGGTCAAATCCTATTTCTATCCAAACCTAGGAATTCGAACCTACAGGCAACACAGTGCTCTGATACCATCTGTAGCGTACCTGCACTTTTAATAAGGCAGATACATGTGTATAGTGCAAATCCCTGGATCGATTCGTTTGCACACACAGTTTACGATGTAATATCACAACAAAGTATCAATTTTATTACATCGATGATCCAGACTTACAAAATATTCAATACAAGTTGCATAGCATAAAGCTAGCTTTGAAAGAGTAAACAACGGAAATACAATGGCAGTGAGTCTCCATCAACATCATGTTGCCGCAGGCGAAAACATGTTGGTTGTAGACTCGAAACCTTTAAACGAAACCTCACTCGTCATCTGATCAATCTGCAATAAGAAATATATTGCAACAACGTCGGTCAGATTCCATTAAAAATGGAGTCTGTCAAGTGACACTATGGTGGACACTTAATGAAATAACTCTAAAGCCTATATGCATATTTGGCTGGTGGAGTTTAAGGCTAATTTTGCATAAAGCCAATTTTTCCTATCTCTTTGGAAAACACTTTCTTCAAATCAAGACAAGTATGGCATGAAAACTATAAATCTCATCTTCCCTTGTTCACCGATCAAGTTTTATTTCTGAAGTTGGAATGATGGAATCCTCCGTTGACGTCCGTGATCAGCTGCTCAAATTGTCCGTACCGGGGACACGGCTAAGTACTTAGGTTTTGCACTCTGCAGAGGTTGTGCACGTTCACCATTGTACCCATTCAACCCAAACTATCCTTTACACACCATTTGTGAATAGGAAAGGAGAAGAATGAGACGAGATCTTTCAGAAGCATTTTCCCTCCCACTCTAGCTTGACCCGTTCCACCTAACATCCCCCTACATCTGCTTGTCAAGCCGGAGAGAGTCCACGCAACATAATTGATCAAGCCAGAGCCCATATGGCAATGGCTGCACTGGAAGCAATCGTCACTCGGAGTTCTTCAGATTCCTCGGTTCCTGGGTGGCCGTTCACAAGTGCACGTACTCCAGGTACCATAGACATGGGCCTGAGTAGCCAATCAACTTCGCCACCATACAACCTTTTACCACCCAGGTGTTTCATTATTAACTTAGTAGAATTTAGATTTTCACAAAACATCATTTGCATAGCATCAATAATTCTACTAAGTATTGCATAGGAACCTAGACACAGGAATAAGGAATTCTACACAGGTTTAGCATAGCAATACTATCCTACACATGCATATAAAAATACACTAAGTAATGCATATAGAAATAATAGGAAGTTTATGAGGTGTGCCACTTGCCTTTGAATGTTGTCGTTGTTCACAAACTCTTTTCACAACGAACGTTTGCTCTCCGTTCAATCTAAACAATATAAGTAAACAACAATACAACAATCAACAAACATCAATCATCAAACATACATGCTCATATCTAGTGAACAAACAAGTTTTGTAAAACTTCTAAGGAAAACATGTCATGCATGATATGCAAAATATTTCTAAGGACTAGAGATGCATGTCATGCCATGAAATTCTTTTAAGTTAATGCAATGCAATTAGATTGGTCAAAATGACTAAGGACTAAAGTCATAAGTTGAATAAAATACTTTATTTTATATCATCTTGAACAAGCCCTCTAATGGCTTAGTCTTGATGTGTAGAAATATTTAGAGAAAATTTACTAAGTCATTTCTTCAAGATGATCAACAATTATTATCAACTCTTTGTAAATTGGACATTCACTATAGTGAGAGAGACAGGCACCCGGCCAGCCACTTAAATTGTGGAACAGGTCTCATGTACGTGGACATGTAAGGTTTGTTTCCAGGCCGCTTCATCTCACTTAGCCGCTAGGATCCAACAAACTTCAAAGATGATAACATCATGATCAAAAATTTGTTTAAGTCTAAAAGACAAGATTAGGAAAGAGGGAAAAGAAAGAAAGATGTTGTTGTCCTCCAGGCTTCATCTCCAGACTCGCAATATTCTCCTTGATGATGTCTTGATTGAAGTTTTGATAGACTTGTTAAATCTTCAGACTTGGTGGTTCTTGTATCCTCGAGGCTGGTCTTGGATTTACTTAGTCTTCATGAAGTCTCAGAGGAGAAGAAAAGACAGAGAGAAAGACTTAGAGAATAAAAGGGGGTTGGCCTTCTTGAACTTCTTCTCACTTTTCTTCCAAGTGCTTGACATCTTTGGGATGCTTTCAGAGTCTGTTTTCTTCTAAATCCTTCATGAACTTCTTCTTGATTTTCTTCTAAGTGCTTCTTCTCCTTGAAGATACTTCTGAAGTCTTGTTTTGGCTAAGTCCTTCAATAGCCTTCTAGCTCCATCTTGAAAATCCTAAGTGTCTAAGTGTATAACACTTTACCAAAATGCTAAGTTGCAAATAATCCTAACTTAGAGGAAATAATGAAGAGGGGGTTTCCTATGAGAATTATATCTACAAATAAACTATGCTATGAATGAAATGAAATTTTAAATCACAAGAAACATCAAAATAACTTTTGTAATTTCTTTATAAATATGCATGAATTTATAAATGCAATTTAATAAATTTCTATTTTTGGAAAATATAATAAAAGGAATAATTATAAGATTAAAGTTTTCTATGATTAAATATTTATAACAAGGTTTTATAATTAGTGTCATAGACAGGGGTATTTTAATTAAATTTATAGCAATTTACTTTAATCAAAAGTAATATTTTTATTTATAGTTATGTTGAAAATACTCAAACAATTCAAATTAAATATATAACTATGAATTCATTCAAAAATTACTCAAAAATATTTTATAGTAGTGGCATTAATTTACAATTATTCTAAAGTTTCTAAAACAATTTTATTTGCATTTTTTGAATTTACAGATTTAAAGTTATGACAAAAATACTCCAATTCACTATTTGAATTTTGAATATTTTAAACTAAGTCAAATTTGAATTTTGGCAGATCCAAAATATTCTACATGTCGAGGGCTTCCAAATATATAAAAATATTTGAATTTGGATGTGTGAGTAAAAAGTTACAACAGATTTAAGTTGCAGGGTCTTTTCTGTAAAAATGCTAATTAAATAAATCGAGAAATTCATTTTACACGTCAGCGCTGACTGGGCACTGACTGTGCAGCTGACGAGGCGCTGACTGGGTATCGACGTGGATAAGTCAACAGATCTGGGCCGTCAGATCTGGATCTGGCGGTCCAGATCTATCCGTACCGGTTCGTTTAATAAGATCTAATCTGGTGCGTTGGAAGGGGATCGGACGGCTCACCGTGCTTGACCAGAAGATGGCGGCGCTCCGGTCATCGGAGACGAAGGAGACGGCGGCGGCGGCTCGGACGCGGACGGATTCGACGCTCCGGGGGGTCTCCGGGATCGACGAGGGCACGGAGAGGTGCGGCGCGGCGTGCTGGAGACGATGGGTCCAAAGTCGTCGTCGCGTTCTTCTTGGAACGACAGGGAGGTGCGGGAGGAGAAGCTATGGCGCCGGCGATTCTTCGGTTGAGCACTCCCCCTCGATTCGCTGCGTAGAAGGGAAGGGGGTGGGGTCAGGGAGCTGCGCAAGGGCAGGAGGGAGAGGATGGGGAGGCTCTCGGGCTCGATTGCTGCTCACCTCGTCGGGAAACCGAGAAGAACGACGGTGGACCGACGGAGCTCCGGCAAGCCTTTTGAGCGGCCTCGCGGCACGGTTTCGATGGGATCAAGAGGGGAAACAGAGGCGGGGACGCGAAGAATTTATAGGCGTCCTCAATTAGGGTTTTAATCGCTTAAATCGCGCGAATCGATCGAAACAAGGAAGGTGCAAATCGGGGCGAAATTCCCGGCTGGAGGTTGACGATGATGACGTCAGCGATGACGTCATCCAGGTAATTCTTTTTCTGTTTTTATTTATTTAATTCATATCTTTTGATTTAAATGCCCAAATAATGTCAAATTAATTTCTAAAAATTTATAAAAATAATATCTCGATTTTAAACCAGTTGTGGGTATGTTTTGAGAACTTTTTAAAATTAATTAATTTGAAATATGGGTTTAATACAATTTTGACACTTTATGTTAAATTTAAAACTAGGGTTTAATTAATTTTATTTTTGGCTAAAATAAATTCTATGAAATACCCACATTCAAATATGTTTTGAATTTAAGTTATTTAAACTCATTTTCAAATACTAAATTCATTTTAGGCTTTAGTATAATACTAAATAACATAACACTTACTATATGAAAATAAAAAGGGGAAATTAATGTATTCATTTTAATTCAAAATAATTTGTGCACTATTATATTTAATATTTAGATAATTCAATGGAACTTCATAACATATTTGGAAAAGATTTTAAATTCCTTTCTTATTTAGAATATATTAATCATTTCATGCTTTGAAAATAAATGAAATTTACTTAAGCAAATGAAATGTTTATTTGGATAATTAATTAATTTTAATTTATGAAGTTATTAAAGTTATAAACTATAGACTTGAAATTAACAAAACTATGATTTGAGTTCTGGTAAAAGAATGAAAACCATTTGACAAATAGGTCCTGTTTTTAAATATATTAAATGAATACTTGTAAACATTATTTTAATTTATGAATAGCTATGGCTAGGTTATTTAAATCAAATACTTATAAAGAAACTTTTTATTACAAGGCAAGGGTTTGAAAGTTTGTAAAACATTTGTCAAAATACATATGGAGTTTTTAAGAAATACAATGGATAATGAAATGTTTAAACTGAGACATTTGAATTATTAAACCCTTTCCATATGGTTGAGGTCTTTCATAGTTGGTTTTCTTATGCATTTTATATTTTATTTTAATGAAAAGAGAAGTTTTAAATTTTTGTGATTTTTGAACATTATAAAATGTTGGGATGTTACAGACTACCACCCTTAAAAGGAATCTCGTCCCCGAGATTCGGAGAAGCTAGAAAGAAAGCAAATGCTTGAATGATTCTGATAACTCGAGAGGTTTGAGAAATGTAACGTTTTGACATGGAAACTTGAGAATTGGCAGCGAATGATTTTTATGATTAGGAGGATAGAAAGAAGGATGGTTTGGGATCTCTAGGTTTAAGCATCAGGGTTTTAATTTAACTGGGTGGCTACCACCCTTTAAAAGAAATTTGTGGTCAGTCTAGAAACTTTGTGTAATCTTCTTTATTTCTCTGATGTAGAGCGTACAAGTATTCAAAATACAATGGCATGTGGTGGATACGGAAGTTTTAGCACTCACGTTTTCCACTCGGTCCTTGGAGAGATTTATTCTTCTTTCACTCAGGGCAGCCACTGACATAGTGTCTTGTTGCTCCGCATCCGCGACATGTCACGGGGATGATGATTTTCTTGTGAGAGCGGGTAAGGCATTTCTCCTTCATCTTTGCTGGGCACTTATCAGCATAATGTCCCTTGCCCTTACATTTGAAGCAAATTACGTCGCTTAAGTTCTTCTTCTTCTTAGGTGTTTCCAGGGCTAGAAGTTCTTCCAAATCTTGTTTGCCATATTCTATCTCAATTAAAGAAGTCCAGTCTCGTTTGATGTGACAACTTCGAGCTAGGTGATCTCCTCTACACTTATAGCAACACTTGGAGGTACTTTTGGATATCATCGGGTGTGACTTTACTCTCATTTCATTATCCATCTGGACAGGAGCTTCAATCGTCCTTGGACCATGGTTTGGTTCAGTGTCCTTACCAACCTTCTCATTTATGCAGTTCGATGAATAATGTCCTTGTTCCTCCAGGGTCTTCATGAGAGACTGTTGCATTCCTACCTTGGTTTGCTGGATAGCTTGTTATACCAAGGAATATAGTTGACACCGTATTGGGACATGATTTGTTCCTTCACACAGGAAGCAAGTAACCTGACTTGTGAGGCATCCTTTAACTGGACGTATGGTATGACCATGGGGCCACTCATCAGGACATTCTTTGGACGTATGTCCTATCTCTCCACAAGTTTTGCATGCCTTTGGTTTGGTCATAAGGTCCTCTTCAAATTCACTATGGTTTTGATCAATCTTAGGCAGGTGGTCATTGATCAACTTCCACAGTTGTCTCTGGTTCTCAAATAGTAGTTGCATAGTTGTATGCAAAACATTGGTGTTGGTATTTGGGTGAGACATCTGTTTGATTTAGAAAGCAATGAGTTGAAATATTTATACTTATGGGGGAATCCTAGTTCAATAAAACAAAACAAGGCAACCAATCTATAACATAATCAATCAACATTTAACAAACATCAAGCAACAAGGTTCACAACAAACAAACAATCTAGTATTGTCATATAGCCAAGTTGATATGATCAATACACTAACACCATATCGTCATTCTATTTTTGGTGGTGGTCAAATCTACCTCCTTCATGACTGCTTCAAGTTCTTGTTCAACTTTCTTGGATATCTTAGAAGTGTTGGTCGAAACCTGGTTCTTCAGCGGTCTTCCATGCATGCAGAACTTCATGATTAATCGTAGCTTTTCCATATGAGGCAGCAGAATCAGACTTAGACTATAAGAAATGGTCATCTAGAAAAAGATAAGAGGTTTTCAGAAGGTTGATAGTAGATGAGAGTATGAGGAAGATAAAATGAAAAGTTTTGTTTTTAGAAAAGTGAATAAAATAGATTTTCAATCCTATGGTCAAATCCTATTTCTATCCAAACCTAGGATTTCGAACCTACAGGCAACACAGTGCTCTGATACCATCTGTAGCGTACCTGCACTTTTAATAAGGCAGATACCTGTGTATAGTGCAAATCCCTGGATCGATTCGTTTGCACACACAGTTTACGATGTAATATCACAACAAAGTATCAATTTTATTACATCGATGATCCAGACTTACAAAATATTCAATACAAGTTGCATAGCATAAAGCTAGCTTTGAAAGAGTAAACAACGGAAATACAATGGCAGTGAGTCTCCATCAACATCATGTTGCCGCAGGCGAAAACATGTTGGTTGTAGACTCGAAACCTTTAAACGAAACCTCACTCGTCATCTGATCAATCTGCAATAAGAAATATATTGCAACAACGTCGGTCAGATTCCATTAAAAATGGAGTCTGGCAAGTGACACTATGGTGGACACTTAATGAAATAACTCTAAAGCCTATATGCATATTTGGCTGGTGGAGTTTAAGGCTAATTTTGCATAAAGCCAATTTTTCCTATCTCTTTGGAAAACACTTTCTTCAAATCAAGACAAGTATGGCATGAAAACCATAAATCTCATCTTCCCTTGTTCACCGATCAAGTTTTATTTCTGAAGTTGGAATGATGGAATCCTCCGTTGACGTCCGTGATCAGCTGCTCAAATTGTCCGTACCGGGGACACGGCTAAGTACTTAGTTTTACACTCTGCAGAGGTTGTGCACGTTCACCATTGTACCCATTCAACCCAAACTATCCTTTACACACCATTTGTGAATAGGAAAGGAGAAGAATGAGACGAGATCTTTCAGAAGCATTTTCCCTCCCACTCTAGCTTGACCCGTTCCACCTAACATCCCCCTACATCTGCTTGTCAAGCCGGAGAGAGTCCACGCAACATAATTGATCAAGCCAGAGCCCATATGGCAATGGCTGCACTGGAAGCAATCGTCACTCGGAGTTCTTCAGATTTCTCGGTTCCTGGGTGGCCGTTCACAAGTGCACGTACTCCAGGAACCATAGACATGGGCCTGAGTAGCCAATCAACTTCGCCACCATACAACCTTTTACCACCCAGGTGTTTCATTATTAACTTAGTAGAATTTAGATTTTCACAAAACATCATTTGCATAGCATCAATAATTCTACTAAGTATTGCATAGGAACCTAGACACAGGAATAAGGAATTCTACACAGGTTTAGCATAGCAATACTATCCTACACATGCATATAAAAATACACTAAGTAATGCATATAGAAATAATAGGAAGTTTATGAGGTGTGCCACTTGCCTTTGAATGTTGTCGTTGTTCACAAACTCTTTTCACAACGAACGTTTGCTCTCCGTTCAATCTAAACAATATAAGTAAACAACAATACAACAATCAACAAACAACAATCATCAAACATACATGCTCATATCTAGTGAACAAACAAGTTTTGTAAAACTTCTAAGGAAAACATGTCATGCATGATATGCAAATTATTTCTAAGGACTAGAGATGCATGTCATGCCATGAAATTCTTTTAAGTTAATGCAATGCAATTAGATTGGTCAAAATGACTAAGGACTAAAGTCATAAGTTGAATAAAATACTTTATTTTATATCATCTTGAACAAGCCCTCTAATGGCTTAGTCTTGATGTGTAGAAATATTTAGAGAAAATTTACTAAGTCATTTCTTCAAGATGATCAACAATTATTATCAACTCTTTGTAAATTGGACATTCACTATAGTGAGAGAGACAGGCACCCGGCCAGCCACTTAAATTGTGGAACAGGTCTCATGTACGTGGACATGTAAGGTTTGTTTCGAGGCCTCTTCATCTCACTATGCCGCTAGGATCCAACAAACTTCAAAGATGATAACATCATGATCAAAAATTTGTTTAAGTCTAAAAGACAAGATTAGGAAAGAGGGAAAAGAAAGAAAGATGTTGTTGTCCTCCAGTCTTCATCTCCAGACTCGCAATATTCTCCTTGATGATGTCTTGATTGAAGTTTTGATAGACTTGTTAAATCTTCAGACTTGGTGGTTCTTGTATCCTCGAGCCTGGTCTTGGATTTACTTAGTCTTCATGAAGTCTCAGAGGAGAAGAAAAGACAGAGAGAAAGACTTAGAGAATAAAAGGGGGTTGGCCTTCTTGAACTTCTTCTCACTTTTCTTCCAAGTGCTTGACATCTTTGGGATGCTTCCAGAGTCTGTTTTCTTCTAAATCCTTCATGAACTTCTTCTTGATTTTCTTCTAAGTGCTTCTTCTCCTTGAAGATACTTCTGAAGTCTTGTTTTGGCTAAGTCCTTCAATGGCCTTCTAGCTCCATCTTGAAAATCCTAAGTGTCTAAGTGTATAACACTTTACCAAAATGCTAAGTTGCAAATAATCCTAACTTAGAGGAAATAATGAAGAGGGGTTTTCCTATGAGAATTATATCTACAAATAAACTATGCTATGAATGAAATGAAAATTTAAATCACAAGAAACATCAAAATAACTTTTGTGATTTCTTTATAAATATGCATGAATTTATAAATGCAATTTAATAAATTTCTATTTTTGGAAAATATAATAAAAGGAATAATTATAAGATTAAAGTTTTCTATGATTAAATTTTTATAATAAGGTTTTATAATAAGTGTTAATAGACAGGGGTATTTTAATTAAATTTATAGCAATTTACTTTAATCAAAAGTAATATTTTTATTTATAGTTATGTTGAAAATACTCAAACAATTCAAATTAAATATATAACTATGAATTCATTCAAAAATTACTCAAAAATATTTTATAGTAGTGGCATTAATTTACAATTATTCTAAAGTTTCTAAAACAATTTTATTTGCATTTTTTGAATTTACAGATTTAAAGTTATGACAAAAATACTCCAATTCACTATTTGAATTTTGAATATTTTAAACTAAGTCAAATTTGAATTTTGGCAGATCCAAAATATTCTACATGTCGAGGGCTTCCAAATATATAAAAATATTTGAATTTGGATGTGTGAGTAAAAAGTTACAACAGATTTAAGTTGCAGGGTCTTTTCTGTAAAAATGCTAATTAAATAAATCGAGAAATTCATTTTACACGTCAGCGCTGACTGGGCACTGACTGTGCAGCTGACGAGGCGCTGACTGGGTATCGACGTGGATAAGTCAACAGATCTGGGCCGTCAGATCTGGATCTGGCGGTCCAGATCTATCCGTACCGGTTCGTTTAATAAGATCTAATCTGGTGCGTTGGAAGGGGATCGGACGGCTCACCGTGCTTGACCAGAAGATGGCGGCGCTCCGGTCATCGGAGACGAAGGAGACGGCGGCGGCGGCTCGGACGCGGACGGATTCGACGCTCCGGGGGTCTCCGGGATCGCCGAGGGCACGGAGAGGTGCGGCGCGGCGTGCTGGAGACGATGGGTCCAAAGTCGTCGTCGCGTTCTTCTTGGAACGACAGGGAGGTGCGGGAGGAGAAGCTATGGCGCCGGCGATTCTTCGGTTGAGCACTCCCCCTCGATTCGCTGCGTAGAAGGGAAGGGGGTGGGGTCAGGGAGCTGCGCAAGGGCAGGAGGGAGAGGATGGGGAGGCTCTCGGGCTCGATTGCTGCTCACCTCGTCGGGAAACCGAGAAGAACGACGGCGGACCGACGGAGCTCCGGCGAGCCTTTTGAGCGGCCTGGCGGCACGGTTTCGATGGGATCAAGAGGGGAAACAGAGGCGGGGACGCGAAGAATTTATAGGCGTCCTCAATTAGGGTTTTAATCGCTTAAATCGCGCGAATCGATCGAAACAAGGAAGGTGCAAATCGGGGCGAAATTCCCGGCTGGAGGTTGACGATGATGACGTCAGCGATGACGTCATCCAGGTAATTCTTTTTCTGTTTTTATTTATTTAATTCATATCTTTTGATTTAAATGCCCAAATAATGTCAAATTAATTTCTAAAAATTTATAAAAATAATATCTCGATTTTAAACCAGTTGTGGGTATGTTTTGAGAACTTTTTAAAATTAATAAATTTGAAATATGGGTTTAATACAATTTTGACACTTTATGTTAAATTTAAAACTAGAGTTTAATTAATTTTATTTTTGGCTAAAATAAATTCTATGAAATACCCACATTCAAATATGTTTTGAATTTAAGTTATTTAAACTCATTTTCAAATACTAAATTCATTTTAGGCTTTAGTATAATACTAAATAACATAACACTTACTATATGAAAATAAAAAGGGGAAATTAATGTATTCATTTTAATTCAAAATAATTTGTGCACTATTATATTTTATATTTAGATAATTCAATGGAACTTCATAACATATTTGGAAAAGATTTTAAATTCCATTCTTATTTAGAATATATTAATCATTTCATGCTTTGAAAATAAATGAAATTTACTTAAGCAAATGAAATGTTTATTTGGATAATTCATTAATTTTAATTTATGAAGTTATTAAAGTTATAAACAATAGACTTGAAATTAACAAAACTATGTTTTGAGTTCTGGTAAAAGAATGAAAACCATTTGACAAATAGGTCATGTTTTTAAATATATTAAATGAATACTGTTAAACATTATTTTAATTTATGAATAGCTATGGCTAGGTTATTTAAATCAAATACTTATAAAGAAAATTTTTATTACAAGGCAAGGGTTTGAAAGTTTGTAAAACATTTGTCAAAATACATATGGAGGTTTTAAGAAATACAATGGATAATGAAATGTTTAAACTGAGACATTTGAATTATTAAACCCTTTCCATATGGTTGAGGTCTTTCATAGTTGGTTTTCTTATGCATTTAATATTTTATTTTAATGAAAAGAAAAGTTTTAAATTTTTGTGATTTTTGAACATTATAAAATGTTGGGATGTTACAGTTATGCTTAAGCCGGGTGCGTATGCCTTAGTGGTAGACCCAACCTTTGTCGGACCAAGCCTCAACGTCCGCTTCAGTCGGGTTCTAATTGACAATGGCAGCGCCATTAACATCATGTACAAGGATACGATGCTGAAGCTGGGGGTGTCCATGAAAACCTTGCTACCCACCGAGACGACCTTTCATGGCATTGTGCCCGGAGTCTCTTGCTCACCCATGGGTAAAATATGGGTTGAGGTGTTATTCGGAACCCGGGAAAACTTCCGAACCGAGAGCTTGGAATTCGAGGTCGTGGACCTCGAAAGTCCGTACCACGCGCTGATCGGCAGGCCAGCCCTGGCCAAGTTCATGATCTCAAATCACATGGGATACCTGAAGATGAAGATGCCGGGTCCTAACGGCATAATCACCATTTCGGGGGATCACAAGCGCTCCATGGAGTGTGCTTAGCCGAGTCCCTGGTGATAGCTGAGGAAAAGAAGAGGATCCAGCAAGTGGTGGCGCTGGCCAAGACCTCCCAACTCGGGATGCCCGGGATGGTGAACCCGGAGCAGAGCGCGTCATTCCAGCCACCAAAGGAGACGATGAAGCTGGGGGTTGACCCCAGCAACCCGGAGCGCCAGGTCATCATTGGCAGCAAACTGGACAGCAAATAGGAAGGCGAGCTCGTCGACTTCCTCGGTGATAATCGGGATGCTTTTGCGTGGTCAAGTGATGATCTGCAAGGCGTTCCGAGGGAGTTGGCTGAGCATTCACTGTTTGTCAGGCCAGATGCAAAGCCGGTGAAGCAACCGACTAGGCGCCTCTCAGACGAAAGAAGAGCGGCGATCATGGAACATCTGGCAGTACTGCTTGCTGCCGGATTCGTGATGGAGGTACTGCACCCGGATTGGATTTCAAATCCGGTCCTGGTAGAGAAGAAGAAGGATGATCCCCTCCTGCTTAAGGTGTGGCGCATGTGCATCGACTTCACCAACCTCAACAAGGCTTGCCCGAAAGATCCTTTTCCACTTCCCCGGATAGATCAAGTGATCGATTCCACTGCCAGGAGTGAACTCTTGACTTTTTTAGATGCCTACTGCGGTTTTCACCAGATACCTTTGAATCCGGATGATCAATTGAAAACTGCTTTTATTACCCCGTATGGGGCTTATTGCTATCGTGTCATGACTTTTGGTCTGAGAAATGCTGGTGCTACGTACCAGAGGTGCATGCAAAAATGTATGCACGGCCAAATAGGCCGGAATGCCGAAGTCTATGTCGATGACATAGTCATAAAAACAAAAGAAAGATCCACTCTGGTCGATGACCTGAGGGAGACATTTAAAAACTTAAGGAGATTCCGGGGAAGGCAAAATACGAGCAATCGATAGCATGAAGTTGCCGGCACGTCTCAAAGATGTGCAGAAGTTCACTGGTTGTCTAGCATCCCTAAGTCGGTGTGTGAGCCGACTAGGTGAGAAGGCCTTGCCCATGTACCAGTTGATGAAGAAGAGTAAAACGTTCGTTTGGACCCCGCAAGCCGATGCGGCGTTCAACGATTTGAAGAGAATGCTCTCAACAACACCCGTGTTGGCATCCCCACTGCTCAAGGAGCCTATGCTGTTGTACATTGCTGCCACTAACCGGGTAGTCAGTGTAGCCATTGTGGTAGAGAGGGAAGAGGGGGACAAGCTGATACAGAGACCAGTGTACTACCTCAGCGAGGTGATCTCGGAATCCAAGCAGAACTACCCGCACTACCAGAAGATGGCATAAGAGTGTACTTGGCTGTGAACAAGCTCAAGCACTACTTCCAAGAGCACCCAATCACAGTGGTGTGCGAGGCTCCCCTCGCCGAGATCATCGGCTGCAAAGATGCAAGCGGCCGGGTTGCCAAATGGGCCATCCAGTTGTCTCCATATGCTCCGGCATACGAGAGACGAGATGCCATCAAGTCGCAGGCGCTGCCGGACTTTTTGGTAGACTGGGCCGAGATGCAGTACGAACCTCCGATGCCGGATTACAATTTCTGGAGGATGCATTTCTATGGCTCCAAGGCCAAGATTGGGTTGGGTGCCGGGGTAGTTCTCACATCACCGAAACAAGATGTGCTGCAAATTCATTTCCGGGCATCTAACAATGTCGCTGAATACGAGGCCTTGGTTCATGGACTGAATGTCGCCAAGGAGATCGGCATCCGCCAGATAGAGTGTTTCGGTGATTCCGACCTCGTGGTGCAGCAGGTGTCGGGGAACTGGGATGCACTGGATGCCAACATGGCCTTGAATCGGTTTCATGTGCATAAAATATCCAGATTTTTCGAGGGATGCGAGTTCAAGCACATACCCAGAGGAGAAAACGAGGCAGCAGATGTGTTGTCCAAGCTAGGATCATCTCGGGATGCCATCCCACCCGGGATCGCTCTCGAACACTTGAGGAAGCCATCTATTCAGCCCTCACCCGAGTCAGATTCTATCTTCATCCCCAAGGAGCCTGGTTCGTAAGCTGTACCCATGGAAGTAGAAGTCGGGAGCATCGCATCGAACCTGAGGACTGCACCACAGTGCTTAGAGAGGACAAGAAAGATGATGATGGAGGTGATGTCGGCAGAACCAATGGACATAGATGTTCCCGTGTTCCCGGTTCGAGGGATCCCGGGATGGGCACAACCCATTATGGCTTACATCTTGGAAGGAACCCTCCCGGAGAGCGAAGTGGAAGCCCGGCAGATATTGCGGAGGTCAAAAGCATACACAGTCATCAATCAAGAGCTATACAAGAGGAGTGTCACCGAGGTACTCCAGAGGTGTGTGGAACCGGAAGAAGGCCAAGAGATGCTGCTGGAAATACACCAGGGGGAATGTGGACATCATGCATCATCCCGGGCCCTGGTGGCGAAAGTGTTCCGGCATGAGTTCTACTGGCCTACTGCATTACAGCAGGCATAAGACATTGTCCGTAAGTGTGGAGGATGCCAGAGGTTTGCTCACCGAATACATATGCCGGCATCGGCACTGAAGACAATCCCTATCACTTGGCCATTCGCGGTATGGTGTTTGGACATGGTCGGGCAGTTCAAACCGGCAAGAGGCAATATGACACACATACTGGTCATGGTGGACAAGTTCACCAAGTGGATAGAGGTCAAACCAATCCGAAAGTGTGACGGACACACCGCCGTGCAATTCCTGAAAGACATCATCTTAAGGTACGGATACCCATACAACATCATCACGGATAATGGCACCAATTTTGCCGTTGGGGAATTCGCTTGATTTTGTGCTGAGAAGGGAATCCGGTTGGATGTGGCATCAGTGGCCCACCCGGAAGCAAACGGGCAAGTTGAGAGAGCAAATGCATTGGTCTTGGCCGGCATCAAAGCCCGCTTGATCGAACCACTATTGAGAACTCCGGGATGCTGGATAGAGGAGATACCGGCAGTGTTATGGGATCTCCGGACCACACCGAATAGATCTACCGGGTATACGCCATTCTTCATGGTATATGGTGTCGAGGCAGTACTCCCGACCGACATACAGTATGATTCCCCGAGAGTGACAATGTTCACCGAGACCGAGGCAAAAGAGGCCCGGGAAGATGATGTTGACTTACTTGAAGAGGCAAGAGAATTGGCATTGTCTCGGTCTGCAATTTATCAGCAAAATCTCCGTCGCTATCATAGACGGAAAGTGCACCCGAGAGTATTCCGAGAAGGAGATCTTGTGGTGAGGCTCATCCAACGCACGGCCGGAATGCATAAGCTGTCACCTCCATGGGAGGGACCTTTTGTGATAAGCAGGGCATTGCACAATGATTCTTATTACCTTGTAGATGCACAGGGGGCTAGGAAAGGTGTAATGGACAAATCCGGTGAGGAAACCAAGCGGCCATAGAATGTAGCCCTGCTTCGACCCTTTTACACGTAAAGGGCGCAGTGTATGTATTTCGATTTTTATCTGTCAATGAAAGTTCGGCACCCCGGGAGGAACCCGGGGACTGCCTCGTTGTGTGCCCCTTTACTTTGTTCCATTTATTTATTGTTCCATGTCGGCAACCCGGGAAGGAACCCGGGCACTGCCTGGTACCTGTTTTTCATGTTCTCTATATGCCGGGAAAGTTCTGAGATCGATTCTCAAGTCAAAGTAATGTATGTCATGTGAAATAATCTTGTGACTCGACTGACGAACGCCGAAATGGTAGTCAAGAGCAAAGAGCATCAAACGTGGGGAACACGAAAACGGTCTCGGGGACTCGGAGCAGGAACTTCTCCGGCATATCTGTTTTACTAACCCGGTTGTTTTTATGTCGGGAATTCGGCTAATTAGAACTCGGATATTCATAAGTAATTTATGCCGTGCATGGAATTTTGTGACTCGACTGTCGAACGCCGAAATGGTAGACAAGAGCAGAAATTGCCTAAGTACGGTAAACATGGAAATGAACTCGGGGACTCGTTGCAGAGTAAACCAACATAGCTTGTTTTTACATAACATAGTGCAGAGTACAAATTTAAAAAGTATATATTACAAGTTGCACCCGGCATCCCGGGGATTTAACGTTTCCACACTTTAGTGTTTTTAGGCAGTAGGGGAAGCCGGCTTCTCGGATGCAGCAGCAGAAGGAACAGCGGTGGCGATCTCCTCCGCACCAGCAGCAGTACTCGGGGCCTCCGGATGCGCCTCAGCCTGAGAGGCCTCGGGTGGCGATGGAGCAGCAGCGTCCCGTGAGACCACGATCTCGGTGGCGGCACCGGAAGCTGCATCATCTTCCTCCGGGATCTCGGCGTCCACGTCACCGGTTGCACCAGTCTCACCATCGTCTTCGTAATCTGACTCGGAGTCAAAAGCGATGAGGCTCAGGGTGAAGACGCCGACATCGGCCCAAAAGGCAAGGCCATGGGCTACCTCCTGGCGTTCCCGAATCTTGGCCGGGTCGGTGTACCATCGCGAGTTCGTGCGCAAGCGCAGGATTGACTGGAGGTCGAGCCCCTCGTACCAGCTGAGCACGTGTGTTAGTGCTTGGTCGGCACCAGCCCGGGCACCAGAGTGCTTCCATGCGTGAAGTCGCTTGCCGGCATCCTGGAGCGCGGCGGCTAGATCACCAACCGAGAGGGTCTCGGTGACACCAGGCCACAACGCACTGTGGGCATGGACAGCCGCACTGAGGAGCTCGGTCCCGATCGACCGAAGAGGCGCCATCCGGGCCTTTAGCGCAGTCAGGTGATCTACAATGTCCCACGCGTCCGAGACCGGACTCTTTCATTTGGGCAGGATTGGCTGCGTCCCGGGAGTGCTCAAAGTGCCATGTAGAAAGGAGAAGTGTCATTTGGGCAGGCCAGGAGGGGATGTTATAAAGAAAATCGGAAAAAAGAGAACACAGTATACTTACGGTCCATATCTCGGTTCAACCCGGTCAGCTCGGAGAGCCAGGTATCTGCCTTTGACCGGAGAAGCGCCAGCTCGGTTTCGGCAAGATAGGCGCGAGCCTCGGATTGATCCAAGGTCTCCTTCTGCTTAATAGACGCATCCACGAAGCGCACCTTCATGTAAGTCGCGGCAGATTTGGCCTTCTCGAGCTCGGCACTTAGCCGCGCGATCTCGGACTGAGCCGCAGCAAGCGCAGACTTTTGCTGCACCGAGACTTTCCGCGCGGCATCCCGCTCCTCCCGGAGGCGCCCCTCACACTTCTTGGACTGACCAAAGTCAGCAAGAAGCCGGTGGAAGACGTTGTCACGTTTCTTGCCGCAGTCCTGGATCCAAATAGGGAATGCGATGTCAATCTCGGGAAGGATCCCGGGGACTCGGGGTGTTCCGGGATCCATGTCAATTAAACTACTCGGTAGGGAGGATCTCGGGGACTCGCGTTCAAAGTCTTGTTATTTTTTCTAAAGATTGGAGCCTAGTGGTCTGCTATTCGGTGGATTCTAGAGCACTAAGCACCAATCTGGGGGACTAGTGGGGATGGAGCAGTTAAATTTTGGAAAAGATAAAGGGAACAAACTTACATCGACCACCCGAGTGACGTCCAGCGCGGCCACCTGGAGAGCGTGTAGAGCTTGGGCGCTGCGGCTAGGGCCAGCAGCGTGCAAGTCCTCCACGATCTCGGAGGCATCGGCGGCGATCCAGGCTTTGTTGTACTCTTCGACAACTCGCACGCCGGAAGCGCCAGGCCCGCTCGCAGCAACGACCTCCTGGGATCCTGAAGACACAAAGGAGCTTACGGTTGCTCGCAGCGTCTGCAGGGCGGCAGTGGGGATCTCGGCAGGAGGTGGCGGTAATCGCGAAGACTTACCCGTGCTTAGGCCCAAGTCTTGGGCCGAAGATGTCAGAGGGGCAGTAGGTTTGGCGGAAGCTATTTTCTGCCCGGCGGCCTTGCTGCGCGATTTCCCGGGAGGAAGGTCAGATTGCCGGGAAGGGGCCGTGGGCTGTTTCGGCGGAGGAGTCTTGCCCGGGGATACCGGGAGGAGGCTCCCGGCACGACCTTCTGAGGAGGACTTGCGATGTCCGTTTCAAGTTGGGACACCCTGCGTGGGCTGTCCGGGAGGAAGATGTCTTCGGATGCGGCGGTAGCCTGGGCTGGAATCTCGTCCACCACGGGACGAGCCTCCGGAGTCGCGGCGGCAGTTTGCGCGGCACCAGAGGCAGGGTGCTCGCTGTCTTGTACGGAAGTGCGAGCTGGAGAAGGAGCAGCCCGAGGCGGGCTAGGAGTGCGGGATCCCGGAGGTTGGGAACCCGCGGAAGCCGGTGCGTCAAGTGCCGCTCTGAAAAAAAATGTATCAGAAAAGACATCGGGAGAAGCCAAAACCATGTAACTCAAAGCAAAAAGGTCTTACCTGGAATCGACAGTGGGAGGACCTCTCCTTCGGCGTGGAGGCCTCTCGGTCGTTTGCTTGCTCTTCTTGGTGGTGGTGCCGGATGCACCGGCAGGGGTAGTGTCGGAGGCCGCACGCTTGCGGGTCTTGGCGCGCTTCGTCACGGCCGTGGGTCTCGGAGCCACTGGCGGAGCGCAGTCGAGAGGAAGAGCATCAATCGCGTCAAGTATTTGACAATCAATCTCATCCTCATCATCTGATGAAATGGAAATAGCCTCTGGGGTTGAAGAATTACCCGGAGCAGCAGCACGAGCTAGAGGAATGGCAAGGTGGTCCTCGCCGTCGGGATCCTCTCTCGGCATCTTATCCAGTGCCGGGATGTTCTCCGTGAACTGCCCACCGGCATGCATCGCGTCCTCCTCGGTCTGCCGCTCGAATAACTGCTGGAACAAGTCATTGCATGACAACCATGTCGGTTTCCAGCAGAATCCGGGTGCAAATGTAAGTTGGCGAAAGACAAACACAAGCACCTGCCGCAGTGGTTTTTTCCGGGAACCCCCGACAAGACCCCACTCATAGTCATCCGGCATCTTCGTTCGAGCAATAAATCGAACGCGCCGGGCGACTGCAACATGGTCCAGCCCAAAAATGCTGGTCCTTGTGGGATCAAACAGCCCGTCCATATGGAACATATTGTGCACTCGGGTCTATAGGGGGCAGACGCGGTGGATGATAAAGTAGCGCTGGAGGTCATCAGACGTCATTTTCTCCGTCAACACGTTGAGGACGTCATGCATGCATATGACCTCCTCGGTATCCGGGAGCCGGTTCCAGAGGTCGAATTCGCGGGGAGGACCCATGACTAACTCGGGTAGATTGATGAAGTCCGGGCTCGAGGATCCCGGACCATCTCCCGAGACCTCCCGGTTCTTCACGTAGAAGAAGCTCCGCTGCCACTTCCAGCAGGATTCTTGTCCCTGGACTTTGGGGAAGCCGGAGTCGGCGCGAGGAATTATAGTGGCCGCCCCGCAATCGACTAGGTCTTTGACCTTCTTGTCCGGGTTGGGGATGACTTGGCGGCGGAGGATGAAGTACTTGGCCCAGAGGTCCAAGAAAGGCCACACGCCGAGATAAGCTTCCGCGTAGGTGGTGAAGACCGAGAGCATCATGATAGCGTTGGCTGAGAGATGATGAGGTTGGAGGCTGTAGGTGTCGAGGAAGTCGCGGAAGAAGGGGCTAGCCGGAAGCCCGAACCCCGGCTCAAAATGCGTGAGGAATAAAACGTATTCCCCGGGTTCGGGTTCCGGTTGGACCTCGTCCTCCGGGAGTCGACTCTCGACTTCTGGCGGAATCCGGCGCGTCCGGTACAGCCAGTCGAGATCCTCCTGGGTGGTCTCGGACCCATCCCAGCACCCCCGGACACTCTCATCACCCATGTCGGAGGGACCTGAGGATGTATCCGGGCTATTCTGCAGTTGGAACGGCGGTTAGTCGAGTTAGTCTACCGGGAGCTAAGACTCCGGATCACAAACTCCTAAAAGCGACCGGGTTCCTAGCAAGTAAGATTTACCATGCTCAAATAAAATGAAACTTAATCGACGCGAATATACTCGGGTGAGATATGAAGATGGCCTAATGCCCACGGCCCCTTCCCGGCAATCTGACCTTCCTCCCAGGAAATCGCGCAACAAGGCCGCCGGGCAGAAAATATCTTCCGCCAAACCTACTGCCCCTCCGACATCTTCGGCCCAAGACTTGGCCCTAAGCACGGGGAAGTTTTCGCGATTACCGCCACCTCCTGCCGAGATCCCCACTGCCGCCCTGCAGATGCTGCGAGCAACCGTAAGCTCCTTTGTGTCTTCAGGATCCCGGGAGGTCGTTGCTGCTAGAGCGCCTGGCGGTTCCGGCGTGCGAGTTGTCGAAGAGTACAACAAAGCCTGGATCGCCGCCGATGCCTCCGAGATCGTGGAGGACTTGCACACTGCCGGCCCTAGCTGCAGCACCCAAGCTCTACATGCTCTCCAGGTGGCCGCGCTGGACGTCACTCGGGTGGTCGATGTAAGTTTGTTCCCTTTATCTTTTCCAAAATTTACCTGCCCCATCCCCAGTAGTCCCCGAGATTGGTGCTTAGTGCTCTAGATTCCACCGAATAGCAGACCACTAGGCTCCAATCTTTAGAAAAAATAACCAGACTTTGAACACGAGTCCCCGAGATCCTCCCTACCGAGTAGTTTAATTGACATGGATCCCGGAACACCCCGAGTCCCCGGGATCCCTCCCGGGATTGACATTGTATTCCCTGTTTGGATCCAGGACTGCGGTAAGAAACGCAGCAGCGTCTTCCACCGGCTTCTTGCTGACTTTGGTCAGTCCAATAAGTGTGAGGGGCGCCACCGGGAGGAGCGGGATGCCGCGCGGAAAGTCTCGGTGGAGCAAAAGTCTACGCTTGCTGCGGCTCAGCCCGAGATCGTGCGGCTAAGTGCCGAGCTCGAGAAGGCCAAATCTTCCGCGACTGGCATGAAGGCGCGCTTCGTGGAGGCGTCTATTAAGCAGAAGGAGACCTTGTTTCAATCCGAGGCTCGCGCCCATCTCACCGAGACCGAGCTGGCGCTTCTCCGGTCAAACGCAGATACCTGGCTCCCCGAGCTGACCGGGTTGAACCGGGACCTCAATAGTAAGTTTACCGAGATCTTTTTCTCCTGCTCTCTTTCTTTACTGCTACCACCCTCATGACCTGGCCGCTTGACAGCTCTTCTTTTTAAAGGACAATTTGAGCACTCCCGAGACGCCGCCAACCTTGCAGTTGCTGCCGCCCGGGAGAAGCGTGCCGGGAAGGGTCCTATCTCGGACTCCTGGGACATCGAGGACCACCTCATCGCTCTGAAGGCCCGGATAGTACCTCTCCGGTCGATCGGGACCGAGCTGATCAGTGCGGCCGTCCATGTCCATGGCGCTCTATGGCCTGGCGTCAGCGCTACCCTCTCGGTTAGCGAATTGGCGACTGCGCTCCGAGATGCCGGCAAGCGACTTCACGCTTGGAAGCGCTCCGGTGCGCGGGGTGGTGCTGACCAAGTCTTGACCATGTGCTTAGCTGGTACGAGGGGCTCGATCTTGATGTGATCCAGCGCCTGCGCACCATATCGCCGTGGTGCACCGATCCGGCCAAGATCCAGCGACGCCAAGAGGTGGCGCATCGCGTCGCGTCCTGGTCCGACATCGGCGTCTTCACCACAAGCCTCATCACTTCTGACTCCGAGTCAGATTACGAAGACGATGGTGAGACTGGTGCAACCGGTGACGTGGACGCCGAGATCCCGGAGGAAGATGATGCCGCTTCCGGTGCCGCCACCGAGATCGTGGTCTCCCAGGATGCTGCCGCTACATTGCCACCGGAGGCCTCTCAGGCCGAGGCGCATCCGGAGGCCCCGAGTACTGCTGCTGGTGCGGAGGAGATCGTCACCGCTGTTCCTTCTACTGCTGCATCCGAGAAGCCGGCTTCCCCTACTGCCTAAAAACACTAAAGTGTGGAACCGTTAAATCCCCGGGATGCCGGGTGCAACTTGTATATATACTTTTTAAATTCGTACTCTGCACTATGTTATGTAAAAACAAGCTATGTTGGTTTACTCTGCAACGAGTTCCCGAGTTCATTTCCATGTTTACCGTACTTAGGCAATTTCTGCTCTTGTCTACCATTTCGGCGTTCGACAGTCGAGTCACAAAATTCCATGCACGGCATACATTACTTATGAATATCCGAGTTCTAGTTAGCCGAATTCCCGACATAAAAACAACCGGGTTAGTAAAACAGATATGCCGGAGAAGTTCCTGCTCCGAGTCCCCGAGACCGTTTTCGTGTTCCCCACATTTGATGCTCTTTGCTCTTGACTACCATTTCTGCGTTCGTCAGTCGAGTCACAAGATTATTTCACATGACATACATTACTTTGACTTGAGAATCGATCTCGGAACTTTCTTGGCATATAGAGAACATAAAAAACAGGTACCAGGCAGTCCCCGGGTTCCTTCCCGGGTTGCCGACATGGAACAATAAATAAATGGAACAAAGTAAAGGGGCACACAACGAGGCAGTCCCCGGGTTCCTCCCGGGGGGCGAACTTTCATTGACAGATAAAAATCGAAATACATACACTGCGCCCTTTACGTGTAAAAGGGTCGAAGAAGGGCTACGTTCCATGGCCGCTTGGTTTCCTCACTGGATTTGTCCATTACACCTTTCCTAGCCTCCTGTGCATCTACAAGGTAATAAGAATCATTGTGCAATGCCCTGCTTATCACAAAAGGTCCCTCCCATGGAGGTGACAGCTTATGCATTCCGGCCGTGCGTTGGATGAGCCTCAGCACAAGATCTCCTTCTCGGAATACTCTCGGGTGCACTTTCCGGCTACGATAGCGACGGAGATTTTGCTGATAAATTGCAGACCGAGACAATGCCAATTCTCTTGCCTCTTCAAGTAAGTCAACATCATCTTCCCGGGCCTCTTTTGCCTCGGTCTCGGTGAACATTGTCACTCTCGGGGAATCATACTGTATGTCGGTCGGGAGCACTGCCTCGGCACCATATACCATGAAGAATGGCGTATACCCGGTAGATCTATTCGGTGTGGTCCGGAGACCCCATAACACTGCCGGTATCTCCTCTATCCAGCATCCCGGAGTTCTCAACAGTGGTTCGATCAAGCGGGCTTTGATGCCGGCCAAGACCAATGCATTTGCTCTCTCAACTTGCCCGTTTGCTTCCGGGTGTGCCACTGATGCCACATCCAACCGGATTCCCTTCTCAGCACAAAATCGAGCGAATTCCCCCACGGCAAAATTGGTGCCATTATCCGTGATGATGCTGTGTGGGTATCCGTACCTCAAGATGATGTCTTTCAGGAATTGCACGGCGGTGTGTCCGTCACACTTTCGGATTGGTTTGACCTCTATCCACTTGGTGAGCTTGTCCACCATGACCAGTATGTGTGTCATATTGCCTCTTGCCGGCTTGAACTGCCCGACCATGTCCAAACACAATACCGCGAATGGCCAAGTGATAGGGATTGTCTTCAGTGCCGATGCCGGCATATGTATTCGGTGAGCAAACCTCTGGCATCCTCCACACTTACGGACAATGTCTTCTGCCTGCTGTAATGCAGTAGGCCAGTAGAACCCATGCCGGAACACTTTCGCCACCAGGGCCCGGGATGATGCATGATGTCCACATTCCCCCTGGTGTATTTCCAGCAGCATCTCTTGGCCTTCTTCCGGTTCCACACACCTTTGGAGTACCTCGGTGACACTCCTCTTGTATAGCTCTTGATTGATGACGGTGTATGCTTTTGACCTCCGCAATATCTGCCGGGCTTCCACTTCGCTCTCCGGGAGGGTTCCTTCCAAGATGTAAGCCATAATGGGATGTGCCCATCCCGGGACAGGTCGAACTGGAAACACGGGGGCATCTATGTCCATTGGTTCTGCCGACATCACCTCCATCATCATCTTTCTTGTCCTCTCTGAGCACTGTGGTGCAGTCCCCGGGTTCGATGCGATGCTCCCGACTTCTACTTCCATGGGTACAGCTTCCGAACAAGGCTCCTTGGGGATGAAGATAGAATCCGACTCGGGTGAGGGCTGAATAGATGGCTTCCACAAGTGTTCGAGAGCGATCCCGGGTGGGATGGCATCCCGAGACGATCCTAGCTTGGACAACACATCTGCTGCCTCGTTTTCTCCTCTAGGTATGTGCTTGAACTCACATCCCTCGAAAAAACCGAATATTTTCTGCACATGAAACCGATACAAGGCCATGTTGGCATCCAGTGCATCCCAGTTCCCCGACACCTGCTGCACCACGAGGTCGGAGTCGCCGAAACACTCTATCCGGCGGATGCCGATCTCCTTGGCGACATTCAGTCCATGAACCAGGGCCTCGTATTCAGCGAAATTGTTAGATTCCCGGAAATGAATTTGCAGCACATACTTGAGCACATCTTGTTTCGGTGATGGGAGAACTACCCCGGCACCCAACCCGATCTTGGCCTTGGAGCCATCGAAATGCATCCTCCAGAAATTGTAATCCGGCATCGGAGGTTCGTACTGCATCTCGGCCCAGTCTACCAAAAAGTCCGGCAGCGCCTACGACTTGATGGCATCTCGTCTCTCGTATGCTAAAGCATATGGAGACAACTGGATGGCCCATTTGGCAACCCGGCCGCTTGCATCTTTGCAGCCAATGATCTCGGCGAGGGGAGCCTCGCACACCACTGTGATTGGGTGCTCTTGGAAGTAGTGCTTGAGCTTGGTCACAACCAAGTACACTCCATATGCCATCTTCTGGTAGTGCGGGTAGTTCTGCTTGGATTCCGAGATCACCTCGCTGAGGTAGTACACCGGTCTCTGTATCAGCTTGTCCCCCTCTTCCCTCTCTACCACAATGGCTACACTGACTACCCGGTTAGTGGCAGCAATGTACAGCAGCATAGGCTCCTTGGGCAGTGGGGATGCCAACACGGGTGCTGTTGAGAGCATTCTCTTCAAATCGTTGAACGCCGCATCGGCTTGCGGGGTCCAAACGAATGTTTTACTCTTCTTCATCAACTGGTACAGGGGCAAGGCCTTCTCACCTAGTCGGCTCACAAACCGACTTAGGGATGCTAGACAACCAGTGAACTTCTGCACATCTTTGAGACGTAACGGCAATTTCATGCTCTCGATAGCACGTATTTTACCCGGGTTGACTTCAATTCCCCGGCTTGATATGAGGAAAACGAGTAACTTTCCGGCGGGGACACCGAATGTGCATTTATCCGGGTTCAATTTCATCCGTAATCTTGTTAAGTTTTTAAATGTTTCCCTCAGATCATCGATCAACGAGGCCATTTCTTTTGTTTTTATGACTATGTCATCGACATAGACCTCGGCATTCCGGCCTATCTGGTCGCGCAGATATTTCTGCATGCATCTTTGGTACGTAGCACTAGCATTTCTCAAACCAAAAGTCATGACACGATAGCTATAAGCCCCATACGGGGTAATAAAAGCAGTTTTCAATTGATCATCCGGATTCAAAGGTATCTGGTGAAATTACCACGGGTGGATTCCGGGGTGGATTACCACGGCTAGCCGGGTTATTGTTTCCTACACCCCGGTTGCCACCACCAGGATTACTCTGTGCCTGCCCGGAATTATGCTGCCCGGCTTGCTGGATACCGGCGAAGGCCGGGTCGTATGTCTACAACTGCTTGTTTTTCCCGGAGCCCCGACTTCAGCTCCGGCTCTTGATCTTGCTCCTGCTCGGATGCGGAGAGGAGGCCTCTCCGCCCGATCTGTGGCTGTCAGCCCTAGCTGAATGCACTTGGGATCCTGCCCCTGGGTTCTTTTTCTTGAAGGCCTGGTTCTGCCGGTTGGCCTCGATGACCAACTCGTTCACCCGCTCCTGCTGCTTGCGCAGAGCCTCACCGGATACTCCAGCCAGCTCCGCCATGGCGGCTTCGGCAGCCCTAAGAGTTTTGCCGGCGAGCTGTATACCCCCGGCCGAGATCATGCTACCCGTCTGACAAGTTGCGGCCCCACCGGCAAGCTCATCATTCACCATTCTGCCTTTCTTGCGCAAATCCGCGATGCGCTTGTCCCGGGAGTCTATCTTAAGGAACCCGTGAGCTGCATTGTACTCCTGGAGGCTAGCACTGAGCTCACGCCGGATCTCGGCGATCTCTTGCGCTTCGACGAGCAGCAACCTACGTTGCTCATCCAAGTCAGCCGAAGTGGCTTGGGTATCTGCATCAGCTGTCAAGGGGACAGACAACTTGGCCACCAGACCGAGAGAGGATCCGGGCGACGACGGGGCTGGGACTGCTGCGGATCGCCGTCTCGGGCCGTACCTCTCTCCTGAGGAGGTTTGGCCAAGCGAACATGGCCGCTACCGGCATAACCGTCGTCATCCTGGAACACCTCCTCGGTTACCCCGACCATCATGACCACGATGGAGCTCGCGGTGCGACTGGCACACGGACCCCGGTTGGCGCAGAGCACGGGAGGATCCTCAGCTTCCAGGACAATGTCCGGGTAGCTGCAGATAACCTCGGTGGCGACGTATGTGGTGAAGCCACCGAAGTCGATGAGGCATCTGTTCACCGGGAAGGGTTTGTTCCGGAAGCACCCGACATTTTCGCTGACGAAATCCATCTCGCCCAGCCTGACGACAAGGCCAGAGAGAACCCGGACGCCAAAGCGAACGGGGAAACCCGTCCGGATGTGTACACCAGCCAACGCCTCTGTCAGCCCCACGGTGGGCGCCAACTGTCGTGGTGGTGTCACGGCAGATGCCATAGGATGGCTAATTTGTGGGGCCGATGGACGTTGGTGGATCCGGGGAGGGATAGCGAGCTGAAGAGCTCACACAGGGGAGGATCCCGGTTAGACCGAGATCTCCGAGGAACACCAAACAAGCTCAAAGTGCAAGGGGAAAGATCTAGCAAATACGAACAAATGCACGAAGGCAAAGAACACACACACCATGTACCCAGGTTCGGGGCCCTCGTGGGGAGGTAACACCCCTACTCCTGCCTTTCCTCTCAATATAAGTGTGGAATAAGATCTACAACCCGCTCTTGAAGCTCTTGCGGTGATGAACACGAAGAACAAGGTGAACTAGAGAAAGGGAAGAGTAAATGCTCTAGGAGTAAATGAGACTAAGGTCTTGGCTCCCAAGTTGGTCTCTCCCTCGCAGGAGCAGTTATGGCGCCTTTTATAGAGTTCCGGCCAGGAGGGCCGGAAACCCTAATCCGTCTTGGCCCCACCGGACAGGCCTAACGGTTATGTCGACACCGGCTAGTGCGACCTAGCCGCTGT
Organism: Poa annua; assembly: GCA_026929855.1. Classification (NCBI taxonomy): domain Eukaryota; kingdom Viridiplantae; phylum Streptophyta; class Magnoliopsida; order Poales; family Poaceae; genus Poa; species Poa annua. Next base: position 39,260,999 of record CM049429.1, on the reverse strand, counting down.
GCTATCCGGCGTAGCCCCTTCGTCATCATTCCGGCAAGGACGGCAGGCGCCGTCCTGGAACATCATTGTCCCCCTGTCAGAGACAAGGCATGCCTTTGCCCATCCCGGGTAGCCTTTTCCGGATTGCCGGGCTAGGCATGTCCGATCTTGTCGTACCGGCTGACGCGCTCCCGTGTCAGGCGGGAGGTGACCATGCTTCCGTGTCAGGCGGTAGGTGACCAAGCTTCCGTATTAGGGGGGATGGTACTTCCCCCCGCGTCAGGCGGGACAGCCTGCCCCAGACCGTTGAAGGCCTACCGGCATCCCTCATGCCGGTTACCTCCTTGTTCGACCTTGCGAGTCCTCCCTGCACAGATAAAACAACCTGCTAGGACCGAGATAAACACTTCGGTTAGCCCGTACCCGGGTTGCCTATCCGGTACCTCCGGGTACATCTCCTACCGGAGGTCTACTCGGAGCCACGAGGTCCGAGGTCTCTCCCGGATGCACCCGAGTTCCTCTTAGGATGCGTATCTCTAGGCCTAGCCTCCCGAAGATGTCTTAGCCTGCAAGCAAAGACATCTCCGAGAAGCTAGTTCTTAGAGGAACCACCCGCTGATGCTTGTGCTGTGGTGCAGGCCAGGGGGGCTATTTATAGCCACCAGGGATGACCCTTGCGCCCGCCAGGAGGCACCTTGCTGTTTACCAGCTCCGAAAGGTCAAGTTACCCCTTCAGCGCACCAGGGGGTGACCCTTGCACTCGCCAAAGGTCAAGTACTGTTGCCACACTGTAGAGTAGTGCCGAGTTTCGCCCTACCCGGGGGGTAGCCCCCTGACAACCGGGTTCCTAGCAAGTAAGATCAACCGTGCTTGAATAAAGTGAAACTTAATCGACGCGAACACACTCGGGAGAGATATGAAGATGGGCTAGTGCGAGTGAAACCTAAAGTATGGAGGGTGCCACCGTCAGCGCCGCGCTGCTCGCGCTCGCCGGCGACGGCACAACCCGTGGATGTGTGGTTGCACGACCAAGAACAGAGCATCCTCATCGTGGTGAAGTTCGCCGGAGCGGGTGGGAAAACTCACCGGAGGAAAAGAGGACGGTGACGAGCGAGAGTAGCGTGGCCCGATGGCGGAGGCGAAAGGCTCCGGCGGCGGACGGCAGCGGCGATGCTTGGGCTTCGAGCGCGACGTCGGCGAAGTGCTCGAGACGGTTGCGGGAAAGATGAGGAGTTTGGCGAAGAAGAAGAAAAGACCGTGCCGGTTCCCTATTTATGGGGGGGATTCGGGGCAGTTTCCAAGTTTCCTGCCCACGATCTCTCCGATCGTGGGTGGGATCAGTTTGCGCCACGCGGCACGTGGCACCCTCCGGTGCGCGCGATCTGGCCGCACCATGGGCCACACGCTCCCCAACGGCTCCACTTCGGATCAGCTGCGCACCCCGGCGCGTGAACCCGAGCAAGGAGGCGACAAGTCAAAAATACTCGAGTGCGTTTCTGACTCGACAAGACCCCGGGTGGGACCCAGCCCCTGAGTTGGAATTCAATCCGGCGCGAACGGTAATATGCACTGGCGGGGCACTATCCGGTTAGGTGCATGGCCTTCCGGTCGGAAGGATCTCGGTGTGGTGATCTCGGTAAAGATCGTCTCGGCATCACATCGAAGGATCGTCCCATGTTTCCTTGGGTGATTTTTGTTATTAAAGCTGATCCCGCACATCATCCGGGGTCGCTGCACAACATCAGCTTCGGGGACTAGTGTCGGGGGGCTGCCCCCCGGGTAGGGCAGATCCCGACACAATTCTGCAGTACCGCAACAGTGTTTGACCTTTGAAGAGTGCAAGGCTCGGCTTTTGGTGCGCCGAAGGGGCAACTGGACCATTCGGGCGAGAATAAGACACCAGGTGCCTGTTGGGGGCTCGCAGGGGTCAGCCGTGTGAGCTATAAATAGCCACCCCGAGCCCTCAGAACAGCACAAGCATCAGCGGGTGGTTCCTCTAAGAACTAGCTTCTCGAAGATGTCTTTACTGGCAGGCTAAGACATCTTCGGGAGGCTAGGCCTAGAGATACGCATCCTAAGAGGAACTCGGGTGCATCCGGGAGAGACCTCGGACCTCGTGGCTCCGAGTAGACCTCCGGTAGGAGAAGTACCCGCATGTACCGGATAGGCAACCCGGGTACGGGCTAACCGGAGTGTTTATCTCGGTCCTAGCAGGTTGCTTTATGTGTGCAGGGAGGAATCGCAAGGTCGAGCAAGGAGGTGACCGGCATGAGGAATGCCGGTAGGCCTTCAACGGTCTGGTGCAGGCTTTTCCGTCTGGCACGGGGGGAAGTCCCATTCCCCCTGACACGGAAGCGTTGGCACCTCCCGTCTGACACGGGAGCGTGTCAGCCGGTACGGTGGCGGTATGACAAGACCGTACATGCTTAGCCCGGCAATCCGGAAAAGGCTACTCGGCATGGGCGAAGACATGTCTTGTCTCTGACAGGGGGACAATGATGTTCCAGGACGGCGCCTGCCGTCCTTGCCAGAATGATTACAAAGGGGCTACACCGGATAGCACGGCGGCTAGGTCGCACTAGCCGGTGTCGACATAACCGTTAGGCATGTCCGATGGGGTCAAGCCGGATTAGGGTTTCCGGCCCTCCTGGCCGGAACTCTATAAAAGGCGCCATAACTGCTCCTGTGGGAGAGAGACCAACTTGGGAGCCAAGACCTTAGTCTCATATACTCCTAGAGCATTTACTCTTCCCTTTCTCTAGTTCATCTTGTTCTTCGTGTTCATCACCGCAAGAGCTTCAATAGCGGGTTGTAGATCTTATTCCACACTTATATTGAGAGGAAAGGCAGGAGTAGGGGTGTTACCTCCCCACGAGGGCCCCGAACCTGGGTACATCGTGTGTGTGTTCTTTGCCTTCGTGCATTTGTTCGTATTTGCTAGATCTTTCCCCTTGCACTTTGAGCTTGTTTGGTGTTCCTCGGAGATCTCAGTCTAACCGGGATCCTCCCCCGTGTGAGCTCTTCAGCTCGCTATCCCTCCCTGGATCCACCAACGTCCATCGGCCCCACAAATTAGCCATCCTATGGCATCTGCCGTGACACCACCACGACAGGGGTTCCAGTTGGGTTCCCTCGAGGCGCGCTGGCGCCTCGGGAGGGTCCCTTGAAGCGAGGGATCCCCTGAGGCCCTCGTTTCCTCTTCAGGCTCTCGAGGGGAATTCCCTCTCGAGGGTCCCGCCAGGCACTGATGTCTGGTCCTTAGTCGTTTCGTCTGACTGGCCAGCGTGCGAGGCCTAGGGGGAGTGGGCTCTCCATACCCCAGTTCCCACTGGGCCGACAGTAGCCCCCGGGCCCGCGATGGGCACGATTGAGCCCATGGGCTCAAGCGAAGCCTCGTGGGCCCTTAGTGCCCAGCCGGCCCGAGCCACGTGGCACTTGGACGAATAACGGTCTCGCACGATCCGGGGCGTGAGTCGTGGGGGTTCCACCACGCCCCAGTAACTGCTCCTTGAGGGGGTACAAAGCCCGAGCGTTGCGTCAGGGAGCCGTTACCGTTTCCAATTCTTCTCACAAAATTTCCGCTTCCCCGAGCTCTCCGCCTCCGCTCTCTCCTACGATTCTCCTTTCTCCGCCTCTTTCAATCCTCTGAGCCCGCGATGATGGGCCCAGTCAAGAGCAAAGGCAAGGCCGCCGCAGGGTCTTCCTCCCAAGCGGAGGCCCTAGACGTAGTGCAGGGCGCGGCTCTCGTGGGGGCGTGCACTGATCTTCAGGCGTTGGAGAGAATTCGCCATCTGGTTGCGGGACAGACCAATGAGCACGGCGCCAGCGCGCTTCAAACTGCCCGGTTTGGGAGGTTCCCCCAAGGATTTTATCCCATTTTTCTTCATACCATCACCGCCGGGCTGGTGCCGCCATACTCACCTTTCCTGGAGGCGGTACTGGAGTTCTATCAAATCCAACTCCTTCATCTTCATCCAAACTCCGTGCTCATCCTTTCCATCTTCGCCTATCTCTGCGAGGCTTATCTGGTCGTGCGCCCCTCAGTAGCACTCTTCCGGAATTTTTATTCGCTGCGGTGCACGGCTATCGGCGAGCGAACTGGGTGCGTCTCTTTCCGCATTGCGGATGGCATGGGGAGCGTATACATTCCCATGTCTTGGAGTGGAGACAAGCCTATCACGGCCCTGCTCAAGAAAGTGGGTGACTTCCGTCAGAGGTGGCTGCTCATCCGCGTCAAGTCGCCCTGCGCTTTCCTGGACATCCCGGAGGCGCCGCCTGTGAAGAACTCTCATTGGTGCAGGTCTGCCCTTCGCTGCGCAGATAACGCACACCTGGTGGGGCGTTTGGAGTATCTCCGGGAGGTGGGCCTCACGGGGCAGCTAGTTGTGGCGGACTTCGTGCAGCGCCGCATTGCTCCTCTGGAGGCCCATGATCAGCCGATGTGGATGTACACTGGCCCTTCGGACCCAATGCGGCTTCACCCTGAGGATCACGGCTCGGATGTTGTCGACACCATCTTGAACATCCTCTTTGCCAATCCGGAGGTGCCCGGGAAGATCGCCGGCTCCGTGCGACCTCTACATCAGCTCCCTCTAGGTGACCGCATGGACATCTTGGACGGAATGCCGGACTTCACCCCGTATGGTTTGGCGGGGGTGATGGACGAGGTGGTCACTCCGTCGGTGCATGTAGTCGTTGGTGTTGACTCTCCATCAGCTTCCCGTGCCTGGAGTGGGGAGAGAGAGGCCGTGATGGGAGGGGTGTCCCCCATGAGGCATGAGCCCTTCACCGACAAGGTTTGCGACATCTCGTCAAGTGACGACGACGCCTTCGTTGTGGCGCCTTCGCACCATGTGGAGGAGGTGACGGAGGCGGGGAAGGCCTTCGATACAGGTGCTTCGCCGGGGAGGCGCGACCCTCGCACCGAGGCTGTGGTGGATCGCTCTAGGGTGAGGCCCTCCGACATCCCCTCCAAAAGAAAAATGGGGACGCCTCTGGGGGGGATCAGGCGCCAAGACCACACCTTCCTGGCGCTCTCCAGGCCTGGCGTGGGTCGACGCCGACGCTTCCCCTTCAGGGTGAGTATTTACGGCACCTGGTCATTCTCGGCTCTTGTTTTGCCCTCCGCTTCGCCCTCTCTTGAATGTATTTTCTTGGGCTTTTTGTCAGCGATCTTGTGCCTACGAAGCGCCGCGAGGCCTGTGGATACAGCCTCCTCAGGCCACACTGAGGGGGTGCCTCAAGTGGAGGCGGCTGCGCCCCAGACGGGGGCGGCAGAGCCTCAGGTGGAAGAGGGCGTGCCACGCCCAGAGGCACCTACACCGCCCCCCGAGCCACTAGTGGTCGAAAGCTCGGAGGAGAAGGCTTCCTCACCACCTCGCGCTCCTACTCCCCCTCGCACGGCTACGCCTCCGCGCGAGGTAACTCCGCCTCGCGAGCCGACACCGACGTGCGCGTTAATGCCATTGCGTGCGTCATCTCCACCGTGCACACCCACGGCTCCCGTGCCGCCTGCGGCGGAAGAAAGCGAAGCGCCCGCGGGCACACGCGAGTCTGCAGGAGGGGGTTCTTCCTCGCCCCCTCGTCCCGCTGGAGATGACGAGCGCCTCCCTAGCACGGGCACCGAAGCGGAGGCAGGCGCAGACGGAGGTGGGGCTACGCCTAGCCCCCGAGCTCATCCTGGGGCCAGGCTCCTGGGAACTGACGCTGCGGCTGGGCCTTCGTCTAGCCAGGAGCTGGTCCTCCGAGGCTGGGATTGGAGCACGGGACGTCGCGAGGTGGCTTTCGGCCTCGTACGGGAGTCTTTGGAGGGCCTGGAGGCGCACCTCGCCATCGGAGACATACAGCTTGCCCAGCAGCAAGAGGATCTTGCGAGGTTGTGGGCGTCCTTCCATGCGGCCGTCGAGGCGGGCCGGCTGGAGGACTTGGCGCTACAGGCCGTCCGCGAGGAGGCCACCCGCTTTGCCAAGGAAATTTGTGACGGGGCCATACGTGACGACGCAGAGCTTCTCGAGCCCCTTCAGGCAGAACGCAACGCCGCCGTGGAGCTCCTGCGCGAGGCCACGGCTGAGCAGATGCGATGGAGGTCTCGCTGGCGCAGAAACGTCGTGCGCTGGGGCAGTAGGAGTCCCAGCTGCTTTCCGCCCACCATGCCGTGCGGGCTGCTCTGGAGGAGGACCGCAAGGGCTTGGCAGTGCGTGAGCAGCAGCTGGCCCTCATGGAGAGAGATCAGCGGCGGTGTGAGGAGCAACTCCTTCAGGCGGAGAAGAACCTGGTCGCCCAGCGCGAGGCCCTGGAGGCGCGCGAGGGAGGCTTGGCCCGGGCGATCTCGAAGTTCGACGAGCACGTCGCTGCTCAGAAGCGTGATTGTGAGCGCTTCGAGCGGCGTTTCGCCAGGAAGACGAGGGTGGCTGAGGAGGCCCTCGTGGAGCGCGAGAAGTAGCTCCGCCGGTCCTTCTCTCAGAAGTACCGCGCCCAGGTCCGGAAGCAGGAGGACCGCCTCAAGGCCAAGCACGCTGCGGATGCTCAGCGGCTCGCTGAGCTCGAGAAGGCCAACTCCAAACTGAAGGGCCGCCTGAAGCGCGCCAAGGCTGGCCGGCGCCGAGCGGAGGAGGCCCGCGACGAAGCAGTTCACGACCTCGACTCTGTGGCTAAGGGCGTGGGGGAGCAAGTGACTCCGGCGATGGAGCAGGCGGTGGAAGCGCCGGACTCAGCCCAGGCGACTAGCGCGCTCGCGAAGCAGTGTGAGCACATGTTCGTAGCGTTGGTCGCGCGCGGCAACAAGCTCGCGGTGCAGCTCGGCGCGGATGCGCCGTGCACCGAGGTTCGAGGCCGTGGTGATGTCGCCATGCACCTAGTCTACTTTGACCAGCTCTTCGCGGCACTTGCGGGCCTCGTCGCCGAGCTTCGGGAGATGGTCGAGGACGAGAGCCGGCAGCTCCTGGGGGTGGTTGTCGATCGCATCTTCACACACCTCAGGCTCCTCACGCCATGCTTCGACCTCTCCTCCGTGACAGAGGCTGCTCAAGGAGAGGACGCGCAGCGGGTCTCCAGTTCCCTCCGCGAGCAAGTTGACGCCTTCTGCAACCGCTTCTGGCGTGCAGAGGCTGCGGCGGAGGACAGCGAGGAGGAGGCCCGCTCTGCCGAGATCGAGGAGGGTGCCGCGGAGGAGGTCCAAGGCGACGCTTCTTCCCCCTAAGCCACACCTTATTGCGCCTGCGTGCGCTTGTATCTGAAACAATCTTGTGTTTAGATATTTTAGGAGCTTTTGGCATGTAATATACTCTTTATTGCTATCTGTATTTAGCTTGCTTGCCCCTCGAGAGGTCTCTCTGTACTCATCTTCATGTCTATTTGCTCTCTGCGTCGATAGGACCCATCTCTTCGTGCCATGACTCCGCCGCTTCGGTATGCAGGAGCAATGACTCCGCAAGGCCGGGGGGAGTTTAGGCCTAGGAGAGGTAAGAGCCCTGAGTCGCGATGCTCAGGTGCCCCCCTTAGACGTGCGAGTAGTACATGAAGCGTAAGGGCAAGCGAAGTCGCTTGAGGGCAAACGTGCGCTAGAGGGTGAGAAAACGCCCTTAAGGCGTGGGTGTGAGACTTAGCTTCTCGGGGTTTTCACCCTGTAGAGGCTTTTTTCCTGGCGAGGAGGCTCTCTTGAGGGATCATCCCCGGGTGTCTCCTCATGCTTGTGGGGGCTTATGTTCCCTGTAGATGTTAGAGGGGCGAACCCAAATGCTGGAACACGGTTCAAGGGACTCGTGCGCGCTTGTAGGTCCCCTCTTGCGTTCCTCGCGAGGAGAGTAAGTACCAAGGTCCTCTGTAGAGATGGCGTGTTTGTGGGATCTTGCCCTCCACACAGAGCTCAGACTCTTGGATTTTGCAGTGCTGCTGGTGTGTCATTTGAGGCACTGGCACCGTACTCAGCCCCCGCTCGCCAGGTACGCATGTGGAGAGATATAAGCGCACACTTCAACAAAGTAATGCGTGAAATAAAACTCACCAAATATATTACATAACGGCGTCGAGGCGCTAAGTTCACTTGGGAACGATATTGTTTCATTATGCTTGGGGTTGTCAAGTTAATGTTTTGACCATGTCGAGCCGTGGGGACCACCCATTAGTGGCAGAGACTCTCAACGGCCTGAGGTGGCTCGTTACATGGAGAGCTCGGAGGGTTGACCCTCGAGAGAAGCCTTTGGAGCTCGGAGGTTTAAGCCGTGAGCTTTTAACCTCTAGAGACAAAAAGTGCTTGGAGGTTGAGCCGTAAGCTGCCTCTCCCGCCAGATGTCTTGACGTGACAATGATCACGGGCGTGACGATGATCACGTTTTGAGTTTGTTCCTTCTGGATACAAAACGTTGTGTGAGGTTTAAGCCGTGAGCTTTTAACCTCTGGAGACAAAATATGCTTGGAGGTTGAGGCGTAAGCTGCCTCTTCCGCTAGATGTCTTGATGTGACAATGATCACGGGCGTGACGATGATCATGGGTAGAACTTGCGTAGGTGCATGATGATTCATGGATTCTTGACGGAGACGCCGTCTTGAGTCTAGAGGCGAGCCGCGCCCGGCCTTGCGATGTGGGTGACCCTGTAGGGGCCTTCCCACATCGGTGACAGTTTGTGGAGGCCTTCCGTGGAGATGATTCGCCTGAGGTCGAGATCGACTGCCTCCAGGGTACGTGAGCGCACTTTGCGGCTGTGGTAGCGCCTCAGGTCCTGCTGTTATTTGGCCGCCCGTAGGCCGGCGAGGCATCGTAGTCCTTCGAGGAGCAGCAGGTCTTTGTTGTGGAGGTCCTCTTGCTGGTCCTCGTTAAAGGCGAGGACCCACGGGGATCCATGCTTTATCTCTGTGGGGAGGACTGCTTCGGCTCCATAGACGAGGGCGAACGGCGTTTCTCCCGTAGGCTTGGGTGGCGTTGTACGGATGGACCAGAGCACCGAAGGTAGCTCGTTGATCCAGCCCTTGCCGTGGCCTTTGAGGATATCGAAGGTCCTAGTCTTTAGGCCTTTGAGGATTTCTGCGTTTGGGCGCTCAGCCTATCCGTTGCTTTGTGGATGGGCGACTGAGGCGAAGCACAGCTTGATGCCCATTCTTTCGCAGTAGGCTCTGAAGATGCCGCTGGTGAATTGTGAGCCATTGTCGGTGATGATGCGGTTAGGCACTCCGAAGCGGCAGACCAGGCCCCTGATGAACTTCACCGCCGCGCCTGCTGTGATTGTGCGCATCGCCTCCACTTTAGGACACTTAGTGAACTTGTCGATGGCCACAAAGAGGTAGCAATATCTGCCCTGCGCTGTTGCGAAGTTTCCCAGGGACTTGACGGCCTCGAGGGAGTTTGCCTCAAGGGGCTTGTCATGGGCCTCAGGAGGGTTGGCCTCAAGGGACTCGACAGGATCCCGGGCGGGATCTTCTTGCAGCAGTTGACTTGGAGCAGGACTCTCGTCGAGCTCCAGATCGGGAGGCTTTTCCTTTGGAGTGGTTGCACTCTTCTTCTGGCGCACTGGCTCTTCCCTTTCTACCACAAGGACGGCACTGGCTGTCTATGGAGTAGCTGACAGGTACAGCTTCAGGTGCTCGCCTGACCTTGGGGCGACCATTACTGGTTGGCTGGCCAGGTACTTCTTCAAGTCTTCAAATGCTTTTTCAGCTTCGGGGGTCCACTTGAAAGTGCCCGTTCTTTTCATGATCTTGAAGAAGGGCAGGGCTCTTTCGCCGAACTTGGAGATGAATCTACCCAAGCTGGCCATGCATCCTGCTAGGCGTTGCATTTCCTTGAGACTGCATGGAGGCTGCATGTCCTGTATTGTCTTGATTTTGTCAGGGTTTGCGTCTATGCCTCTGTGAGACACGAGGAAGCCAAGCAGTTTGCCTGAAGGCACTCCGAAGACGCACTTGGCGGGGTTGAGCTTGATGTTCAACTTGCGCAGGCTGGCGAAGGTCTCTTCAAGATCCCCGAGGAGAGTGTATCCTTCTCGGGATTTTACGACGATGTCATCGACATATGCCTCGGTGTTTCTCCCCATTTGCTCGCCAAGTGCTATCCTCATCAGCCTCTGGAAGGTGGCTCCGGCATTTTTTAGGCCAAAGGGCATGCAGACGTAGCAGTACACACCGCAAGGGGTGAGGAAAGCCGTCTTCACCTCGTCCTCCTTAGCCATTTTTATCTGATGATAACTAGAGAACGCATCAAGGAAGCAGAGGAGCTCGCAGCCTGCCGTGGAGTCCACGATCTGGTCGATTCTTGGCATGGGGTAAGGGTCCTTGGGGCAGGCCTTGTTTACGTCGGTGTAGTCGATGCAGAGGCGGCCTCCTCCGACGGGCTTTGGGACTGCCACGCCATTGGAGAGCCACGTGGGGTGCATGACTTCACGGACGACCTTTGTCGCTTTGAGCTTCTCGACCTCCTTGATGATGAATGCTTGCTTCTCGGGGGCTTGTTTTCTTGCTTTTTTCTTGATGGGGCGCGCGTTTGGACACACGACCAAGTGGTGCTCGATCACCTCCCTCGGTACACGAGACATATCTGACGCAGTCCATGCGAACATGTCAGAGTTTGCCTGGAGGAAGGCGACGAGCGCGCTTTCCTATTTGGGAGGCAGCGCAGCGCCAATGGTGAGGCTAGCCCCCGAGCCTTCAGCCCTCGAGCTGCCGGAGCTTAGAGAGACTTTCTTTGTGGCGGCTGGCTCTTGGGAGAACAGTTGCTTCTTCTTCTTGGGCCTCTCGAGAGGCTCTAGGTCCTCGTCCGCGGGGAACTCCATGGACGCAGCCTTATAGGCCGTCTCGACAGCGCGGGTGGCATCCAGGACATGTCCATGGATGGTGATTGTGCCAGCGCTGCCGGGAATCTTGACCATGTTGTAAGCATGATGCGTGACGGCCATGAATTTTGCGAGCGCGGGGTAACCGAGGATGGCATTGTATGGCAGGTCGATGTGTGCAACATCAAAGTCGATGTGCTCGGTGCGGTAATTCCCCTTGCTTCCGAAGGTGACGGCAAGCCTGACCTGGCCTAGAGGCTCGATCGAGCCGCTGGTGACCCCCGTGAAGGGCCTGGAGGGCATGAGCCGCTCGTAAGGCACTTGAAGCGCTTCGAATGTATCTGTGGAGATGACATTCAGGCCTGCTCCACCATCAATGAGTGTCTTGGAGACAGCAACGTTGTCGATGGTGGTGCTGCAAACAACCGGGAGGGTTCCAACAGCCTTGGTGGACTTGGGGTGGTCTTGAGCGTCGAAGGCGATGGTGAACTGCGACCACTTGAGGGGTCTGGAGATCTCAGTGCTTGGGAGGGCGGCGTTGAGCTCGCGGGCGAACTGCTTGAACTGATTGTTCGATTTTGGCGCCTGTGCCCCCCCCCCCCCCCCCCCCGAGGATGCAGGCAATGGCGCCTCTTGGGGCTTGGTAGCCACCGTCCTCCTTGTCAGGGAGGTTGCCGTTTTTCTCCGCAACATTGGCCTGGTTGCCTGATGGCTTCTGGTAGCCGCCCTTGCGTCCGCGCCCGCCGTAGCCGCGGCCGCCACTGCCTTCTGCTTGCTCGCGCTCCTTGCTCAACCTTTTGAGGTCGAAGAAGGAATTGGTAGTGTGACCGCGCCTGTTGTGGTAGATGTAGAATGGGCGGTGGTCATCTTTCCTCTCTCCGGGCTCAGGGGAGTCCCTGCGGGTGCCCTTCGCGTCAGGCTCTGCCGCGAGGACAGCGGTGGCCTTGCGCTTGGGCTCCTCCTTCTTCTTCTGGCTCCTGGACCCCTCAGCGTGCTCGTCCCCCCTCGAGGACGTCTTGACGAAGAGGAGTCCCTCTTGAGCCTTGGCGCACTTGTCCGCTAGGTCGAACAGCTTCACCACAGAGGTGAGCTTGTCGTGGATGCCCAGCTTCTCGAGCATCCTGCTGTTCGTGACGCCCTCGCGGAAGGCGGCGATGACCTGGGTATCAGGGATGTTCGGGATCTTGTTACACACTTGGCTGAAGCGATGGATGTACTTGCGAAGCGTCTCATCCTTCTTCTGCACCATAGCGCGCATGTCGTTGTGGGTGAGGGCGCGCTCGTACATTCCCTTGAAGTTGGAGACGAACTGCTTGCAGAGCTCCTCCCAAGAGTTCACGGAGTCCTCCGGGAGGTTCAGGAGCCACGACAACGCAGAATCGCGAAGCGCGTGAGAGAACTAGTTGGCCATGACCTTGTCGTCTCCTCCTACAGCTTGGATGGAGGTGATGTATAGCTGCAGGAACTCGATGGGGTTGCTGGAGCCATCGTAGCCCTTAGGGAGAGCCGGACTGAACTTCGGGGGCCAGATCTCGCGACGCAGGGAGCGGGTGAACGCCATGCAGCCCGTAGCGTACGTGGGGACCCCGTTTTGCAGTGCGTCACGGTTCTGCTGGCCCGCCTGGCGGATCTCCTCCACGAGCCTGTTATGGCGGTTGCGCTGGAGCTCCATCCCCACGTGAGCGTCGGGTGCGGTGCACTGCACGATCAGGCAATCGTGCGACCAGGACACGTGCGAGGCAGCCCTCTGCGTCGCAGCCGGTGCAGGCCCTGGCGGGGGTGGAGGCGTGTTTGTTGCGAGTGTGCCCGCGAGAGAGGGGTGCACGTAGGACTGCGATGGAGCGGGGCGCGTCGTGGCGATGCCGACAAGGTGGTTGAGGCGCTCCAGCCACTGCTCGTGGGCCTCTGTGGTGGACTGGTAGCGAAGAAGCTCCTGCGCCATCAGCAGCGCGGTGTGGGGCGCGGGGTCCGTCCTGCCTGGGCGGAAACCGCTCGGGCGCCGCGTTGGGTGCGACGACTGCGCGTCCTCCTGGTGCTCGGAGTTGCGCCCGGGCTCCTCTACGTGACGGCCCGAGGGGGCAAGTTCTTCATGGCGGGGTCGGCCCCGGCGAGCACGAGTGGCCGTGGGTGTTCACCATGGCACGGAGGCGGCTCGAAGGTCGTTGACGCGCCTCAGTCCCCTACCTGGCGCGCCAAATGTCGGGTTATGACTCCCTAGAAGTGGGGGTAGTCACTTCCTGAAGTGTAGTTCGTGAAGGGGATTGAACGCGGAGGTCAAGACCCTCGAGGGACCCGGCGACGTTGCTCACCGGACCTGAAGATGAAGCACCCACTGCAGAGAAAGACACCAGCCCGTACCCAGGTTCACGGCCCTCGTGAGGAGGTAAGACCGCTACTCCTGCTTGTCTGTATTGAGTTATGCAGTTTACCGTACAACCGGCGTTGGCGAAAGCCCCCTTGAGGCAGTTCTTGCCTGGGGGGGGGGGGGGTGTGATGACCTTCTTCCTCCTCCAGGCAGAGGCTTTCCTACTTGGGAGTGCTAGGGTTTACAAGCGTTGTGTAATCAGAAAGGCCGACCTCCTCTACGATGGAAGTCTTCTCCCTTTTATAGGCGCCTCCGGCGCTCTCCCTCTGCTTGGCCTTCGAGGTGGTTCCCACATGACAGAGGCATGGCGGTGCAGGAGTCCACCGCGGCCCGTTCGTCCATGGACGCGGTCCATTGCCGATAAAGGTGGGCGCGGTGGCCGACCAGCAGCCACCGCGTAGTTCTGCTGCAGGGGTGGTAGTCTCTGAGGTGGAGCCCACGATGACGTTCTTCGTTGGAGGGTTGCGCCGTCCACCTGCTTTATCGGCAGAGTAGAAGGTCCTGGCAGTTCCGCAGCAGGCGGCGCGGCTTTATTGACCCCTTTATCACCGAAAACGGCAACGGGGGTACTTGCGTCACCACGTGGGCGTGGCAGGGGCCGTGTGCGTCTTGCCGTACTTCCTTAGCCGCGACGTTTCCCTTAAGGCCGGAGTAGGCCTGAGGGGGGTTCCAGTTGGGTTCCCTCAAGGCGCGCTGGCGCCTCGGGAGGGTCCCTTGAAGCGAGGGATTCCCCTGAGGCCCTCGTTTCCTCTTCAGGCTCTCGAGGGGAATTCCCTCTCGAGGGTACCGCCAGGCAGTGATGCTTGGTCCTTAGTCGTTTCGTCTGACTGGCCAGCGTGCGAGGCCTGGGGGGAGTCGGCTCTCCATACCCCAGTTCCCACTGGGCCGACAACGAGCTGCCAGGCAAGCTTCTGCTAACCGGTTACACGATTGTTTGGTTTTCATCCTTGCCTTTTGATCTATGCTATCCTAGTTACGATTCTGGAATTGCAATCCCATCATATGTTTATCCTGCAGCCCGTACAGCTTTATCCCCACATCCTATCACCTGTTTTATGTTTATCTGTTAGCCTTGCGAGTCGTAGTGCATGCTTAAGGTTGGTTCTGCGAGTCTGGTTATGCTTAGCATGATAGATTATTCTACCTTAATAAAATGTTGTCTTATATTGGTGTATTATAATTAAAAGATAAGGCACCGGCGGAAGGCCTTGCGAGGTTCTTTGTTTTGCTAAGTATCGACCTAGGAACTCATTTCTTGTCCTCGGATCCAATTTTGAGCGCACTAACCGCTTGTGGGAGGCCCTATGGAGCCCCCCGCGGCTTCTATCTAATCCGCCTCTTATCCAGGGCGCCGCAAGTAGTTCGGGCTTTCCATTTGATGCATGCATATGGTTACATAACGATCTCATGATGATGGAGTAGTCGATTCTCATATAGGGTGGCACGTTCTTAGAGTGCTATGAAGGTCGATCCCGCGGGCACTGGACCTGATTAGCCGTGCACACAATCATGCGGTTCCCTGGATGGGTTGTAGAGAAGAGATTTGCCGTGTTGAGATGCGCTACCTTCTGGCTTTGCTTTTTTGGGGTTGATCGAACGACTACGGGTCCAGTAGTGCACCCCTGCAGGGTATAATCTTATCGATGAGCCGTGTCCACGGTTATGGACGACTTGGTGATGATGCTGGCTAATAAGATCATAGACAACTTACACCTTATCATTGTTAATTAACCTGACTAGTAATATAAAATTACTTTCACAACAACTTGTAACTAAAATTGTTCAATGTGTGAGTATTCCTGAATTGCTTCCTCATACTTGGTTGAGGGGGTTAATCCGAGAATGGGTTATGATTGGTGTTTGTTGTAGATGGTTATCTTATGCGCTCTCTTATCCATCTCTAACTTAGACGAAAGTTGTAGCGTGTCTCTATTAGGTTGCTAGTGTTGCTGCCGCTAAGTCCACTTAACCCCATACTTTGGGAGTCTTACAGTTTTGTAACATGTTAGCTTAAGCTTGTTCGATACGCTTCGGTGTATTGACCCATTCGCGGGTTGTGGTTTTTTCTGTAGTTGAGGATTCTCCGCGCGACCAGGTGGGTGGATACTACGTGGAGTTCGACGACGAGTAGTTAGAGTTCCCCTGGGCTACTTCCTGGTGGACCGCGTGTATGGGCCTTCTTTTTCCGTTTCGGCCTTGAGCCCTTTGCTTCTTGTTTGTATTCAGACCGGTTTGTTTTCCGCTGCATGATGTAATGTTGGGACATGTATCCTCTAATTGGTGCTATTCAATATATTTTGCTCAGTGAGAGCTTTGGATAATTTTTCCTTTCTTTGTGTCTTAGGTTTATTCTGTGGTACCTACTTGTTAACAATCCAACTCGTATACCATGTGTGTATGGTTGAAGTATACGAGTTGGTAGACTTTTTGGGTTCTTGCTTGCACAATCTTAAAACGTATGTGACGTTGGGGTCGCCAAGAGCTGTCGGCTGATGATCCATTCCAAGCCTGGCCTGCCTGTTATGGGATTGGTAACCCCAGTATGTTCTTGGTTGTGTGTCCCAACCGATACGTTTTGTTTGTGTAGCCTGAATTCAGAGTCTGACAGTTGGGCCCACAGGCGGTGGACCCACTTGGGCAGCTCTAGGGGAACCCCGTGTTCCACTGCTGCGACACTTGAATCACGCAAAAAAATTATAAGTCAGTGCGGAGCCATTGTTAGGGACATAATCGCCATCACGACATAGGAATGGAATATGCCGAAGGTCCCAAGAGAGGGGGTTACTTATGTCCCAAAGGAAGACAAACAACGCCAGAGGAGGATAAAGAAGACCCGGTTATAGAGAACCGATGCAAGGCCTTGATACGTCTCCAACGTGTCTATAATTTCTTATGTTCCATGCTATATTATACCAAGTTATTACATTTTTTATATGCATTTTATATTTTTTAATGAATTTTCTGGGACTAACCTATTAACAAGATGCCACAGTCTCAGTTCCCTGTTTTCTGCTGTTTTTGGTTTCAGAAAAGTACTTAAGGAAATATTCTCGGAATTGGACGATTTCTTTTCTGGAGTCCGTTTTTTATCGGGAACGTTCCAGAACACCGAACACGAGACGAAGTGGGTGACCGAGGCTCCGTCATCAGGTGCTCGCACGGCAAAGATCTGGCCGCGCGAGGACATGATGTGGGACTCTTGGAGGTCCACCGACCTCGCCCTTTCGACTACAAGTACCCCCCGAACAAAAAAACCCTAGCAAGGTGTTCATTATTTCCTCCGCGGGTCCAGAACCGCCGCCGTCGTCAACACCAATTAGGGAGAGATCACAACTTCTTCCCGGCAACCTACCGGGAGGGGGAACCGTCACCGGAGGGTGTCGTGGTGGTGTCACGGCATATGCCATGGGGTGGCTAAATTGGGGGCTGGTCGTGCGCAGGGGGATGCGGGGAGGGCTTGCATGGCGAATGACATGCATGAGCGAGCTGAAGAATCCCTAAGCACAAAGAGAAACGCTCAACACTGAAGAACCAAAAACCAAAACAACACAAACACCTCGATGTACTACCCCTACTCCTGCCTCTCTCTCTCTCTCTCACGTATATGTGTGGAATAAGAGCTACAAATGCTCCTTGAGCTGTTTTCCTCCAAGAACACAAGAACACTAAATGCTAGAGGGAGGGAGAGAGTAGAACTCAGAGCAATAAGTCTGCCTGCAGAATGTGGGCGTCCCTCTCGCAGGAGGAGTTATGGCGGTATTTATAGAGTCTTGGCCGGGTTGACCGGAGACCCTAACTTGCCCGGGTCCACTTGGCAGTGACCCCGAGTTAACGGTAACGCCGACGTGGCCTAGCCGACCTGGCCACCGAGCTACCCGAGTAGCCTCAGTCAGGTCGTCATGAGCTAGTCCTCATAGTGACGCGCTAGTTGATGATGGTCTTCATGTCAGAGATGAGACATGGCTTGCCTATGCCTTGTCCCCTGTCAGTGCTACAGTGGAATAGTCACGTATGTGCTGTACTTCGCCTTTTATTCCGCTTCCGTGTAAGCCGGGAAGTGACTTAGCTTCTGTGTCAGGGATATGATTGTCCTTGCCTTTGACTTCTCGTCCGGACAAGGAATGTCAGAATGCCTCACCTAATCCAACATACACATGCCGGACCCTCTTCCGTAGCCCGGCACGGTTGTGCCTAGCTTGTACTGTCGGGAACCTCTTCCGAGTTCGGACATGGCTATGCTGATGTCTCCAACCTGCACACAATGAATAGAAAGATGGTACCGACATGGTAATGTCGGCCCGATTATGTCGGTTTACCCACAACTCTGTACAACGCGCAGGTCGAATGTAACGTCCCAGCGTTTAGGAAACCACGGAGGGTAGAAATAGAATTTGTGCATTCGCATTCATGCATCTTAAAATCCGAATATTTTTTTTCGCAACTTAAAACTCTTAAGAGATCAAAGTTTCTTTCATCTCATTGAGTAGGATATAGTTCAATTGAGGTGATTGCGATAAATTTTGATATGACCTTTAGGGAATTTAAGCAAATTCAAATATTCAAATAATTTGAATTTGAAACAACTGAAAATAAATGATAAGTAAATAATAATGTAACATCCCCACATTTCATAATGTTCAAAAATCACAAAAATTTAAAACTTTTCTTTTATTAAAATAAAATATTAAATGCATAAGAAAACCAACTATGAAAGACTTCAAACATATTGAAAAAAGTTTAATATTTCAAATATCTCAGTTTATCTTTATTTTCAAAAGTTGTTTCAATTTAAAATATTTTATTATCCACTGTAATTATTAAAACCCCAATATCTAATTTGACAAATGTTTTACAAACCTTCAAACCATATTCATGAAATAAAAGGTTTCTCTATAAGTATTTGATTTCAACCACTTAGCAATCGCAATTCATAAATTAAAATAATAATTACAAGTGTTATTTTAAACTTTGAAAACATTGTCTATTTGCCAAAAGATTATTATTCATTTACCCAAGTTCAAAACATAGTTTTGTATATTTCAAGTCTGTAGTGTATAACTTTAAAACTTCATAGATTTTATAATTAATGAATTATCCAAATAAGCATTGCATTAACTTAAATTAGTTTCATTAATTCTTAAACATAAATTGATCTTCATGAATATATATATCCAATATAAGAAATGAAATAAATCTAGAATATTTTCCACAGATATGTTATGAAGTTTTCAAATGATTTATCATAATATAAAACTTAATGGTGCACAAAGTATTTTGAATTTAAAAATGAATGCATTATATTTCCCTTTCCATTTCAAATAAATATGTTATGTATTTAATATTGTACTAAAGACAAAAATGATTTAATATTGGAATATGAGTAAATAACTTAAATTCAAACATATTTAAATGTTGGTAATTTCATAAATTTTATTTAACCCCGAATGAATTACTAAATCCCTAATTTAAAAGTTGATCTAAATGGGCAATTTTGCATTTTATGAATATTTCAAATTACTAACTTTCAAAAATATTCAAAACATACCCACAACTGGTTTAACACAAAGATAATGCTTTTATAAATTTCTAGAAATTTATTTGACTTGATTTGGAGCCTAAATCAAAAGATATGAATTAAATGAAAAAAAACAAAAAAAAGGAAAAAAGGAGAAAAAAAACTCAGCACGCAACGCAGCAGCCAGCGCAGCTGGGCCGGCCGGCCTGCTCGCGCGCTGTACGTGGTGCGGTTTGTTGTTTTCCCTTCTTTTAGTCCCACCTTGCTACTTTAGCAACACCCAAACCCAGTTTTAGCTTATATATAGACCCCATATGTATGGGCAAAATCACAAATACAAATTCGGTGTAACGTACCTGCACTTTCAAATATGGCAGATACCTGTGTATAGTGCAAACCTTGGACCGATTCGTTTGCACACACAGTTTACGATGTAATATCACAACAAAGTATCAATTTTATTACATCGATGATCCAGACTTACAAAAATAAATAGTTCGATACATCTTTGCATAGCTTAAAGCTAGCTCAAAACAATAAAGCAGCGGAAATAAATGAGCCTCCAACTTCATGACACGCCACAGGCAAAAACATGTTGGTGCAGATCCGAAACCCAAACGTAGTCCTTACTCTTCGTCAGAAATTTCTGCAACAAATAATAATTTGCAAGAGAGTGGGTCAGATTCCATTAAAAATGGAGTCTGGCAAGTGACACTATGGTGGACACTTAATGGAATAACTCTATAGCCTATATGCATATTTGGCTGATGCAGTTCAAGGCTAATTTGCATAGAGCCAATTTTTCCTACTCTTTTGAAAACACTTTTCTTGAAATCAAGACGAGTATGGCATGAAAACCATAATCTCATGTTCCCTTGTTCACCCATCAACTTTTAACTTAGAAATTGGGATGTTGGGAACCTCCGTTGAATCCTTGATCAGCTGCTCAGATTGTCCGTAACCGGGGAAACGGCTAAGTACTTAGTTTTTCACTCTGCAGAGGTTGTGCACTTTCACCACGAGACTCAAACAACCCTTCTGTCCTTGACCCTCATGTAGTGAAAAGGAAAGGAGAAGCCTGAGACGAGACCATTGGGGAAAAGTCAAGGCAGAGCCATTATACCACGTGGTTGCACTGGAAGCATCTTCACTTGGAGAAAACGTTGGTCCCTTTGTTCCTGGGTGGCCATCCTCAAGTGTACGTACTCAGGTTCACTCATCTAAATGAGCCTGGGTCTTAGCCAGGTGCACCCACCTAAATGAGCCTAAGCAGCCACTCAACTCTAACCTCCATCCTCTTGGCACATCCATCCAGAAGTTTCTTTAACTTAGTAGAAATTTACTTTCCACAAAACAACTTTAGCATAGCGTCAATATTTCTACCAAGTTACCCATAGGATACTAGACACAACTAGTGTAAGGGATATAGTAGTTTCAGCATAGCAATACTATCCAACACATGCATATAAGAAACACACTAAGTAATGCATAGAAGATACTTAGGAAATTTATGAAGGTGTGCCACTTGCCTTGGCAACAAGAAGGATAGCAACAGCAGCTGCAACAGTTGTCGTTTCCTTCCGAAATTTCTAACACATCAAACAAGGCCAAATAAACATACATACAAAATAACAATACAAAAATATGTTATGCATGATGTGCAAAATATTTCTACTAGAGATGCATGCCATGTCAATAAATTATTCTAAGTTAATGCAAGGCAAGTGTGTTAGTCGAATATGACTAAGGACCAAGGTTGTAAGACTGCTCCTAGTCTTCATCATGTTTGATCTTGAATTCTTCAACTCCTTTGTAGTTTCCTTCATCTTCAATTAGCACTCTAAGAACCTGGTCAAAATCACCAAGGACTTGGTTTATGTCCAAAGTGGAAGAAGAATGGGGAGACAGAAAAAGATACAGAGAAGATATAGTTGATCTCCCAGGCTTCATCTCCAGATTTGTAACTTTCTCCTTGGTGATGTTTTCATTGAATCATGTAGACTTGATGGTTCTTCAGACTTGATGATTTGTATATCACCAGGGGTGGTCTTGAGTATAACTTAGAAAAGAAAAGAGAGAAAGATTTAGAGAAATAAAGGGGTTTGTCTTCTTGAAGTTCCTCTTGATTTTCTTCTAAGTGTATTTTGCTTCTTGGAGATGCCTTCAGAGTCTGTTTTCTTCTAAGTCCTCGATGGCCTTCTAGTCTTCATATTGCAATTCCCAAGTGTCTAAGTGAATAATCACTTTACCAAAACAACTATGTCGAAAATAAACTTAACTTAGAGAAAAACAATAACTATGCAATAAATATGCTATGCATGCAATGCAATGTTTAATCACAAGTAAACATCAAACTTGATTTGTTTGAGAAGGCAAAAATATTTCTAAATACTTTTGTGACCAAAGTGTTCATAATATGCCTAAGTACTTTATAGTTTCGAATATAAGATGAAATCCAACCTGGCTCTGATACCAAGATGATAAGGGGTGGCCCAATCTTCTCAGTGAGCCGATGGTGGAATCGATGGATGATGTAGATAACTCGCGGATGCTCTCGAACTCTCCGGCTGTTTCCCCGTTGCCAATGCAACAGCTCTTCAACCCAATGGATATTCGCAACACCACACGCTAGTGCAACGCAGCCGCCGACCACGAAGCGGTTTTGCAATCTACCAATTCCCAGTGGAACGACAGATCACACTCAAACTTTGGTAACAATAACCTCTCGATCGCAATAAAGGAGAGGGGTGAATTCCTGATCGCAGCAAAGAGGAATTCTGATAGATGAATGCTTAGCAATTCGATCTAGGGTTTAGTTTAAACGTGGTCTCCTTTCCTTGCCAATTGAGCTGGTATGTGTTGGCCCTACCATTGTGTCGGACATCTCTATCAAATTGCCATGGGCGACCCAACAAAAAATGGCACACCGTCATAGGAACAACATCACACTCCACGGTGTCCTTATAAGGTCCAATCTGAAAGTCCACACGCACCATATGGTTGATCTTCATCTCCCCACTATCACTCAACCACTGAATAAAATAAGGATTAGGATGTGGAAAGTATTTCAGATTAAGTTTTTGACAAAGCTCTTTACTAGCCAAATTGCGGCAACTGCCACCATCAATTATCACTTTGCACGCCTTGCCATTACCAAGTGCAGCCATGGTTTGAAACAGATTGCAGCGCTGCTCCATGGGACTTGGCGTAACGCTCAATGCTCGCTGCGTACAAACAATAGTGGGCAAATGAGCAGCATCAGCATATATAATACCGTTGTCCTCTTCCTCCACAAGATCAGCCGTATGGTCCACCTCATCACCACTCTCATACTCACCAGTTTCTTCATTGACTAACATAACTTTTCTATTGGGACAATCTCGCTTGAAATGACCCTTGCCGCCGCACGTATGGCAGTTCATATCACGTGTACGGGCTGTAGGATTCGAAGAACCGGTACCACTTGTTGTAGGTGGCGGTGGAGGCTTGTGAGAAGGTGCAGCCGAAATTGGCTTTGTAGGTGCAGCTCCACGAGAACTTTGTGCAACACTAGATTGCACAATACAAGGTGTAGCACGTGAGGACAAACTGCCCCTTCCAAAGGAAGAACGAGAAAAATATTTGGCATCTTCGGCCACTTGTAACTCAGCTTCACGTGCTTGATGCAATAAATCCTCTATATCAGCATATTGATAATGACGTACAATTCTCTTGACATGAAAGTTCAAACCTGAAAAGAAACGCTGCATGGTTTGTTCAGATTCTTCTCTCACTTTAGCACGCTGCATAATCAACTCCATCTCCTTGTAATATTCATCCACGGAGGAAGTACCTTGCTTCAGATTTTGCAACTTGTCATACAAGGACGCCTATAGTTACGAGGAACAAAACGATGGTGCATCTCTTCCTTCATCTCTCGCCAAGAACGAATAGGCAAGTCATTAGCTTCACGCCTTGCATTAACAAGACCATGCCAGCAAAGCAAAGCATAACCATCAAACTCAGAAGATGCAAGCTTGATCTTTCTATCTTCCGTATAATCATGCAAACGCCATAATTGTTCCATCTTCAACTCCCAATTAATATATTCTTCCACATCAAGAGAGCCCTCGAATTTGGGAATGCTGAATTTTGGTTTACCCAAACCGTCATCATCACGAATGGCTGCATGACCAACATTATCAAACAGACGACGAGCACGACCAATAGGTGCACCACCACGCCCCGGATGTGCAGCACCGCGGCCGTCTCCTCGGCCAACATTAGCAGGAATAGCGTGGCCATTAACTGCCTCATCAGCATCATCATAAGCACCAAATGGGTCGTCATGTTCGGCCTGAACACTGGCATCGTCTGCTGGCTGTCCATGACGCTGTGTGATTGCCTCCATGGCTCGAGTCATAGCATCCACGGACCGCTGAAGAGTCCCCAATGACCGCTGTACAGTATCAACCTTAGCATCTGTGGCCGCCAAACCAGTGTGCAACCTCTCAGATTCAGCCCCAAACTGACGCGAAAGATGATCACGTAGGGCCTCATATTCCCGCCAATTAACCGAAGCATTATCCTCCTTCTTTTGCTGCACCACACTTGCGGTGTCATCACTTGACGACATGATTAGTGTGCACAAGAATATCGAGATATATATGTGGAAACTCTCAACTCACTCAAAAACCAAAAGAATGTGTGGATCTTACCGTTCCAAAGTGAATTAGCAAAGCTTACCAACTTGTAATAGGAGCACGTGCACAGATGTGATGAAGCTAATATTATGGGTATCAAAGTGTCACACAACAAAAACAGGGTATATTGGTGGAGCTTGGTTGGGAGGCCTAACAACACCAACTACAAATCCTATTTGCTGTTCGTGTGAAACTCGAAAACACAGGAAACACACACGTGGAGAATAATGTGGCAAAGCAACTATAGGGATGAGCACAAATATGTAAAGATATGTCTGGAGTATAGCTCGTGTTGCAATGCACGGGAAGGACACTAGCAAGTTGCTCAAATAAAATCAGGCACAAGATTGCTCAACAATGAGTAGTGTCACAAAAGATACTATGCACTTTGGCCTATTTCCTTGCTCTCTTTTTTTTTTTGAATTTTTCAATTTGCTATGGCCAGCACTTGAAGATACACAAGACACACAATAATGAGCAGCCTGGGAGCACAAAACGTTAGCTAGTCCTTTATGGGTAAGCTCCTAACACTGCTGTAGAAAGGCTGTGTCTAAGGTTTCTGCACAAAAGTGGCAAAAAGAAATACTTCCCGACGTTTTTTGGGAATTCTGAGACGTCGAAAAGACGTAAACAGACGGAGTGAGTTTGGCTGCCTTCGCTTCCGTCTCCTCTACAAAACGAGCTAAAAATCGACCAAATCCGAGTTCGTATGCAAAAGTTATGCCCGGTTGAATTTTCTGCCGGAACCGTCTACGACACGAACTCGGAAACGGAACACGGAAGGAAAACAGCGACGTACGTCGATGGAAACTGCCGATTCTGACCCGAACTCGGAAAGAACCGAAACATCTTCTCTTTTTTTTTTGATTTTTTGACAATGAATCCGAATCCAACACAACTAAGTACGGAAAGTAACAACTCCAAACCTAAACAAACTCTACGACACAAACGGGAAAATAGGAAACGCAAAAGATCTACACAAACAGCAACTAGAACATGCAATCGGTGCTATCTAGTCTATGGCGATGTCTAAACCCTAATATTTTTGTGTGGCTTTTTCTGTATAGGACGAAAAACAGTAAATCTACGGGATGGACTGGTGGATGCTCACCGAGTAAAAACGCTGTAAATCTGATACCAAGATGATAAGGGGTGGCCCGATCTTCTTAGTGAGCCGATGGTGGAATCAATGGATTATGTAGATAACTCGCGGATGCTCTCGAACTCTCCGGCTGTTTCCCCGTTGCCAATGCAAGTTGCTCAAATAAAAACGCTGGAAATCTGAAACCGCCACCACCCTGTAGGATTCCTCTTCCACGGTCAGGGCAGTGATGGATCCCTTCAACGATCCTTCCTCCATTTCTCATCTGTTGGATTTCTCTATGGGTCACAGATTTAGATCTAAGGTCCGTGATCTTTTCTCCACCTCGGTTAACCCCGACTCCTCCTCCTCCCATCGCTTCTTTCTGGTGGTGTCATTTGGTCGTGCTTGTTTCCGATTGAGTTCTCTGAATGTTAGTTTGGCCCTATCTGCTTCGCTCGGGGTTGCTTATGATGAGATTGATCTAGTCTGCTTATCTGCTCGGGTTTTCAAATTCTCGGTATGTTCTAAAGCTGTGGGCTTTCTGATTCACAACTTGAGATCTGTGGTTTGTGATCAGTTCATCTGTTATTTTCACCTATGGGGTCGTGGCGGACCCAATTGGCAGCGAGAAGAGGTTAGGTGGATCAAAGAAACTGAGGCTGAATGGACAGCGGTGGACTATTCACGTCGATCACCTAATACTCATGCATCTCAGCATTTGGTTTCCTCGGTGTTTCATCGGATTACTAAGGCTCTAGATCCAAAACCTTCAACTACCCCACTTTCAGGTGCTAATTCAGTTCCTCTTGGCTGTCGTCCTCCTGTGGATGTTCATCACCATGATCCGCTACCACCTGAGATTGGTTCTAGGGTTCTTCGTGATCCGGTTTCTAGGCGGGATTCTCGCGATTCTATTTCCTTACCAAATACTCATTGGGTCCCTATTCAGCAGCCCTGTGGGCCTTCCCGGCCTGCTAACCCTGAGGATCAGGTTATTCGCAGTCAGAGGGTTAAGGATACTCAAGCCCAGAAGCAGTCTACTCAGCAGCCCATTTGGCCTTCTGACCCAGTGCATCTAGTTAATCATGTTGATTATAATGATACGATTACTGACAATCAGGCGCCTAAACAGTTTTGTTCCCGCTGTTTAGACCCAAGGCATTTAAGGAAATCTTGTTGCAATCAAATCCGATGCCGACTATGTTGGTTTTATGGTCATATTTCCAAATTTTTTTACTCAAGATTTAACCATAAACGGATTTATCGGCCGATCGGAAAAGTTCTGGACTCTGCTCCTTTAGTAAAACAGAGGGTTGTCGTCTCACCTCCCACCGACCAAACCCTCGTCCTCCACCAGAACAGCTTCGGCGACTCCGCGAACTCCACCCACCACCGCATTGCTCTGTCCACCCTCGGCGTCGAGATGGCAAACTATCCCTGCGACTCGGTGCCTCAACACCCTCTGGGGGCGGGTTTTGTACCTTTCAATCCTCTGCGGTCACAACGTGGCTACGTCGTCCTCGGTCGTACCCTGCCAGCGGTTTGCGACGACTGGGCCATTGTTAGCCTGGAGCCTGAGCCTGACCTGACTCACTTTGAAGGTACGGAAGTCTTGATCAGAGCCCAGCTTGAGCAGCGTCAGTTCGAGATTAAACAGATTAGCCGATGTGCGATGGGCACGGCTCTTGTTAGGTTTGATGGCGTTATTGATCGGGATACTGCAATTAGGTCCAGCCCTTATTTTATCGGTGATTCAGTTATGAGGATCACTGAGCATGATAGAGGCAGAAACTATAGGTCCGCAACCTTTACCCATGATATCTGGTTGATGCTTCTGAACTATCTGATTGAATGTTGGGATTTAAAGTCGATTGTCACTACTTTAGCACCCTATGGCAGATTCTTGATCTGGAACAGAGATGATAATAACAAGGCTAGAATTATCCCTAAGATCAGAGCCTATGATATTGATAAGATCCCAGGGAGCATTGTGGTTATTCAGAACTTCAGTGATGAGGGCAATGGTGGTAGCTGGACCTTCCCTTGTGTGATTCTGAATACCAAGATGATTGGTGCTGTAGCTGGGGAGGAAGACCCTTTACCACCAGATGGGGAAAATCCTCATCCTATCCTTATTATAGTTGATGACTTTGGGTTCTGGCATGCCGAGAATGAGGGACCTGCTGTCGATCATGTTCCAGCTCCTATTAACAATGATGAACCGCAACTTGCCACCCCTCCTCAGAGCCCTGGAGCACTGCAAGAAAATTTACAGCAGATTGATCCTGTTGTTGTGAACCTGGTTGCCCCTGTTCAGGATTTTGTTGAAGTTGCTGATCAAGTTCCTGATGATCCTGTGCAGATTCAAGAGGCTCCCATTGTTGCACCTGAGACAGTTTTAGCTTCATAGAGCCCCCATGTTGCTGCAGTTGATGATTCAACTGTTGCACCTCTGAATCTTGATGTTTCAGTCTCTGCATCTGCTCAATATTTTTTATCCATTTTGCCACTCACGGCCTCATCTAGTAGGGATGCCCAGATCAGCTCCCCCAAACTCACTGTAGCCAGAAAGAGGAAACTTAAGGAGAAAGCTCCTAACACCGTGGACTCGGTCAGGAGAAGTTCCAGGCTAGCCAAGCTGAAGGGAGGCTTCAAGGATGGTAGGCCAGAGCAAACCTGCGAGTTGGACGACTCTGACGAGGAGGAGAACATCTTTCATGCCCAGGTGTTGAACACTGAAGCTCCACCACCGCCTCACCTGCCTCTTGATCTGCTTCAAGCTCTGGGCACTGGTCCCTATCAGATGCACCCTACGGATGTATCTGAGGATAAATTAGATTATGACAGTACCAATGATAGCATTGAATAAGTATTATCGGGTGGAGGTCTTCACAATGGAGAGTTATCATGTTACACTTTATGTTATTCTGTTCTCCGTGCTACTCCTATACTTTGTTAAGTCTGGTTATGTATTTTGGCACTACTCTCGACGTGTGAGACCCTTTGTTCTGCTTTATATTGTGGTCTACTACTGCCTATTCCTATGTTTATGGTTACCCTGTCCTTGGACTTGGTTGTGTGATATATTGGGTATTTTGGTATCTATGTGTTGCTGCTAGTTGCTTAGTCTTGCATTTATGGCATGGGCATGTTTGATCATCTTCAGCGATTGGAGCTACAGTTGGAGTGTTTGTTCATTTGCTATTCTTGAGCATTATTTATGTTCACTTTCACCTGCCTTATTTCACGAAAGGGATTATTGGTTTAGGCATGTTTGTGTAGCTCACGTTGGTGAACCTGCTTGCTTTGCTCCTGTTGCTTGTTTGGGCTTATTAATTCTGCCCAATAGTACCTATCTCTACATTTGTTTCCAATGAGTAGAAACTGGACAATATTTGATTGGAATCTCAGAGGGATTAATTCCCAGCTACGATGGGATGATATTAGACAGAAAATTGATGAATCAACTGCAACATCATCTGTATGCAAGAAACTAAACGTGAACATTTTGACCACAGTTACCTGAGAAAGTTTTGTCCTCGTCGGTTCGATCAGTTTGCTTATTCGCCTTCAGTTGGCAGCTCTGGAGGTATTATCACTATTTGGAACAGTGCTCTGTTTGATGGTCAACAGATTAGTGTCTCACGTTTCCATGTCACTGTTCAGCTGGTTTGTAAACTCAGTGCACATGTTTGGTATCTTACTAATGTGTATGGCCCCACCATTGCTGAAGATAGATCTCGTTTCATTGATTGGTTAGAAAACATTGATACCACACCCATGCATCTTTGGATGATCTTGGGAGACTTTAACCTTCTAAGAAGGCCTGAAGATAGGAACAGAGGTGGGGGTAACATTAATAATATGCTGATGTTTAAAAGAATCATTTCTCAGCACGATCTAGTGGAAATCTCTCTTAAAGGTCACGCTTACACCTGGTCGAATATGCAGGCTGACCCACTGCTTGAAAAGTTAGACTGGATTTTCACCTCTCCTGGCTGGACCACCACATTCCCCAATACATTGGCTACTCCATTAGCCAGACTTTCTTCAGACCATATCCCTATCAAAATCCAAATGAACACTTCTATCCCTAAGGTCCATTTGTTCAGATTTGAGGATTACTGGATGGACTTCCCTGGATTTATTGAGGCAGTGGTAAAAAATTGGCAGTATATTGGGAGCTTTAAAAATGCTGCTAAGGACATCTCTGCTAGATTTAAGTCACTTAGATATGGTTTGAAGAAATGGAGTAAACAAATCTTGCAGCTCAGTAAAATTATTCAATCTTTGTGACGCCCGAAAATCGGTACTATATAGATTTAAGCGCTCCCGCCGAAATCCGCATAATAACGATTTTAGGTCGCCCACCAGACATAATGTGCACGCCGAAACATGCGCATTATGTGGGTGGAATTGTGATATCATTACAACAGTTCCGATACATCCACAAATACAACAGAAGATATAAATACAACAACGACTCGAACGAGTCAAGATACAAATGATACAATACAAAGATTCAAATGACAGCGGAAGCAAAAATAGTATCCGACTACGGATAAGATACAAATTGGACTAAGAGTCCTGAAGATAAGCGATGGCGCCATAACCCTGCCCAGCCAAGCCGGAGGGATTCCCAAGCTAACGTCGTTAGACTCCAAACCTGATAACTGCACATAAAGCATAACCCAAAAGAGGGTCAGGGCACTCCCTGGCAAGCAAAACCGACTTGCCTACTTTCTACACCATCTCCCAAAATATAGGGGAGGTGGACTTAGCGGCAGCAGCACTACCAACCTAAAGAGACACGCTACAACTTCCGTCTAATTGGAGAGGGATAAGAGAGCGCATAAGTAAACAACTACTACTAACACCAAACATAACCCATTCTCGAATTAACCCCCTCAACCAAATATGAGGAAGCAATTCGGGAAACTCACACATTGAACAATTTTAGTTACCATTCATTGTGAAAGTAATTCTATATTACTAGTCAAATTAATTAACATTATTTAGGTGTAAGTTGTCTAGATCTCATTAGTCGGCAACGCACCAAGTTGTCCATAACCGCGGACGCGGCTCATCGATAAGATTATACCCTACAGGGGTGCACTACTGGACCCATACTCGCATGATCAACCCAGTCAAAAATATTAGGGCCTTTCAACCCAACTCTTTTCCTTAACCGCAACAAGTCTAGCAGCAACGGGAGCTATGCTGGTCCCGGCCAAAAGGGTGCGGACTCCCGCATGACACACCCCTCCGCACCAACAGGCCGCGCCCTATATGCATGTAACAAGGCACACCGCCAAAGTAAAATACTACACTAGTATCATCAATGCATATGAGACAAATGGAAAACCCGAACTAGGTGTGGCTCCCGGACAAGTTGAAGTTTCAGTCAAAGTCGAGGGGGGCTCCATAGGGCTTCCCACAAGTGGTTAGTGCGCTCAGTCTTGGATTAGGGGAGCAAGATCTCAGTTCCTAGGTCGACACTTAGCAGAACAAAGCACCTCGCAAGGCCTTCCGCCGGGTGCCTTATCTTTTATTTATAATACCCCAATATAATACAACATTTTATTAAGGTAGAATAATCTATCAAGCTAAGCATATGAAATAAAAGACCAACTGACGACTCGCACAACCAACTCTAAGCATGCACTACGACTCGCAAGGCTAACAGTTAAACATACAACAGGTGATGGGATGTGGGGATAAAGCTGTATAGGCTGCAGGATAAACATGTGATGGGATCGCAATAAAGAATCGTAAACTAGGATAGCAGAGATCAATGGCAGGAATAAAAGACAATGTATAGGTAAACAAGCAAACTTTGCTTGCCTGGAATCCCGCATGGAAGCAGATCTTGTCGTTTCTCACACATCTCAAAGTTGTATCCGCGAAGAAGCAACAAACACTGGAAAGCGTAAAAGATGCACTTTACAACTACGGCAAAAGATTCAGCATGATCATATGAGAATGATGCATGGCATGGCAAGATGCACTTAATCCGAATTAAGCGGAACCGGGATTCCGACAATTAATATTTAGGTGCAAGTTATTTATTTACCAGCAATATTAAATGTTGGTTAGCATGGCAACACATGGCATGGGTGATCTAATTAAATTAAATGGAATAGGGCATTATATATTTATTACCCCACACATTCCATATTGAACTATTTAGGTGATTCGCTACACCCGCAAACCCAAGAGATGCAACACATGTAATTATGATGCGAAATGCACAAGATAGATGACATTTAATAAAATAGGTTTAGGGTTAGGGTTTGGGTCCGTACGTCGGATCGGGAGAGATATGGTTCGAAACCGACGTCTTCGGTCCGTAGAGGAAGTAGTCGACGTCGGGGAAGTACGCGTCGCAGAATGGGGGGATCGTCGTTTGGCGGTGTCGTGGAAGTGGTCGGAGTCGTGGCACGTAGAAGCACGAAAACCGGACACCGGAAAGCAACGCGCACGGACGGGCACCGCGACACGAACACGGGCGGTCACGGCGACGCGACACCGGAAGAGGCACTCGCACGTAGCGACACCACGAAGGGTGGACAACTCGGACAAAAGTGGCGACGAAGTTCTTGCGGGCATTTCACCGAACACTTGGCGTGCGACGGATGCGGGGACGTCACCGGAAGGGGGAAACGTTGAATGGAAGGCGGTCGGCGGAGATCAGATGCGCACGGCGGCGACGACCGGCGCGGGCGGAGGCGCGCGGCACGGCAGTGGCGGCACAGAGGGCGCGCGCGGGGGCGCCGCGTGGGCGGCGGCGGCGCGGACGCGCGGACGGCGCGGGCGGATGCGGGTGTGTAGGCGGCGGCGTGCGCAAGCGAACGCGTAGGCACGGGCGGACGCAGCGGCGGCGTGGGGCCGAGGGGGCGCGTGCGGGGGCGCAGCGGGATGAAGGCGCGGCGGCGGAGGAGCTCGGGCCGGAGGCGCGGCGCAGCGGCCGGCAGAGGGCGGGCGCGGAGCACGGCGCGGCGCGGCCGGCAGTGGGCGGCGGGGCAACCGGAGGCGGGGCGCTCGGCCGTGGGAGGCGCGGCGCGCGGCCGGCGGCGGTGGCGCAAGGGGCCGGCGGGCGGCCGGGGCGAGGCGACGGCTGGCGCTGGGGCGTGCGGCCGGGCGCGGCGTCGGGCGCGCTTGCGGCAGAGTGGAGGAGCAGCGGGCGCGGCGGCCGGCGCTGGGGTGGAGGCGCGGGCGCCGGTGGAGCGGCGACGACGGGCGCGCGGGGCGCGGCGGCGGCAGGGCCGGAGCACGGCGCTGCGGGGCGCGCAGGGGGTGGCGGCGTCGCGCCAGCGGCGGCGGGGACGGCAGGCCGGCGAGCGCGCGGGAGGAGCTCGCTCGGGCTGACTGCGTGCGATTTCTCCCGTGCGGGTGCGGGAAGAAGAGAAAGGAAGGAAAGGAGGAAAAAGAAAAGGAAAAAGAAAAGGAAAGAAAAAGGAAGAGAAAGAAAGGAGGGAAAAAAAAGAAAAAGAAGGGGTGGAAGATTATTTTGCAAAAGCCAGAAAAAGGAGGAGGGTGGCTGCAAAATTGCAGGGGGGTGGGAAACAATTTTCCAGGGGGAAACCCTAGGGTTTGCTTAGGTGGGCTTTGGGCCTTATTTGTCTCCTTTTAATGTTTTCTGTTTTATATTTTTAAAACAAAATCTAAAAGGAATTTGAATACGAAAACTATACAAAATATTTTTAGTTTTAAATAGACAATTTAATAAACTAATTTTTAACATTTTTAAAAGATTTGAAAATAACACATTTTTAATTAATTTGAAATGCATTTGAATTTAATTGTGGGAAATTAATTTAAATGCAACAAATTAAATTAATGAGATGCAATGCGATGCCATGTCGATGCAAATAAGAAAACACACAAAAATTAAAAGGGGATAAATCCCGGAGCGTTACAATCGACACCACTAACAAGGGATCGCGTCCCGCGATCCACGCCGAGACCACAGGAAGAGAGGGGTAACTATCGAGTCTTCAGGCTCCGTGATGAACTTCTCGACACCACTAACAAGCGATTGTTGCTCCACCTGGAAATTCTCGACACCACTAACAAGGGATTGTTGCTCACGACGAAGACGACTCCGAAAGATCGAACCTAATAGGGTAAAAGGTAAGAAATCGTCCACCCACGTAGAATCCTAAACTTTGAAAGTTGGATAAGAGAAGAGACTCCAAAACAAATAAGATAAGAGTAGAATGGAATAGAGGTAAGGAGTAAAAATAACCCTATTGAGATATTTTTCCAAAAATAATTTTAGTCAAAATAGTTTCGACACTCTACAAACAACGACCGTTAGCGAGGTTATCCTACAGGCTTTTGCGGACCCGCTGCTTCGATAACCATTCGTATCGAAACAACAAGGAGATTGAAACCAAGGCTCTGATACCACTTTGTGACGCCCGAAAATCGGTACTATGTAGATTTAAGCGCTCCCGCCGAAATCCGCATAATAACGATTTTAGGTCGCCCACCAGACATAATGTGCACGCCGAAACATGCGCATTATGTGGGTGGAATTGTGATATCATTACAACAGTTCCCATACATCCACAAATACAACAGAAGATATAAATACAACAACGACTCGAACGAGTCAAGATACAAATGATACAATACAAAGATTCAAATGACAGCGGAAGCAAAAATAGTATCCGACTACGGATAAGATACAAATTGGACTAAGAGTCCTGAAGATAAGCGATGGCGCCATAACCCTGCCCAGCCAAGCCGGAGGGATTCCCAAGCTAACGTCGTCAGACTTCAAACCTGATAACTGCGCATAAAGCATAACCCAAAAGAGGGTCAGGGCACTCCCTGGCAAGCAAAACAGACTTGCCTACTTTCTACACCATCTCCCAAAATATAGGGGAGGTGGACTTAGCGGCAGCAGCACTAGCAACCTAAAGAGACACGCTACAACACCCGTCTAATTAGAGAGGGATAAGAGGGCGCATAAGTAAACAGCTACTACTAACACCAAACATAACCCATTATCGAATTACCCCCCTCAACCAAATATGAGGAAGCAATTCGGGAAACTCACACATTGAACAATTTTAGTTACCATTCATTGTGAAAGTAATTCTATATTACTAGTCAAATTAATTAACATTATTTAGGTGTAAGTTGTCTAGATCTCATTAGTCGGCAACGCACCAAGTTGTCCATAACCGCGGACGCGGCTCATCGATAAGATTATACCCTGCAGGGGTGCACTACTGGACCCATACTCGCATGATCAACCCAGTCAAAAACATTAGGGTCTTTCAACCCAACTCTTTTCCTTCACCGCAACAAGTCTAGGAGCCACGGGAGCTATGCTGGTCCCGGCCAAAAGGGTGCGGACTCCCGCAGGACACACCCCTCCGCACCAACAGGCCGTGCCCTATATGCATGTAACAAGGCACACCGCCAAAGTAAAATACTACACTAGTATCATCAATGCATATGAGACAAATGGAAAACCCGAACTAGGTGTGGCTCCCGGACAAGTTGAAGTTCCAGTCAAAGTCGAGGGGGGCTCCATAGGGCCTCCCACAAGTGGTTAGTGCGCTCAGTCTTGGATTAGGGGAGCAAGATCTCAGTTCCTAGGTCGACACTTAGCAGAACAAAGCACCTCGCAAGGCCTTCCGCCGGGTGCCTTATCCTTTAATTATAATACCCCAATATAATACAACATTTTATTAAGGTAGAATAATCTATCAAGCTAAGCATATGAAATAAAAGACCAACTGACGACTCGCACAACCAACTCTAAGCATGCACTACGACTCGCAAGGCTAACAGTTAAACATACAACAGGTGATGGGATGTGGGGATAAAGCTGTATAGGCTGCAGGATAAACATGTGATGGGATCGCAATAAAGAATCGTAAACTAGGATAGCAGAGATCAATGGCAGGAATAAAAGACAATGTATAGGTAAACAAGCAAACTTTGCTTGCCTGGAATCCCGCATGGAAGCAGATCTTGTCGTTTCTCACACATCTCAAAGTTGTATCCGCGAAGAAGCAACAAACACTGGAAAGCGTAAAAGATGCACTTTACAACTACGGCAAAAGATTCAGCATGATCATATGAGAATGATGCATGGCATGGCAAGATGCACTTAATCCGAATTAAGCGGAACCGGGATTCCGACAATTAATATTTAGGTGCAAGTTATTTATTTACCAGCAATATTAAATGTTGGTTAGCATGGCAACACATGGCATGGGTGATCTAATTAAATTAAATGGAATAGGGCATTATATATTTATTACCCCACACATTCCATATTGAACTATTTAGGTGATTCGCTACACCCGCAAACCCAAGAGATGCAACACATGTAATTATGATGCGAAATGCACAAGATAGATGACATTTAATAAAATAGGTTTAGGGTTAGGGTTTGGGTCCGTACGTCGGATCGGGAGAGATATGGTTCGAAACCGACGTCTTCGGTCCGTAGAGGAAGTAGTCGACGTCGGGGAAGTACGCGTCGCAGAATGGGGGGATCGTCGTTTGGCGGTGTCGTGGAAGTGGTCGGAGTCGTGGCACGTAGAAGCACGAAAACCGGACACCGGAAAGCAACGCGCACGGACGGGCACCGCGACACGAACACGGGCGGTCACGGCGACGCGACACCGGAAGAGGCACTCGCACGTAGCGACACCACGAAGGGTGGACAACTCGGACAAAAGTGGCGACGAAGTTCTTGCGGGCATTTCACCGAACACTTGGCGTGCGACGGATGCGGGGACGTCACCGGAAGGGGGAAACGTTGAATGGAAGGCGGTCGGCGGAGATCAGATGCGCACGGCGGCGACGACCGGCGCGGGCGGAGGCGCGCGGCACGGCAGTGGCGGCACAGAGGGCGCGCGCGGGGGCGCCGCGTGGGCGGCGGCGGCGCGGACGCGCGGACGGCGCGGGCGGATGCGGGTGTGTAGGCGGCGGCGTGCGCAAGCGAACGCGTAGGCACGGGCGGACGCAGCGGCGGCGTGGGGCCGAGGGGGCGCGTGCGGGGGCGCAGCGGGATGAAGGCGCGGCGGCGGAGGAGCTCGGGCCGGAGGCGCGGCGCAGCGGCCGGCAGAGGGCGGGCGCGGAGCACGGCGCGGCGCGGCCGGCAGTGGGCGGCGGGGCAACCGGAGGCGGGGCGCTCGGCCGTGGGAGGCGCGGCGCGCGGCCGGCGGCGGTGGCGCAAGGGGCCGGCGGGCGGCCGGGGCGAGGCGACGGCTGGCGCTGGGGCGTGCGGCCGGGCGCGGCGTCGGGCGCGCTTGCGGCAGAGTGGAGGAGCAGCGGGCGCGGCGGCCGGCGCTGGGGTGGAGGCGCGGGCGCCGGTGGAGCGGCGACGACGGGCGCGCGGGGCGCGGCGGCGGCAGGGCCGGAGCACGGCGCTGCGGGGCGCGCAGGGGGTGGCGGCGTCGCGCCAGCGGCGGCGGGGACGGCAGGCCGGCGAGCGCGCGGGAGGAGCTCGCTCGGGCTGACTGCGTGCGATTTCTCCCGTGCGGGTGCGGGAAGAAGAGAAAGGAAGGAAAGGAGGAAAAAGAAAAGGAAAAAGAAAAGGAAAGAAAAAGGAAGAGAAAGAAAGGAGGGAAAAAAAAGAAAAAGAAGGGGTGGAAGATTATTTTGCAAAAGCCAGAAAAAGGAGGAGGGTGGCTGCAAAATTGCAGGGGGGTGGGAAACAATTTTCCAGGGGGAAACCCTAGGGTTTGCTTAGGTGGGCTTTGGGCCTTATTTGTCTCCTTTTAATGTTTTCTGTTTTATATTTTTAAAACAAAATCTAAAAGGAATTTGAATACGAAAACTATACAAAATATTTTTAGTTTTAGATAGACAATTTAATAAACTAATTTTTAACATTTTTAAAAGATTTGAAAATAACACATTTTTAATTAATTTGAAATGCATTTGAATTTAATTGTGGGAAATTAATTTAAATGCAACAAATTAAATTAATGAGATGCAATGCGATGCCATGTCGATGCAAATAAGAAAACACACAAAAATTAAAAGGGGATAAATCCCGGAGCGTTACAATCGACACCACTAACAAGGGATCGCGTCCCGCGATCCACGCCGAGACCACAGGAAGAGAGGGGTAACTATCGAGTCTTCAGGCTCCGTGATGAACTTCTCGACACCACTAACAAGCGATTGTTGCTCCACCTGGAAATTCTCGACACCACTAACAAGGGATTGTTGCTCACGACGAAGACGACTCCGAAAGATCGAACCTAATAGGGTAAAAGGTAAGAAATCGTCCACCCACGTAGAATCCTAAACTTTGAAAGTTGGATAAGAGAAGAGACTCCAAAACAAATAAGATAAGAGTAGAATGGAATAGAGGTAAGGAGTAAAAATAACCCTATTGAGATATTTTTCCAAAAATAATTTTAGTCAAAATAGTTTCGACACTCTACAAACAACGACCGTTAGCGAGGTTATCCTACAGGCTTTTGCGGACCCGCTGCTTCGATAACCATTCGTATCGAAACAACAAGGAGATTGAAACCAAGGCTCTGATACCACTTTGTGACGCCCGAAAATCGGTACTATGTAGATTTAAGCGCTCCCGCCGAAATCCGCATAATAACGATTTTAGGTCGCCCACCAGACATAATGTGCACGCCGAAACATGCGCATTATGTGGGTGGAATTGTGATATCATTACAACAGTTCCCATACATCCACAAATACAACAGAAGATATAAATACAACAACGACTCGAACGAGTCAAGATACAAATGATACAATACAAAGATTCAAATGACAGCGGAAGCAAAAATAGTATCCGACTACGGATAAGATACAAATTGGACTAAGAGTCCTGAAGATAAGCGATGGCGCCATAACCCTGCCCAGCCAAGCCGGAGGGATTCCCAAGCTAACGTCGTCAGACTTCAAACCTGATAACTGCGCATAAAGCATAACCCAAAAGAGGGTCAGGGCACTCCCTGGCAAGCAAAACAGACTTGCCTACTTTCTACACCATCTCCCAAAATATAGGGGAGGTGGACTTAGCGGCAGCAGCACTAGCAACCTAAAGAGACACGCTACAACACCCGTCTAATTAGAGAGGGATAAGAGGGCGCATAAGTAAACAGCTACTACTAACACCAAACATAACCCATTATCGAATTACCCCCCTCAACCAAATATGAGGAAGCAATTCGGGAAACTCACACATTGAACAATTTTAGTTACCATTCATTGTGAAAGTAATTCTATATTACTAGTCAAATTAATTAACATTATTTAGGTGTAAGTTGTCTAGATCTCATTAGTCGGCAACGCACCAAGTTGTCCATAACCGCGGACGCGGCTCATCGATAAGATTATACCCTGCAGGGGTGCACTACTGGACCCATACTCGCATGATCAACCCAGTCAAAAACATTAGGGTCTTTCAACCCAACTCTTTTCCTTCACCGCAACAAGTCTAGGAGCCACGGGAGCTATGCTGGTCCCGGCCAAAAGTGTGCGGACTCCCGCAGGACACACCCCTCCGCACCAACAGGCCGTGCCCTATATGCATGTAACAAGGCACACCGCCAAAGTAAAATACTACACTAGTATCATCAATGCATATGAGACAAATGGAAAACCCGAACTAGGTGTGGCTCCCGGACAAGTTGAAGTTCCAGTCAAAGTCGAGGGGGGCTCCATAGGGCCTCCCACAAGTGGTTAGTGCGCTCAGTCTTGGATTAGGGGAGCAAGATCTCAGTTCCTAGGTCGACACTTAGCAGAACAAAGCACCTCGCAAGGCCTTC
Organism: Poa annua; assembly: GCA_026929855.1. Taxonomy (NCBI): domain Eukaryota; kingdom Viridiplantae; phylum Streptophyta; class Magnoliopsida; order Poales; family Poaceae; genus Poa; species Poa annua. Next base: position 39,222,836 of record CM049429.1, on the reverse strand, counting down.
CGCCGGGTGCCTTATCCTTTAATTATAATACCCCAATATAATACAACATTTTATTAAGGTAGAATAATCTATCAAGCTAAGCATATGAAATAAAAGACCAACTGACGACTCGCACAACCAACTCTAAGCATGCACTACGACTCGCAAGGCTAACAGTTAAACATACAACAGGTGATGGGATGTGGGGATAAAGCTGTATAGGCTGCAGGATAAACATGTGATGGGATCGCAATAAAGAATCGTAAACTAGGATAGCAGAGATCAATGGCAGGAATAAAAGACAATGTATAGGTAAACAAGCAAACTTTGCTTGCCTGGAATCCCGCATGGAAGCAGATCTTGTCGTTTCTCACACATCTCAAAGTTGTATCCGCGAAGAAGCAACAAACACTGGAAAGCGTTAAAGATGCACTTTACAACTACGGCAAAAGATTCAGCATGATCATATGAGAATGATGCATGGCATGGCAAGATGCACTTAATCCGAATTAAGCGGAACCGGGATTCCGACAATTAATATTTAGGTGGAAGTTATTTATTTACCAGCAATATTAAATGTTGGTTAGCATGGCAAGACATGGCATGGGTGATCTAATTAAATTAAATGGAATAGGGCATTATATATTTATTACCCCACACATTCCATATTGAACTATTTAGGTGATTTGCTACACCCGCAAACCCAAGAGATGCAACACATGTAATTATGATGCGAAATGCACAAGATAGATGACATTTAATAAAATAGGTTTAGGGTTAGGGTTTGGGTCCGTACGTCGGATCGGGAGAGATAGGGTTCGAAACCGACGTCTTCGGTCCGTAGAGGAAGTAGTCGACGTCGGGGAAGTAGGCGTCGCAGAATGGGGGGATCGTCGTTTGGTGGTGTCGTGGAAGTGGTCGGAGTCGTGGCACGTAGGAGCACGAAAACCGAACACCGGAAAGCAACGCGCACGGGCGGGCACCGCGACACGAACACGGGCGGTCACGGCGACGCGACACCGGAAGAGGCACTCGCACGTAGCAACACCACGAAGGGTGGACAACTCGGACAAAAGTGGCGACGAAGTTCTTGCGGGCATTTCACCGAACACTTGGCGTGCGACGGATGCGGGGACGTCACCGGAAGGGGGAAACGGAGAATGGAAGGTGGTCGGCGCAGATCAGATGCGCACGGCGGCGGCGACCGGCGCGGGCGGAGGCGCACGGCACGGCGGTGGCGGCAATGAGGGCGCGCGCGGGGGCGCTGCGTTGGCGGCGGCGGCGCGGACGCGCGGACGGCGCGGGCGGATGCGGGTGTGTTGGCGGCGGCGTGCGCAGGTGAACGCGTAGGCACGGGCGGACGCAGCGGCGGCGTGGGGCCGAGGGGGCGCGTGCGGGAGCGCAGCGGGATGGAGGCGCGGCGGCGGAGGAGCTCGGGCCGGAGGCGCGGCGCAGCGGCCGGCAGAGGGCGGGCGCAGAGCACGGCGCGGCCGGCAGAGGGCGGCGCGCGGGGCGCTCGGCCGTGGGAGGCGCGGCGCGCAGCCGGCGGCGGTGGCGCAAGGGGCCGGCGGGCGGCCGGGGCGAGGCGACGGCTGGCGCTGGGGCGTGCGGCCGGGCGCGGCGTCGGGCGTGCTGGTGGCGGAGTGGAGGAGCAGCGGGCGCCGCGGCCGGCGATGGGGTCGAGGCGCGGGCGCCGGTGGAGCGGCGGCGACGGGAGGCGACGGGCGCGCGGGGCGCGGCGGCGGCAGGGCCGGAGCACGGCGCGGCGGGGCGCGCAGGGGGTGGCGGCGTCGCGCCAGCGGCGGCGGGGACGGCAGGCCGGCGAGCGCGCGGGAGGAGCTCGCTCGGGCTGACTGCGTGCGATTTCTCCCGTGTGGGTGCGGAAAGAAGAGAAAGGAAGGAAAGGAGGAAAAAGAAAAGGAAAAGTGAAGAAAAAGGAAGAGAAAGAAAGGAGGGAAAAAAAAGAAAAAGAAGGGGTGGAAGATTATTTTGCAAAAGTCAGAAAAAGGAGGAGGGTGGCTGCAAAATTGCAGGGGGGTGGAAAACAGTTTTCCAGGGGGAAACCCTAGGGTTTGCTTAGGTGGGCTTTGGGCCTTATTTGTCTCCTTTTAATGTTTTCTGTTTTATATTTTTAAAACGAAATCTAAAAGGAATTTGAATACGAAAACTATACAAAATATTTTTAGTTTTTCATAGACAATTTAATAAACTAATTTTTAACATTTTTAAAAGATTTGAAAATAACACATTTTTAATTAATTTGAAATGCATTTGAATTTAATTGTGGGAAATTAATTTAAATGCAACAAATTAAATTAATGAGATGCAATGCGATGCCATGTCGATTCAAATAAGAAAACACACAAAAATTAAAAGGGGATAAATCCCGGGGCGTTACAATCTTGCAGCTTTGTTCTTGCTTTGCTGGATGGTTTGGAGGATCAGAGACAGTTATCTATCTTTGAGACTAACTTCAGACTTGCACTTAAATCTCATTTGATAAAGTTCTTAGAAGCTAAGCGCATTTATTGGAGATCTAGGGCGAAAATCAGATGGGCCAAATTGGGTGGTGAGAACACCAGTTTTTTCCACACATTTGCGACCAAGAGCTACAGGAGTAATTTCATTGCTTGTCTTAGGACAGAAGATGACAGATTGGCCTATGATCATGAGGAAAAGGCTGCCATTATTTGGCATTCATTTAAAAACAGAATTGGTTGTTCTGATAATCCTGTTATGCTATTTGATCTGCAGAGAATTGTTAACCCTAATGTCACAGTGGAGTTTGATCAGCTGGAGGTCCCCTTCACCATCGAAGAGATTGATGGGATTGTGAAGGATATGCCAGCAAATAAGTCACCAGGTCCTGATGGGTTTAATGGTGCTTTTCTCAAGAAATGTTGGCCACAGATTAAAACTCAGTTCTATGATCTTTGCTTCAAATTTTTTGAAGGGAACTTTAACATCCAGAGTATTAACTGTGCATTCATCACTTTGATTCCTAAGAAATCAAGTCCTGAATCTGTCAATGATTTCAGACCTATCTCTTTGGTTAGCCTCACACTTAAATTTCTGACTAAGTTGCTTGCTAACAGAATGCAGAAAGTGATTGTCTCACTCATTCATAAGAACCAATATGGTTTTATTAAAACCAGGAATATCCAGGACTGTCTTGCGTGGGCCTTTGAATACATTCTCCTTTGTCAGAAGTCCAAAAAGAAGATTGTTATTCTTAAACTGGATTTCGAAAAGGCCTTTGATAAAGTGGAGTACAGTGCCATCCTGGCTATGCTGAAGCATCTTGGATTTGGCATTAAATGGATCAAATGGATTGAGGTTGTTCTTCGGTCAGCATCTGCCTCTGTCTTGCTCAATGGGGTTCCTGGAAAAAAAATCTTATGCAAAAGAGGAGTACGACAAGGTGATCCACTCTCACCACTACTCTTTGTCTCTACAGCCGAGTTACTACAGTATGTGGTAAATGATGCCTGGAGAAATGGCCAACTTGATCTGCCTCTGGATTGTTCTTTTGGTTTAGATTACCCCATTATCCAATATGCTGATGATACCTTGTTGATAATGCCAGCTTGCTCTACTCAACTGAGAAGGTTGAAAGTGCTACTTGACAATTTTGCTGCCTCTACTGGCCTCAAGGTTAATTTTCAGAAATCCTCTTTAGTGCCACTTAACATTAGTTTTGTCCTTAGCTCTGAGTTGGCTACTGTACTTGGTTGCAAAGTTGAATCTCTGCCTTTCCCTTATCTTGGTCTACCAATGGGTACCACTAAACCAAGAATGGAAGATCTGATTGGCATTATACACAGGATTGACAGGAGGTTAGTTGGTATTGCAGATACTCTGTCCTATGATGGTAGACTCATTGTGGTTAAATCCATTATTCAAGCTATACCAAATTTTGCTATGTGTACACTCAAACTACCCCTGGGGTTTCTAGACTATATTGAAGGTTCCACCAGGGGGTTCTTTTGGGCTGGAAAGGACATCAATAAAAAGGGCAAATGCCTTGTTAAATGGGATGAGGTTTGTAAACCAAAGGAGGCTGGTGGTCTGGGTGTGCTGAGTTTAAGGACTCAAAATGTGGCTTTGCTGATGAAACATCTGTTCAAATTCATGAATAAACACGATACACCATGGGTTCAGCTAGTTTGGCATGCCCATTATTCTGACAAGATGCCACAGAATGCTTCCCCATGTGGATCTTTTTGGTGGAAAGATTGCTTGAAAATAATGAACACTTTCATTGATATTGCTGCTTGTAATCCAGGTGATGGATCCACTATTCGTATGTGGATGGATAAGTGGTCAGATGAGATCCTAAGAGTGCACATGCCACAACTTTGTTCCTTTGCCAGAATATTTCCCTTCAGAAAGCAGTTGGGGTATTTAACAATGATATATTTGAATTGTTCCACACTCCTATATCCATGATAGCCTCTCAGCAATGTGACCAACTTGGGCAGGTTCTGCATTCTTATCCTGATTCCATTGAGCCTGATAAATGGACCATGAGAGAGCAGAATAAAAATTACTCTTGTAAAAGAGTTTATAATGCGATCACCCCTGTCAGTCATGCACCTCCTCCAATGAGATGGATCTGGAAATCTTGCGTACTTCCCAAACATAAGATTTTTTTCTGGCTTCTCCTGAAGGACAGGTTGAACACGAGGGAATTGCTTGCCAGAAAAAAATTCCAAATTGAAACTTATTCTTGTGAGCTTTGCGAGGATGGTTTATCTGAGGATCTTGCCCATCTCTTCTTTGAGTGTGACTTTAGCAAGAATTTTTGGCTCAAGCTGAATTTTGAATGGGATACAGACCTGGATTTGATTAACATGCTGATTGATGCCAAGAGGAGATATAAACTTATTTGTTTCAAGGAGTCTTTGATTGTGGGATGCTGGAGCATTTGGACTCACAGGAATAAGTACATTTTTGATCACCAGCCTATTGATATGGATGTTTGTTTCCTTAATTTTGTTGATTCCTTTTCGCTTATTAGACATAGAGCCAAACCCTCACTTAAAGAGGGTATGACCCAATGGGATGACACATTATGAACTTCTGTATGTTCCTGTATCCTTTGTTTTGTTGAGAAAATAGAAAATTAAACAGTAGGGATTTTCCCTACTGTTTTGTGCCTCAAAAAAAATATAAGATGAAATTAATTTTAATATATTTTTAATTAGTTTTTATTCATTAAAATATCATTTAAACGTATTAAATCAATATTATTTACAAAATAAACAGAAAATTATTCCACAAAGATTAGTAGAAAATTCCTACTGCAAATACTTAGTCATTCAAATTTATAGTAATTGGATTTACTCAAAAATAATATTTCTATCAAAAGTTATGTCAAAATTACTCAAACTTTATTCAATTTAAAATTATGATTTTGCAATACTCCAAATAATACTGAAAAATATTTTCTAACAGTGTAATCATATAACACATACTCCAAGGTTTTTAAAATAATTTTATTTAAAAATTTTGGACTTTATGGATTTACATCTAAGTCAAATTTACTCAAACTCTTAATTTGAAATTTGAATAATCTAAACAAACTCAAAACAGAAAACTAACAGTGCTAAAATTTTCTGCAAGTCGAGAGCTTTTCAAAAATATAAAGTTTGTTAAATTTGGCCAAACCAAATAAAAGTTATAATGAATATAAGTTCTGGGGTCTTTTCTGCAAAATTGCCAGATTAAAACTAAATAGAAAAATCAATTTCCACGCGGCGCTGACTGTATGCTGACGAGGCGCTGACGGGGCATCCACATGGCATCCTCCTATTCGTCAATACCGGTTCACTTAAGGGATCTAATCAGAGCCGATGGATCAAGATCGGATGGCCAGGATTGTTTTGACCAAAACCGGGCGGCGCCGGTGGCCGGAGAAGCTCCGGTGACCTAAATTCGTGGCGGCTCCATTGCCGACGTGGACGCACGCGACGTACGAGAGGGGGAGGGATGCGCGGGTCGTACCAAAAGGACCGTGAGGTCAAGGAGATGTCGGTGGCGAGGTGGCTCAGCCCGGTTCTCCTTGGTTTGCCGTGAAATCTTCACCGGAGTTGGAGACAGCGGCGGGAGCTTCGGCCGTGGACGGTTAACTCGTTCTAGGGCACCAACAGAGGGGAAAATATGTGCATGAGTTGCGCACATTGGATACGAAGCTAGAGGAGGAGGAGGGAACGCTCGAGGAGTTGTAGGCTCACCAGAATCGGAGGTTCTTGCCGGCGGCAATGGCAGACGGAGGCGGGGGACTGCGGGCAGCCTGGCGGCTCGTAGATGGAAATTTTTGAGGGGAAACGGAGAGGAGTTCGTGGAGTTTATATGTGGGGGGCACGGGCTTCTTATCCCGCAAGAAATCGCCGCGATTTGATCGTATTCCGTTCGGTCTTCTTCGGAAGAGATAGAACTCTGTTAGGATTCGGTGAAGAAGAAGATGACAGTGGGACCCGCACGTCAGCGACAGAGAGAGAGAAGCAGGCTGCTGTCGGGCTTCGGCTGGGCCACAACTTCCTACGCGCGTGAGAGGGAGAAAATGGGCTTCGGCCCAGTTAGCTCGGGGAAGCGGCCTGTTCTAATTTTTTTTTGTCAAAACATTTCTCTGTTTTCAAACTTTTAAATCGAATTTGATTTTAAAGCTTAACCAAAACTTTTCAGAAAAATTCATAAAAATATGTTTTGCAAAGCTTGTTTAATTTAGAACTTTTTGGTAGTATTCTTGCCCAAAATAAAAATTAATAAATTGGAATATTATAAAAGATACAAATAACATGTTTATGGAATAATTTCCAAAACAAACATATAAATAAATATTAAATTTCAAACTCTTATTTAATTTAAGAAACAAGATTAAATGATGTTGATGCATGAATGCAATGCTTGAATACTCTTTCAAAAGTAACATACAAAGTAATTTTTAAATTTTTTAAAATTTTCTGATTTTTTAAATCCCAGGATGTTACATACTACCACCCTTAAAAGGAATCTCGTCCTCGAGATTCGAGAAGGCTAGCAAAAGGTTGTGACTGGTTTGACTGGGTGGGCTACAACCCTTAAAAGGAATCTTTGTTGGTATTGAAAGTTCAATAAGAAAACTTGATTTAAAATGTACCGTTCACTTCCTCCACGGTGATGTGGTTCACATATCCTTTATCAAAAGGATTTGGCTTGCCAGCGGCTTCGGCCCCTTTCCTTTCTGGGCAGTCAGTGGAGTAGTGTCCTTGCTTCTTGCAGTTGTAACATGTGATATGATTGATGTTTTTCTTGGGTTCCACATTTGGACAGTGATTGTGGTTAGGAGCATCGTGTCCGTTTCCCTTGAATCCACCATTGTGTTCATGATGCTTGTGGTTGCTTCCTCCACTATGGTGGTTTCCAAGTTTGTGACCATGGTTCCCATCATGAACAAAATGCTTCTTGAATGAGGGTTCAGAGGAGTGCTTGTTCATCTTTCTCTTCCTATTTTCAGCTTTCTTCATGCTATCTTCGAGGGTTATTTATTGATCGAGAAGTATCTGATAGTTTGGAGCATAAGCAACAGTCAAAGGTATCTTCAACTCATCACATAGTCCCTTGAGAAATTTTGCCTTCCTCTTTACATCTGTATCAATGTCCTCAGGAGCATATCGAGACAAGGCATGAAAGTCATCCATGTACTCCTTAAGACTTCTGTTACCCTGACGCAGATTGTGAAACTCCTCCTGTTTCAGATTCATAATCCCCGTGGAGACATGAGCATTACGCAATCCTTCCTTGAATTCCTCCCAGGTCAAGGTGTCCAATGGGTGAGTAATCTGATAAGTTTCCCACCATTGGGCAGCAGGTCCTTCAAGAAGATGTGCGGTGAACCTGACTTTCTCAGCATCATCACATTCAGTTGTCACCAGATCCTTTTGCATAGAACGCAGCTAGTCGTCAGCTACCATTGGCTCAGTTGAGGTTGAGAACTTGTTTGGCCTAAACCTCAGAAATCTGGTAAGCCTGTCCACTTGGGGAGGTGGTGGCGGTGGAGGATTGTTGTTGTTGTTATTGTTGTTGTGGCTCGCTGCAATAAACTGAGTCATCATAGTCATCAACTGGGCTTGGGCGGCCATCAACTGCTGCATAGCATCATTGTTGTTGTTGTTCCCAGGAGCACGTCGGGGAGGCATCTGTGGGTTTTAGCATAGATGAGTAAAAGATAGACATATCTAGGAGAAAAATTCCTACCCATACAAGCAATTGCACAAACAACCACAATCATTAAATTTCCAACTTGTTTTTGAAAAGCCTAACCAATCGTTTTCGAACGGAGTACACCGATATTATGGAGAACACATACGATGATACTGCCATACCACAATTTGATAGGTCAATACATCATTAGGATCACAATACTCTAATAGATAGGGGGTCTAGTCTATGTCCTTCCTGAGTGCATCAAGTTCCTCTCCTATTTCCTTGAGTTCATCAAGATACTTTTGGGTGTTATGAAGCCTAAATCGAATTCTTCTTCCAAGGTTCTCGATGGCTTCGCATGCTGCACTTCTTGCTGAGTCAAAGAATGATGTGTAAAGTATTGGGTTGGTGATCATGCAGTAGTCCTTGATCTTGTGGTTATCTTCTTTGCTTTTGTATAGGTGGAGTTGCACCACCAGTACTCTTGACCTTCACCCATGAAAAGAAATCCTTTGTATACTGCTTCTCCTTCAATGCCCAAGCTCTTCATGTTATCCTTAAGTGCTCTTGGAAAATCAGTCTCACATTGTAGGGTCATGGTCATCACTGGTCCCTTCTTGAGTGATTCAAAGAGGTTGGTCATCCAAAAAGAAGATATAGTATTTTTAGAAAGCAAATAGATAAGATAGTTACAAGAAGGAAAATTAGTAAAGTTTTGTTTTAGCAAACTGAATAAAAATAGATTCTCAATCCTATGGTCAAACCTATTTCTATCCAAACTTAGGGTTTCGAACCTACAGGCAACACAGTGCTCTGATACCATCTGTAACGTACCTGCACTTTAAAATATGGCAGGTACCTGTGTATAGTGCAAACCCTGGATCGATTCGTTTGCACACACAGTTTACGATGTAATATCACAACAAAGTATCAATTTTATTACATCGATGATCCAGACTTACAAAAATAAATAGTTCGATACATCTTTGCATAGCTTAAAGCTAGCTCAAAACAACAAAGCAGCGGAAATAAATGAGCCTCCAACTTCATGACACGCCACAGGCGAAAACATGTTAGTGCAGACCCGAAACTCAAACGTAGTCCTTACTCTTCGTCAGAAATTTCTGCAACAAATAATAATTTGCAACAGAGTGGGTCAGATTCCATTAAAAATGGAGTCTGGCAAGTGACACTACGGTGGACACTTAATGGAATAACTCTATAGCCTATATGCATATTTGGCTGATGGAGTTCAAGGCTAATTTGCATAAAGCCAATTTTTCCTACTCTTTTGAAAACACTTTTCTTGAAATCAAGACGAGTATGGCATGAAAACCATAATCTCATCTTCCCTTGTTCACCCATCAACTTTTAACTTAGAAATTGGGATGTTGGGAACCTCCATTGAATCCTTGATCAGCTGCTCAGATTGTCCGTAACCGGGGACACGGCTAAGTACTTAGTTTTTCACTCTGCAGAGGTTGTGCACTTTCAACACGAGACTCAAACAACCCTTCTGTCCTTGACCCTCATGTAGTGAAAAGGAAAGGAGAAGCCTGAGACGAGACCTTTGTGGAAAAGTCAAGGCAGAGCCATTATACCACGTGGTTGCACTGGAAGCATCTTCACTTGGAGAAAACGTTGGTCCCTTTGTTCCTGGGTGGCCATCCTCAAGTGTACGTACTCAGGTTCACTCATCTAAATGAGCCTGGGTCTTAGCCATGTGCCCCCACGTAAATGAGCCTAAGCAGCCACTCAACTCTAACCTCCATCCTCTTGCCACATCCACCCAGAAGTTTCTTTAACTTAGTAGAAATTTACTTTCCACAAAACAACTTTAGCATAGCGTCAATATTTCTACCAAGTTACCCATAGGATACTAGACACAACTAGTGTAAGGGATATAGTAGTTTCAGCATAGCAATACTATCCAAAACATGCATATAAGAAACACACTAAGTAATGCATAGAAGATACTTAGGAAATTTATGAAGGTGTGCCACTTGCCTTGGCAACAAGAAGAATAGCAACAACAGCTGCAACAGTTGTCGTTTCCTTCCGAAATTTCTAACACATCAAACAAGGCCAAATAAACATACATACAAAATAACAATACAAAAATATGTTATGCATGATGTGCAAAATATTTCTACTAGAGATGCATGCCATGTCAAGAAATTATTCTAAGTTAATGCAAGGCAAGTGTGTTAGTCGAATATGACTAAGGACCAAGGTTGTAAGACTGCTTCTAGTCTTCATCATGTTTGATCTTGAATTCTTCAACTCCTTTGTAGTTTCCTTCGTCTTCAATTAGCACTCTAAGAACCTGGTCAAAATCACTAAGTACTTGGTTTATGTCCAAAGTGGAAGAAGAATGGGGAGACAGAAAAAGATACAGAGAAGATATAGTTGATCTCCCAGGCTTCATCTCCAGATTTGTAACTTTCTCCTTGGTGATGTCTTCATTGAATCATGTAGACTTGATGGTTCTTCAGACTTGATGATTTGTATATCACCAGGGGTGGTCTTGAATATAACTTAGAAAAGAAAAGAGAGAAAGATTTAGAGAAATAAAGGGGGTTGTCTTCTTGAAGTTCCTCTTGATTTTCTTCTAAGTGTATTTTGCTTCTTCGAGATGCCTTCAGAGTCTGTTTTCTTCTAAGTCCTCGTTGGCCTTCTAGTCTTCATATTGCAATTCCCAAGTGTCTAAGTGAATAATCACTTTACCAAAACAACTATGTCGAAAATAAACTTAACTTAGAGAAAAACAATAATTATGCAATAAATATGCTATGCATGCAATGCAATGTTTAATAACAAGTAAACATCAAACTTGATTTGTTTGAGAGGTAAAAAATATTTCTAAATACTTTTGTGACCAAAGTGTTCATAATATGCCTAAGTACTTTATAATTTCGAATATAAGATGAAATTAATTTTAATATATTTTTAATAAGTTTTTATTCATTAAAATAACATTTAAACGTATTAAATCAATATTATTTACAAAATAAACATAAAATTATTCCACAAACATTAGTAGAAAATTCCTACTGCAAATACTTAGTCATTCAAATTTATAGTAATTGGATTTACTCAAAAATAGTATTTCTATCAAAAGTTATGTCAAAATTACTCAAACTGTATTCAATTTAAAAGTATGATTTTGAAATAATCCAAATAATACTGAAAAATATTTTCTAACAGTGTAATCATTTAACACATACTCCAAGGTTTTTAAAATAATTTTATTTAAAAAAATTGGACTTATGGATTTACATCTAAGTCAAATTTACTCAAACTCTTAATTTGAAATTTGAATAATTTAAACAAACTCAAAACAGAAAACTAACAGTGCTAAAATATTCTACAAGTCGAGAGCTTTTAAAAAATATAAAGTTTGTTAAATTTGACCAAACCAAATACAAGTTATAATGAATCTAAGTTCTGGGGTCTTTTCTGCAAAATTGCCGGATTAAAACTAAATAGAAAAATCAATTTCCACGCGGCGCTGACTGTATGCTGACGGGGCGCTGACGGGGCATCCACATGGCATCCTCCTATTTGTCAATACCGGTTCACTTAAGGGATCTAATCAGAGCCGATGGATCAAGATCGGATGGCTAGGATTGTTTTGACCAAAACCGGGCGGCGCCGGTGGCCGGAGAAGCTCCGGTGTCCTAAATTCGTGGCGGCTCCATTGCCGACGTGGACGCACGCGACGTACGAGAGGGGGAGGGATGCGCGGGTAGTACCAAAAGGACCGTGAGGTCAAGGAGATGTCGGTGGCGAGGTGTCTTAGCCCGGTTCTCCTTGATTTGCCGTGAAATCTTCACCGGAGTTGGAGACAGCGGCAGGAGCTTCGGCCGTGGACGGTTAACTCGTTCTAGGGCACCAACAGAGGGGAAAATATGTCCATGAGTTGCGCACATTGGATACGAAGCTAGAGGAGGAGGAGGGAACGCTCGAGGAGTTGCAGGCTCACCAGAATCGGAGGTTCTTGCCGGCGGCAATGGCGGACGGAGGCGGGGGACTGCGGGCAGCCTGGCGGCTCGTAGATGGAAATTTTTTAGGGGAAACGGAGAGGAGTTCGTGGAGTTTATATGTGGGGGGCACGGGCTTCTTATCCCGCAAGAAATCTCCGCGATTTGATCGTATTCCGTTCGGTCTTCTTCGGAAGAGATAGAACTCTGTTAGGATTCGGTGAAGAAGAAGATGACAGTGGGACCCGCACATCAGCGACAGAGAAAGAGAACCGGGCTGCTATCGGGCTTCTGCTGGGCCACAACTTGCTGCGCGCGTGAGAGGGAGAAAATGGGCTTCGGCCCAGTTAGCTCGGGGAAGCGGCCTGTTCTAATTTTTTTTTGTCAAAACATTTATCTGTTTTCAAACTTTTAAATCGAATTTGATTTTAAAGCTTAACCAAAACTTTTCAGAAAAATTCATAAAAATATGTTTTGGAAAGCTTGTTTAATTTAGAACTTTTTGGTAGTATTCTTGCCCAAAATAAAAATTAATAAATTGGAATATTATAAAAGATACAAATAACATGTTTATGGAATAATTTCCAAAAAAAACATATAAATAAATATTAAATTTCAAACTCTTATTTAATTGAAGCAACAAGATGAAATGATGTTGATGCATGAATGCATGAGTGCATGAATGCAATGCTTGAATACTCTTTCAAAAGTAACATACAAAGTAATTTTTATAAGTTTTAAATTTTTCTGATTTTTCAAATCCCAGGATGTTACATTCGGGTTGAACCATTTATTTTGGTTTGACTAGAATAAAATAAAATATTTATTTTATCTCCAGTGGGATTTCTATTGGTGGGATTTCTCTTTTTCTCTCTCGACGGCGCTTCTCACACAACGGAGGTACTGCACATATCTTCTCTTTTCCGTCATTTATATTTAGTTTTGTAGAGTAGTTTCGGTAGAATAATATAGGCTACGAATTTAGTAGTAGTATATTTTCCGTAGCGTAGTTCTGAGTAGTTTTAGATTTTAGTCTACCCTAGTATTTACTCGTACACTGTACGATCCGTTTTTAGATCGAATAGTGTCGTAACTTTAGCTATTTGCCTTTTGATCCTACGGATATAGTTAGTTTGTCTAAACCAACCTGTTCCACCAATCACCATCTTGCCACTTTGTCTAGCTGTTTTCTGGGTTGACCCCAATAGGAAATTCGTATGCAGATTTTGCAGAAACACACCTATAACTTAAAACTCTCATATCTTTTGAACCACATGTCCAAATTTGATGAACTTTATGTATATGGAAAGCTATTGACCTATAGAATCTTTTGGCATTGTTATTTTCCAACTTTGACTAGTTTAAACTCGTTAAATGTTCAAATGCATGATTTAAGTAAATTGGACATAGATTTTATTGTGTATGTCCAAGAAATTTTCAAATAAAATATTTTTGGAATCATTAAGATGTAGAATGAGTATTCGATTTTACATTATTTTGACCAACCTTAAAATGATTTAGTGTACAAATCTGATTTTAAAACTTGATGCCAATCTAAATAACTAGATTATTAATTTATTGATATGAACATTTAAGTTTGGATTTAAAATGAATTGTTATGTTACTTTAATGAAACTTGAAATTTAAATTAGGTTAAAACCTTTTCCAAAGTTAATGTGTGATCATTTGAACAAGTTTAACACAAAGTCTCATTAAATCAATTTTGAAACATAGACTTGTGTAATTGTGTTTAAATGTGCTGGATAACTTAAAATTGCGAACCTTGGTTTTAAATTGTTTTCAAACCATCTCGACATTCATTGATGTAAATCTTTTTCAAGACCATCCCCTGACCAAATTGGCAAACCCTTAACTCAATCACATTAATTCCTTTTGCATATCAAATTATGTGATACCCTTGACCAAACGCTGTGCTAAGCCTTTTTACGCTTGTTTGTTTTAATTGTTATGTGATTGTTGAATTGCTTGTTTATTGTATGTCTTTTTACTTTATAGATTGAACGGAGTGCAACGTTCGTTGTCGAAAATGAGTGTGTGAGAAACGACAACATTCATCAGGCAAGTGACTTCATAAAACACCTACTATTTTATTCTATTGCATACCTAGTGTTTTAAGCAGTATTTGCAAAAGTAGTATGCATGATAGGTTTTTGGGACATTGTAGTATGCTATGCAAACCTGTTAGGTTACCACTTAGAAATTCCAGTTAGACCCCTATTATAATTTAGTGGAAGTACCTGCTGCAAAAATGATTGTTTTATGGTTGATGCGATAAATGAAAATTTCCACTAAATTAATTTAACTTCTGGGTGGATTGGGTCGATCGAGGAGGTTTCAAGTTGAGTGGCTTCTCAGGGCCAAGTCTCATGGTTGTCTTCGCCCAAGATAGTTTTCACTTACTTGGGGCCATGATATGCGGTGTTAACCTCAGTTGCTCACTTGTGATAGGCCACCCAGGGCTATGAGATTTAAGTTTACACTGAGTTTAGTTGCTTATCGTGCAACCATTGGTCAATATGGGTTATGTCTTGATGGAGTAAGTTGATGTGGACCTGGGTCAAGAGATTGATGGTGGTAGAGTTGATAGGATGGTGGTAATCTCTTAGTATGATCATGGGAAAGCAACTTCTGAAAAGTATCGTCTTGATCTTCTCCTTTTCCTTCTCACTAAAGGAGTGTAGAGGATTGTTTGGTTGATTGAGTCTAATGGTGAAAGTGCACACACTCTCGAGAGTTAAAACCTAAGATCTTAGCCGTGTCCCCGGCATCGGACAATTTGAGTAACTACACAAGGCTGTCTTCTGAAAATCTCTTCATCCCAATTTCTTAATAAAACTTTGATGGGTGAACATGGGTAGGAGACATGGATTTGTCTCGAGATGTCTCATAAAGAGAAGATTTTGTTCCAAAAAGTGTTTACCAAAAGTAGGAGAAAACTTGCTTTGCGCAATAGCCTTGAGCTCCACCAGCCAAATAAGCATATAGATATAGCTTAGTAGAATATTTGTAATTAAAGTCACTTGCCACCACAATTCAATTGTGCTGACTCTTTATAGCTGGGCTGCAACTAAACCTTGCAGATTCGACAGACGACGAGTGAGCATCCGATAGGATTTCGAGTCTACAACCAACATGCTTTGCCTATGGCACATGAAGATGATGAGGCTCATTGTATCTACTATTTTTCCGCTGCTGCTCTTGAAATTTTGCTAGCCTTTTCAGGTTATGCAATTTGTAAGAGATATTTGTAACACTGAATCATGCGATTTAATAAAGTATTTGACATTTTTGCATGATATACATCTTAAACTATGGTGCTAGTATTTGATCCAGGGACTAGCACATTAACACAGGGACTTCCACCTTGTAATAAAAGGTGAGGTCACTATAAATAAACAAAAGAGTAATTCATAAATTAAATAATTACAGGGGCAGCTCAATGCCTGAGGGTGTGTCAACCCCAGGGGCAGCCAGGAGATTCAATTAACTTGCTGCCGAAGCCAAAAAGAGAGGCACCACTACTTGTGCAACTCAGCCACGCACACAACACATCAATTCCATTTCAAAACCTTACCCCACCACCTAGTTCATCTCTACCCAGATCATTCTCCCTAGCACCACCAGACCAATCCCACCTTTGCTGAAAGCAAAGCAAGATGATGGCCAACAGCACCTAGGAGGAGAAGGGCTGAGCACAAGCTAGCAGGAGAAGGGCTGAGCACAAGCTAGGAGGAGAAGGGCTGAGCACAATCAAGAGCAGGTGGACAATTGATCAAGAACTTCACAACCACAAGTGATCCAGGACCTCCACAACAACCTACTACCACACCACATCTAATAAGGTTCATCTCAACCCCTTAAGAAAGTCATGCAAGCATGGTAGATGTGTGGTAGAATTTCCTCAGCTATGCACAGAAGTGATGTGCACATCTCATCATTGGAAATATTAAATCACCTAAATCAAAGTAAATAGTATATGTTCTTATCAATTTAGCCTCAGCCTATGCATCATAAGCAAGGGGAAACACATAACTCTTATGCCAGCACCAAACATAGGTCTTAAGCAAAAACAACCTCTGCTTGTGCATCACAGGCTTCTGGTAAATATTTATTTATGCAAACTAACTTGCATATGTTCTTATCTCAAGAAAGCCTCAGCTTATGCATCATTGGCTGAGGCAACATAAATTAATTCCCTGCTGAAGTAATTAGCTAGGAAACTTAAACATATTCCAACCAGCAGTTTGATTAAATACAGATTTGCTGGGCACTAATTCCCAATGGAATAGCACCACAAGCACAAACCTAAATATAATCATATCAACTGAATCAAGAAATCATCCATCTATTTATCATATCATCTTCCTATAAATAAAATCCCAGAAATCAATCTTGTTGAACAACATGATATTGTTCTTAAGCTAACTGAAGAAAAGGAGTTCAGCTAGGCATCTAGGAAAGTTTTGATCTCAGAAATTCAGAGAAGCACAGTCATGCCTAGATCATAGGGGCATCAATTGAGTTGATCTAGCAACAGATCCACATAATCACCACAACAATGGAGGCATAGCACTGAACTCATCCAGCATAGCTCACAGGGGCCACACAAGCAATTCCAATCACTAATCCGATAAGCATCACAGTACCATCAAAGCAGATGCTAGCCCTAGCATGCAAATAAACCACTAATCATTGCCAGCAAGTATTCATCTCAGAGCACGACCTCGGGTCCAAATGTGTGTGTGAGAGAGAGATGGCAGAGGAGAAGGGAAACCGTACCAGCCCTTGTGTGCAACCACGACGGCGTGGTAGGGCAGTGCCCACGCAGCCCCCGCAACGCAGCACATAGGCGTTTTCCCCGTGCACACTAACTACCGGAGGGTCGCCAGAGTAGCAAGGTCACCGGAGTCCGAAACCCTAGCTTCGGATCATGGAAGGCAAGGTCAACCGTGGACGCGCACGACAACAAGAGGGGGCTCAGGAGGTAGAGCTCGGCGCGACGCATCAGTTGCGAGTGGTGGCGGCGGTAGAGGTCGCCCGAGTCGGCGGGAATCGAGCGGCGGAAGCGCTGGCGATTTCCAATCAGGTTTGGTCAACTAACCGACTCGGTCGTTCGAGTCGGTCTGGTTAAACCATGTGGCCGGCCCACTGGTCAGTGGGCCATTTTTAAATAAAAGCCCAATAAAATTCCTGAACATAAAAAATTCATTAAATAAAAAATTAAAACTTAATTTTTAAATAAAAATAAGTTTGAATTCAGAAAATATAATCTATTCAAAACTATTTTACTTCGAATTTTTAAAACTAATTTTTGAAATAAAATTGTTTATATAGTCTATCTATTCAAATAAAAGATTTAAAAATATCTAAATTCCAAATTCAATAAACATGGATTTATTTATCAAAAAAAAATCTTTAATCCAATTATTTACTTTACCACACATTTATGAATTATTTAAAAATAATGCATACTTTTCAAGAATTAAAACAAATAGTTGAAAATAAAAAAAGAATAAAAAGTCATAACCAAACAACACTAAATCTACTCAAATTTAAATCATGCATAGCATTATCATGCATCATAGCATCCATTGCTTCTTTTAAACATTGTCTTATGAGACAAGGATGCTTTATTTCAGAACCCGAGGTGCCGGGTCAGTCCGAACCTTCACGTTACACTACCTCTCAACCAGCAGGCAAGTTCATCCCTTTTAATTCATGTCCTCTTGCAATATTTGTTAAGAAACTATTTTCAAAATGCTATTATCGGATGCACTACAAAAAAAACCAAAAACTTATTTTGTAATGATATGACTATGGTTATCCACCAGTTAGGTAGTAATCGCATATGGCTGGCAGATGGGACCACGGTAAGAATGTTGTGGCGGAGGTTCCATTTGCACGGGAAAGTATCACATAGGACTTAACAACAAATGTCGCCAGTAATTCTTGCGCCGTATATCACGCGCAACCATGAGATCTGGAATGGGACGGAGAAGTCAGCTGTACCATTTTCCTCTCGTACACCAACGGGTACTATTATGAGCCGGGTAGTGCGTACAAGCCAACGGTAAAGCCGTATTACCGAGAGATGTCAATCGGTGGGCTTGTTTGACGTAGCGAGTTCGCAGTTTCAGGATAAAGCCGTATTACCGGGAGATGTTTATCCTGTGAATCATAACGTCGGATGTCTAGTATCTATTGAAGGTTGGCTTCAGAACCAGTTTGAGACGTGCTTCAAATGGTCATCGGGTTGAAAGTTGGATTTTCCATCAACCTGTAAACTGAAGTAATGGGGGGTGTGCGGGGATGGTGGCAAGGCGGTAAGGCGCAGTGATTGGCTTAGATTATTGACTGGGCCCCGCACCAAGGAAGTGTGGACGGGAAAGTACGCCCCATTGTGCAACAAGGTCTTGATCTCTTATGAGTAAAGCAGCGCACCTCTGCAGAGTGTATGAATGTGACATGTTACTCCATGTTCCAGGACGGAACGACGAACGCAGCAGGAAAGGAGGCTCTTCAAGGCCCTAGCCCTGTGACTCCTTGCGAGCATAGTCTTCAGAATAAAAGCAACCTTTGAAGAAATGTTTACGAAAATGTAACGTACATGCACTTAAAATATGACAGGTACCTGTGTATAGTTCAAATCCCTGGATCGATTCGTTTGCACACACAGTTTACGATGTAATATCACAACAAAGTATCAATTTTATTACATCGATGATCCAGACTTACAAAATATTCTTTACAAATTGCATAGATAAAGCTAGCATTGGAAAGAATACACAACGGAAATACAATAGCAGTAAGTCTCCATCTTCATGTTGCCACAGGCGAAAACATGTTGGTTGCAGACTCGAATTCCCTTAACGAAATCTCACTCGTCATTTGAATAACCTGTAACAAATAAAATTTTGCAACAGAGTGGGTTAGATTCCATAAAAAATGGAGTCTGGCAAGTGACACTATGGTGGACACTTAATGGAATAACTCTATAGCCTATATGCATATTTGGCTGGTGAAGTTCAAGGCTAATTTACATAAAGCCAATTTTTCCTACTCTTTTGAAAACATTTTTATTGAAATCAAGACGAGTATGGCATGAAAACCATAATCTCATCTTCCCTTGTTCACCCATCAACTTTTAACTTAGAAATTGGAATGATAGGATCCTCCGTTGACGTCCTTGATCAGCTGCTCAAAATTGTCCGTAACCGGGGACACAGCTAAGTACTTAGTTTTACACTCTGCAGAGGTTGTGCACTTTCACCATTAGACCCAACAAACCCAAACTATCCTCAAGCACACCATTTGTGCTAAGGAAAAGGAGAGAGTTGAGACGAGACTTTTCAGAAGCATCTTCCCACCCCATAACGGCCTGACGCGCTCCACCTACAAAACCCCTACCACCACCTGTCAGGCCGGGGCGAGTCCACGCAACTTAATCCATCTAGACAGAGCCCATTGACTAATGGTTACACAAGAAGCAATCTTCACTTGGAGTTTCTTCAGATCTTTTTGTTCCCTGGGTGGCCATCCACAAGTGACCATCTCTTAGAGGTCACCCCTAAGAGACAACACTCAACAAAAACCACATACAACCAATTCCACCCAGGAGTTTCATTCTTAACTTAGTAGAAATTAATTTTCATAAAACAACTTTTGCATAGCATCAATATTTCTACCAAGTTACCAATGGGATTCTAGACACAACTAGTGTAAGGGATATAGTAGTTTTAGCATAGCAATACTATCCAACACATGCATATAAGAAATACAATAATTAATGCATAGAAAATAGTTAGGAAATTTATGAGGATGTGCCACTTGCCTTGGCAACAGGGAGAGCAGGAGTATCAGTTGCAAAAGCCTTCGTTTCTCTCCGAATTTTCTAACAAGTCAAACAAGCCACAAATAAACATACAAGCATAAATGCAACACTTAGAACAATATGACATGCATGATCTGATAAATATTCTTAAGGACTAGAGATGCACGTCATGCCATGAAATTATTCTAAGTTAATGCAGGGCTAGTGTGTTAGTCAAAATTACTAAGGACCATGGTCATAGGTTGGACATAATAACTTTTCTATAAATCAACTTGAATAAGTTGTAATGCTGCTGCAAGTATTCACATGC
This sequence comes from Poa annua, assembly GCA_026929855.1. Taxonomy (NCBI): domain Eukaryota; kingdom Viridiplantae; phylum Streptophyta; class Magnoliopsida; order Poales; family Poaceae; genus Poa; species Poa annua. The sequence goes on along the minus strand of CM049429.1, from coordinate 39,202,525 downwards.
TTGGTCTTGAAATTTTTAACTCCGTTGTGGTTTTCTTCATCGTCAATTAGCACTCTAAGGACTTGGTCATAATCATTAAGGACTTGGTTTATGTCCAAAGTGAAAGAAGAATAGGAAGGCGAAAAAATATAAAGAAAATATGTAATTTTTCTTCTAGGCTTCCTCGTAACTTTCTCCTTGGTGTGATGTCTTCATTTAACTTTTGTAGACTTTGGTTTTTCAGACTTGATGATTCTTCAGTATTGATGATTCTTCAGAGTTGTCTTGGATATAGCTTAGTCACAACGAAGTCTAAGAGATACAGAAGAAGATAGAAAGACTTAGAGAAATAAAGGGGGATGGTCTTCTTGCAGTTCCTCTTGATTTTCTTCTAAGTGTTTTTGCTTCTTGGAGATGCCTTCGGAGTTTTGTTTTTCTTGGCTAATTCTTCATTGGCCTTCTAGTCTTCATGTTGAGAATCTCAAGTGTCTAAGTGCATAGCACTTTAATAATCCTAACTTAGAGAAAATAAGGAAGAAGTTTTCCTGAGAGGAGTATAACTATACAATACAATATGCTATGCATGCAATGCAATTTATTTATAAGGACAACACTTTACAAAATAAAACAACTAAGTTTTCTAGATGCTACAATTTTCTAAGAAAAAAATTTAGCATCTTTAAGATGTTGAAATTTTTCTAAGGAAGAGTATTGTCAAAAAATAGTTATCAAATATTTTCTAAGGAAGAATTTATTTTGTTTAAAGAGGCAAAATATTTCTAAGTACATTTTAATACCAAAGTGGTCATAATATGACTAAGTACTTTATAATTCGAATAGATGATGAAAATAATTTTTAATAAATTTTTAATCAATTTTAATCATTAAAACAACACTTAAAAGTATTTAATCAATATTAAATTACAAACTCATAGAAAATTATTCTACAGAACTTTATTTGAGTATTCATATGGCCAGTACTTAGACATTCAAATTTATAGCAAAAGAGTTTGATAAATTTTAAATTTGAAGTTATGCTCAAATTACCATTAATGCCACTTTTGAATTTCAACAAATTTTAATTTTACAAAACATAAAAGTAATGATACCAAAAGTTTCTATTAGTAATAAGCTTTCCAAAAATATTTTATTTGTAAAATTTGATCAAACCAATAAAAAGTAGTGATAGATTTAAAATCTAGGATTTTTCTGCAAAACTGCCGGTTTTCGGTTGACTGTTGACTTTGACCGCTGACGTGGGAATTGACTCGCTGACGTGGCAGGCTGACTGAGATTTAACTACGAATTTGACCAAAAATAAAGTTGCTCTGATGGAAAAACCCTCTTAACGAAAGTTGTAGAGAATTACGTGCTCTTTCAAATTATCACAATTATAACATAAGTGGATGAATAGATTGGTCACAAATCGCAAAATACCTTTCTGGTCCGAAACTTCAAACGTGAATATCTCTCAGCTCGCTGAACCAAAAGAGGTGAGGCTTGGGGCAAAAGAAAGGTCTTGATCAGGGGAATAACGTTCGTATTGTCGTGCCAAACTTTTGAGATTGTTTGGTTACTCGAACAGCATCAAACACGATCTGTATTATACAGAAAATTACGTACGTTAAAATAAAGAGTTGTCAACAGGAAAGTTATAGATATAGAGTAGATCTACCTTTTCACCGGAGCAATTTCGATTTGGCGCAACGAGCACGAAGAGATATGAGAAATACGACTTCAGATCTGATGGATGACGCATTTTTTAGCGAGTCCAACACCCTACCTTTCGAGCTCATTTGAAACACATTTTTCGGCGAGTCCATCATTTTTGCTTAGAAATGAGGCCGTTTACCATACCTTTCGAGCTCATTTGAAACACATTTTTTAGCGAGTCTACCACCCTACCTTTGGAGCTCATTTGAAACACATTTTTCGGCGAGGCCAGCATTCTTGCTTAGAAATGAGGCCGTTTACCCTACCTTTCGAGCTCATTTGAAACACATTTTTAAGCGAGTCCACCATCCTACCTTTTGAGCTCATTTGAAACACATTTTTCGGCGAGGCCACCATTTTTGCTTAGACATGAGGCCGTTTACCCTACCTTTCGAGTTCATTTGAAACGCATTTTTTAGCGAGTCCACCACCCTACCTTTCGAGCTTATTTGAAACACGTTTTTTGGCGAGTCCACCATTTTTGCATGGAAATGAGTCCGTTTACCCTACCTTTCGAGCTCATTTGAAACACATTTTTTAGCGAGTCCACCACCCTACCTTTCGACCTCATTTGAAACACATTTTTAAGCGAATCCACCACCCTACCTTTCGAGCTCATTTGAAACACTTTTTTCGGCGAGTCCACCAATTTTTCTTAGAAATGAGGCTGTTTACCCTACCTTTCGAGCTCATTTGAAACAAATTTTTTAGCGAGTCCACCCACCCTACCTTTGGAGCTCATTTGAAACACATTTTTCAGCGAGTCCAGCATTTTTGCCTAAAAATGAGGCTGTTTACCCTACCTTTCGAGCTCATTTGAAACACATTTTTTAGCGAGTCCACCACCCTACCTTTGGAGCTCATTTGAAACACATTTTTTGGTAAGTCCAACATTTTTTCTTAGAAATGGGGCCGTTTACCCTACCTTTCGAGCTCATTTGAAACACATTTTTTAGCGAGTCTACCACCCTACCTTTGGAGCTCATTTGAAACACATTTTTCGGCGAGACCACCAGTTTTGCTTAGAAATGAGGCCTTTTACCCTACCTTTTGAGCTCATTTGTAACACATTATTAAGCGAGTCCACCACCCTACCTTTGGAGCTCATTCAAAAAACATTTTTCGGCAAGTCCACCATTTTTTCTTAGAAATGAGGTCGTTTACCCTACCTTTCGAGCTCATTTTAAACACATTTTTTAGCGAGTCTACCACCCTACATTTGGAGCTAATTTGAAACACATTTTTTGGACGAGGCCACCATTTTTGCTTAGAAATGAGGCCGTTTACCCTACCTTTAGATCTCATTTGAAACATATTTTTATTCGAGTCCACCACACTACCTTTCGAGCTCATTTGAAACACATTTTTCGGCGAGTCTACCATTTTTGCTTAGAAATGAGGTCGTTTACCCTACCTTTCCAGCTCATTTGAAACACATTTTTTAGCGAGTCCACCATCCTACCTTTCTAGTTCATTTGAAACAAATTTTTCGGTGAGTCCGCCATTTTTGCTTAGAAATGAGGCCGTTTACCCTAACTTTCGAGCTCATTTGAAACACATTTTTTAGCGAGTCCACCACCCTTCCTTTTGAGCTCATTTGACACACATTTTCGGTGAGTCCACCATTTTTTGCTTAGAAATGAGGCCGTTTACCCTACCTTTCGAGTTCATTTGAAACATATTTTTAAGCGAGTCCACCACCCTACCTTTCGAGCTAACTTGATACACATTTTTTAGTGAGTCCAACACCCTACCTTTGGAGCTCATTTGAAACACATTTTTCGGCGAGTCCACCATTTTTGCTTAGAAATGAGGCCGTTTACCCTACCTTTCGAGCTCATTTGAAACACATTTTTCGGCAAGTCCACCACCCTACCTTTGGAGCTCATTCAAAAAACATTTTTTGGCAAGTCCACCATTTTTGCTTAGAAATGAGGTCGTTTACCCTACCTTTCGAGCTCATTTTAAACACATTTTTTAGCGAGTCTACCACCCTACATTTGGAGCTAATTTGAAACACATTTTTCGACGAGGCCACCATTTTTGCTTAGAAATGAGGCCGTTTACCCTACCTTTAGAGCTCATTTGAAACACATTTTTATTCGAGTCCACCACACTACCTTTCGAGCTCATTTGAAACACATTTTTCGGCGAGTCTACCATTTTTGCTTAGAAATGAGGTCGTTTACCCTACCTTTCCAGCTCATTTGAAACACATTTTTTAGCGAGTCCACCACCCTACCTTTCCAGTTCCTTTGAAACACATTTTTCGGTGAGTCCGCCATTTTTTCTTAGAAATGAGGCCGTTTACCCTAACTTTCGAGCTCATTTGAAACACATTTTTTAGTGCGACCACCACGCTATCTTTGGAGCTCATTTGAAACACATTTTTCGGCGAGTCCACCATTTTTGCTTAGAAATGAGGCCGTTTACCCTACCTTTAGAGCTCATTTGAAACACATTTTTTCGCGAGTCCACCACCCTACCTTTGGAGCTCATTTGAAACACATTTCTCGGCAAATCCACCATTTTTGCTTAGAAATGAGGCCGTTTACCCTACATTTCGAGCTCATTTTAAACACATTTTTTAGCGATTCTACCACCCTACCTTTGGAGCTAAATTGAAACACATTTTTCGACGAGGCCACCATTTTTTCTTAGAAATGAGGCCGTTTACCCTACCTTTAGAGCTCATCTGAAACACATTTTTAAGCGAGTCCACCACCCTACCTTTCGAGCTCATTTGAAACACATTTTTCGGCGGCTTAGAAATGAGGCCGTTTACCCTATCTTTCGAGCTCATTCGAAACACATTTTTTAGCGAGTCCACCACCCTACCTTTCGAGCTTATTTGAAACACTTTTTTTGGTGAGTCCCCCATTTTTGTATAGAAATGAGGCCGTTTACCCTACCTTTCGAGCTCATTTGAAACACATTTTTTAGCGAGTCCAACACCCTACCTTTCGAGCTCATTTGAAACACATTTTTCGGCGAGTCCACCATTTTTTCTTAGAAATGAGGTTGTTTACCCTACCTTTCGAGCTCATTTGAAACACATTTTAAGCGAGTCCACCACCCTACCTTTCGAGCTCATTTGAAACACATTGTTTAGCGAGTCCACCACCCTACCTTTGGAGCTCATTTGAAACCCATTTTTCGGCGAGGACACCATTTTTTCTTAGAAATGAGACTGTTAACCCTACCTTTCCAGCTCATTTGAAACACATTTTTAAGCGAGTCCACCACCGTACCTTTCGAACTCATTTGAAATACATTTTTCGGCGAGTTCACCACCCTACCATTGGATCTTATTTGAAACACATTTTTTGGCGAGTCCACCATTTTTCGGCGAGTCCATCATTTTTGCTTAGAAATGAGGCCGTTTACCATACCTTTCGAGCTCATGTGAAACACATTTTTTAGCGAGTCTACCACCCTAACTTTGGAGCTCATTTGAAACACATTTTTCGGCGAGGCCAGCATTCTTCCTTAGAAATCAGGCCGTTTACCCTACCTTTCGAGCTCATTTGAAACACATTTTTAAGCGAGTCCACCACCCTACCTTTTGAGCTCATTTGAAACACATTTTTCGGCGAGGCCACCATTTTTGCTTAGACATGAGGGCGTTTACCCTACCTTTCGAGTTCATTTGAAACGCATTTTTTAGCGAGTCCACCACCCTACCTTTCGAGCTTATTTGAAACACGTTTTTTGGCGAGTCCACCATTTTTGCATACAAATGAGTCCGTTTACCCTACCTTTCGAGCTCATTTGAAACACATTTTTTAGCGAGTCCACCACCCTACCTTTCGAGCTCATTTGAAACACATTTTTAAGCGAATCCACCACCCTACCTTTCGAGCTGATTTGAAACACATTTTGTAGCGAGTCCACCCACCCTACCTTTGGAGCTCATTTGAAACACATTTTTCGGCGAGTCCAGCATTTTTGCCTAAAAATGAGGCTGTTTACCCTACCTTTCGAGCTCATTTGAAACACATTTTTTAGCGAGTCCATCACCCTACCTTTGGAGCTCATTTGAAACACATTTTTCGGGAAGTCCAACATTTTTTCTTAGAAATGGGGCCGTTTACCCTACCTTTCGAGCTCATTTGAAACACATTTTTTAGCGAGTCTACCACCCTACCTTTGGAGCTCATTTGAAACACATTTTTCGGCGAGACCACCATTTTTGCTTAGAAATGAGGCCTTTTACCCTACCTTTTGAGCTCATTTGTAACACATTATTAAGCGAGTCCACCACCCTACCTTTGGAGCTCATTCAAAAAACATTTTTCGGCAAGTCCACCATTTTTGCTTAGAAATGAGGTCGTTTACCCTACCTGTCGAGCTAATTTTAAACACATTTTTTAGCGAGTCTACCACCCTACATTTGGAGCTAATTTGAAACACATTTTTCGACGAGGCCACCATTTTTGCTTAGAAATGAGGCCGTTTACCCTACCTTTAGATCTCATTTGAAACACATTTTTATTCGAGTCCACCACACTACCTTTCGAGCTCATTTGAAACACATTTTTCGGCGAGTCTACCATTTTTGCTTAGAATTGAGGTCGTTTACCCTTCCTTTCCAGCTCATTTGAAACACATTTTTTAGCGAGTCCACCACCCTACCTTTCTAGTTCATTTGAAACACATTTTTCGGTGAGTCCGCCATTTTTGCTTAGAAATGAGGCCGTTTACCCTAACTTTCGAGCTCATTTGAAACACATTTTTTAGTGAGACCACCACGCTACCTTTGGAGCTCATTTGAAACACATTTTTCGGCGAGTCCACCATTTTTGCTTAGAAATGAGGCCGTTTACCCTACCTTTAGAGCTCATTTGAAACACATTTTTTCGCGAGTCCACCACCCTACCTTTGGAGCTCATTTGAAACACATTTCTCGGCAAATCCACCATTTTTGCTTAGAAATGAGTCCGTTTACCCTACATTTCGAGCTCATTTTAAACACATTTTTTAGCGATTCTACCACCCTACCTTTGGAGCTAAATTGAAACACATTTTTCGACGAGGCCACCATTTTTTCTTAGAAATGAGGCCGTTTACCCTACCTTTAGAGCTCATCTGAAACACATTTTTAAGCGAGTCCACCACCCTACCTTTCGAGCTCATTTGAAACACATTTTTCGGCGGCTTAGAAATGAGGCCGTTTACCCTATCTTTCGAGCTCATTCGAAACACATTTTTTAGCGAGTCCACCACCCTACCTTTCGAGCTTATTTGAAACACTTTTTTTGGTGAGTCCCCCATTTTTGTATAGAAATGAGGCCGTTTACCCTACCTTTCGAGCTCATTTGAAACACATTTTTTAGCGAGTCCAACACCATACCTTTCGAGCTCATTTGAAACACATTTTTCGGCGAGTCCACCATTTTTTCTTAGAAATGAGGTTGTTTACCCTACCTTTCGAGCTCATTTGAAACACATTTTAAGCGAGTCCACCACCCTACCTTTCGAGCTCATTTGAAACACATTGTTTAGCGAGTCCACCACCCTACCTTTGGAGCTCATTTGAAACCCATTTTTCGGCGAGGACACCATTTTTTCTTAGAAATGAGACTGTTAACCCTACCTTTCCAGCTCATTTGAAACACATTTTTAAGCGAGTCCACCACCGTACCTTTCGAACTCATTTGAAATACATTTTTCGGCGAGTTCACCACCCTACCATTGGATCTTATTTGAAACACATTTTTTGGCGAGTCCACCATTTTTCGGCGAGTCCATCATTTTTGCTTAGAAATGAGGCCGTTTACCATACCTTTCGAGCTCATGTGAAACACATTTTTTAGCGAGTCTACCACCCTACCTTTGGAGCTCATTTGAAACACATTTTTCGGCGAGGCCAGCATTCTTGCTTAGAAATCAGGCCGTTTACCCTACCTTTCGAGCTCATTTGAAACACATTTTTAATCGAGTCCACCACCCTACCTTTTGAGCTCATTTGAAACACATTTTTCGGCGAGGCCACCATTTTTGCTTAGACATGAGGGCGTTTACCCTACCTTTCGAGTTTATTTGAAACGCATTTTTTAGCGAGTCCACCCCCCTACCTTTCGAGCTTATTTGAAACACGTTTTTTGGCGAGTCCACCATTTTTGCAAAGAAATGAGTCCGTTTACCCTACCTTTCGAGCTCATTTGAAACACATTTTTTAGCGAGTCCACCACCCTACCTTTCGAGCTCATTTGAAACACATTTTTAAGTGAATCCACCACCCTACCTTTCGAGCTCATTTGAAACACATTTTGTAGCGAGTCCACCCACCCTACCTTTGGAGCTCATTTGAAACACATTTTTCGGCGGGTCCAGCATTTTTGCCTAAAAATGAGGCTGTTTACCCTACCTTTCGAGCTCATTTGAAACACATTTTTTAGCGAGTCCATCACCCTACCTTTGGAGCTCATTTGAAACACATTTTTCGGGAAGTCCAACATTTTTCTTAGAAATGGGGCCGTTTACCCTACCTTTCGAGCTCATTTGAAACACATTTTTTAGCGAGTCTACCACCCTACCTTTGGAGCTCATTTGAAACACATTTTTCGGCGAGACCACCATTTTTGCTTAGAAATGAGGCCTTTTACCCTACCTTTTGAGCTCATTTGTAACACATTATTAAGCGAGTCCACCACCCTACCTTTGGAGCTCATTCAAAAAACATTTTTCGGCAAGTCCACCATTTTTGCTTAGAAATGAGGTCGTTTACCCTACCTGTCGAGCTAATTTTAAACACATTTTTTAGCGAGTCTACCACCCTACATTTGGAGCTAATTTGAAACACATTTTTCGACGAGGCCACCATTTTTGCTTAGAAATGAGGCCGTTTACCCTACCTTTAGATCTCATTTGAAACACATTTTTATTCGAGTCCACCACACTACCTTTCGAGCTCATTTGAAACACATTTTTCGGCGAGTCTACCATTTTTGCTTAGAATTGAGGTCGTTTACCCTTCCTTTCCAGCTCATTTGAAACACATTTTTTAGCGAGTCCACCACCCTACCTTTCTAGTTCATTTGAAACACATTTTTCGGTGAGTCCGCCATTTTTACTTAGAAATGAGGCCGTTTACCCTAACTTTCGAGCTCATTTGAAACACATTTTTTAGTGAGACCACCACCCTACCTTTGGAGCTCATTTGAAACACATTTTTCGGCGAGTCCACCATTTTTGCTTAGAAATGAGGCCGTTTACCCTACCTTTCGAGCTCATTTGAAACACATTTTTTCGCGAGTCCACCACCCTACCTTTGGAGCTCATTTGAAACACATTTTTCGGGAAGTCCAACATTTTTTCTTAGAAATGGGGCCGTTTACCCTACCTTTCGAGCTCATTTGAAACACATTTTTTAGCGAGTCTACCACCCTACCTTTGGAGCTCATTTGAAACACATTTTTCGGCGAGACCACCATTTTTGCTTAGAAATGAGGCCTTTTACCCTACCTTTTGAGCTCATTTGTAACACATTATTAAGCGAGTCCACCACCCTACCTTTGGAGCTCATTCAAAAAACATTTTTCGGCAAGTCCACCATTTTTGCTTAGAAATGAGGTCGTTTACCCTACCTGTCGAGCTAATTTTAAACACATTTTTTAGCGAGTCTACCACCCTACATTTGGAGCTAATTTGAAACACATTTTTCGACGAGGCCACCATTTTTGCTTAGAAATGAGGCCGTTTACCCTACCTTTAGATCTCATTTGAAACACATTTTTATTCGAGTCCACCACACTACCTTTCGAGCTCATTTGAAACACATTTTTCGGCGAGTCTACCATTTTTGCTTAGAATTGAGGTCGTTTACCCTTCCTTTCCAGCTCATTTGAAACACATTTTTTAGCGAGTCCACCACCCTACCTTTCTAGTTCATTTGAAACACATTTTTCGGTGAGTCCGCCATTTTTGCTTAGAAATGAGGCCGTTTACCCTAACTTTCGAGCTCATTTGAAACACATTTTTTAGTGAGACCACCACCCTACCTTTGGAGCTCATTTGAAACACATTTTTCGGCGAGTCCACCATTTTTGCTTAGAAATGAGGCCGTTTACCCTACCTTTCGAGCTCATTTGAAACACATTTTTTCGCGAGTCCACCACCCTACCTTTGGAGCTCATTTGAAACACATTTCTCGGGAAATCCACCATTTTTGCTTAGAAATGAGGCCGTTTACCCTACATTTCGAGCTCATTTTAAACACATTTTTTAGCGATTCTACCACCCTACCTTTGGAGCTAAATTGAAACACATTTTTCGACGAGGCCACCATTTTTGTTTAGAAATGAGGCCGTTTACCCTACCTTTAGAGCTCATTTGAAACACATTTTTAAGCGAGTCAACCACCCTACCTTTCGAGCTCATTTGAAACACATTTTTCGGCGGCTTAGAAATGAGGCCGTTTACCCTATCGAGCTCATTCGAAACACATTTTTTAGCGAGTCCACCACCCTACCTTTCGAGCTTATTTGAAACATTTTTTTTTGTGAGTCCCCCATTTTTGTATAGAAATGAGGCCGTTTACCCTACCTTTCGAGCTCATTTGACACACATTTTTTAGCGAGTCCACCACCCTACCTTTGGAGCTCATTTGAAACACATTTTTCGGCGAGTCCACCATTTTTTCTTAGAAATGAGGTTGTTTACCCTACCTTTCGAGCTCATTTGAAACACATTTTAAGCGAGTCCACCACCCTACCTTTCGAGCTCATTTGGAACACATTTTTTCGCGAGTCCACCACCCTACCTTTGGAGCTCATTTGAAACACATTTCTCGGCAAATCCACCATTTTTGCTTAGAAATGAGGCCGTTTACCCTACATTTCGAGCTCATTTTAAACACATTTTTTAGCGATTCTACCACCCTACCTTTGGAGCTAAATTGAAACACATTTTTCGACTAGGCCACCATTTTTGCTTAGAAATGAGGCCGTTTACCCTACCTTTAGAGCTCACTTGAAACACATTTTTAAGCGAGTCAACCACCCTACCTTTCGAGCTCATTTGAAACACATTTTTCGGCGGCTTAGAAATGAGGCCGTTTACCCTATCGAGCTCATTCGAAACACATTTTTTAGCGAGTCCACCACCCTACCTTTCGAGCTTATTTGAAACATTTTTTTTGGTGAGTCCCCCATTTTTTTATAGAAATGAGGCCGTTTACCCTACCTTTCGAGCTCATTTGAAACACATTTTTTAGCGAGTCCACCACCCTACCTTTGGAGCTCACTTGAAACACATTTTTCGGCGAGTCCACCATTTTTTTTTAGAAATGAGGTTGTTTACCCTACCTTTCGAGCTCATTTGAAACACATTTTTTAGCGAGTCCACCACCCTACCTTTCGAGCTCATTTGAAACACATTTTTAAGCGAATCCACCACCCTACCTTTCGAGCTCATTTGAAACACTTTTTTCGGCGAGTCCACCAATTTTTCTTAGAAATGAGGCTGTTTACCCTACCTTTCGAGCTCATTTGAAACACATTTTTTAGCGAGTCCACCCACCCTACCTTTGGAGCTCATTTGAAACACATTTTTCGACGAGGCCACCATTTTTGCTTAGAAATGAGGCCGTTTACCCTACCTTTAGATCTCATTTGAAACACATTTTTATTCGAGTCCACCACACTACCTTTCGAGCTCATTTGAAACACATTTTTCGGCGAGTCCACCACCCTACCTTTCTAGTTCATTTGAAACACATTTTTCGGTGAGTCCGCCATTTTTGCTTAGAAATGAGGCCGTTTACCCTAACTTTCGAGCTCATTTGAAACACATTTTTTAGTGAGACCACCACCCTACCTTTGGAGCTCATTTGAAACACATTTTTCGGCGAGTCCACCATTTTTGCTTAGAAATGAGGCCGTTTACCCTACCTTTCGAGCTCATTTGAAACACATTTTTTCGCGAGTCCACCACCCTACCTTTGGAGCTCATTTGAAACCCATTTCTCGGCAAATCCACCATTTTTGCTTAGAAATGAGGCCGTTTACCCTACATTTCGAGCTCATTTTAAACACATTTTTTAGCGATTCTGCCACCCTACCTTTGGAGCTAAATTGAAACACATTTTTCGACGAGGCCACCATTTTTGTTTAGAAATGAGGCCGTTTACCCTACCTTTAGAGCTCATTTGAAACACATTTTTCGGCGGCTTAGAAATGAGGCCGTTTACCCTATCGAGCTCATTCGAAACACATTTTTTAGCGAGTCCACCACCCTACCTTTCGAGCTTATTTGAAACATTTTTTTTGGTGAGTCCCCCATTTTTGTATAGAAGTGAGGCCGTTTACCCTACCTTTCGAGCTCATTTGAAACACATTTTTTAGCGAGTCCACCACCCTACCTTTGGAGCTCATTTGAAACACATTTTTCGGCGAGTCCACCATTTTTTCTTAGAAATGAGGTTGTTTACCCTACCTTTCGAGCTCATTTGAAACACATTTTAAGCGAGTCCACCACCCTACCTTTCGAGCTCATTTGAAACACATTTTTTCGCGAGTCCACCACCCTACCTTTGGAGCTCATTTGAAACACATTTCTCGGCAAATCCACCATTTTTGCTTAGAAATGAGGCCGTTTACCCTACATTTCGAGCTCATTTTAAACACATTTTTTAGCGATTCTACTACCCTACCTTTGGAGCTAAATTGAAACACATTTTTCGACTAGGCCACCATTTTTGCTTAGAAATGAGGCCGTTTACCCTACCTTTAGAGCTCATTTGAAACACATTTTTAAGCGAGTCAACCACCCTACCTTTCGAGCTCATTTGAAACACATTTTTCGGCGGCTTAGAAATGAGGCCGTTTACCCTATCGAGCTCATTCGAAACACATTTTTTAGCGAGTCCACCACCCTACCTTTCGAGCTTATTTGAAACATTTTTTTTGGTGAGTCCCCCATTTTTGTATAGAAATGAGGCCGTTTACCCTACCTTTCGATCTCATTTGAAACACATTTTTTAGCGAGTCCACCACCCTACCTTTGGAGCTCATTTGAAACACATTTTTCGGCGAGTCCACCATTTTTTTTTAGAAATGAGGTTGTTTACCCTACCTTTCGAGCTCATTTGAAACACATTTTTTAGCGAGTCCACCACCCTACCTTTCGAGCTCATTTGAAACACATTTTTAAGCGAATCCACCACCCTACCTTTCGAGCTCATTTGAAACACTTTTTTCGGCGAGTCCACCAATTTTTCTTAGAAATGAGGCTGTTTACCCTACCTTTCGAGCTCATTTGAAACACATTTTTTAGCGAGTCCACCCACCCTACCTTTGGAGCTCATTTGAAACACATTTTTCGATGAGGCCACCATTTTTGCTTAGAAATGAGGCCGTTTACCCTACCTTTAGATCTCATTTGAAACACATTTTTATTCGAGTCCACCACACTACCTTTCGAGCTCATTTGAAACACATTTTTCGGCGAGTCTACCATTTTTGCTTAGAATTGAGGTCGTTTACCCTTCCTTTCCAGCTCATTTGAAACACATTTTTTAGCGAGTCCACCACCCTACCTTTCTAGTTCATTTGAAACACATTTTTCGGTGAGTCCGCCATTTTTGCTTAGAAATGAGGCCGTTTACCCTAACTTTCGAGCTCATTTGAAACACATTTTTTAGTGAGACCACCACCCTACCTTTGGAGCTCATTTGAAACACATTTTTCGGCGAGTCCACCATTTTTGCTTAGAAATGAGGCCGTTTACCCTACCTTTCGAGCTCATTTGAAACACATTTTTTCGCGAGTCCACCACCCTACCTTTGGAGCTCGTTTGAAACACATTTCTCGGCAAATCCACCATTTTTGCTTAGAAATGAGGCCGTTTACCCTACATTTCGAGCTCATTTTAAACACATTTTTTAGCGATTCTACCACCCTACCTTTGGAGCTAAATTGAAACACATTTTTCGACGAGGTCACCATTTTTGTTTAGAAATGAGGTCGTTTACCCTACCTTTAGAGCTCATTTGAAACACATTTTTAAGCGAGTCAACCACCCTACCTTTCGAGCTCATTTGAAACACATTTTTCGGCGGCTTAGAAATGAGTCCGTTTACCCTATCGAGCTCATTCGAAACACATTTTTTAGCGAGTCCACCACCCTACCTTTCTAGTTCATTTGAAACACATTTTTCGGTGAGTCCGCCATTTTTACTTAGAAATGAGGCCGTTTACCCTAACTTTCGAGCTCATTTGAAACACATTTTTTAGTGAGACCACCACCCTACCTTTGGAGATCATTTGAAACACATTTTTCGGCGAGTCCACCATTTTTGCTTAGAAATGAGGCCGTTTACCCTACCTTTCGAGCTCATTTGAAACACATTTTTTCGCGAGTCCACCACCCTACCTTTGGAGCTCATTTGAAACACATTTTTCGGGAAGTCCAACATTTTTTCTTAGAAATGGGGCCGTTTACCCTACCTTTCGAGCTCATTTGAAACACATTTTTTAGCGAGTCTACCACCCTACCTTTGGAGCTCATTTGAAACACATTTTTCGGCGAGACCACCATTTTTGCTTAGAAATGAGGCCTTTAACCCTACCTTTTGAGCTCATTTGTAACACATTATTAAGCGAGTCCACCACCCTACCTTTGGAGCTCATTCAAAAAACATTTTTCGGCAAGTCCACCATTTTTGCTTAGAAATGAGGTCGTTTACCCTACCTGTCGAGCTAATTTTAAACACATTTTTTAGCGAGTCTACCACCCTACATTTGGAGCTAATTTGAAACACATTTTTCGACGAGGCCACCATTTTTGCTTAGAAATGAGGCCGTTTACCCTACCTTTAGATCTCATTTGAAACACATTTTTATTCGAGTCCACCACACTACCTTTCGAGCTCATTTGAAACACATTTTTCGGCGAGTCTACCATTTTTGCTTAGAATTGAGGTCGTTTACCCTTCCTTTCCAGCTCATTTGAAACACATTTTTTAGCGAGTCCACCACCCTACCTTTCTAGTTCATTTGAAACACATTTTTCGGTGAGTCCGCCATTTTTGCTTAGAAATGAGGCCGTTTACCCTAACTTTCGAGCTCATTTGAAACACATTTTTTAGTGAGACCACCACCCTACCTTTGGAGCTCATTTGAAACACATTTTTCGGCGAGTCCACCATTTTTGCTTAGAAATGAGGCCGTTTACCCTACCTTTCGAGCTCATTTGAAACACATTTTTTCGCGAGTCCACCACCCTACCTTTGGAGCTCATTTGAAACACATTTCTCGGGAAATCCACCATTTTTGCTTAGAAATGAGGCCGTTTACCCTACATTTCGAGCTCATTTTAAACACATTTTTTAGCGATTCTACCACCCTACCTTTGGAGCTAAATTGAAACACATTTTTCGACGAGGCCACCATTTTTGTTTAGAAATGAGGCCGTTTACCCTACCTTTAGAGCTCATTTGAAACACATTTTTAAGCGAGTCAACCACCCTACCTTTCGAGCTCATTTGAAACACATTTTTCGGCGGCTTAGAAATGAGGCCGTTTACCCTATCGAGCTCATTCGAAACACATTTTTTAGCGAGTCCACCACCCTACCTTTCGAGCTTATTTGAAACATTTTTTTTGGTGAGTCCCCCATTTTTGTATGGAAATGAGGCCGTTTACCCTACCTTTCGAGCTCATTTGACACACATTTTTTAGCGAGTCCACCACCCTACCTTTGGAGCTCATTTGAAACACATTTTTCGGCGAGTCCACCATTTTTTCTTAGAAATGAGGTTGTTTACCCTACCTTTCGAGCTCATTTGAAACACATTTTAAGCGAGTCCACCACCCTACCTTTCGAGCTCATTTGAAACACATTTTTTCGCGAGTCCACCACCCTACCTTTGGAGCTCATTTGAAACACATTTCTCGGGAAATCCACCATTTTTGCTTAGAAATGAGGCCGTTTACCCTACATTTCGAGCTCATTTTAAACACATTTTTTAGCGATTCTACCACCCTACCTTTGGAGCTAAATTGAAACACATTTTTCGACTGGCCACCATTTTTGCTTAGAAATGAGGCCGTTTACCCTACCTTTAGAGCTCATTTGAAACACATTTTTAAGCGAGTCAACCACCCTACCTTTCGAGCTCATTTGAAACACATTTTTCGGCGGCTTAGAAATGAGGCCGTTTACCCTATCGAGCTCATTCGAAACACATTTTTTAGCGAGTCCACCACCCTACCTTTCGAGCTTATTTGAAACATTTTTTTTGGTGAGTCCCCCATTTTTGTATAGAAATGAGGCCGTTTACCCTACCTTTCGAGCTCATTTGAAACACATTTTTTAGCGAGTCCACCACCCTACCTTTGGAGCTCATTTGAAACACATTTTTCGGCGAGTCCACCATTTTTTTTTAGAAATGAGGTTGTTTACCCTACCTTTCGAGCTCATTTGAAACACATTTTTTAGCGAGTCCACCACCCTACCTTTCGAGCTCATTTGAAACACATTTTTAAGCGAATCCACCACCCTACCTTTCGAGCTCATTTGAAACACTTTTTTCGGCGAGTCCACCAATTTTTCTTAGAAATGAGGCTGTTTACCCTACCTTTCGAGCTCATTTGAAACACATTTTTTAGCGAGTCCACCCACCCTACCTTTGGAGCTCATTTGAAACACATTTTTCGACGAGGCCACCATTTTTGCTTAGAAATGAGGCCGTTTACCCTACCTTTAGATCTCATTTGAAACACATTTTTATTCGAGTCCACCACACTACCTTTCGAGCTCATTTGAAACACATTTTTCGGCGAGTCTACCCTTTTTGCTTAGAATTGAGGTCGTTTACCCTTCCTTTCCAGCTCATTTGAAACACATTTTTTAGCGAGTCCACCACCCTACCTTTCTAGTTCATTTGAAACACATTTTTCGGTGAGTCCGCCATTTTTGCTTAGAAATGAGGCCGTTTACCCTAACTTTCGAGCTCATTTGAAACACATTTTTTAGTGAGACCACCACCCTACCTTTGGAGCTCATTTGAAACACATTTTTTGGCGAGTCCACCATTTTTGCTTAGAAATGAGGCCGTTTACCCTACCTTTCGAGCTCATTTGAAACACATTTTTTCGCGAGTCCACCACCCTACCTTTGGAGCTCATTTGAAACACATTTCTCGGCAAATCCACAATTTTTGCTTAGAAATGAGGCCGTTTACCCTACATTTCGAGCTCATTTTAAACACATTTTTTAGCGATTCTACCACCCTACCTTTGGAGCTAAATTGAAACACATTTTTCGACGAGGCCACCATTTTTGTTTAGAAATGAGGCCGTTTACCCTACCTTTAGAGCTCATTTGAAACACATTTTTAAGCGAGTCAACCACCCTACCTTTCGAGCTCATTTGAAACACATTTTTCGGCGGCTTAGAAATGAGGCCGTTTACCCTATCGAGCTCATTCGAAACACATTTTTTAGCGAGTCCACCACCCTACCTTTCGAGCTTATTTGAAACATTTTTTTTGGTGAGTCCCCCATTTTTGTATAGAAGTGAGGCCGTTTACCCTACCTTTCGAGCTCATTTGAAACACATTTTTTAGCGAGTCCACCACCCTACCTTTGGAGCTCATTTGAAACACATTTTTCGGCGAGTCCACCATTTTTTCTTAGAAATGAGGTTGTTTACCCTACCTTTCGAGCTCATTTGAAACACATTTTAAGCGAGTCCACCACCCTACCTTTCGAGCTCATTTGAAACACATTTTTTCGCGAGTCCACCACCCTACCTTTGGAGCTCATTTGAAACACATTTCTCGGCAAATCCACCATTTTTGCTTAGAAATGAGGCCGTTTACCCTACATTTCGAGCTCATTTTAAACACATTTTTTAGCGATTCTACCACCCTACCTTTGGAGCTAAATTGAAACACATTTTTCGACTAGGCCACCATTTTTGCTTAGAAATGAGGCCGTTTACCCTACCTTTAGAGCTCATTTGAAACACATTTTTAAGCGAGTCAACCACCCTACCTTTCGAGCTCATTTGAAACACATTTTTCGGCGGCTTAGAAATGAGGCCGTTTACCCTATCGAGCTCATTCGAAACACATTTTTTAGCGAGTCCACCACCCTACCTTTCGAGCTTATTTGAAACATTTTTTTTGGTGAGTCCCCCATTTTTGTATAGAAATGAGGCCGTTTACCCTACCTTTCGAGCTCATTTGAAACACATTTTTTAGCGAGTCCACCACCCTACCTTTGGAGCTCATTTGAAACACATTTTTCGGCGAGTCCACCATTTTTTTTTAGAAATGAGGTTGTTTACCCTACCTTTCGAGCTCATTTGAAACACATTTTTTAGCGAGTCCACCACCCTACCTTTCGAGCTCATTTGAAACACATTTTTAAGCGAATCCACCACCCTACCTTTCGAGCTCATTTGAAACACTTTTTTCGGCGAGTCCACCAATTTTTCTTAGAAATGAGGCTGTTTACCCTACCTTTCGAGCTCATTTGAAACACATTTTTTAGCGAGTCCACCCACCCTACCTTTGGAGCTCATTTGAAACACATTTTTCGACGAGGCCACCATTTTTGCTTAGAAATGAGGCCGTTTACCCTACCTTTAGATCTCATTTGAAACACATTTTTATTCGAGTCCACCACACTACCTTTCGAGCTCATTTGAAACACATTTTTCGGCGAGTCTACCATTTTTGCTTAGAATTGAGGTCGTTTACCCTTCCTTTCCAGCTCATTTGAAACACATTTTTTAGCGAGTCCACCACCCTACCTTTCTAGTTCATTTGAAACACATTTTTCGGTGAGTCCGCCATTTTTGCTTAGAAATGAGGCCGTTTACCCTAACTTTCGAGCTCATTTGAAACACATTTTTTAGTGAGACCACCACCCTACCTTTGGAGCTCATTTGAAACACATTTTTCGGCGAGTCCACCATTTTTGCTTAGAAATGAGGCCGTTTACCCTACCTTTCGAGCTCATTTGAAACACATTTTTTCGCGAGTCCACCACCCTACCTTTGGAGCTCATTTGAAACACATTTCTCGGCAAATCCACCATTTTTGCTTAGAAATGAGGCCGTTTACCCTACATTTCGAGCTCATTTTAAACACATTTTTTAGCGATTCTACCACCCTACCTTTGGAGCTAAATTGAAACACATTTTTCGACGAGGCCACCATTTTTGTTTAGAAATGAGGTCGTTTACCCTACCTTTAGAGCTCATTTGAAACACATTTTTAAGCGAGTCAACCACCCTACCTTTCGAGCTCATTTGAAACACATTTTTCGGCGGCTTAGAAATGAGGCCGTTTACCCTATCGAGATCATTCGAAACACATTTTTTAGCGAGTCCACCACCCTACCTTTCGAGCTTATTTGAAACATTTTTTTTGGTGAGTCCCCCATTTTTGTATAGAAATGAGGCCGTTTACCCTACCTTTCGAGCTCATTTGAAACACATTTTTTAGCGAGTCCACCACCCTACCTTTGGAGCTCATTTGAAACACATTTTTCGGCGAGTCCACCATTTTTTCTTAGAAATGAGGTTGTTTACCCTACCTTTCGAGCTCATTTGAAACACATTTTAAGCGAGTCCACCACCCTACCTTTCGAGCTCATTTGAAACACATTTTTTCGCGAGTCCACCACCCTACCTTTGGAGCTCATTTGAAACACATTTCTCGGCAAATCCACCATTTTTGCTTAGAAATGAGGCCGTTTACCCTACATTTCGAGCTCATTTTAAACACATTTTTTAGCGATTCTACCACCCTACCTTTGGAGCTAAATTGAAACACATTTTTCGACTAGGCCACCATTTTTGCTTAGAAATGAGGCCGTTTACCCTACCTTTAGAGCTCATTTGAAACACATTTTTAAGCGAGTCAACCACCCTACCTTTCGAGCTCATTTGAAACACATTTTTCGGCGGCTTAGAAATGAGGCCGTTTACCCTATCATGCTCATTCGAAACACATTTTTTAGCGAGTCCACCACCCTACCTTTCGAGCTTATTTGAAACATTTTTTTTGGTGAGTCCCCCATTTTTGTATAGAAATGAGGCCGTTTACCCTACCTTTCGAGCTCATTTGAAACACATTTTTTAGCGAGTCCACCACCCTACCTTTGGAGCTCATTTGAAACACATTTTTCGGCGAGTCCACCATTTTTTTTTAGAAATGAGGTTGTTTACCCTACCTTTCGAGCTCATTTGAAACACATTTTTTAGCGAGTCCACCACCCTACCTTTCGAGCTCATTTGAAACACATTTTTAAGCGAATCCACCACCCTACCTTTCGAGCTCATTTGAAACACTTTTTTCGGCGAGTCCACCAATTTTTCTTAGAAATGAGGCTGTTTACCCTCCCTTTCGAGCTCATTTGAAACACATTTTTTAGCGAGTCCACCCACCCTACCTTTGGAGCTCATTTGAAACACATTTTTCGACGAGGCCACCATTTTTGCTTAGAAATGAGGCCGTTTACCCTACCTTTAGATCTCATTTGAAACACATTTTTATTCGAGTCCACCACACTACCTTTCGAGCTCATTTGAAACACATTTTTCGGCGAGTCTACCCTTTTTGCTTAGAATTGAGGTCGTTTACCCTTCCTTTCCAGCTCATTTGAAACACATTTTTAAGCGAGTCAACCACCCTACCTTTCGAGCTCATTTGAAACACATTTTTCGGCGGCTTAGAAATGAGGCCGTTTACCCTATCGAGCTCATTCGAAACACATTTTTTAGCGAGTCCACCACCCTACCTTTCGAGCTTATTTGAAACATTTTTTTTGGTGAGTCCCCCATTTTTGTATAGAAATGAGGCCGTTTACCCTACCTTTCGAGCTCATTTGAAACACATTTTTTAGCGAGTCCACCACCCTACCTTTGGAGCTCATTTGAAACACATTTTTCGGCGAGTCCACCATTTTTTTTTAGAAATGAGGTTATTTACCCTACCTTTCGAGCTCATTTGAAACACATTTTTTAGCGAGTCCACCACCCTACCTTTCGAGCTCATTTGAAACACATTTTTAAGCGAATCCACCACCCTACCTTTCGAGCTCATTTGAAACACTTTTTTCGGCGAGTCCACCAATTTTTCTTAGAAATGAGGGTGTTTACCCTACCTTTCGAGCTCATTTGAAACACATTTTTTAGCGAGTCCACCCACCCTACCTTTGGAGCTCATTTGAAACACATTTTTCGACGAGGCCACCATTTTTGCTTAGAAATGAGGCCGTTTACCCTACCTTTAGATCTCATTTGAAACACATTTCTATTCGAGTCCACCACACTACCTTTCGAGCTCATTTGAAACACATTTTTCGGCGAGTCTACCATTTTTGCTTAGAATTGAGGTCGTTTACCCTTCCTTTCCAGCTCATTTGAAACACATTTTTTAGCGAGTCCACCACCCTACCTTTCTAGTTCATTTGAAACACATTTTTCGGTGAGTCCGCCATTTTTGCTTAGAAATGAGGCCGTTTACCCTAACTTTCGAGCTCATTTGAAACACATTTTTTAGTGAGACCACCACCCTACCTTTGGAGCTCATTTGAAACACATTTTTCGGCGAGTCCACCATTTTTGCTTAGAAATGAGGCCGTTTACCCTACCTTTCGAGCTCATTTGAAACACATTTTTTCGCGAGTCCACCACCCTACCTTTGGAGCTCATTTGAAACACATTTCTCGGCAAATCCACCATTTTTGCTTAGAAATGAGGCCGTTTACCCTACATTTCGAGCTCATTTTAAACACATTTTTTAGCGATTCTACCACCCTACCTTTGGAGCTAAATTGAAACACATTTTTCGACGAGGCCACCATTTTTGTTTAGAAATGAGGTCGTTTACCCTACCTTTAGAGCTCATTTGAAACACATTTTTAAGCGAGTCAACCACCCTACCTTTCGAGCTCATTTGAAACACATTTTTCGGCGGCTTAGAAATGAGGCCGTTTACCCTATCGAGATCATTCGAAACACATTTTTTAGCGAGTCCACCACCCTACCTTTCGAGCTTATTTGAAACATTTTTTTTGGTGAGTCCCCCATTTTTGTATAGAAATGAGGCCGTTTACCCTACCTTTCGAGCTCATTTGAAACACATTTTTTAGCGAGTCCACCACCCTACCTTTGGAGCTCATTTGAAACACATTTTTCGGCGAGTCCACCATTTTTTCTTAGAAATGAGGTTGTTTACCCTACCTTTCGAGCTCATTTGAAACACATTTTAAGCGAGTCCACCACCCTACCTTTCGAGCTCATTTGAAACACATTTTTTCGCGAGTCCACCACCCTACCTTTGGAGCTCATTTGAAACACATTTCTCGGCAAATCCACCATTTTTGCTTAGAAATGAGGCCGTTTACCCTACATTTCGAGCTCATTTTAAACACATTTTTTAGCGATTCTACCACCCTACCTTTGGAGCTAAATTGAAACACATTTTTCGACTAGGCCACCATTTTTGCTTAGAAATGAGGCCGTTTACCCTACCTTTAGAGCTCATTTGAAACACATTTTTAAGCGAGTCAACCACCCTACCTTTCGAGCTCATTTGAAACACATTTTTCGGCGGCTTAGAAATGAGGCCGTTTACCCTATCATGCTCATTCGAAACACATTTTTTAGCGAGTCCACCACCCTACCTTTCGAGCTTATTTGAAACATTTTTTTTGGTGAGTCCCCCATTTTTGTATAGAAATGAGGCCGTTTACCCTACCTTTCGAGCTCATTTGAAACACATTTTTTAGCGAGTCCACCACCCTACCTTTGGAGCTCATTTGAAACACATTTTTCGGCGAGTCCACCATTTTTTTTTAGAAATGAGGTTGTTTACCCTACC
The DNA here is from genome assembly GCA_026929855.1 of Poa annua. Lineage (NCBI taxonomy): Eukaryota > Viridiplantae > Streptophyta > Magnoliopsida > Poales > Poaceae > Poa > Poa annua. Next base: position 39,179,988 of record CM049429.1, on the reverse strand, counting down.
TTTCGAGCTCATTTGAAACACATTTTTTAGCGAGTCCACCACCCTACCTTTCGAGCTCATTTGAAACACATTTTTAAGCGAATCCACCACCCTACCTTTCGAGCTCATTTGAAACACTTTTTTCGGCGAGTCCACCAATTTTTCTTAGAAATGAGGCTGTTTACCCTCCCTTTCGAGCTCATTTGAAACACATTTTTTAGCGAGTCCACCCACCCTACCTTTGGAGCTCATTTGAAACACATTTTTCGACGAGGCCACCATTTTTGCTTAGAAATGAGGCCGTTTACCCTACCTTTAGATCTCATTTGAAACACATTTTTATTCGAGTCCACCACACTACCTTTCGAGCTCATTTGAAACACATTTTTCGGCGAGTCTACCCTTTTTGCTTAGAATTGAGGTCGTTTACCCTTCCTTTCCAGCTCATTTGAAACACATTTTTAAGCGAGTCAACCACCCTACCTTTCGAGCTCATTTGAAACACATTTTTCGGCGGCTTAGAAATGAGGCCGTTTACCCTATCGAGCTCATTCGAAACACATTTTTTAGCGAGTCCACCACCCTACCTTTCGAGCTTATTTGAAACATTTTTTTTGGTGAGTCCCCCATTTTTGTATAGAAATGAGGCCGTTTACCCTACCTTTCGAGCTCATTTGAAACACATTTTTTAGCGAGTCCACCACCCTACCTTTGGAGCTCATTTGAAACACATTTTTCGGCGAGTCCACCATTTTTTTTTAGAAATGAGGTTATTTACCCTACCTTTCGAGCTCATTTGAAACACATTTTTTAGCGAGTCCACCACCCTACCTTTCGAGCTCATTTGAAACACATTTTTAAGCGAATCCACCACCCTACCTTTCGAGCTCATTTGAAACACTTTTTTCGGCGAGTCCACCAATTTTTCTTAGAAATGAGGGTGTTTACCCTACCTTTCGAGCTCATTTGAAACACATTTTTTAGCGAGTCCACCCACCCTACCTTTGGAGCTCATTTGAAACACATTTTTCGACGAGGCCACCATTTTTGCTTAGAAATGAGGCCGTTTACCCTACCTTTAGATCTCATTTGAAACACATTTCTATTCGAGTCCACCACACTACCTTTCGAGCTCATTTGAAACACATTTTTCGGCGAGTCTACCATTTTTGCTTAGAATTGAGGTCGTTTACCCTTCCTTTCCAGCTCATTTGAAACACATTTTTTAGCGAGTCCACCACCCTACCTTTCTAGTTCATTTGAAACACATTTTTCGGTGAGTCCGCCATTTTTGCTTAGAAATGAGGCCGTTTACCCTAACTTTCGAGCTCATTTGAAACACATTTTTTAGTGAGACCACCACCCTACCTTTGGAGCTCATTTGAAACACATTTTTCGGCGAGTCCACCATTTTTGCTTAGAAATGAGGCCGTTTACCCTACCTTTCGAGCTCATTTGAAACACATTTTTTCGCGAGTCCACCACCCTACCTTTGGAGCTCATTTGAAACATATTTCTCGGCAAATCCACCATTTTTGCTTAGAAATGAGGCCGTTTACCCTACATTTCGAGCTCATTTTAAACACATTTTTTAGCGATTCTACCACCCTACCTTTGGAGCTAAATTGAAACACATTTTTCGACGAGGCCACCATTTTTGTTTAGAAATGAGGCCGTTTACCCTACCTTTAGAGCTCATTTGAAACACATTTTTAAGCGAGTCAACCACCCTACCTTTCGAGCTCATTTGAAACACATTTTTCGGCGGCTTAGAAATGAGGCCGTTTACCCTATCGAGCTCATTCGAAACACATTTTTTAGCGAGTCCACCACCCTACCTTTCGAGCTTATTTGAAAAAAAAAATTTGGTGAGTCCCCCATTTTTGTATAGAAATGAGGCCGTTTACCCTACCTTTCGAGCTCATTTGAAACACATTTTTAAGCGAGTCCACCATCCTACCTTTTGAGCTCATTTGAAACACATTTTTCGGCGAGGCCACCATTTTTGCTTAGACATGAGGCCGTTTACCCTACCTTTCGAGTTCATTTGAAACGCATTTTTTAGCGAGTCCACCACCCTACCTTTGGAGCTCATTTGAAACACATTTTTCGGCGAGTCCACCATTTTTTCTTAGAAATGAGGTTGTTTACCCTACCTTTCGAGCTCATTTGAAACGCATTTTAAGCGAGTCCACCACCCTACCGTTCGAGCTCATTTGAAACACATTTTTTCGCGAGTCCACCACCCTACCTTTGGAGCTCATTTGAAACACATTTCTCGGCAAATCCACCATTTTTGCTTAGAAATGAGGCCGTTTACCCTACATTTCGAGCTCATTTTAAACACATTTTTTAGCGATTCTACCACCCTACCTTTGGAGCTAAATTGAAACACATTTTTCGACTAGGCCACCATTTTTGCTTAGAAATGAGGCCGTTTACCCTACCTTTAGAGCTCATTTGAAACACATTTTTAAGCGAGTCAACCACCCTACCTTTCGAGCTCATTTGAAACACATTTTTCGGCGGCTTAGAAATGAGGCCGTTTACCCTATCATGCTCATTCGAAACACATTTTTTAGCGAGTCCACCACCCTACCTTTCGAGCTTATTTGAAACATTTTTTTTGGTGAGTCCCCCATTTTTGTATAGAAATGAGGCCGTTTACCCTACCTTTCGAGCTCATTTGAAACACATTTTTTAGCGAGTCCACCACCCTACCTTTGGAGCTCATTTGAAACACATTTTTCGGCGAGTCCACCATTTTTTTTTAGAAATGAGGTTGTTTACCCTACCTTTCGAGCTCATTTGAAACACATTTTTTAGCGAGTCCACCACCCTACCTTTCGAGCTCATTTGAAACACATTTTTAAGCGAATCCACCACCCTACCTTTCGAGCTCATTTGAAACACTTTTTTCGGCGAGTCCACCAATTTTTCTTAGAAATGAGGGTGTTTACCCTACCTTTCGAGCTCATTTGAAACACATTTTTTAGCGAGTCCACCCACCCTACCTTTGGAGCTCATTTGAAACACATTTTTCGACGAGGCCACCATTTTTGCTTAGAAATGAGGCCGTTTACCCTACCTTTAGATCTCATTTGAAACACATTTCTATTCGAGTCCACCACACTACCTTTCGAGCTCATTTGAAACACATTTTTCGGCGAGTCTACCATTTTTGCTTAGAATTGAGGTCGTTTACCCTTCCTTTCCAGCTCATTTGAAACACATTTTTTAGCGAGTCCACCACCCTACCTTTCTAGTTCATTTGAAACACATTTTTCGGTGAGTCCGCCATTTTTGCTTAGAAATGAGGCCGTTTACCCTAACTTTCGAGCTCATTTGAAACACATTTTTTAGTGAGACCACCACCCTACCTTTGGAGCTCATTTGAAACACATTTTTCGGCGAGTCCACCATTTTTGCTTAGAAATGAGGCCGTTTACCCTACCTTTCGAGCTCATTTGAAACACATTTTTTCGCGAGTCCACCACCCTACCTTTGGAGCTCATTTGAAACATATTTCTCGGCAAATCCACCATTTTTGCTTAGAAATGAGGCCGTTTACCCTACATTTCGAGCTCATTTTAAACACATTTTTTAGCGATTCTACCACCCTACCTTTGGAGCTAAATTGAAACACATTTTTCGACGAGGCCACCATTTTTGTTTAGAAATGAGGCCGTTTACCCTACCTTTAGAGCTCATTTGAAACACATTTTTAAGCGAGTCAACCACCCTACCTTTCGAGCTCATTTGAAACACATTTTTCGGCGGCTTAGAAATGAGGCCGTTTACCCTATCGAGCTCATTCGAAACACATTTTTTAGCGAGTCCACCACCCTACCTTTCGAGCTTATTTGAAAAAAAAAATTTGGTGAGTCCCCCATTTTTGTATAGAAATGAGGCCGTTTACCCTACCTTTCGAGCTCATTTGAAACACATTTTTAAGCGAGTCCACCATCCTACCTTTTGAGCTCATTTGAAACACATTTTTCGGCGAGGCCACCATTTTTGCTTAGACATGAGGCCGTTTACCCTACCTTTCGAGTTCATTTGAAACGCATTTTTTAGCGAGTCCACCACCCTACCTTTGGAGCTCATTTGAAACACATTTTTCGGCGAGTCCACCATTTTTTCTTAGAAATGAGGTTGTTTACCCTACCTTTCGAGCTCATTTGAAACGCATTTTAAGCGAGTCCACCACCCTACCGTTCGAGCTCATTTGAAACACATTTTTTCGCGAGTCCACCACCCTACCTTTGGAGCTCATTTGAAACACATTTCTCGGCAAATCCACCATTTTTGCTTAGAAATGAGGCCGTTTACCCTACATTTCGAGCTCATTTTAAACACATTTTTTAGCGATTCTACCACCCTACCTTTGGAGCTAAATTGAAACACATTTTTCGACTAGGCCACCATTTTTGCTTAGAAATGAGGCCGTTTACCCTACCTTTAGAGCTCATTTGAAACACATTTTTAAGCGAGTCAACCACCCTACCTTTCGAGCTCATTTGAAACACATTTTTCGGCGGCTTAGAAATGAGGCCGTTTACCCTATCATGCTCATTCGAAACACATTTTTTAGCGAGTCCACCACCCTACCTTTCGAGCTTATTTGAAACATTTTTTTTGGTGAGTCCCCCATTTTTGTATAGAAATGAGGCCGTTTACCCTACCTTTCGAGCTCATTTGAAACACATTTTTTAGCGAGTCCACCACCCTACCTTTGGAGCTCATTTGAAACACATTTTTCGGCGAGTCCACCATTTTTTTTTAGAAATGAGGTTGTTTACCCTACCTTTCGAGCTCATTTGAAACACATTTTTTAGCGAGTCCACCACCCTACCTTTCGAGCTCATTTGAAACACATTTTTAAGCGAATCCACCACCCTACCTTTCGAGCTCATTTGAAACACTTTTTTCGGCGAGTCCACCAATTTTTCTTAGAAATGAGGCTGTTTACCCTACCTTTCGAGCTCATTTGAAACACATTTTTTAGCGAGTCCACCCACCCTACCTTTGGAGCTCATTTGAAACACATTTTTCGACGAGGCCACCATTTTTGCTTAGAAATGAGGCCGTTTACCCTACCTTTAGATCTCATTTGAAACACATTTTTATTCGAGTCCACCACACTACCTTTCGAGCTCATTTGAAACACATTTTTCGGCGAGTCTACCCTTTTTGCTTAGAATTGAGGTCGTTTACCCTTCCTTTCCAGCTCATTTGAAACACATTTTTAAGCGAGTCAACCACCCTACCTTTCGAGCTCATTTGAAACACATTTTTCGGCGGCTTAGAAATGAGGCCGTTTACCCTATCGAGCTCATTCGAAACACATTTTTTAGCGAGTCCACCACCCTACCTTTCGAGCTTATTTGAAACATTTTTTTTGGTGAGTCCCCCATTTTTGTATAGAAATGAGGCCGTTTACCCTACCTTTCGAGCTCATTTGAAACACATTTTTTAGCGAGTCCACCCACCCTACCTTTGGAGCTCATTTGAAACACATTTTTCGACGAGGCCACCATTTTTGCTTAGAAATGAGGCTGTTTACCCTACCTTTAGATCTCATTTGAAACACATTTTTATTCGAGTCCACCACACTACCTTTCGAGCTCATTTGAAACACATTTTTCCGCGAGTCTACCATTTTTGCTTAGAATTGAGGTCGTTTACCCTTCCTTTCCAGCTCATTTGAAACACATTTTTTAGCGAGTCCACCACCCTACCTTTCTAGTTCATTTGAAACACATTTTTCGGTGAGTCCGCCATTTTTGCTTAGAAATGAGGCCGTTTACCCTAACTTTCGAGCTCATTTGAAACACATTTTTTAGTGAGACCACCACCCTACCTTTGGAGCTCATTTGAAACACATTTTTCGGCGAGTCCACCATTTTTTCTTAGAAATGAGGCCGTTTACCCTACCTTTCGAGCTCATTTGAAACACATTTTTTCGCGAGTCCACCACCCTACCTTTGGAGCTCATTTGAAACACATTTCTCGGCAAATCCACCATTTTTGCTTAGAAATGAGGCCGTTTACCCTACATTTCGAGCTCATTTTAAACACATTTTTTAGCGATTCTACCACCCTACCTTTGGAGCTAAATTGAAACACATTTTTCGACGAGGCCACCATTTTTGTTTAGAAATGAGGCCGTTTACCCTACCTTTAGAGCTCATTTGAAACACATTTTTAAGCGAGTCAACCACCCTACCTTTCGAGCTCATTTGAAACACATTTTTCGGCGGCTTAGAAATGAGGCCGTTTACCCTATCGAGCTCATTCGAAACACATTTTTTAGCGAGTCCACCACCCTACCTTTCGAGCTTATTTGAAACATTTTTTTTGGTGAGTCCCCCATTTTTGTATAGAAATGAGGCCGTTTACCCTACCTTTCGAGCTCATTTGAAACACATTTTTTAGCGAGTCCACCACCCTACCTTTGGAGCTCATTTGAAACACATTTTTCGGCGAGTCCACCATTTTTTCTTAGAAATGAGGTTGTTTACTCTACCTTTCGAGCTCATTTGAAACACATTTTAAGCGAGTCCACCACCCTACCTTTCGAGCTCATTTGAAACACATTTTTTAGCGAGTCCACCACCCTACCTTTGGAGCTCATTTGAAACACATTTTTCGGCGAGTCCACCATTTTTTCTTAGAAATGAGGTCGTTTACCCTTCCTTTCCAGCTCATTTGAAACACATTTTTTAGCGAGTCCACCACCCTACCTTTCTAGTTCATTTGAAACACATTTTTCGGTGAGTCCGCCATTTTTGCTTAGAAATGAGGCCGTTTACCCTAACTTTCGAGCTCATTTGAAACACATTTTTTAGTGAGACCACCACCCTACCTTTGGAGCTCATTTGAAACACATTTTTCGGCGAGTCCACCATTTTTTCTTAGAAATGAGGCCGTTTACCCTACCTTTCGAGCTCATTTGAAACACATTTTTTCGCGAGTCCACCACCCTACCTTTGGAGCTCATTTGAAACACATTTCTCGGCAAATCCACCATTTTTGCTTAGAAATGAGGCCGTTTACCCTACATTTCGAGCTCATTTTAAACACATTTTTTAGCGATTCTACCACCCTACCTTTGGAGCTAAATTGAAACACATTTTTCGACGAGGCCACCATTTTTGTTTAGAAATGAGGCCGTTTACCCTACCTTTAGAGCTCATTTGAAACACATTTTTAAGCGAGTCAACCACCCTACCTTTCGAGCTCATTTGAAACACATTTTTCGGCGGCTTAGAAATGAGGCCGTTTACCCTATCGAGCTCATTCGAAACACATTTTTTAGCGAGTCCACCACCCTACCTTTCGAGCTTATTTGAAACATTTTTTTTGGTGAGTCCCCCATTTTTGTATAGAAATGAGGCCGTTTACCCTACCTTTCGAGCTCATTTGAAACACATTTTTTAGCGAGTCCACCACCCTACCTTTGGAGCTCATTTGAAACACATTTTTCGGCGAGTCCACCATTTTTTCTTAGAAATGAGGTTGTTTACTCTACCTTTCGAGCTCATTTGAAACACATTTTAAGCGAGTCCACCACCCTACCTTTCGAGCTCATTTGAAACACATTTTTTCGCGAGTCCACCACCCTACCTTTGGAGCTCATTTGAAACACATTTTAAGCGAGTCCACCACCCTACCTTTCGAGCTCATTTGAAACACATTTTTTCGCGAGTCCACCACCCTACCTTTGGAGCTCATTTGAAACACATTTCTCGGCAAATCCACCATTTTTGCTTAGAAATGAGGCCGTTTACCCTACATTTCGAGCTCATTTTAAACACATTTTTTAGCGATTCTACCACCCTACCTTTCGAGCTCATTTGAAACACATTTTTTCGCGAGTCCACCACCCTACCTTTGGAGCTCATTTGAAACACATTTCTCGGCAAATCCACCATTTTTGCTTAGAATTGAGGTCGTTTACCCTTCCTTTCCAGCTCATTTGAAACACATTTTTTAGCGAGTCCACCACCCTACCTTTCTAGTTCATTTGAAACACATTTTTCGGTGAGTCCGCCATTTTTGCTTAGAAATGAGGCCGTTTACCCTAACTTTCGAGCTCATTTGAAACACATTTTTTAGTGAGACCACCACCCTACCTTTGGAGCTCATTTGAAACACATTTTTCGGCGAGTCCACCATTTTTTCTTAGAAATGAGGCCGTTTACCCTACCTTTCGAGCTCATTTGAAACACATTTTTTCGCGAGTCCACCACCCTACCTTTGGAGCTCATTTGAAACACATTTCTCGGGAAATCCACCATTTTTGCTTAGAAATGAGGCCGTTTACCCTACATTTCGAGCTCATTTTAAACACATTTTTAGCGATTCTACCACCCTACCTTTGGAGCTAAATTGAAACACATTTTTCGACGAGGCCACCATTTTTGTTTAGAAATGAGGCCGTTTACCCTACCTTTAGAGCTCATTTGAAACACATTTTTAAGCGAGTCAACCACCCTACCTTTCGAGCTCATTTGAAACACATTTTTCGGCGGCTTAGAAATGAGGCCGTTTACCCTATCGAGCTCATTCGAAACACATTTTTTAGCGAGTCCACCACCCTACCTTTCGAGCTTATTTGAAACATTTTTTTTGGTGAGTCCCCCATTTTTGTATAGAAATGAGGCCGTTTACCCTACCTTTCGAGCTCATTTGAAACACATTTTTTAGCGAGTCCACCACCCTACCTTTGGAGCTCATTTGAAACACATTTTTCGGCGAGTCCACCATTTTTTCTTAGAAATGAGGTTGTTTACCCTACCTTTCGAGCTCATTTGAAACACATTTTAAGCGAGTCCACCACCCTACCTTTCGAGCTCATTTGAAACACATTTTTTCGCGAGTCCACCACCCTACCTTTGGAGCTCATTTGAAACACATTTCTCGGCAAATCCACCATTTTTGCTTAGAAATGAGGCCGTTTACCCTACATTTCGAGCTCATTTTAAACACATTTTTTAGCGATTCTACCACCCTACCTTTGGAGCTAAATTGAAACACATTTTTCGACTAGGCCACCATTTTTGCTTAGAAATGAGGCCGTTTACCCTACCTTTAGAGCTCATTTGAAACACATTTTTAAGCGAGTCAACCACCCTACCTTTCGAGCTCATTTGAAACACATTTTTCGGCGGCTTAGAAATGAGGCCGTTTACCCTATCGAGCTCATTCGAAACACATTTTTTAGCGAGTCCACCACCCTACCTTTCGAGCTTATTTGAAACATTTTTTCTGGTGAGTCCCCCATTTTTGTATAGAAATGAGGCCGTTTACCCTACCTTTCGAGCTCATTTGAAACACATTTTTTAGCGAGTCCACCACCCTACCTTTGGAGCTCATTTGAAACACATTTTTCGGCGAGTCCACCATTTTTTTTTAGAAATGAGGTTGTTTACCCTACCTTTCGAGCTCATTTGAAACACATTTTTTAGCGAGTCCACCACCCTACCTTTCGAGCTCATTTGAAACACATTTTTAAGCGAATCCACCACCCTACCTTTCGAGCTCATTTGAAACACTTTTTTCGGCGAGTCCACCAATTTTTCTTAGAAATGAGGCTGTTTACCCTACCTTTCGAGCTCATTTGAAACACATTTTTTAGCGAGTCCACCCACCCTACCTTTGGAGCTCATTTGAAACACATTTTTCGACGAGGCCACCATTTTTGCTTAGAAATGAGGCCGTTTACCCTACCTTTAGATCTCATTTGAAAGACATTTTTATTCGAGTCCACCACACTACCTTTCGAGCTCATTTGAAACACATTTTTCGGCGAGTCTACCCTTTTTGCTTAGAATTGAGATCGTTTACCCTTCCTTTCCAGCTCATTTGAAACACATTTTTTAGCGAGTCCACCACCCTACCTTTCTAGTTCATTTGAAACACATTTTTCGGTGAGTCCGCCATTTTTGCTTAGAAATGAGGCCGTTTACCCTAACTTTCGAGCTCATTTGAAACACATTTTTTAGTGAGACCACCACCCTACCTTTGGAGCTCATTTGAAACACATTTTTCGGTGAGTCCACCATTTTTGCTTAGAAATGAGGCCGTTTACCCTACCTTTCGAGCTCATTTGAAACACATTTTTTCGCGAGTCCACCACCCTACCTTTGGAGCTCATTTCAAACACATTTCTCGGCAAATCCACCATTTTTGCTTAGAAATGAGGCCGTTTACCCTACATTTCGAGCTCATTTTAAACACATTTTTTAGCGATTCTACCACCCTACCTTTGGAGCTAAATTGAAACACATTTTTCGACGAGACCACCATTTTTGTTTAGAAATGAGGCCGTTTACCCTACCTTTAGAGCTCATTTGAAACACATTTTTAAGCGAGTCAACCACCCTACCTTTCGAGCTCATTTGAAACACATTTTTCGGCGGCTTAGAAATGAGGCCGTTTACCCTATCGAGCTCATTCGAAACACATTTTTTAGCGAGTCCACCACCCTACCTTTCGAGCTTATTTGAAACATTTTTTTTGGTGAGTCCCCCATTTTTTATAGAAATGAGGCCGTTTACCCTACCTTTCGAGCTCATTTGAAACACATTTTTCGGGAAGTCCAACATTTTTCTTAGAAATGGGGCCGTTTACCCTACCTTTCGAGCTCATTTGAACCACATTTTTTAGCGAGTCTACCACCCTACCTTTGGAGCTCATTTGAAACACATTTTTCGGCGAGACCACCATTTTTGCTTAGAAATGAGGCCTTTTACCCTACCTTTTGAGCTCATTTGTAACACATTATTAAGCGAGTCCACCTCCCTACCTTTGGAGCTCATTCAAAAAACATTTTTCGGCAAGTCCACCATTTTTGCTTAGAAATGAGGTCGTTTACCCTACCTGTCGAGCTAATTTTAAACACATTTTTTAGCGAGTCTACCACCCTACATTTGGAGCTAATTTGAAACACATTTTTCGACGAGGCCACCATTTTTGCTTAGAAATGAGGCCGTTTACCCTACCTTTAGAGCTCATTTGAAACACATTTTTAAGCGAGTCAACCACCCTACCCTATCGAGCTCATTCGAAACACATTTTTAGCGAGTCCACCACCCTACCTTTCTAGTTCATTTGAAACACATTTTTCGGTGAGTCCGCCATTTTTGCTTAGAAATGAGGCCGTTTACCCTAACTTTCGAGCTCATTTGAAACACATTTTTTAGTGAGACCACCACCCTACCTTTGGAGCTCATGTGAAACACATTTTTCGGCGAGTCCACCATTTTTGCTTAGAAATGAGGCCGTTTACCCTACCTTTCGAGCTCATTTGAAACACATTTTTTCGCGAGTCCACCACCCTACCTTTGGAGCTCATTTGAAACACATTTCTCGGGATATCCACCATTTTTGCTTAGAAATGAGGCCGTTTACCCTACATTTCGAGCTCATTTTAAACACATTTTTAGCGATTCTACCACCCTACCTTTGGAGCTAAATTGAAACACATTTTTCGACGAGGCCACCATTTTTGTTTAGAAATGAGGCCGTTTACCCTACCTTTAGAGCTCATTTGAAACACATTTTTAAGCGAGTCAACCACCCTACCTTTCGAGCTCATTTGAAACACATTTTTTCGGCGGCTTAGAAATGAGGCCGTTTACCCTATCGAGCTCATTCGAAACACATTTTTTAGCGAGTCCACCACCCTACCTTTCGAGCTTATTTGAAACATTTTTTTTGGTGAGTCCCCCATTTTTGTATAGAAATGAGGCCGTTTACCCTACCTTTCAAGCTCATTTGAAACACATTTTTTAGCGAGTCCACCACCCTACCTTTGGAGCTCATTTGAAACACATTTTTCGGCGAGTCCACCATTTTTTCTTAGAAATGAGGTTGTTTACCCTACCTTTCGAGCTCATTTGAAACACATTTTAAGCGAGTCCACCACCCTACCTTTTGAGCTCATTTGAAACACATTTTTTCGCGAGTCCACCACCCTACCTTTGGAGCTCATTTGAAACACATTTCTCGGCAAATCCACCATTTTTGCTTAGAAATGAGGCCGTTTACCCTACATTTCGAGCTCATTTTAAACACATTTTTTAGCGATTCTACCACCCTACCTTTGGAGCTAAAATGAAACACATTTTTCGACTAGGCCACCATTTTTGCTTAGAAATGAGGCCGTTTAGCCTACCTTTAGAGCTCATTTGAAACACATTTTTAAGCGAGTCAACCACCCTACCTTTTGAGCTCATTTGAAACACATTTTTCGGCGGCTTAGAAATGAGGCCGTTTACCCTATCGAGCTCATTCGAAACACATTTTTTAGCGAGTCCACCACCCTACCTTTCGAGCTTATTTGAAACATTTTTTTTGGTGAGTCCCCCATTTTTGTATAGAAATGAGGCCGTTTACCCTACCTTTCGAGCTCATTTGAAACACATTTTTTAGCGAGTCCACCACCCTACCTTTGGAGCTCATTTGAAACACATTTTTAAGCGAATCCACCACCCTACCTTTCGAGCTCATTTGAAACACTTTTTTCGGCGAGTCCACCAATTTTTCTTAGAAATGAGGCTGTTTACCCTACCTTTCGAGCTCATTTGAAACACATTTTTTTGCGAGTCCACCCACCCTACCTTTGGAGCTCATTTGAAACACATTTTTCGACGAGGCCACCATTTTTGCTTAGAAATGAGGCCGTTTACCCTACCTTTAGATCTCATTTGAAACACATTTTTATTCGAGTCCACCACACTACCTTTCGAGCTCATTTGAAACACATTTTTCGGCGAGTCTACCCTTTTTGCTTAGAATTGAGATCGTTTACCCTTCCTTTCCAGCTCATTTGAAACACATTTTTTAGCGAGTCCACCACCCTACCTTTCTAGTTCATTTCAAACACATTTTTCGGTGAGTCCGTCATTTTTGCTTAGAAATGAGGCCGTTTACCCTAACTTTCGAGCTCATTTGAAACACATTTTTTAGTGAGACCACCACCCTACCTTTGGAGCTCATTTGAAACACATTTTTCGGCGAGTCCACCATTTTTGCTTAGAAATGAGGCCGTTTACCCTACCTTTCGAGCTCATTTGAAACACATTTTTTCGCGAGTCCACCACCCTACCTTTGGAGCTCATTTGAAACACATTTCTCGGCAAATCCACCATTTTTGCTTTGAAATGAGGCCGTTTACCCTACATTTCGAGCTCATTTTAAACACATTTTTTAGCGATTCTACCACCCTACCTTTGGAGCTAAATTGAAACACATTTTTCGACGAGGCCACCATTTTTGTTTAGAAATGAGGCCGTTTACCCTACCTTTAGAGCTCATTTGAAACACATTTTTAAGCGAGTCAACCACCCTACCTTTCGAGCTCATTTGAAACACATTTTTCGGCGGCTTAGAAATGAGGCCGTTTACCCTATCGAGCTCATTCGAAACACATTTTTTAGCGAGTCCACCACCCTACCTTTCGAGCTTATTTGAAACATTTTTTTTGGTGAGTCCCCCATTTTTTATAGAAATGAGGCCGTTTACCCTACCTTTCGAGCTCATTTGAAACACATTTTTCGGGAAGTCCAACATTTTTCTTAGAAATGGGGCCGTTTACCCTACCTTTCGAGCTCATTTGAAACACATTTTTTAGCGAGTCTACCACCCTACCTTTGGAGCTCATTTGAAACACATTTTTCGGCGAGACCACCATTTTTGCTTAGAAATGAGGCCTTTTACCCTACCTTTTGAGCTCATTTGTAACACATTATTAAGCGAGTCCACCACCCTACCTTTGGAGCTCATTCAAAAAACATTTTTCGGCAAGTCCACCATTTTTGCTTAGAAATGAGGTCGTTTACCCTACCTGTCGAGCTAATTTTAAACACATTTTTTAGCGAGTCTACCACCCTACATTTGGAGCTAATTTGAAACACATTTTTCGACGAGGCCACCATTTTTGCTTAGAAATGAGGCCGTTTACCCTACCTTTAGAGCTCATTTGAAACACATTTTTAAGCGAGTCAACCACCCTACCTTTCGAGCTCATTTGAAACACATTTTTCGGCGGCTTAGAAATGAGGCCGTTTACCCTATCGAGCTCATTCGAAACACATTTTTTAGCGAGTCCACCACCCTACCTTTCTAGTTCATTTGAAACACATTTTTCGGTGAGTCCGCCATTTTTGCTTAGAAATGAGGCCGTCTACCCTAACTTTCGAGCTCATTTGAAACACATTTTTTAGTGAGACCACCACCCTACCTTTGGAGCTCATTTGAAACACATTTTTCGGCGAGTCCAGCATTTTTGCTTAGAAATGAGGCCGTTTACCCTACCTTTCGAGCTCATTTGAAACACATTTTTTCGCGAGTCCACCACCCTACCTTTGGAGCTCATTTGAAACACATTTCTCGGGAAATCCACCATTTTTGCTTAGAAATGAGGACGTTTACCCTACATTTCGAGCTCATTTTAAACACATTTTTAGCGATTCTACCACCCTACCTTTGGAGCTAAATTGAAACACATTTTTCGACGAGGCCACCATTTTTGTTTAGAAATGAGGCCGTTTACCCTACCTTTAGAGCTCATTTGAAACACATTTTTAAGCGAGTCAACCACCCTACCTTTCGAGCTCATTTGAAACACATTTTTCGGCGGCTTAGAAATGAGGCCGTTTACCCTATCGAGCTCATTCGAAACACATTTTTTAGCGAGTCCACCACCCTACCTTTCGAGCTTATTTGAAACATTTTTTTTGGTGAGTCCCCCATTTTTTATAGAAATGAGGCCGTTTACCCTACCTTTCGAGCTCATTTGAAACACATTTTTCGGGAAGTCCAACATTTTTCTTAGAAATGGGGCCGTTTACCCTACCTTTCGAGCTCATTTGAAACACATTTTTTAGCGAGTCTACCACCCTACCTTTGGAGCTCATTTGAAACACATTTTTCGGCGAGACCACCATTTTTGCTTAGAAATGAGGCCTTTTACCCTACCTTTTGAGCTCATTTGTAACACATTATTAAGCGAGTCCACCACCCTACCTTTGGAGCTCATTCAAAAAACATTTTTCGGCAAGTCCACCATTTTTGCTTAGAAATGAGGTCGTTTACCCTACCTGTCGAGCTAATTTTAAACACATTTTTTAGCGAGTCTACCACCCTACATTTGGAGCTAATTTGAAACACATTTTTCGACGAGGCCACCATTTTTGCTTAGAAATGAGGCCGTTTACCCTACCTTTAGAGCTCATTTGAAACACATTTTTAAGCGAGTCAACCACCCTACCTTTCGAGCTCATTTGAAACACATTTTTCGGCGGCTTAGAAATGAGGCCGTTTACCCTATCGAGCTCATTCGAAACACATTTTTTAGCGAGTCCACCACCCTACCTTTCTAGTTCATTTGAAACACATTTTTCGGTGAGTCCGCCATTTTTGCTTAGAAATGAGGCCGTCTACCCTAACTTTCGAGCTCATTTGAAACACATTTTTTAGTGAGACCACCACCCTACCTTTGGAGCTCATTTGAAACACATTTTTCGGCGAGTCCAGCATTTTTGCTTAGAAATGAGGCCGTTTACCCTACCTTTCGAGCTCATTTGAAACACATTTTTTCGCGAGTCCACCACCCTACCTTTGGAGCTCATTTGAAACACATTTCTCGGGAAATCCACCATTTTTGCTTAGAAATGAGGACGTTTACCCTACATTTCGAGCTCATTTTAAACACATTTTTAGCGATTCTACCACCCTACCTTTGGAGCTAAATTGAAACACATTTTTCGACGAGGCCACCATTTTTGTTTAGAAATGAGGCCGTTTACCCTACCTTTAGAGCTCATTTGAAACACATTTTTAAGCGAGTCAACCACCCTACCTTTCGAGCTCATTTGAAACACATTTTTCGGCGGCTTAGAAATGAGGCCGTTTACCCTATCGAGCTCATTCGAAACACATTTTTTAGCGAGTCCACCACCCTACCTTTCGAGCTTATTTGAAACATTTTTTTTGGTGAGTCCCCCATTTTTTATAGAAATGAGGCCGTTTACCCTACCTTTCGAGCTCATTTGAAACACATTTTTCGGGAAGTCCAACATTTTTCTTAGAAATGGGGCCGTTTACCCTACCTTTCGAGCTCATTTGAAACACATTTTTTAGCGAGTCTACCACCCTACCTTTGGAGCTCATTTGAAACACATTTTTCGGCGAGACCACCATTTTTGCTTAGAAATGAGGCCTTTTACCCTACCTTTTGAGCTCATTTGTAACACATTATTAAGCGAGTCCACCACCCTACCTTTGGAGCTCATTCAAAAAACATTTTTCGGCAAGTCCACCATTTTTGCTTAGAAATGAGGTCGTTTACCCTACCTGTCGAGCTAATTTTAAACACATTTTTTAGCGAGTCTACCACCCTACATTTGGAGCTAATTTGAAACACATTTTTCGACGAGGCCACCATTTTTGCTTAGAAATGAGGCCGTTTACCCTACCTTTAGAGCTCATTTGAAACACATTTTTAAGCGAGTCAACCACCCTACCTTTCGAGCTCATTTGAAACACATTTTTCGGCGGCTTAGAAATGAGGCCGTTTACCCTATCGAGCTCATTCGAAACACATTTTTTAGCGAGTCCACCACCCTACCTTTCTAGTTCATTTGAAACACATTTTTCGGTGAGTCCGCCATTTTTGCTTAGAAATGAGGCCGTCTACCCTAACTTTCGAGCTCATTTGAAACACATTTTTTAGTGAGACCACCACCCTACCTTTGGAGCTCATTTGAAACACATTTTTCGGCGAGTCCAGCATTTTTGCTTAGAAATGAGGCCGTTTACCCTACCTTTCGAGCTCATTTGAAACACATTTTTTCGCGAGTCCACCACCCTACCTTTGGAGCTCATTTGAAACACATTTCTCGGGAAATCCACCATTTTTGCTTAGAAATGAGGCCGTTTACCCTACATTTCGAGCTCATTTTAAACACATTTTTAGCGATTCTACCACCCTACCTTTGGAGCTAAATTGAAACACATTTTTCGACGAGGCCACCATTTTTGTTTAGAAATGAGGCCGTTTACCCTACCTTTAGAGCTCATTTGAAACACATTTTTAAGCGAGTCAACCACCCTACCTTTCGAGCTCATTTGAAACACATTTTTTCGGCGGCTTAGAAATGAGGCCGTTTACCCTATCGAGCTCATTCGAAACACATTTTTTAGCGAGTCCACCACCCTACCTTTCGAGCTTATTTGAAACATTTTTTTTGGTGAGTCCCCCATTTTTGTATAGAAATGAGGCCGTTTACCCTACCTTTCGAGCTCATTTGAAACACATTTTTTAGCGAGTCCACCACCCTACCTTTGGAGCTCATTTGAAACACATTTTTCGGCGAGTCCACCATTTTTTCTTAGAAATGAGGTTGTTTACCCTACCTTTCGAGCTCATTTGAAACACATTTTAAGCGAGTCCACCACCCTACCTTTTGAGCTCATTTGAAACACATTTTTTCGCGAGTCCACCACCCTACCTTTGGAGCTCATTTGAAACACATTTCTCGGCAAATCCACCATTTTTGCTTAGAAATGAGGCCGTTTACCCTACATTTCGAGCTCATTTTAAACACATTTTTTAGCGATTCTACCACCCTACCTTTGGAGCTAAATTGAAACACATTTTTCGACTAGGCCACCATTTTTGCTTAGAAATGAGGCCGTTTACCCTACCTTTAGAGCTCATTTGAAACACATATTTAAGCGAGTCAACCACCCTACCTTTTGAGCTCATTTGAAACACATTTTTCGGCGGCTTAGAAATGAGGACGTTTACCCTATCGAGCTCATTCGAAACACATTTTTTAGCGAGTCCACCACCCTACCTTTCGAGCTTATTTGAAACATTTTTTTTGGTGAGTCCCCCATTTTTGTATAGAAAGGAGGCCGTTTACCCTACGTTTCGAGCTCATTTGAAACACATTTTTTAGCGAGTCCACCACCCTACCTTTGGAGCTCATTTGAAACACTTTTTTAAGCGAATCCACCACCCTACCTTTCGAGCTCATTTGAAACACTTTTTTCGGCGAGTCCACCAATTTTTCTTAGAAATGAGGCTGTTTACCCTACCTTTCGAGCTCATTTGAAACACATTTTTTTGCGAGTCCACCCACCCTACCTTTGGAGCTCATTTGAAACACATTTTTCGACGAGGCCACCATTTTTGCTTAGAAATGAGGCCGTTTACCCTACCTTTAGATCTCATTTGAAACACATTTTTATTCGAGTCCACCACACTACCTTTCGAGCTCATTTGAAACACATTTTTCGGCGAGTCTACCCTTTTTGCTTAGAATTGAGATCGTTTACCCTTCCTTTCCAGCTCATTTGAAACACATTTTTTAGCGAGTCCACCACCCTACCTTTCTAGTTCATTTGAAACACATTTTTCGGTGAGTCCGTCATTTTTGCTTAGAAATGAGGCCGTTTACCCTAACTGTCGAGCTCATTTGAAACACATTTTTTAGTGAGATCACCACCCTACCTTTGGAGCTCATTTGAAACACATTTTTCGGCGAGTCCACCATTTTTGCTTAGAAATGAGGCCGTTTACCCTACCTTTCGAGCTCATTTGAAACACATTTTTTCGCGAGTCCACCACCCTACCTTTGGAGCTCATTTGAAACACATTTCTCGGCAAATCCACCATTTTTGCTTTGAAATGAGGCCGTTTACCCTACATTTCGAGCTCATTTTAAACACATTTTTTAGCGATTCTACCACCCTACCTTTGGAGCTAAATTGAAACACATTTTTCGACGAGGCCACCATTTTTGTTTAGAAATGAGGCCGTTTACCCTACCTTTAGAGCTCATTTGAAACACATTTTTAAGCGAGTCAACCACCCTACCTTTCGAGCTCATTTGAAACACATTTTTCGGCGGCTTAGAAATGAGGCCGTTTACCCTATCGAGCTCATTCGAAACACATTTTTTAGCGAGTCCACCACCCTACCTTTCGAGCTTATTTGAAACATTTTTTTTTTGTGAGTCCCCCATTTTTTATAGAAATGAGGCCGTTTACCCTACCTTTCGAGCTCATTTGAAACACATTTTTCGGGAAGTCCAACATTTTTCTTAGAAATGGGGCCGTTTACCCTACCTTTCGAGCTCATTTGAAACACATTTTTTAGCGAGTCTACCACCCTACCTTTGGAGCTCATTTGAAACACATTTTTCGGCGAGACCACCATTTTTGCTTAGAAATGAGGCCTTTTACCCTACCTTTTGAGCTCATTTGTAACACATTATTAAGCGAGTCCACCACCCTACCTTTGGAGCTCATTCAAAAAACATTTTTCGGCAAGTCCACCATTTTTGCTTAGAAATGAGGCCGTTTACCCTACCTGTCGAGCTAATTTTAAACACATTTTTTAGCGAGTCTACCACCCTACATTTGGAGCTAATTTGAAACACATTTTTCGACGAGGCCACCATTTTTGCTTAGAAATGAGGCCGTTTACCCTACCTTTAGAGCTCATTTGAAACACATTTTTAAGCGAGTCAACCACCCTACCTTTCGAGCTCATTTGAAACACATTTTTCGGCGGCTTAGAAATGAGGCCGTTTACCCTATCGAGCTCATTCGAAACACATTTTTTAGCGAGTCCACCACCCTACCTTTCTAGTTCATTTGAAACACATTTTTCGGTGAGTCCGCCATTTTTGCTTAGAAATGAGGCCGTTTACCCTAACTTTCGAGCTCATTTGAAACACATTTTTTAGTGAGACCACCACCCTACCTTTGGAGCTCATTTGAAACACATTTTTCGGCGAGTCCAGCATTTTTGCTTAGAAATGAGGCCGTTTACCCTACCTTTCGAGCTCATTTGAAACACATTTTTTCGCGAGTCCACCACCCTACCTTTGGAGCTCATTTGAAACACATTTCTCGGGAAATCCACCATTTTTGCTTAGAAATGAGGCCGTTTACCCTACATTTCGAGCTCATTTTAAACACACTTTTAGCGATTCTACCACCCTACCTTTGGAGCTAAATTGAAACACATTTTTCGACGAGGCCACCATTTTTGTTTAGAAATGAGGCCGTTTACCCTACCTTTAGAGCTCATTTGAAACACATTTTTAAGCGAGTCAACCACCCTACCTTTCGAGCTCATTTGAAACACATTTTTTCGGCGGCTTAGAAATGAGGCCGTTTACCCTATCGAGCTCATTCGAAACACATTTTTTAGCGAGTCCACCACCCTACCTTTCGAGCTTATTTGAAACATTTTTTTTGGTGAGTCCCCCATTTTTGTATAGAAATGAGGCCGTTCACCCTACCTTTCGAGCTCATTTGAAACACATTTTTTAGCGAGTCCACCACCCTACCTTTGGAGCTCATTTGAAACACATTTTTCGGCGAGTCCACCATTTTTTCTTAGAAATGAGGTTGTTTACCCTACCTTTCGAGCTCATTTGAAACACATTTTAAGCGAGTCCACCACCCTACCTTTTGAGCTCATTTGAAACACATTTTTTCGCGAGTCCACCACCCTACCTTTGGAGCTCATTTGAAACACATTTCTCGGCAAATCCACCATTTTTGCTTAGAAATGAGGCCGTTTACCCTACATTTCGAGCTCATTTTAAACACATTTTTTAGCGATTCTACCACCCTACCTTTGGAGCTAAATTGAAACACATTTTTCGACTAGGCCACCATTTTTGCTTAGAAATGAGGCCGTTTACCCTACCTTTAGAGCTCATTTGAAACACATTTTTAAGCGAGTCAACCACCCTACCTTTTGAGCTCATTTGAAACACATTTTTCGGCGGCTTAGAAATGAGGCCGTTTACCCTATCGAGCTCATTCGAAACACATTTTTTAGCGAGTCCACCACCCTACCTTTGGAGCTCATTTGAAACACATTTTTCGGCGAGTCCACCATTTTTTTTTAGAAATGAGGTTGTTTACCCTACCTTTCGAGCTCATTTGAAACACATTTTTTAGCGAGTCCACCACCCTACCTTTCGAGCTCATTTGAAACACATTTTTAAGCGAATCCACCACCCTACCTTTCGAGCTCATTTGAAACACTTTTTTCGGCGAGTCCACCAATTTTTCTTAGAAATGAGGCTGTTTACCCTACCTTTCGAGCTCATTTGAAACACATTTTTTAGCGAGTCCACCCACCCTACCTTTGGAGCTCATTTGAAACACATTTTTCGACGAGGCCACCATTTTTGCTTAGAAATGAGGCCGTTTACCCTACCTTTAGATCTCATTTGAAACACATTTTTATTCGAGTCCACCACACTACCTTTCGAGCTCATTTGAAACACATTTTTCGGCGAGTCTACCATTTTTGCTTAGAATTGAGGTCGTTTACCCTTCCTTTCCAGCTCATTTGAAACACATTTTTTAGCGAGTCCACCACCCTACCTTTCTAGTTCATTGGAAACACATTTTTCGGTGAGTCCGCCATTTTTGCTTAGATATGAGGCCGTTTACCCTAACTTTCGAGCTCATTTGAAACACATTTTTTAGTGAGACCACCACCCTACCTTTGGAGCTCATTTGAAACACATTTTTCGGCGAGTCCACCATTTTTGCTTAGAAATGAGGCCGTTTACCCTACCTTTCGAGCTCCTTTGAAACACATTTTTTCGCGAGTCCACCACCCTACCTTTGGAGCTCATTTGAAACACATTTCTCGGGAAATCCACCATTTTTGCTTAGAAATGAGGCCGTTTACCCTACATTTCGAGCTCATTTTAAACACATTTTTAGCGATTCTACCACCCTACCTTTGGAGCTAAATTGAAACACATTTTTCGACGAGGCCACCATTTTTGTTTAGAAATGAGGCCGTTTACCCTACCTTTAGAGCTCATTTGAAACACATTTTTAAGCGAGTCAACCACCCTACCTTTCGAGCTCATTTGAAACACATTTTTCGGCGGCTTAGAAATGAGGCCGTTTACCCTATCGAGCTCATTCGAAACACATTTTTTAGCGAGTCCACCACCCTACCTTTCGAGCTTATTTGAAACATTTTTTTTGGTGAGTCCCCCATTTTTGTATAGAAATGAGGCCGTTTACCCTACCTTTCGAGCTCATTTGAAACACATTTTTTAGCGAGTCCACCACCCTACCTTTGGAGCTCATTTGAAACACATTTTTCGGCGAGTCCACCATTTTTTCTTAGAAATGAGGTTGTTTACCCTACCTTTCGAGCTCATTTGAAACACATTTTAAGCGAGTCCACCACCCTACCTTTCGAGCTCATTTGAAACACATTTTTTCGCGAGTCCACCACCCTACCTTTGGAGCTCATTTGAAACACATTTCTCGGCAAATCCACCATTTTTGCTTAGAAATGAGGCCGTTTACCCTACATTTCGAGCTCATTTTAAACACATTTTTTAGCGATTCTACCACCCTACCTTTGGAGCTAAATTGAAACACATTTTTCGACTAGGCCACCATTTTTGCTTAGAAATGAGGCCGTTTACCCTACCTTTAGAGCTCATTTGAAACACATTTTTAAGCGAGTCAACCACCCTACCTTTCGAGCTCATTTGAAACACATTTTTCGGCGGCTTAGAAATGAGGCCGTTTACCCTATCGAGCTCATTCGAAACACATTTTTTAGCGAGTCCACCACCCTACCTTTCGAGCTTATTTGAAACATTTTTTCTGGTGAGTCCCCATTTTTGTATAGAAATGAGGCCGTTTACCCTACCTTTCGAGCTCATTTGAAACACATTTTTTAGCGAGTCCACCACCCTACCTTTGGAGCTCATTTGAAACACATTTTTCGGCGAGTCCACCATTTTTTTTTAGAAATGAGGTTGTTTACCCTACCTTTCGAGCTCATTTGAAACACATTTTTTAGCGAGTCCACCACCCTACCTTTCGAGCTCATTTGAAACACATTTTTAAGCGAATCCACCACCCTACCTTTCGAGCTCATTTGAAACACTTTTTTCGGCGAGTCCACCAATTTTTCTTAGAAATGAGGCTGTTTACCCTACCTTTCGAGCTCATTTGAAACACATTTTTTAGCGAGTCCACCCACCCTACCTTTGGAGCTCATTTGAAACACATTTTTCGACGAGGCCACCATTTTTGCTTAGAAATGAGGCCGTTTACCCTACCTTTAGATCTCATTTGAAAGACATTTTTATTCGAGTCCACCACACTACCTTTCGAGCTCATTTGAAACACATTTTTCGGCGAGTCTACCCTTTTTGCTTAGAATTGAGATCGTTTACCCTTCCTTTCCAGCTCATTTGAAACACATTTTTTAGCGAGTCCACCACCCTACCTTTCTAGTTCATTTGAAACACATTTTTCGGTGAGTCCGCCATTTTTGCTTAGAAATGAGGCCGTTTACCCTAACTTTCGAGCTCATTTGAAACACATTTTTTAGTGAGACCACCACCCTACCTTTGGAGCTCATTTGAAACACATTTTTCGGTGAGTCCACCATTTTTGCTTAGAAATGAGGCCGTTTACCCTACCTTTCGAGCTCATTTGAAACACATTTTTTCGCGAGTCCACCACCCTACCTTTGGAGCTCATTTCAAACACATTTCTCGGCAAATCCACCATTTTTGCTTAGAAATGAGGCCGTTTACCCTACATTTCGAGCTCATTTTAAACACATTTTTTAGCGATTCTACCACCCTACCTTTGGAGCTAAATTGAAACACATTTTTCGACGAGGCCACCATTTTTGTTTAGAAATGAGGCCGTTTACCCTACCTTTAGAGCTCATTTGAAACACATTTTTAAGCGAGTCAACCACCCTACCTTTCGAGCTCATTTGAAACACATTTTTCGGCGGCTTAGAAATGAGGCCGTTTACCCTATCGAGCTCATTCGAAACACATTTTTTAGCGAGTCCACCACCCTACCTTTCGAGCTTATTTGAAACATTTTTTTTGGTGAGTCCCCCATTTTTTATAGAAATGAGGCCGTTTACCCTACCTTTCGAGCTCATTTGAAACACATTTTTCGGGAAGTCCAACATTTTTCTTAGAAATGGGGCCGTTTACCCTACCTTTCGAGCTCATTTGAAACACATTTTTTAGCGAGTCTACCACCCTACCTTTGGAGCTCATTTGAAACACATTTTTCGGCGAGACCACCATTTTTGCTTAGAAATGAGGCCTTTTACCCTACCTTTTGAGCTCATTTGTAACACATTATTAAGCGAGTCCACCACCGTACCTTTGGAGCTCATTCAAAAAACATTTTTCGGCAAGTCCACCATTTTTGCTTAGAAATGAGGTCGTTTACCCTACCTGTCGAGCTAATTTTAAACACATTTTTTAGCGAGTCTACCACCCTACATTTGGAGCTAATTTGAAACACATTTTTCGACGAGGCCACCATTTTTTCTTAGAAATGAGGCCGTTTACCCTACCTTTAGAGCTCATTTGAAACACATTTTTAAGCGAGTCAACCACCCTACCTTTCGAGCTCATTTGAAACACATTTTTCGGCGGCTTAGAAATGAGGCCGCTTACCCTATCGAGCTCATTCGAAACACATTTTTTAGCGAGTCCACCACCCTACCTTTCTAGTTCATTTGAAACACATTTTTCGGTGAGTCCGCCATTTTTTCTTAGAAATGAGGCCGTTTACCCTAACTTTCGAGCTCATTTGAAACACATTTTTTAGTGAGACCACCACCCTACCTTTGGAGCTCATTTGAAACACATTTTTCGGCGAGTCCACCATTTTTGCTTAGAAATGAGGCCGTTTACCCTACCTTTCGAGCTCATTTGAAACACATTTTTTCGCGAGTCCACCACCCTACCTTTGGAGCTCATTTGAAACACATTTCTCGGGAAATCCACCATTTTTGCTTAGAAATGAGGCCGTTTACCCTACATTTCGAGCTCATTTTAAACACATTTTTAGCGATTCTACCACCCTACCTTTGGAGCTAAATTGAAACACATTTTTCGACGAGGCCACCATTTTTGTTTAGAAATGAGGCCGTTTACCCTACCTTTAGAGCTCATTTGAAACACATTTTTAAGCGAGTCAACCACCCTACCTTTCGAGCTCATTTGAAACACATTTTTTCGGCGGCTTAGAAATGAGGCCGTTTACCCTATCGAGCTCATTCGAAACACATTTTTTAGCGAGTCCACCACCCTACCTTTCGAGCTTATTTGAAACATTTTTTTTGGTGAGTCCCCCATTTTTGTATAGAAATGAGGCCGTTTACCCTACCTTTCGAGCTCATTTGAAACACATTTCTTAGCGAGTCCACCACCCTACCTTTGGAGCTCATTTGAAACACATTTTTCGGCGAGTCCACCATTTTTTCTTTGAAATGAGGTTGTTTACCCTACCTTTCGAGCTCATTTGAAACACATTTTAAGCGAGTCCACCACCCTACCCTTTGAGCTCATTTGAAACACATTTTTTCGCGAGTCCACCACCCTACCTTTGGAGCTCATTTTAAACACATTTCTCGGCAAATCCACCATTTTTGCTTAGAAATGAGGCCGTTTACCCTACATTTCGAGCTCATTTTAAACACATTTTTTAGCGATTCTACCACCCTACCTTTGGAGCTAAATTGAAACACATTTTTCGACTAGGCCACCATTTTTGCTTAGAAATGAGGCCGTTTACCCTACCTTTAGAGCTCATTTGAAACACATTTTTAAGCGAGTCAACCACCCTACCTTTTGAGCTCATTTGAAACACATTTTTCGGCGGCTTAGAAATGAGGCCGTTTACCCTATCGAGCTCATTCGAAACACATTTTTTAGCGAGTCCACCACCCTACCTTTCGAGCTTATTTGAAACATTTTTTTTGGTAAGTCCCCCATTTTTGTATAGAAATGAGGCCGTTTACCCTACCTTTCGAGCTCATTTGAAACACATTTTTTAGCGAGTCCACCACCCTACCTTTGGAGCTCATTTGAAACACATTTTTAAGCGAATCCACCACCCTACCTTTCGAGCTCATTTGAAACACTTTTTTCGGCGAGTCCACCAATTTTTCTTAGAAATGAGGCTGTTTACCCTACCTTTCGAGCTCATTTGAAACACATTTTTTTGCGAGTCCACCCACCCTACCTTTGGAGCTCATTTGAAACACATTTTTCGACGAGGCCACCATTTTTGCTTAGAAATGAGGCCGTTTACCCTACCTTTAGATCTACTTTGAAACACATTTTTATTCGAGTCCACCACACTACCTTTCGAGCTCATTTGAAACACATTTTTCGGCGAGTCTACCCTTTTTGCTTAGAATTGAGATCGTTTACCCTTCCTTTCCAGCTCATTTGAAACACATTTTTTAGCGAGTCCACCACCCTACCTTTCTAGTTCATTTGAAACACATTTTTCGGTGAGTCCGTCATTTTTGCTTAGAAATGAGGCCGTTTACCCTAACTTTCGAGCTCATTTGAAACACATTTTTTAGTGAGACCACCACCCTTCCTTTGGAGCTCATTTGAAACACATTTTTCGGCGAGTCCACCATTTTTGCTTAGAAATGAGGCCGTTTACCCTACCTTTCGAGCTCATTTGAAACACATTTTTTCGCGAGTCCACCACCCTACCTTTGGAGCTCATTTGAAACACATTTCTCGGCAAATCCACCATTTTTGCTTTGAAATGAGGCCGTTTACCCTACATTTCGAGCTCATTTTAAACACATTTTTTAGCGATTCTACCACCCTACCTTTGGAGCTAAATTGAAACACATTTTTCGACTAGGCCACCATTTTTGCTTAGAAATGAGGCCGTTTACCCTACCTTTAGAGCTCATTTGAAACACATTTTTAAGCGAGTCAACCACCCTACCTTTTGAGCTCATTTGAAACACATTTTTCGGCGGCTTAGAAATGAGGCCGTTTACCCTATCGAGCTCATTCGAAACACATTTTTTAGCGAGTCCACCACCCTACCTTTCGAGCTTATTTGAAACATTTTTTTTGGTGAGTCCCCCATTTTTGTATAGAAATGAGGCCGTTTACCCTACCTTTCGAGCTCATTTGAAACACATTTTTTAGCGAGTCCACCACCCTACCTTTGGAGCTCATTTGAAACACATTTTTAAGCGAATCCACCACCCTACCTTTCGAGCTCATTTGAAACACTTTTTTCGGCGAGTCCACCAATTTTTCTTAGAAATGAGGCTGTTTACCCTACCTTTCGAGCTCATTTGAAACACATTTTTTTGCGAGTCCACCCACCCTACCTTTGGAGCTCATTTGAAACACATTTTTCGACGAGGCCACCATTTTTGCTTAGAAATGAGGCCGTTTACCCTACCTTTAGATCTCATTTGAAACACATTTTTATTCGAGTCCACCACACTACCTTTCGAGCTCATTTGAAACACATTTTTCGGCGAGTCTACCCTTTTTGCTTAGAATTGAGATCGTTTACCCTTCCTTTCCAGCTCATTTGAAACACATTTTTTAGCGAGTCCACCACCCTACCTTTCTAGTTCATTTGAAACACATTTTTCGGTGAGTCCGTCATTTTTGCTTAGAAATGAGGCCGTTTACCCTAACTTTCGAGCTCATTTGAAACACATTTTTTAGTGAGACCACCACCCTACCTTTGGAGCTCATTTGAAACACATTTTTCGGCGAGTCCACCATTTTTGCTTAGAAATGAGGCCGTTTACCCTACCTTTCGAGCTCATTTGAAACACATTTTTTCGCGAGTCCACCACCCTACCTTTGGAGCTCATTTGAAACACATTTCTCGGCAAATCCACCATTTTTTCTTTGAAATGAGGCCGTTTACCCTACATTTCGAGCTCATTTTAAACACATTTTTTAGCGATTCTACCACCCTACCTTTGGAGCTAAATTGAAACACATTTTTCGACGAGGCCACCATTTTTGTTTAGAAATGAGGCCGTTTACCCTACCTTTAGAGCTCATTTGAAACACATTTTTAAGCGAGTCAACCACCCTACCTTTCGAGCTCATTTGAAACACATTTTTCGATGGCTTAGAAATGAGGCCGTTTACCCTATCGAGCTCATTCGAAACACATTTTTTAGCGAGTCCACCACCCTACCTTTCTAGTTCATTTGAAACACATTTTTCGGTGAGTCCGCCATTTTTGCTTAGAAATGAGGCCGTTTACCCTAACTTTCGAGCTCATTTGAAACACATTTTTTAGTGAGACGACCACCCTACCTTTGGAGCTCATTTGAAACACATTTTTCGGCGAGTCCACCATTTTTGCTTAGAAATGAGGCCGTTTACCCTACCTTTCGAGCTCATTTGAAACACATTTTTTCGCGAGTCCCCCACCCTACCTTTGGAGCTCATTTGAAACACATTTCTCGGGAAATCCACCATTTTTGCTTAGAAATGAGGCCGTTTACCCTACATTTCGAGCTCATTTTAAACACATTTTTAGCGATTCTACCACCCTACCTTTGGAGCTAAATTGAAACACATTTTTCGACGAGGCCACCATTTTTGTTTAGAAATGAGGCCGTTTACCCTACCTTTAGAGCTCATTTGAAACACATTTTTAAGCGAGTCAACCACCCTACCTTTCGAGCTCATTTGAAACACATTTTTTCGGCGGCTTAGAAATGAGGCCGTTTACCCTATCGAGCTCATTCGAAACACATTTTTTAGCGAGTCCACCACCCTACCTTTCGAGCTTATTTGAAACATTTTTTTTGGTGAGTCCCCCATTTTTGTATAGAAATGAGGCCGTTTACCCTACCTTTCGAGCTCATTTGAAACACATTTTTTAGCGAGTCCACCACCCTACCTTTGGAGCTCATTTGAAACACATTTTTCGGCGAGTCCACCATTTTTTCTTAGAAATGAGGTTGTTTACCCTACCTTTCGAGCTCATTTGAAACACATTTTAAGCGAGTCCACCACCCTACCTTTTGAGCTCATTTGAAACACATTTTTTCGCGAGTCCACCACCCTACCTTTGGAGCTCATTTGAAACACATTTCTCGGCAAATCCACCATTTTTGCTTAGAAATGAGGCCGTTTACCCTACATTTCGAGCTCATTTTAAACACATTTTTTAGCGATTCTACCACCCTACCTTTGGAGCTAAATTGAAACACATTTTTCGACTAGGCCACCATTTTTGCTTAGAAATGAGGCCGTTTACCCTACCTTTAGAGCTCATTTGAAACACATTTTTAAGCGAGTCAACCACCCTACCTTTTGAGCTCATTTGAAACACATTTTTCGGCGGCTTAGAAATGAGGCCGTTTACCCTATCGAGCTCATTCGAAACACATTTTTTAGCGAGTCCACCACCCTACCTTTCGAGCTTATTTGAAACATTTTTTTTGGTGAGTCCCCCATTTTTGTATAGAAATGAGGCCGTTTACCCTACCTTTCGAGCTCATTTGAAACACATTTTTTAGCGAGTCCACCACCCTACCTTTGGAGCTCATTTGAAACACATTTTTAAGCGAATCCACCACCTACCTTTCGAGCTCATTTGAAACACTTTTTTCGGCGAGTCCACCAATTTTTCTTAGAAATGAGGCTGTTTACCCTACCTTTCGAGCTCATTTGAAACACATTTTTTTGCGAGTCCACCCACCCTACCTTTGGAGCTCATTTGAAACACATTTTTCGACGAGGCCACCATTTTTGCTTAGAAATGAGGCCGTTTACCCTACCTTTAGATCTCATTTGAAACACATTTTTATTCGAGTCCACCACACTACCTTTCGAGCTCATTTGAAACACATTTTTCGGCGAGTCTACCCTTTTTGCTTAGAATTGAGATCGTTTACCCTTCCTTTCCAGCTCATTTGAAACACATTTTTTAGCGAGTCCACCACCCTACCTTTCTAGTTCATTTGAAACACATTTTTCGGTGAGTCCGTCATTTTTGCTTAGAAATGAGGCCGTTTACCCTAACTTTCGAGCTCAATTGAAACACATTTTTTAGTGAGACCACCACCCTACCTTTGGAGCTCATTTGAAACACATTTTTCGGCGAGTCCACCATTTTTGCTTAGAAATGAGGCCGTTTACCCTACCTTTCGAGCTCATTTGAAACACATTTTTCGCGAGTCCACCACCCTACCTTTGGAGCTCATTTGAAACACATTTCTCGGCAAATCCACCATTTTTGCTTTGAAATGAGGCCGTTTACCCTACATTTCGAGCTCATTTTAAACACATTTTTTAGCGATTCTACCACCCTACCTTTGGAGCTAAATTGAAACACATTTTTCGACGAGGCCACCATTTTTGTTTAGAAATGAGGCCGTTTACCCTACCTTTAGAGCTCATTTGAAACACATTTTTAAGCGAGTCAACCACCCTACCTTTCGAGCTCATTTGAAACACATTTTTCGACGGCTTAGAAATGAGGCCGTTTACCCTATCGAGCTCATTCGAAACACATTTTTTAGCGAGTCCACCACCCTACCTTTCTAGTTCATTTGAAACACATTTTTCGGTGAGTCCGCCATTTTTGCTTAGAAATGAGGCCGTTTACCCTAACTTTCGAGCTCATTTGAAACACATTTTTTAGTGAGACCACCACCCTACCTTTGGAGCTCATTTGAAACACATTTTTCGGCGAGTCCACCATTTTTGCTTAGAAATGAGGCCGTTTACCCTACCTTTCGAGCTCATTTGAAACACATTTTTTCGCGAGTCCACCACCCTACCTTTGGAGCTCATTTGAAACACATTTTTCGGCGAGTCCACCATTTTTTCTTAGAAATGAGGTTGTTTACCCTACCTTTCGAGCTCATTTGAAACACATTTTAAGCGAGTCCACCACCCTACCTTTTGAGCTCATTTGAAACACATTTTTTCGCGAGTCCACCACCCTACCTTTGGAGCTCATTTGAAACACATTTCTCGGCAAATCCACCATTTTTGCTTAGAAATGAGGCCGTTTACCCTACATTTCGAGCTCATTTTAAACACATTTTTTAGCGATTCTACCACCCTACCTTTGGAGCTAAATTGAAACACATTTTTCGACTAGGCCACCATTTTTGCTTAGAAATGAGGCCGTTTACCCTACCTTTAGAGCTCATTTGAAACACATTTTTAAGCGAGTCAACCACCCTACCTTTTGAGCTCATTTGAAACACATTTTTCGGCGGCTTAGAAATGAGGCCGTTTACCCTATCGAGCTCATTCGAAACACATTTTTTAGCGAGTCCACCACCCTACCTTTCGAGCTTATTTGAAACATTTTTTTTGGTGAGTCCCCCATTTTTGTATAGAAATGAGGCCGTTTACCCTACCTTTCGAGCTCATTTGAAACACATTTTTTAGCGAGTCCACCACCCTACCTTTGGAGCTCATTTGAAACACATTTTTAAGCGAATCCACCACCCTACCTTTCGAGCTCATTTGAAACACTTTTTTCGGCGAGTCCACCAATTTTTCTTAGAAATGAGGCTGTTTACCCTACCTTTCGAGCTCATTTGAAACACATTTTTTTGCGAGTCCACCCACCCTACCTTTGGAGCTCATTTGAAACACATTTTTCGACGAGGCCACCATTTTTGCTTAGAAATGAGGCCGTTTACCCTACCTTTAGATCTCATTTGAAACACATTTTTATTCGAGTCCACCACACTACCTTTCGAGCTCATTTGAAACACATTTTTCGGCGAGTCTACCCTTTTTGCTTAGAATTGAGATCGTTTACCCTTCCTTTCCAGCTCATTTGAAACACATTTTTTAGCGAGTCCACCACCCTACCTTTCTAGTTCATTTGAAACACATTTTTCGGTGAGTCCGTCATTTTTGCTTAGAAATGAGGCCGTTTACCCTAACTTTCGAGCTCATTTGAAACACATTTTTTAGTGAGACCACCACCCTACCTTCGGAGCTCATTTGAAACACATTTTTCGGCGAGTCCACCATTTTTGCTTAGAAATGAGGCCGTTTACCCTACCTTTCGAGCTCATTTGAAACACATTTTTTCGCGAGTCCACCACCCTACCTTTGGAGCTCATTTGAAACACATTTCTCGGCAAATCCACCATTTTTGCTTTGAAATGAGGCCGTTTACCCTACATTTCGAGCTCATTTTAAACACATTTTTTAGCGATTCTACCACCCTACCTTTGGAGCTAAATTGAAACACATTTTTCGACGAGGCCACCATTTTTGTTTAGAAATGAGGCCGTTTTCCCTACCTTTAGAGCTCATTTGAAACACATTTTTAAGCGAGTCAACCACCCTACCTTTCGAGCTCATTTGAAACACATTTTTCGGCGGCTTAGAAATGAGGCCGTTTACCCTATCGAGCTCATTCGAAACACATTTTTTAGCGAGTCCACCACCCTACCTTTCGAGCTTATTTGAAACATTTTTTTTGGTGAGTCCCCCATTTCTGTATAGAAATGAGGCCGTTTACCCTACCTTTCGAGCTCATTTGAAACACATTTTTCGGGAAGTCCAACATTTTTCTTAGAAATGGGGCCGTTTACCCTACCTTTCGAGCTCATTTGAAACACATTTTTTAGCGAGTCTACCACCCTACCTTTGGAGCTCATTTGAAACACATTTTTCGGCGAGACCACCATTTTTTCTTAGAAATGAGGCCTTTTACCCTACCTTTTGAGCTCATTTGTAACACATTATTAAGCGAGTCCACCACCCTACCTTTGGAGCTCATTCAAAAAACATTTTTCGGCAAGTCCACCATTTTTGCTTAGAAATGAGGTCGTTTACCCTACCTGTCGAGCTAATTTTAAACACATTTTTTAGCGAGTCTACCACCCTACATTTGGAGCTAATTTGAAACACATTTTTCGACGAGGCCACCATTTTTGCTTAGAAATGAGGCCGTTTACCCTACCTTTAGATCTCATTTGAAACACATTTTTATTCGAGTCCACCACACTACCTTTCGAGCTCATTTGAAACACATTTTTCGGCGAGTCTACCATTTTTGCTTAGAATTGAGGTCGTTTACCCTTCCTTTCCAGCTCATTTGAAACACATTTTTTAGCGAGTCCACCACCCTACCTTTCTAGTTCATTTGAAACACATTTTTCGGTGAGTCCGCCATTTTTGCTTAGAAATGAGGCCGTTTACCCTAACTTTCGAGCTCATTTGAAACACATTTTTTAGTGAGACCACCACCCTACCTTTGGAGCTCATTTGAAACACATTTTTCGGCGAGTCCACCATTTTTGCTTAGAAATGAGGCCATTTACCCTACCTTTCGAGCTCATTTGGAACACATTTTTTCGCGAGTCCACCACCCTACCTTTGGAGCTCATTTGAAACACATTTTTCGGGAAGTCCAACATTTTTTCTTAGAAATGGGGCCGTTTACCCTACCTTTCGAGCTCATTTGAAACACATTTTTTAGCGAGTCTACCACCCTACCTTTGGAGCTCATTTGAAACACATTTTTCGGCGAGACCACCATTTTTGCTTAGAAATGAGGCCTTTTACCCTACCTTTAGAGCTCATTTGAAACACATTTTTAAGCGAGTCAACCACCCTACCTTTCGAGCTCATTTGAAACACATTTTTTGGCGGCTTAGAAATGAGACCGTTTACCCTAGCTTTTGAGCTCATTCGAAACACATTTTTTAGCGAGTCCACCACCCTACCTTTCGAGCTTATTTGAAACACTTTTTTTGGTGAGTCCCCCATTTTTGTATAGAAATGAGGCCGTTTACCCTACCTTTCGAGCTCATTTGAAACACATTTTTTAGCGAGTCCACCACCCTACCTTTGGAGCCCATTTGAAACACATTTTTCGGCGAGTCCACCATTTTTTCTTAGAAATGAGGTTGTTTACCCTACCTTTCGAGCTCATTTGAAACACATTTTAAGCGAGTCCACCACCCTACCTTTCGAGCTCATTTGAAACACATTTTTTAGCGAGTTCACCACCCTACCTTTGGAGCTCATTTGAAACACATTTTTCGGCGAGGACACCATTTTTGCTTAGAAATGAGACTGTTAACCATACCTTTCCAGCTCATTTGAAACACATTTTTAAGCGAGTCCACCACCGTACCTTTCGAACTCATTTGAAATACATTTTTCGGCGAGTTCACCACCCTACCATTGGATCTTATTTGAAACACATTTTTTGGCGAGTCCACCATTTTTGCTTAGAAATGAGGTCGTTTACCATACCTTTCGAGCTCATTTGAAACACATTTTTTTGCGAGTCTACCACCCTACCTTTGGAGCTCATTTGAAACACATTTTTCGTCGTGGCCACCATTTTTTGCTTAGAAATGAGGCTGTTTACCCTACCTTTCGAACTCATTTGAAACACATTTTTAAACGAGTCCACCACCCTACCTTTCGAGCTCATATGAAACACATTTTCGGCGAGTCCACCATTTTTGCTTAGAAATGAGGCTGTTTATCCTACCTTTCGAGCTCATTTGAAACACATTTTTAAGCGAGTCCACCACCCTGTCTTTTGAACTCATTTGAAACACATTTTTCAGCTAGTCGGCCATTTTTGCTTACAAATTAGGCCGTTTACCCTACCTTTGGATCTCATTTGAAACACATTTTTCGGCGAGTCCATCATTTTTGCTTAGAAATGAGGCCGTTTACCATACCTTTCGAGCTCATTTGAAACACATTTTTTAGCGAGTCTACCACCCTAACTTTGGAGCTCATTTGAAACACATTTTTCGGCGAGGCCACCATTCTTTCTTAGAAATGAGGCCGTTTACCCTACCTTTCGAGCTCATTTGAAACACATTTTTAAGCTAGTCCACCACCCTACCTTTTGAGCTCATTTGAAACACATTTTTTGGCGAGGCCACCATTTTTGCTTAGACATGAGGACGTTTACCCTACCTTTCGAGCTCATTTGAAACGCATTTTTTAGCGAGTCCACCACCCTACCTTTCGAGCTTATTTGAAACACTTTTTTTGGCGAGTCCACCATTTTTGCATAGAAATGAGGCCGTTTACCCTACCTTTCGAGCTCATTTGAAACACATTTTTTAGCGAGTCCACCACCCTACCTCTCGAGCTCATTTGAAACACATTTTTAAGCGAGTCCACCACCCTACCTTTCGAGCTCATTTGAAACACATTTTTCGGCGAGTCCACCAATTTTTCTTAGAAATGAGGCTGTTTACCCTACCTTTCGAGCTCATTTGAAACACATTTTTTAGCGAGTCCACCCACCCTACCTTTGGAGCTCATTTGAAACACATTTTTGGGCGAGTCCAGCATTTTTGCCTAAAAATGAGGCTGTTTACCCTACCTTTCGAGCTCATTTGAAACACATTTTTTAGCGAGTCCACCACCCTACCTTTGGAGCTCATTTGAAACACATTTTTTGGCAAGTCCAACATTTTTTCTTAGAAATGGGGCTGTTTACCCTACCTTTCGAGCTCATTTGAAACATATTTTTTAGCGAGTCTACCACCCTACCTTTGGAGCTCATTTGAATCACATTTTTCGGCGAGACCACCATTTTTGCTTAGAAATGAGGCCTTTTACCCTACGTTTTGAGCTCATTTGTAACACATCATTAAGCGAGTCCACCACCCTACCTTTGGAGCTATTTCAAAAAACATTTTTCGGCAAGTCCACCATTTTTGCTTAGAAATGAGGTCGTTTACCCTACCTTTCGAGCTCATTTTAAACACATTTTTAGCGAGTCTACCACCCTACATTTGGAGCTAATTTGAAACACATTTTTCGACGAGGCCACCATTTTTGCTTAGAAATGAGGCCGTTTACCCTACCTTTAGAGCTCATTTGAAAAAAAAAATTTTTAGCGAGTCCACCACCCTACCTTTCGAGATCATTTGAAACACATTTTTTGGCGGCTTAGAAATGAGGCCGTTTACCCTATCTTTCGAGCTCATTCGAAACACATTTTATAGCGAGTCCACCACCCTACCTTTCGAGCTTATTTGAAACACTTTTTTTGGTGAGTCCACCATTTTGGTATAGAAATGAGGCCGTTTACCCTACCTTTCGAGCTCATTTGAAACACATTTTTTAGCGAGTCCACCACCCTACCTTTCGAGCTCATTTGAAACACATTTTTCGGCGAGTCCACCATTTTATCTTAGAAATTAGGTTATTTACCCTACCTTTCGAGCTCATTTGAAACACATTTTAAGCGAGTCCACCACCCTACCTTTCGAGCTCATTTGAAACACATTTTTTAGCGAGTCCACCACCCTACCTTTGGAGCTCATTTGAAATACATTTTTCGGCGAGGACACCATTTTTGCTTAGTAATGAGACTGTTAACCCTACCTTTCCAGCTCATTTGAAACACATTTTGAAGCGAGTCCACCACCATACCTTTCGAACTCATTTGAAATACATTTTTCGGCGAGTTCACCACCCTACCATTGGATCTTATTTGAAACACATTTTTTGGCGAGTCCACCATTTTTGCTTAGAAATGAGGTCGTTTACCATACCTTTCGAGCTCATTTGAAACACATTTTTTAGCGAGTCTACCACCCTACCTTTGGAGCTCATTTGAAACACATTTTTCGTCGTGGCCACCATTTTTTGCTTAGAAATGAGGCTGTTTACCCTACCTTTCAAACTCATTTGAAACACATTTTTAAACGAGTCCACCACCCTAGCTTTCGAGCTCATATGAAACACATTTTCGGCGAGTCCACCA
Organism: Poa annua; assembly: GCA_026929855.1. Taxonomy (NCBI): domain Eukaryota; kingdom Viridiplantae; phylum Streptophyta; class Magnoliopsida; order Poales; family Poaceae; genus Poa; species Poa annua. The sequence continues at coordinate 39,143,391 of CM049429.1, read as the reverse complement.
TTTTTGCTTAGAAATGAGGCTGTTTATCCTACCTTTCAAGCTCATTTGAAACACATTTTTAAGCGAGTCCACCACCCTACCTTTTGAACTCATTTGAAACACATTTTTCAGCTAGTCGGCCATTTTTGCTTACAAATTAGGCCGTTTACCCTACCTTTGGATCTCATTTGAAACACATTTTTCGGCGAGTCCATCATTTTTTCTTAGAAATGAGGCCGTTTACCATACCTTTCGAGCTCATTTGAAACAAATTTTTAAGCGAGTCCACCACACTACCTTTCGAGCTCATTTGAAACACATTTTTCGGCGAGTCTACCATTTTTGCTTAGAAATAAGGTCATTTACCCTACCTTTCCAGCTCATTTGAAACACATTTTTTAGCGAGTCCACCACCCTACCTTTCCAGTTCATTTGAAACACATTTTTCGGTGAGTCTGCCATTTTTGCTTACAAATGAGGCCGTTTACCCTACCTTTCGAGCTCATTTGAAACACATTTTTTAGTGAGACCACCACCCTACCTTTGGAGCTCATTTGAAACACATTTTTCGGCGAGTCCACCATTTTTGCTTAGAAATGAGGCGTTTACCCTACCTTTCGAGCTCATTTGAAACACATTTTTTCGCGAGTCCACCACCCTACCTTTGGAGCTCATTTGAAACACATTTTTTGGCGGCTTAGAAATGAGACCGTTTACCCTATCTTTTGAGCTCATTCGAAACACATTTTTTAGCGAGTCCACCACCCTACCTTTCGAGCTTATTTGAAACACTTTTTTTGGTGAGTCCCCCATTTTTGTATAGAAATGAGGCCGTTTACCCAACCTTTCGAGCTCATTTGAAACACATTTTTTAGCGAGTCCACCACCCTACCTTTCGAGCTCATTTGAAACACATTTTTCGGCGAGTCCACCATTTTTTCTTAGAAATGAGGTTGTTTACCCTACCTTTCGAGCTCATTTGAAACACATTTTAAGCGAGTCCACCACCCTACCTTTCGAGCTCATTTGAAACACATTTTTTAGCGAGTCCACCACCCTACCTTTGGAGCTCATTTGAAACACATTTTTCGGCGAGGACACCATTTTTGCTTAGAAATGAGACTGTTAACCATACCTTTCCAGCTCATTTGAAACACATTTTGAAGCGAGTCCACCACCGTACCTTTCGAACTCATTTGAAATACATTTTTCGGCGAGTTCACCACCCTACCATTGGATCTTATTTGAAACACATTTTTTGGCGAGTCCACCATTTTTGCTTAGAAATGAGGTCGTTTACCATTCCTTTCGAGCTCATTTGAAACACATTTTTTTGCGAGTCTACCACCCTACCTTTGGAGCTCATTTGAAACACATTTTTCGTCGTGGCCACCATTTTTTGCTTAGAAATGAGGCTGTTTACCCTACCTTTCGAACTCATTTGAAACACATTTTTAAACGAGTCCACCACCCTACCTTTCGAGCTCATATGAAACACATTTTCGGCGAGTCCACCATTTTTGCTTAGAAATGAGGCTGTTTATCCTACCTTTCGAGCTCATTTGAAACACATTTTTAAGCGAGTCCACCACCCTACCTTTTGAACTCATTTGAAACACATTTTTCAGCTAGTCGGCCATTTTTGCTTACAAATTAGACCGTTTACCCTACCTTTGGATCTCATTTGAAACACATTTTTCGGCGAGTCCATCATTTTTGCTTAGAAATGAGGCCGTTTACCATACCTTTCGAGCTCATTTGAAACACATTTTTTAGCGAGTCTACCACCCTAACTTTGGAGCTAATTTGAAACACATTTTTCGGCGAGGCCACCATTCTTGCTTAGAAATGAGGCCGTTTACCCTACCTTTCGAGCTCATTTGAAACACATTTTTAAGCTAGTCCACCACCCTACCTTTTGAGCTCATTTGAAACACATTTTTTGGCGAGGCCACCATTTTTGGTTAGACATGAGGCCGTTTACCCTACCTTTCGAGCTCATTTGAAACGCATTTTTTAGCGAGTCCACCACCCTACCTTTCGAGCTTATTTGAAACACTTTTTTTGGCGAGTCCACCATTTTTGCATAGAAATGAGGCCGTTTACCCTACCTTTCGAGCTCATTTGAAACACATTTTTTAGCGAGTCCACCACCCTACCTTTCGAGCTCATTTGAAACACATTTTTTGGCGAGTCCACCACCCTACCTTTCGAGCTCATTTGAAACACATTTTTCGGCGAGTCCACCAATTTTTCTTAGAAATGAGGCTGTTTACCCTACCTTTCGAGCTCATTTGAAACACATTTTTTAGCGAGTCCACCCACCCTACCTTTGGAGCTCATTTGAAACACATTTTTCGGCGAGTCCAGCATTTTTGCCTAAAAATAAGGCTGTTTACCCTACCTTTCGAGCTCATCTGAAACACATTTTTTAGCGAGTCCACCACCCTACCTTTGGAGCTCATTTGAAACACATTTTTCGGCAAGTCCAACATTTTTTCTTAGAAATGGGGCTGTTTACCCTACCTTTCGAGCTCATTTGAAACATATTTTTTAGCGAGTCTACCACCCTACCTTTGGAGCTCATTTGAATCACATTTTTCGGCGAGACCACCATTTTTGCTTAGAAATGAGGCCTTTTACCCTACGTTTTGAGCTCATTTGTAACACATCATTAAGCGAGTCCACCACCCTACCTTTGGAGCTATTTCAAAAAACATTTTTCGGCAAGTCCACAATTTTTGCTTAGAAATGAGGTCGTTTACCCTACCTTTCGAGCTCATTTTAAACACATTTTTAGCGAGTCTACCACCCTACATTTGGAGCTAATTTGAAACACATTTTTCGACGAGGCCACCATTTTTGCTTAGAAATGAGGCCGTTTACCCTACCTTTAGACCTCATTTGAAACACATTTTTTAGCGAGTCCACCACCCTACCTTTCGAGCTTATTTGAAACATTTTTTTGGTGAGTCCCCCATTTTTGTATAGAAATGAGGCCGTTTACCCTACCTTTCGAGCTCATTTGAAACACATTTTTTAGCGAGTCCACCACCCTACCTTTGGAGCTCATTTGAAACACATTTTTCGGCGAGTCCACCATTTTTTCTTAGAAATGAGGTTGTTTACCCTACCTTTCGAGCTCATTTGAAACCCATTTTAAGCGAGTCCACCACCCTACCTTTCGAGCTCATTTGAAACACATTTTTTCGCGAGTCCACCACCCTACCTTTGGAGCTCATTTGAAACACATTTCTCGGCAAATCCACCATTTTTGCTTAGAAATGAGGCCGTTTACCCTACATTTCGAGCTCATTTTAAACACATTTTTTAGCGATTCTACCACCCTACCTTTGGAGCTAAATTGAAACACATTTTTCGACTAGGCCTCATTTTTGCTTAGAAATGAGGCCGTTTACCCTACCTTTAGAGCTCATTTGAAACACATTTTTAAGCGAGTCAACCACCCTACCTTTCGAGCTCATTTGAAACATTTTTTTTGGTGAGTCCCCCATTTTTGTATAGAAATGAGGCCGTTTACCCTACCTTTCGAGCTCATTTGAAACACATTTTTAGCGAGTCCACCACCCTACCTTTGGAGCCCATTTGAAACACATTTTTCGGCGAGTCCACCATTTTTTCTTAGAAATGAGGTTGTTTACCCCACCTTTCGAGCTCATTTGAAACACATTTTAAGCGAGTCCACCACCCTACCTTTCGAGCTCATTTGAAACACATTTTTTAGCGAGTCCACCACCCTACCTTTGGAGATCATTTGAAACACATTTTTCGGCGAGGACACCATTTTTGCTTAGAAATGAGACTGTTAACCATACCTTTCCAGCTCATTTGAAACACATTTTGAAGCGAGTCCACCACCGTACCTTTCGAACTCATTTGAAATACATTTTTCGGCGAGTTCACCACCCTACCATTGGATCTTATTTGAAACACATTTTTTGGCGAGTCCACCATTTTTGCTTAGAAATGAGGTCGTTTACCATACCTTTCGAGCTCATTTGAAACACATTTTTTAGCGAGTCTACCACCCTAACTTTGGAGCTAATTTGAAACACATTTTTCGGCGAGGCCACCATTCTTGCTTAGAAATGAGGCCGTTTACCCTACCTTTCGAGCTCATTTGAAACACATTTTTAAGCTAGTCCACCACCCTACCTTTTGAGCTCATTTGAAACACATTTTTTGGCGAGGCCACCATTTTTGGTTAGACATGAGGCCGTTTACCCTACCTTTCGAGCTCATTTGAAACGCATTTTTTAGCGAGTCCACCACCCTACCTTTCGAGCTTATTTGAAACACTTTTTTTGGCGAGTCCACCATTTTTGCATAGAAATGAGGCCGTTTACCCTACCTTTCGAGCTCATTTGAAACACATTTTTTAGCGAGTCCACCACCCTACCTTTCGAGCTCATTTGAAACACATTTTTTGGCGAGTCCACCACCCTACCTTTCGAGCTCATTTGAAACACATTTTTCGGCGAGTCCACCAATTTTTCTTAGAAATGAGGCTGTTTACCCTACCTTTCGAGCTCATTTGAAACACATTTTTTAGCGAGTCCACCCACCCTACCTTTGGAGCTCATTTGAAACACATTTTTCGGCGAGTCCAGCATTTTTGCCTAAAAATGAGGCTGTTTACCCTACCTTTCGAGCTCATTTGAAACACATTTTTTAGCGAGTCCACCACCCTACCTTTGGAGCTCATTTGAAACACATTTTTCGGCAAGTCCAACATTTTTTCTTAGAAATGGGGCTGTTTACCCTACCTTTCGAGCTCATTTGAAACATATTTTTTAGCGAGTCTACCACCCTACCTTTGGAGCTCATTTGAATCACATTTTTCGGCGAGACCACCATTTTTGCTTAGAAATGAGGCCTTTTACCCTACGTTTTGAGCTCATTTGTAACACATCATTAAGCGAGTCCACCACCCTACCTTTGGAGCTATTTCAAAAAACATTTTTCGGCAAGTCCACAATTTTTGCTTAGAAATGAGGTCGTTTACCCTACCTTTCGAGCTCATTTTAAACACATTTTTAGCGAGTCTACCAACCTACATTTGGAGCTAATTTGAAACACATTTTTCGACGAGGCCACCATTTTTTCTTAGAAATGAGGCCGTTTACCCTACCTTTAGACCTCATTTGAAACACATTTTTTAGCGAGTCCACCACCCTACCTTTCGAGCTTATTTGAAACATTTTTTTTGGTGAGTCCCCCATTTTTGTATAGAAATGAGGCCGTTTACCCTACCTTTCGAGCTCATTTGAAACACATTTTTTAGCGAGTCCACCACCCTACCTTTGGAGCTCATTTGAAACACATTTTTCGGCGAGGTCACCATTTTTTCTTAGAAATGAGGTTGTTTACCCTACCTTTCGAGCTCATTTGAAACCCATTTTAAGCGAGTCCACCACCCTACCTTTCGAGCTCATTTGAAACACATTTTTTCGCGAGTCCACCACCCTACCTTTGGAGCTCATTTGAAACCCCATTCTCGGCAAATCCACCATTTTTGCTTAGAAATGAGGCCGTTTACCCTACATTTCGAGCTCATTTTAAACACATTTTTTAGCGATTCTACCACCCTACCTTTGGAGCTAAATTGAAACACATTTTTCGACTAGGCCACCATTTTTGCTTAGAAATGAGGCCGTTTACCCTACCTTTAGAGCTCATTTGAAACACATTTTTAAGCGAGTCAACCACCCTACCTTTCGAGCTCATTTGAAACATTTTTTTTGGTGAGTCCCCCCATTTTTGTATAGAAATGAGGCCGTTTACCCTACCTTTCGAGCTCATTTGAAACACATTTTTTAGCGAGTCCACCACCCTACCTTTGGAGCCCATTTGAAACACATTTTTCGGCGAGTCCACCATTTTTTCTTAGAAATGAGGTTGTTTACCCTACCTTTCGAGCTCATTTGAAACACATTTTAAGCGAGTCCACCACCCTACCTTTCGAGCTCATTTGAAACACATTTTTTAGCGAGTCCACCACCCTACCTTTGGAGCTCATTTGAAACACATTTTTCGGCGAGGACACCATTTTTGCTTAGAAATGAGACTGTTAACCATACCTTTCCAGCTCATTTGAAACACATTTTGAAGCGAGTCCACCACCGTACCTTTCGAACTCATTTGAAATACATTTTTCGGCGAGTTCACCACCCTACCATTGGATCTTATTTGAAACACATTTTTTGGCGAGTTCACCATTTTTGCTTAGAAATGAGGTCGTTTACCATACCTTTCGAGCTCATTTGAAACACATTTTTTAGCGAGTCTACCACCCTACCTTTGGAGCTCATTTGAAACACATTTTTCGTCGTGGCCACCATTTTTTGCTTAGAAATGAGACTGTTTACCCTACCTTTCGAACTCATTTGAAACACATTTTTAAACGAGCCCACCACCCTACCTTTCGAGCTCATATGAAACACATTTTTGGCGAGTCCACCATTTTTGCTTAGAAATGAGGCTGTTTATCCTACCTTTCGAGCTCATTTGAAACACATTTTTAAGCGAGTCCACCACCCTACCTTTTGAACTCATTTGAAACACATTTTTCAGCTAGTCGGCCATTTTTGCTTACAAATTAGGCCGTTTACCCTACCTTTGGATCTCATTTGAAACACATTTTTCGGCGAGTCCATCATTTTTGCTTAGAAATGAGGCCGTTTACCATACCTTTCGAGCTCATTTGAAACACATTTTTTAGCGAGTCTACCACCCTACCTTTGGAGCTCATTTGAAACACATTTTTCGGCGAGGCCACCATTCTTGCTTAGAAATGAGGCCGTTTACCCTACCTTTCGAGCTCATTTGAAACACATTTTTAAGCTAGTCCACCACCCTACCTTTTGAGCTCATTTGAAACACATTTTTTGGCGAGGCCACCATTTTTGCTTAGACATGAGGCCGTTTACCCTACCTTTCGAGCTCATTTGAAACGCATTTTTTAGCGAGTCCACCACCCTACCTTTCGAGCTTATTTGAAACACTTTTTTTGGCGAGTCCACCATTTTTGCATAGAAATGAGGCCGTTTACCCTACCTTTCGAGCTCATTTGAAACACATTTTTTAGCGAGTCCACCACCCTACCTTTCGAGCTCATTTGAAACACATTTTTAAGCGAGTCCACCACCCTACCTTTCGAGCTCATTTGAAACACATTTTTCGGCGAGTCCACCAATTTTTCTTAGAAATGAGGCTGTTTACCCTACCTTTCGAGCTCATTTGAAACACATTTTTTAGCGAGTCCACCCACCCTACCTTTGGAGCTCATTTGAAACACATTTTTCGGCGAGTCCAGCATTTTTGCCTAAAAATGAGGCTGTTTACCCTACCTTTCGAGCTCATTTGAAACACATTTTTTAGCGAGTCCACCACCCTACCTTTGGAGCTCATTTGAAACACATTTTTCGGCAAGTCCAACATTTTTTCTTAGAAATGGGGCTGTTTACCCTACCTTTCGAGCTCATCTGAAACATATTTTTTAGCGAGTCTACCACCCTACCTTTGGAGCTCATTTGAATCACATTTTTCGGCGAGACCACCATTTTTTCTTAGAAATGAGGCCTTTTACCCTACGTTTTGAGCTCATTTGTAACACATCATTAAGCGAGTCCACCACCCTACCTTTGGAGCTATTTCAAAAAACATTTTTCGGCAAGTCCACAATTTTTGCTTAGAAATGAGGTCGTTTACCCTACCTTTCGAGCTCATTTTAAACACATTTTTAGCGAGTCTACCACCCTACATTTGGAGCTAATTTGAAACACATTTTTCGACGAGGCCACCATTTTTGCTTAGAAATGAGGCCGTTTACCCTACCTTTAGACCTCATTTGAAACACATTTTTTAGCGAGTCCACCACCCTACCTTTCGAGCTTATTTGAAACATTTTTTTTGGTGAGTCCCCCATTTTTGTATAGAAATGAGGCCGTTTACCCTACCTTTCGAGCTCATTTGAAACACATTTTTTAGCGAGTCCACCACCCTACCTTTGGAGCTCATTTGAAACACATTTTTCGGCGAGGTCACCATTTTTTCTTAGAAATGAGGTTGTTTACCCTACCTTTCGAGCTCATTTGAAACCCATTTTAAGCGAGTCCACCACCCTACCTTTCGAGCTCATTTGAAACACATTTTTTCGCGAGTCCACCACCCTACCTTTGGAGCTCATTTGAAACACATTTCTCGGCAAATCCACCATTTTTGCTTAGAAATGAGGCCGTTTACCCTACATTTCGAGCTCATTTTAAACACATTTTTTAGCGATTCTACCACCCTACCTTTGGAGCTAAATTGAAACACATTTTTCGACTAGGCCACCATTTTTGCTTAGAAATGAGGCCGTTTACCCTACCTTTAGAGCTCATTTGAAACACATTTTTAAGCGAGTCAACCACCCTACCTTTCGAGCTCATTTGAAACATTTTTTTTGGTGAGTCCCCCATTTTTGTATAGAAATGAGGCCGTTTACCCTACCTTTCGAGCTCATTTGAAACACATTTTTTAGCGAGTCCACCACCCTACCTTTGGAGCCCATTTGAAACACATTTTTCGGCGAGTCCACCATTTTTTCTTAGAAATGAGGTTGTTTACCCTACCTTTCGAGCTCATTTGAAACACATTTTAAGCGAGTCCACCACCCTACCTTTCGAGCTCATTTGAAACACATTTTTTAGCGAGTCCACCACCCTACCTTTGGAGCTCATTTGAAACACATTTTTCGGCGAGGACACCATTTTTGCTTAGAAATGAGACTGTTAACCATACCTTTCCAGCTCATTTGAAACACATTTTGAAGCGAGTCCACCACCGTACCTTTCGAACTCATTTGAAATACATTTTTCGGCGAGTTCACCACCCTACCATTGGATCTTATTTGAAACACATTTTTTGGCGAGTCCACCATTTTTGCTTAGAAATGAGGTCGTTTACCATACCTTTCGAGCTCATTTGAAACACATTTTTTAGCGAGTCTACCACCCTACCTTTGGAGCTCATTTGAAACACATTTTTCGTCGTGGCCACCATTTTTTGCTTAGAAATGAGGCTGTTTACCCTACCTTTCGAACTCATTTGAAACACATTTTTAAACGAGTCCACCACCCTACCTTTCGAGCTCATATGAAACACATTTTTGGCGAGTCCACCATTTTTGCTAAGAAATGAGGCTGTTTATCCTACCTTTCGAGCTCATTTGAAACACATTTTTAAGCGAGTCCACCACCCTACCTTTTGAACTCATTTGAAACACATTTTTCAGCTAGTCGGCCATTTTTGCTTACAAATTAGGCCGTTTACCCTACCTTTGGATCTCATTTGAAACACATTTTTCGGCGAGTCCATCATTTTTGCTTAGAAATGAGGCCGTTTACCATACCTTTCGAGCTCATTTGAAACACATTTTTTAGCGAGTCTACCACCCTACCTTTGGAGCTCATTTGAAACACATTTTTCGGCGAGGCCACCATTCTTGCTTAGAAATGAGGCCGTTTACCCTACCTTTCGAGCTCATTTGAAACACATTTTTAAGCTAGTCCACCACCCTACCTTTTGAGCTCATTTGAAACACATTTTTTGGCGAGGCCACCATTTTTGCTTAGACATGAGGCCGTTTACCCTACCTTTCGAGCTCATTTGAAACGCATTTTTTAGCGAGTCCACCACCCTACCTTTCGAGCTTATTTGAAACACTTTTTTTGGCGAGTCCACCATTTTTGCATAGAAATGAGGCCGTTTACCCTACCTTTCGAGCTCATTTGAAACACATTTTTTAGCGAGTCCACCACCCTACCTTTCGAGCTCATTTGAAACACATTTTTAAGCGAGTCCACCACCCTACCTTTCGAGCTCATTTGAAACACATTTTTCGGCGAGTCCACCAATTTTTCTTAGAAATGAGGCTGTTTACCCTACCTTTCGAGCTCATTTGAAACACATTTCTTAGCGAGTCCACCCACCCTACCTTTGGAGCTCATTTGAAACACATTTTTCGGCGAGTCCAGCATTTTTGCCTAAAAATGAGGCTGTTTACCCTACCTTTCGAGCTCATTTGAAACACATTTTTTAGCGAGTCCACCACCCTACCTTTGGAGCTCATTTGAAACACTTTTTTCGGCAAGTCCAACATTTTTTCTTAGAAATGGGGCTGTTTACCCTACCTTTCGAGCTCATTTGAAACATATTTTTTAGCGAGTCTACCACCCTACCTTTGGAGCTCATTTGAATCACATTTTTCGGCGAGACCACCATTTTTGCTTAGAAATGAGGCCTTTTACCCTACGTTTTGAGCTCATTTGTAACACATCATTAAGCGAGTCCACAACCCTACCTTTGGAGCTATTTCAAAAAACATTTTTCGGCAAGTCCACAATTTTTGCTTAGAAATGAGGTCGTTTACCCTACCTTTCGAGCTCATTTTAAACACATTTTTAGCGAGTCTACCACCCTACATTTGGAGCTAATTTGAAACACATTTTTCGACGAGGCCACCATTTTTGCTTAGAAATGAGGCCGTTTACCCTACCTTTAGACCTCATTTGAAACACATTTTTTAGCGAGTCCACCACCCTACCTTTCGAGCTTATTTGAAACATTTTTTTTGGTGAGTCCCCCATTTTTGTATAGAAATGAGGCCGTTTACCCTACCTTTCGAGCTCATTTGAAACACATTTTTTAGCGAGTCCACCACCCTACCTTTGGAGCTCATTTGAAACACATTTTTCGGCGAGTCCACCATTTTTTCTTAGAAATGAGGTTGTTTACCCTACCTTTCGAGCTCATTTGAAACCCATTTTAAGCGAGTCCACCACCCTACCTTTCGAGCTCATTTGAAACACATTTTTTCGCGAGTCCACCACCCTACCTTTGGAGCTCATTTGAAACACATTTCTCGGCAAATCCACCGTTTTTGCTTAGAAATGAGGCCGTTTTCTCTACATTTCGAGCTCATTTTAAACACATTTTTTAGCGATTCTACCACCCTACCTTTGGAGCTAAATTGAAACACATTTTTCGACTAGGCCACCATTTTTGCTTAGAAATGAGGCCGTTTACCCTACCTTTAGAGCTCATTTGAAACACATTTTTAAGCGAGTCAACCACCCTACCTTTCGAGCTCATTTGAAACATTTTTTTTGGTGAGTCCCCCATTTTTGTATAGAAATGAGGCCGTTTACCCTACCTTTCGAGCTCATTTGAAACACATTTTTTAGCGAGTCCACCACCCTACCTTTGGAGCCCATTTGAAACACATTTTTCGGCGAGTCCACCATTTTTTCTTAGAAATGAGGTTGTTTACCCTACCTTTCGAGCTCATTTGAAACACATTTTAAGCGAGTCCACCACCCTACCTTTCGAGCTCATTTGAAACACATTTTTTAGCGAGTCCACCACCCAACCTTTGGAGCTCATTTGAAACACATTTTTCGGCGAGGACACCATTTTTGCTTAGAAATGAGACTGTTAACCATACCTTTCCAGCTCATTTGAAACACATTTTGAAGCGAGTCCACCACCGTACCTTTCGAACTCATTTGAAATACATTTTTCGGCGAGTTCACCACCCTACCATTGGATCTTATTTGAAACACATTTTTTGGCGAGTCCACCATTTTTGCTTAGAAATGAGGTCGTTTACCATACCTTTCGAGCTCATTTGAAACACATTTTTTAGCGAGTCTACCACCCTACCTTTGGAGCTCATTTGAAACACATTTTTCGTCGTGGCCACCATTTTTTGCTTAGAAATGAGGCTGTTTACCCTACCTTTCGAACTCATTTGAAACACATTTTTAAACGAGTCCACCACCCTACCTTTCGAGCTCATATGAAACACATTTTTGGCGAGTCCACCATTTTTGCTTAGAAATGAGGCTGTTTATCCTACCTTTCGAGCTCATTTGAAACACATTTTTAAGCGAGTCCACCACCCTACCTTTTGAACTCATTTGAAACACATTTTTCAGTTAGTCGGCCATTTTTGCTTACAAATTAGGCCGTTTACCCTACCTTTGGATCTCATTTGAAACACATTTTTCGGCGAGTCCATCATTTTTGCTTACAAATGAGGCCGTTTACCATACCTTTCGAGCTCATTTGAAACACATTTTTTAGCGAGTCTACCACCCTACCTTTGGAGCTCATTTGAAACACATTTTTCGGCGAGGCCACCATTCTTGCTTAGAAATGAGGCCGTTTACCCTACCTTTCGAGCTCATTTGAAACACATTTTTAAGCTAGTCCACCACCCTACCTTTTGAGCTCATTTGAAACACATTTTTTGGCGAGGCCACCATTTTTGCTTAGACATGAGGCCGTTTACCCTACCTTTCGAGCTCATTTGAAACGCATTTTTTAGCGAGTCCACCACCCTACCTTTCGAGCTTATTTGAAACACTTTTTTTGGCGAGTCCACCATTTTTGCATAGAAATGAGACCGTTTACCCTACCTTTCGAGCTCATTTGAAACACATTTTTTAGCGAGTCCACCACCCTACCTTTCGAGCTCATTTGAAACACATTTTTAAGCGAGTCCACCACCCTACCTTTCGAGCTCATTTGAAACACATTTTCGGCGAGTCCACCAATTTTTCTTAGAAATGAGGCTGTTTACCCTACCTTTCGAGCTCATTTGAAACACATTTTTTAGCGAGTCCACCCACCCTACCTTTGGAGCTCATTTGAAACACATTTTTCGGCGAGTCCAGCATTTTTGCCTAAAAATGAGGCTGTTTACCCTACCTTTCGAGCTCATTTGAAACACATTTTTTAGCGAGTCCACCACCCTACCTTTGGAGCTCATTTGAAACACTTTTTTCGGCAAGTCCAACATTTTTTCTTAGAAATGGGGCTGTTTACCCTACCTTTCGAGCTCATTTGAAACATATTTTTTAGCGAGTCTACCACCCTACCTTTGGAGCTCATTTGAATCACATTTTTCGGCGAGACCACCATTTTTGCTTAGAAATGAGGCCTTTTACCCTACGTTTTGAGCTCATTTGTAACACATCATTAAGCGAGTCCACCACCCTACCTTTGGAGCTATTTCAAAAAACATTTTTCGGCAAGTCCACCATTTTTGCTTAGAAATGAGGTCGTTTACCCTACCTTTCGAGCTCATTTTAAACACATTTTTAGCGAGTCTACCACCCTACATTTGGAGCTAATTTGAAACACATTTTTCGACGAGGCCACCATTTTTGCTTAGAAATGAGGCCGTTTACCCTACCTTTAGAGCTCATTTGAAACACATTTTTATTCGAGTCCACCACACTACCTTTCGAGCTCATTTGAAACACATTTTTCGGCGAGTCTACCATTTTTGCTTAGAAATGAGGTCGTTTACCTTACCTTTCCAGCTCATTTGAAACACATTTTTTAGCGAGTCCACCACCCTACCTTTCCAGTTCATTTGAAACACATTTTTCGGTGAGTCCGGCATTTTTGCTTAGAAATGAGGCCGTTTAGCCTACCTTTCGAGCTCATTTGAAACACATTTTTTAGTGAGACCACCACCCTACCTTTGGAGCTCATTTCAAACACATTTTTCGGCGAGTCCACCATTTTTGCTTAGAAATGAGGCCGTTTACCCTACCTTTCGAGCTCATTTGAAACACATTTTTTCGCGAGTCCACCACCCTACCTTTGGAGCTCATTTGAAACACATTTTTCGGCAAATCCACCATTTTTTCTTAGAAATGAGGCCGTTTACCCTACATTTCGAGCTCATTTTTAACACATTTTTTAGCGATTCTACCACTCTACCTTTGGAGCTAAATTGAAACACATTTTTCGACGAGGCCACCATTTTTACTTAGAAATGAGGCCGTTTACCCTACCTTTAGAGCTCATTTGAAACACATTTTTAAGCGAGTCCACCACCCTACCTTTCGAGATCATTTGAAACACATTTTTTGGCGGCTTAGAAATGAGGCCGTTTACCCTATCTTTCGAGCTCATTCGAAACACATTTTATAGCGAGTCCACCACCCTACCTTTCGAGCTTATTTGAAACACTTTTTTTGGTGAGTCCACCATTTTGGTATAGAAATGAGGCTGTTTACCCTACCTTTTGAGCTCATTTGAAACACATTTTTTAGCGAGTCCACCACCCTACCTTTCGAGCTCATTTGAAACACATTTTTCGGCGAGTCCACCATTTTATCTTAGAAATTAGGTTGTTTACCCTACCTTTCGAGCTCATTTGAAACACATTTTAAGCGAGTCCACCACCCTACCTTTCGAGCTCATTTGAAACACATTTTTTAGCGAGTCCACCACCCTACCTTTGGAGCTCATTTGAAACACATTTTTCGGCGAGGACACCATTTTTGCTTAGTAATGAGACTGTTAACCCTACCTTTCCAGCTCATTTGAAACACATTTTGAAGCGAGTCCACCACCGTACATTTCGAACTCATTTGAAATACATTTTTCGGCGAGTTCACCACCCTACCATTGGATCTTATTTGAAACACATTTTTTGGCGAGTCCACCATTTTTGCTTAGAAATGAGGTCGTTTACCATACCTTTCGAGCTCATTTGAAACACATTTTTTAGCGAGTCTACCACCCTACCTTTGGAGCTCATTTGAAACACATTTTTCGTCGTGGCCACCATTTTTTGCTTAGAAATGAGGCTGTTTACCCTACCTTTCGAACTCATTTGAAACACATTTTTAAACGAGCCCACCACCCTAGCTTTCGAGCTCATATGAAACACATTTTCGGCGAGTCCACACTTTTTGCTTAGAAATGAGGCTGTTTATCCTACCTTTCGAGCTCATTTGAAACACATTTTTAAGCGAGTCCACCACCCTACCTTTTGAACTCATTTGAAACACATTTTTCAGCTAGTCGGCCATTTTTGCTTACAAATTAGGCCGTTTACCCTACCTTTGGATCTCATTTGAAACACATTTTTCGGTGAGTCCATCATTTTTGCTTAGAAATGAGGCCGTTTACCATACCTTTCGATCTCATTTGAAACAAATTTTTAAGCGAGTCCACCACACTACCTTTCGAGCTCATTTGAAACACATTTTTCGGCGAGTCTACCATTTTTGCTTAGAAATGAGGTCGTTTACCCTACCTTTCCAGCTCATTTGAAACACATTTTTTAGCAAGTCCACCACCCTACCTTTCCAGTTCATTTGAAACACATTTTTCGGTGAGTCCGCCATTTTTTCTTACAAATGAGGCCGTTTACCCTACCTTTCGAGCTCATTTGCAACACATTTTTTAGTGAGACCACCACCCTACCTTTGAAGCTCATTTGAAACACATTTTTCGGCGAGTCCACCATTTTTGCTTAGAAATGAGGCCGTTTACCCTACCTTTCGAGCTCATTTGAAACACATTTTTTCGCGAGTCCACCACCCTACCTTTGGAGCTCATTTGAAACACATTTTTCGGCAAATACACCATTTTTTCTTAGAAATGAGGCCGTTTACCCTACATTTCGAGCTCATTTTAAACACATTTTTTAGCGATTCTACCACTCTACCTTTGGAGCTAAATTGAAACACATTTTTCGACGAGGCCACCGTTTTTGCTTAGAAATGAGGCCGTTTACCCTACCTTTAGAGCTCATTTGAAACACATTTTTAAGGGAGTCCACCACCCTACCTTTCGAGATCATTTGAAACACATTTTTTGGCGGCTTAGAAATGAGGCCGTTTACCCTATCTTTTGAGCTCATTCGAAACACATTTTTTAGCGAGTCCACCACCCTACCTTTCGAGCTTATTTGAAACACTTTTTTTGGTGAGTCCCCCATTTTTGTATAGAAATGAGGCCGTTTACCCTACCTTTCGAGCTCATTTGAAACACATTTTTTAGCGAGTCCACCACCCTACCTTTCGAGCTCATTTGAAACACATTTTTCGGCGAGTCCACCATTTTTTCTTAGAAATGAGGTTGTTTACCCTACCTTTCGAGCTCATTTGAAACACATTTTAAGCGAGTCCACCACCCTACCTTTCGAGCTCATTTGAAACACATTTTTTAGCGAGTCCACCACCCTACCTTTGGAGCTCATTTGAAACACATTTTTCGGCGAGGACACCATTTTTGCTTAGAAATGAGACTGTTAACCCTACCTTTCCAGCTCATTTGAAACACATTTTGAAGCGAGTCCACCACCGTACCTTTCGAACTCATTTGAAATACATTTTTCGGCGAGTTCACCACCCTACCATTGGATCTTATTTGAAACACATTTTTCGGCGAGTCCAGCATTTTTGCCTAAAAATGAGGCTGTTTACCCTACCTTTCGAGCTCATTTGAAACACATTTTTTAGCGAGTCCACCACCCTACCTTTGGAGCTCATTTGAAACACATTTTTCAGCAAGTCCAACATTTTTTCTTAGAAATGGGGCTGTTTACCCTACCTTTCGAGCTCATTTGAAACACATTTTTTAGCGAGTCCACCCACCCTACCTTTGGAGCTCATTTGAAACACATTTTTCGGCGAGTCCAGCATTTTTGCCTAAAAATGAGGCTGTTTACCCTACCTTTCGAGCTCATTTGAAACACATTTTTTAGCGAGTCCACCACCCTACCTTTGGAGCTCATTTGAAACACATTTTTCGACGAGGCCACCATTTTTGCTTAGAAATGAGGCCGTTTACCCTACCTTTAGAGCTCATTTGAAACACATTTTTAAGCGAGTCCACCACCCTACCTTTCGAGATCATTTGAAACACATTTTTCGGCGGCTTAGAAATGAGGCCGTTTACCCTATCTTTCGAGCTCATTCGAAACACATTTTTTAGCGAGTCCACCACCCTACCTTTCGAGCTTATTTGAAACACTTTTTTTGGTGAGTCCCCCATTTTTGTATAGAAATGAGGCCGTTTACCCTACCTTTCGAGCTCATTTGAAACACATTTTTTAGCGAGTCCACCACCCTACCTTTCGAGCTCATTTGAAACACATTTTTCGGCGAGTCCACCATTTTTTCTTAGAAATAAGGTTGTTTACCTGACCTTTCGAGCTCATTTGAAACACATTTTAAGCGAGTCCACCACCCTACCTTTCGAGCTCATTTGAAACACATTTTTTAGCGAGTCCACCACCCTACCTTTGGAGCTCATTTGAAACACATTTTTCGGCGAGGACACCATTTTTGTTTAGAAATGAGACTGTTAACCCTACCTTTCCAGCTCATTTGAAACACATTTTGAAGCGAGTCCACCACCGTACCTTTCGAACTCATTTGAAATACATTTTTCGGCGAGTTCACCACCCTACCATTGGATCTTATTTGAAACACATTTTTTGGCGAGTCCACCATTCTTGCTTAGAAATGAGGTCGTTTACCATACCTTTCGAGCTCATTTGAAACACATTTTTTAGCGAGTCTACCACCCTACCTTTGGAGCTCGTTTGAAACACATTTTTCATCGTGGCCACCATTTTTTGCTTAGAAATGAGGCTGTTTATCCTACCTTTCGAGCTCATTTGAAACACATTTTTAAGCGAGTCCACCACCCTACCTTTTGAACTCATTTGAAACACATTTTTCAGCTAGTCGGCCATTTTTGCTTACAAATTAGGCCGTTTACCCTACCTTTGGATCTCATTTGAAACACATTTTTCGGCGAGTCCATCATTTTTGCTTAGAAATGAGGCCGTTTACCATACCTTTCGAGCTCGTTTGAAACACATTTTTCGGCGAGGCCACCATTCTTGCTTAGAAATGAGGCCGTTTACCCTACCTTTCGAGCTCATTTGAAACACATTATTAAGCGAGTCCACCACCCTATCTTTTGAGCTCATTTGAAACACATTTTTCGGCGAGGCCAGCATTTTTGCTTAGACATGAGGCCGTTTACCCTACCTTTCGAGCTCAATTGAAACGCATTTTTTAGCGAGTCCACCACCCTACCTTTCGAGCTTATTTGAAACACGTTTTTTGGCGAGTCCACCACCCTACCTTTCGAGCTCATTTGAAACACATTTTTCGGCGAGTCCACCAATTTTTCTTAGAAATGAGGCTGTTTACCCTACCTTTCGAGCTCATTTGAAACACATTTTTTAGCGAGTCCACCCACCCTACCTTTGGAGCTCATTTGAAACACATTTTTCGGCGAGTCCAGCATTTTTGCCTAAAAATGAGGCTGTTTACCCTACCTTTCGAGCTCATTTGAAACACATTTTTTAGCGAGTCCACCACCCTACCTTTGGAGCTCATTTGAAACACTTTTTTTGGTGAGTCCCCCATTTTTGTATAGAAATGAGGCCGTTTACCCTACCTTTCGAGCTCATTTGAAACACATTTTTTAGCGAGTCCACCACCCTACCTTTCGAGCTCATTTGAAACACATTTTTCGGCGAGTCCACCATTTTTTCTTAGAAATGAGGTTGTTTACCCTACCTTTCGAGCTCATTTGAAACACATTTTAAGCGAGTCCACCACCCTACCTTTCGAGCTCATTTGAAACACATTTTTTAGCGAGTCCACCACCCTACCTTTGGAGCTCATTTGAAACACATTTTTCGGCGAGGACACCATTTTTGCTTAGAAATGAGACTGTTAACCCTACCTTTCCAGCTCATTTGAAACACATTTTGAAGCGAGTCCACCACCGTACCTTTCGAACTCATTTGAAATACATTTTTCGGCGAGTTCACCACCCTACCATTGGATCTTATTTGAAACACATTTTTCGGCGAGTCCAGCATTTTTGCCTAAAAATGAGGCTGTTTACCCTACCTTTCGAGCTCATTTGAAACACATTTTTTAGCGAGTCCACCACCCTACCTTTGGAGCTCATTTGAAACACATTTTTCAGCAAGTCCAACATTTTTTCTTAGAAATGGGGCTGTTTACCCTACCTTTCGAGCTCATTTGAAACACATTTTTTAGCGAGTCCACCCACCCTACCTTTGGAGCTCATTTGAAACACATTTTTCGGCGAGTCCAGCATTTTTGCCTAAAAATGAGGCTGTTTACCCTACCTTTCGAGCTCATTTGAAACACATTTTTTAGCGAGTCCACCACCCTACCTTTGGAGCTCATTTGAAACACATTTTTCGACGAGGCCACCATTTTTGCTTAGAAATGAGGCCGTTTACCCTACCTTTAGAGCTCATTTGAAACACATTTTTAAGCGAGTCCACCACCCTACCTTTCGAGATCATTTGAAACACATTTTTCGGCGGCTTAGAAATGAGGCCGTTTACCCTATCTTTCGAGCTCATTCGAAACACATTTTTTAGCGAGTCCACCACCCTACCTTTCGAGCTTATTTGAAACACTTTTTTTGGTGAGTCCCCCATTTTTGTATAGAAATGAGGCCGTTTACCCTACCTTTCGAGCTCATTTGAAACACATTTTTTAGCGAGTCCACCACCCTACCTTTCGAGCTCATTTGAAACACATTTTTCGGCGAGTCCACCATTTTTTCTTAGAAATAAGGTTGTTTACCTGACCTTTCGAGCTCATTTGAAACACATTTTAAGCGAGTCCACCACCCTACCTTTCGAGCTCATTTGAAACACATTTTTTAGCGAGTCCACCACCCTACCTTTGGAGCTCATTTGAAACACATTTTTCGGCGAGGACACCATTTTTGTTTAGAAATGAGACTGTTAACCCTACCTTTCCAGCTCATTTGAAACACATTTTGAAGCGAGTCCACCACCGTACCTTTCGAACTCATTTGAAATACATTTTTCGGCGAGTTCACCACCCTACCATTGGATCTTATTTGAAACACATTTTTTGGCGAGTCCACCATTCTTGCTTAGAAATGAGGTCGTTTACCATACCTTTCGAGCTCATTTGAAACACATTTTTTAGCGAGTCTACCACCCTACCTTTGGAGCTCGTTTGAAACACATTTTTCATCGTGGCCACCATTTTTTGCTTAGAAATGAGGCTGTTTATCCTACCTTTCGAGCTCATTTGAAACACATTTTTAAGCGAGTCCACCACCCTACCTTTTGAACTCATTTGAAACACATTTTTCAGCTAGTCGGCCATTTTTGCTTACAAATTAGGCCGTTTACCCTACCTTTGGATCTCATTTGAAACACATTTTTCGGCGAGTCCATCATTTTTGCTTAGAAATGAGGCCGTTTACCATACCTTTCGAGCTCGTTTGAAACACATTTTTCGGCGAGGCCACCATTCTTGCTTAGAAATGAGGCCGTTTACCCTACCTTTCGAGCTCATTTGAAACACATTATTAAGCGAGTCCACCACCCTATCTTTTGAGCTCATTTGAAACACATTTTTCGGCGAGGCCAGCATTTTTGCTTAGACATGAGGCCGTTTACCCTACCTTTCGAGCTCAATTGAAACGCATTTTTTAGCGAGTCCACCACCCTACCTTTCGAGCTTATTTGAAACACGTTTTTTGGCGAGTCCACCACCCTACCTTTCGAGCTCATTTGAAACACATTTTTCGGCGAGTCCACCAATTTTTCTTAGAAATGAGGCTGTTTACCCTACCTTTCGAGCTCATTTGAAACACATTTTTTAGCGAGTCCACCCACCCTACCTTTGGAGCTCATTTGAAACACATTTTTCGGCGAGTCCAGCATTTTTGCCTAAAAATGAGGCTGTTTACCCTACCTTTCGAGCTCATTTGAAACACATTTTTTAGCGAGTCCACCACCCTACCTTTGGAGCTCATTTGAAACACATTTTTCAGCAAGTCCAACATTTTTTCTTAGAAATGGGGCTGTTTACCCTACCTTTCGAGCTCATTTGAAACACATTTTTTAGCGAGTCTACCACCCTACCTTTGGAGCTCATTTGAATCACATTTTTCGGCAAGACCACCATTTTTGCTTAGAAATGAGGCCTTTTACCCTACCTTTTGAGCTCATTTGTAACACATAATTAAGCGAGTCCACCACCCTACCTTTGGAGCTATTTCAAAAAAAAAATTCGGCAAGTCCACCATTTTTTCTAAGAAATGAGGTCGTTTACCCTACCTTTCGAGCTCATTTTAAACACATTTTTTAGCGGGTCTACCACCCTACATTGGGAGCTAATTTGAAACACATTTTTCGACGAAGCCACCATTTTTGCTTAGAAATGAGGCCGTTTACCCTACCTTTCGAACTCATTTGAAACACATTTTTTTGCGAGTCCACCACCCTACCTTTGGAGCTCATTTGAAACACATTTTTCGGCAAATCCACCATTTTTGCTTAGAAATGAGGCCGTTTACCCAACATTTCGAGCTCATTTTAAACACATTTTTTAGCGAGTCCACCACCCTACCTTTGGAGCTCATTTCAAACACATTTTTCGGCGAGGACACCATTTTTGCTTAGAAATGAGACTGTTAACCCTACCTTTCCAGCTCATTTGAAACACATTTTGAAGCGAGTCCACCACCGTACCTTTCGAACTCATTTGAAATACATTTTTCGGCGAGTTCACCACCCTACCATTGGATCTTATTTGAAACACATTTTTTGGCGAGTCCACCATTCTTGCTTAGAAACGAGGTCGTTTACCATACCTTTCGAGTTCATTTGAAACACATTTTTTAGCGAGTCTACCACCCTACCTTTGGAGCTCGTTTGAAACACATTTTTGATCGTGGCCACCATTTTTTGCTTAGAAATGAGGCTGTTTATCCTACCTTTCGAGCTCATTTGAAACACATTTTTAAGCGAGTCCACCACCCTACCTTTTGAACTCATTTGAAACACATTTTTCAGCTAGTCGGCCATTTTTGCTTACAAATTAGGCCGTTTACCCTACCTTTGGATCTCATTTGAAACACATTTTTCGGCGAGTCCATCATTTTTGCTTAGAAATGAGGCCGTTTACCATACCTTTCGAGCTCATTTGAAACACATTTTTCGGCGAGGCCACCATTCTTGCTTAGAAATGAGGCCGTTTACCCTCCCTTTCGAGCTCATTTGAAACACATTTTTAAGCGAGTCCACCACCCTCTCTTTTGAGCTCATTTGAAACACATTTTTCGGCGAGGCCAGCATTTTTGCTTAGACATGAGGCCGTTTACCCTACCTTTCGAGCTCAATTGAAACACATTTTTTAGCGAGTCCACCACCCTACCTTTCGAGCTTATTTGAAACACGTTTTTTGGCGAGTCCACCACCCTACCTTTCGAGCTCATTTGAAACACATTTTTCGGCGAGTCCACCAATTTTTCTTAGAAATGAGGCTGTTTACCCTACCTTTCGAGCTCATTTGAAACACATTTTTTAGCGAGTCCACCCACCCTACCTTTGGAGCTCATTTGAAACACATTTTTCGGCGAGTCCAGCATTTTTGCCTAAAAATGAGGCTGTTTACCCTACCTTTCGAGCTCATTTGAAGCACATTTTTTAGCGAGTCCACCACCCTACCTTTGGAGCTCATTTGAAACACATTTTTCAGCAAGTCCAACATTTTTTCTTAGAAATGGCGCTGTTTACCCTACCTTTCGAGCTCATTTGAAACACATTTTTTAGCGAGTCCACCCACCCTACCTTTGGAGCTCATTTGAAACACATTTTTCGGCGAGTCCAGCATTTTTGCCTAAAAATGAGGCTGTTTACCCTACCTTTCGAGCTCATTTGAAACACATTTTTTAGCGAGTCCACCACCCTACCTTTGGAGCTCATTTGAAACACATTTTTCGACGAGGCCACCATTTTTGCTTAGAAATGAGGCCGTTTACCCTACCTTTAGAGCTCATTTGAAACACATTTTTAAGCGAGTCCACCACCCTACCTTTCGAGATCATTTGAAACACATTTTTCGGCGGCTTAGAAATGAGGCCGTTTACCCTATCTTTCGAGCTCATTCGAAACACATTTTTTAGCGAGTCCACCACCCTACCTTTCGAGCTTATTTGAAACACTTTTTTTGGTGAGTCCCCCATTTTTGTATAGAAATGAGGCCGTTTACCCTACCTTTCGAGCTCATTTGAAACACATTTTTTAGCGAGTCCACCACCCTACCTTTAGAGCTCATTTGAAACACATTTTTCGGCGAGTCCACCATTTTTTCTTAGAAATAAGGTTGTTTACCTGACCTTTCGAGCTCATTTGAAACACATTTTAAGCGAGTCCACCACCCTACCTTTCGAGCTCATTTGAAACACATTTTTTAGCGAGTCCACCACCCTACCTTTGGAGCTCATTTGAAACACATTTTTCGGCGAGGACACCATTTTTGTTTAGAAATGAGACTGTTAACCCTACCTTTCCAGCTCATTTGAAACACATTTTGAAGCGAGTCCACCACCGTACCTTTCGAACTCATTTGAAATACATTTTTCGGCGAGTTCACCACCCTACCATTGGATCTTATTTGAAACACATTTTTTGGCGAGTCCACCATTCTTGCTTAGAAATGAGGTCGTTTACCATACCTTTCGAGCTCATTTGAAACACATTTTTTAGCGAGTCTACCACCCTACCTTTGGAGCTCGTTTGAAACACATTTTTCATCGTGGCCACCATTTTTTGCTTAGAAATGAGGCTGTTTATCCTACCTTTCGAGCTCATTTGAAACACATTTTTAAGCGAGTCCACCACCCTACCTTTTGAACTCATTTGAAACACATTTTTCAGCTAGTCGGCCATTTTTGCTTACAAATTAGGCCGTTTACCCTACCTTTGGATCTCATTTGAAACACATTTTTCGGCGAGTCCATCATTTTTGCTTAGAAATGAGGCCGTTTACCATACCTTTCGAGCTCATTTGAAACACATTTTTCGGCGAGGCCACCATTCTTGCTTAGAAATGAGGCCGTTTACCCTACCTTTCGAGCTCATTTGAAACACATTATTAAGCGAGTCCACCACCCTATCTTTTGAGCTCATTTGAAACACATTTTTCGGCGAGGCCAGCATTTTTGCTTAGACATGAGGCCGTTTACCCTACCTTTCGAGCTCAATTGAAACGCATTTTTTAGCGAGTCCACCACCCTACCTTTCGAGCTTATTTGAAACACGTTTTTTGGCGAGTCCACCACCCTACCTTTCGAGCTCATTTGAAACACATTTTTCGGCGAGTCCACCAATTTTTCTTAGAAATGAGGCTGTTTACCCTACCTTTCGAGCTCATTTGAAACACATTTTTTAGCGAGTCCACCCACCCTACCTTTGGAGCTCATTTGAAACACATTTTTCGGCGAGTCCAGCATTTTTGCCTAAAAATGAGGCTGTTTACCCTACCTTTCGAGCTCATTTGAAACACATTTTTTAGCGAGTCCACCACCCTACCTTTGGAGCTCATTTGAAACACATTTTTCAGCAAGTCCAACATTTTTTCTTAGAAATGGGGCTGTTTACCCTACCTTTCGAGCTCATTTGAAACACATTTTTTAGCGAGTCTACCACCCTACCTTTGGAGCTCATTTGAATCACATTTTTCGGCAAGACCACCATTTTTGCTTAGAAATGAGGCCTTTTACCCTACCTTTTGAGCTCATTTGTAACACATAATTAAGCGAGTCCACCACCCTACCTTTGGAGCTATTTCAAAAAACATTTTTCGGCAAGTCCACCATTTTTGCTTAGAAATGAGGTCGTTTACCCTACCTTTCGAGCTCATTTTAAACACATTTTTTAACGAGTCTACCACCCTACATTTGGAGCTAATTTGAAACACATTTTTCGACGAAGCCACCATTTTTGCTTAGAAATGAGGCCGTTTACCCTACCTTTAGAGCTCATTTGAAACACATTTTTATTCGAGTCCACCACACTACCTTTCGAGCTCATTTGAAACACATTTTTCGGCGAGTCTACCATTTTTGCTTAGAAATGAGGTCGTTTACCCTACCTTTCCAGCTCATTTGAAACACATTTTTTAGCGAGTCCACCACCCTACCTTTCGAGCACATTTGAAACACATTTTTAAGCGAGTCCACCACCCTACCTTTCGAGCTCATTTGAAACACATTTTTCGGCGAGTCCACCAATTTTTCTTAGAAATGAGGCTGTTTACCCTACCTTTCGAGCTCATTTTTAGCGAGTCTACCACCCTACATTTGGAGCTAATTTGAAACACATTTTTCGACGAAGCCACCATTTTTGCTTAGAAATGAGGCCGTTTACCCTACCTTTAGAGCTCATTTGAAACACATTTTTATTCGAGTCCACCACTCTACCTTTCGAGCTCATTTGAAACACATTTTTCGGCGAGTCCACCATTTTTGCATAGAAATGAGGCCGTTTACCCTACCTTTCGAGCTCATTTGAAACACATTTTTTAGCGAGTCCACCACCCTACCTTTCGAGCTCATTTGAAACACATTTTTAAGCGAGTCCACAACCCTACCTTTCGAGCTCATTTGAAACACATTTTTCGGCGAGTCCACCAATTTTTCTTAGAAATGAGGCCGTTTACCATACCTTTCGAGCTCATTTGAAACACATTTTTCGGCGAGGCCACCATTCTTGCTTAGAAATGAGGCCGTTTACCCTACCTTTCGAGCTCATTTGAAACACATTTTTAAGCAAGTCCACCACCCTATCTTTTGAGCTCATTTGAAACACATTTTTCGGCGAGGCCACCATTTTTTCTTTGACATGAGGCCGTTTACCCTACCTTTCGAGCTCATTTGAAACGCATTTTTTAGCGAGTCCACCACCCTACCTTTCGAGCTTGTTTGAAACACGTTTTTTGGCGAGTCTACCATTTTTGCATAGAAATGAGGCCGTTTACCCTACCTTTCGAGCTCATTTGAAACACATTTTTTAGCGAGTCCACCACCCTACCTTTCGAGCTCATTTGAAACACATTTTTAAGCGAGTCCACCACCCTACCTTTCGAGCTCATTTGAAACACATTTTTCGGCGAGTCCACCAATTTTTCTTAGAAATGAGGCTGTTTACCCTACCTTTCGAGCTCATTTGAAACACATTTTTTAGCGAGTCCACCCACCCTACCTTTGGAGCTCATTTGAAACACATTTTTCGGCGAGTCCAGCATTTTTGCCTAAAAATGAGGCTGTTTACCCTACCTTTCGAGCTCATTTGAAACACATTTTTTAGCGAGTCCACCATCCTACCTTTGGAGCTCATTTGAAATACATTTTTCGGCAAGTCCAACATTTTTTCTTAGAAATGGGGCTGTTTACCCTACCTTTCGAGCTCATTTGAAACACATTTTTTAGTGAGTCTACCACCCGACCTTTGGAGCTCATTTGAATCACATTTTTCGGCGAGACCACCATTTTTGCTTAGAAATGAGGCCTTTTACCCTACCTTTTGAGATCATTTGTAACACATTATTAAGCGAGTCCACCACCCTACCTTTGGAGCTATTTCAAAAAACATTTTTCGGCAAGTCAACCATTTTTGCTTAGAAATGAGGTCGTTTACCCTACCTTTCGAGCTCATTTTAAACACATTTTTTAGCGAGTCTACCACCCTACATTTCGAGCTAATTTGAAACACATTTTTCGACGAGGCCACCATTTTTGCTTAGAAATGAGGCCGTTTACCCTACCTTTAGAGCTCATTTGAAACACATTTTTATTCGAGTCCACCACACTACCTTTCGAGCTCATTTGAAACACATTTTTTGGCGAGTCTACCATTTTTGCTTAGAATTGAGGCCTTTTACCCTACCTTTTGAGATCCTTTGTAACACATTATTAAGCGAGTCCACCACCCTACCTTTGGAGCTATTTCAAAAAACATTTTTCGGCAAGTCAACCATTTTTGCTTAGAAATGAGGTCGTTTACCCTACCTTTCGAGCTCATTTTAAACACATTTTTTAGCGAGTCTACCACCCTACATTTCGAGCTAATTTGAAACACATTTTTCGACGAGGCCACCATTTTTGCTTAGAAATGAGGCCGTTTACCCTACCTTTAGAGCTCATTTGAAACACATTTTTATTCGAGTCCACCACACTACCTTTCGAGCTCATTTGAAACACATTTTTTGGCGAGTCTACCATTTTTGCTTAGAATTGAGGTCGTTTACCCTACCTTTCCAGCTCATTTGAAACACATTTTTTAGCGAGTCCACCACCCTACCTTTCCAGTTCATTTGAAACACATTTTTCGGTGAGTCCGCCATTTTTGCTTAGAAATGAGGCCGTTTACCCTACCTTTCGAGCTCATTTGAAACACATTTTTTAGTGAGACCACCACCCTACCTTTGGAGCTCATTTGAAACACATTTTTCGGCGAGTCCACCATTTTTGCTTAGAAATGAGGCCGTTTACCCTACCTTTCGAACTCATTTGAAACACATTTTTCGGCGAGTCCACCATTTTTGCTTAGAAATGAGGCCGTTTACCCTACCTTTCGAACTCATTTGAAACACATTTTTTCGCGAGTCCACCACCCTACCTTTGGAGCTCATTTGAAACACATTTTTCGGCAAATCCACCATTTTTGCTTAGAAATGAGGCCGTTTACCCAACATTTCGAGCTCATTTTAAACACATTTTTTAGCGATTCTACCACTCTACCTTTGGAGCTAAATTGAAACACATTTTTCGACGAGGCCACCATTTTTGCTTAGAAATGAGGCCGTTTACCCTACCTTTAGAGCTCATTTGAAACACATTTTTAAGCGAGTCCACCACCCTACCTTTCGAGCTCATTTGAAACACATTTTTCGGCGGCTTAGAAATGAGGCCGTTTACCCTATCTTTCGAGCTCATTTGAAACACATTTTTTAGCGAGTCCACCACCCTACCTTTCGAGCTCATTTGAAACACATTTTTAAGCGAGTCCACCACCCTACCTTTCGAGCTCATTTGAAACACATTTTTCGGCGAGTCCACCAATTTTTCTTAGAAATGAGGCTGTTTACCCTACCTTTCGAGGTCATTTTTAGCGAGTCTACCACCCTACATTTGGAGCTAATTTGAAACACATTTTTCGACGAAGCCACCATTTTTGCTTAGAAATGAGGCCGTTTACCCTACCTTTAGAGCTCATTTGAAACACATTTTTATTCGAGTCCACCACACTACCTTTCGAGCTCATTTGAAACACATTTTTCGGCGAGTCCACCATTTTTGCATAGAAATGAGGCCGTTTACCCTACCTTTCGAGCTCATTTGAAACACATTTTTTAGCGAGTCCACCACCCTACCTTTCGAGCTCATTTGAAACACATTTTTAAGCGAGTCCACAAACCTACCTTTCGAGCTCATTTGAAACACATTTTTTCGCGAGTCCACCACCCTACCTTTGGAGCTCATTTGAAACACATTTTTCGGCAAATCCACCATTTTTTGCTTAGAAATGAGGCCGTTTACCCAACATTTCGAGCTCATTTTAAACACATTTTTTAGCGATTCTACCACTCTACCTTTGGAGCTAAATTGAAACACATTTTTCGACGAGGCCACCATTTTTGCTTAGAAATGAGGCCGTTTACCCTACCTTTAGAGCTCATTTGAAACACATTTTTAAGCGAGTCCACCACCCTACCTTTCGAGCTCATTTGAAACACATTTTTCGGCGGCTTAGAAATGAGGCCGTTTACCCTATCTTTCGAGCTCATTTGAAACACATTTTTTTGCGAGTCCACCACCCTACCTTTCGAGCTCATTTGAAACACATTTTTAAGCGAGTCCACCACCCTACCTTTCGAGCTCATTTGAAACACATTTTTCGGCGAGTCCACCAATTTTTCTTAGAAATGAGGCTGTTTACCCTACCTTTCGAGCTCATTTTTAGCGAGTCTACCACCCTACATTTGGAGCTAATTTGAAACACATTTTTCGACGAAGCCACCATTTTTGCTTAGAAATGAGGCCGTTTACCCTACCTTTAGAGCTCATTTGAAACACATTTTTATTCGAGTCCACCACACTACCTTTCGAGCTCATTTGAAACACATTTTTCGGCGAGTCCACCATTTTTGCATAGAAATGAGGCCGTTTACCCTACCTTTCGAGCTCATTTGAAACACATTTTTTAGCGAGTCCACCACCCTACCTTTCGAGCTCATTTGAAACACATTTTTAAGCGAGTCCACAACCCTACCTTTCGAGCTCATTTGAAACACATTTTTCGGCGAGTCCACCAATTTTTCTTAGAAATGAGGCCGTTTACCATACCTTTCGAGCTCATTTGAAACACATTTTTCGGTGAGGCCACCATTCTTGCTTAGAAATGAGGCCGTTTACCCTACCTTTCGAGCTCATTTGAAACACATTTTTAAGCGAGTCCACCACCCTATCTTTTGAGCTCATTTGAAACACATTTTTCGGCGAGGCCACCATTTTTGCTTAGACATGAGGCCGTTTACCCTACCTTTCGAGCTCATTTGAAACGCATTTTTTAGCGAGTCCACCACCCTACCTTTTGAGCTTATTTGAAACACGTTTTTTGGCGAGTCCACCATTTTTGCATAGAAATGAGGCCGTTTACCCTACCTTTCGAGCTCATTTGAAACACATTTTTTAGCGAGTCCACCACCCTACCTTTCGAGCTCATTTGAAACACATTTTTAAGCGAGTCCACCACCCTACCTTTCGAGCTCATTTGAAACACATTTTTCGGCGAGTCCACCAATTTTTCTTAGAAATGAGGTTGTTTACCCTACCTTTCGAGCTCATTTGAAACACATTTTTTAGCGAGTCCACCCACCCTACCTTTGGAGCTCATTTGAAACACATTTTTCGGCGAGTCCAGCATTTTTGCCTAAAAATGAGGCTGTTTACCCTACCTTTCGAGCTCATTTGAAACACATTTTTTAGCGAGTCCACCATCCTACCTTTGGAGCTCATTTGAAATACATTTTTCGGCAAGTCCAACATTTTTTCTTAGAAATGGGGCTGTTTACCCTACCTTTCGAGCTCATTTGAAACACATTTTTTTAGTGAGTCTACCACCCTACCTTTGGAGCTCATTTGAATCACATTTTTCGGCGAGACCACCATTTTTGCTTAGAAATGAGGCCTTTTACCCTACCTTTTGAGATCATTTGTAACACATTATTAAGCGAGTCCACCACCCTACCTTTGGAGCTATTTCAAAAAACATTTTTCGGCAAGTCAACCATTTTTGCTTAGAAATGAGGTCGTTTACCCTACCTTTCGAGCTCATTTTAAACACATTTTTTAGCGAGTCTACCACCCTACATTTCGAGCTAATTTGAAACACATTTTTCGACGAGGCCACCATTTTTGCTTAGAAATGAGGCCGTTTACCCTACCTTTAGAGCTCATTTGAAACACATTTTTATTCGAGTCCACCACACTACCTTTCGAGCTCATTTGAAACACATTTTTTGGCGAGTCTACCATTTTTGCTTAGAAATGAGGTCGTTTACCCTACCTTTCCAGCTCATTTGAAACACATTTTTTAGCGAGTCCACCACCCTACCTTTCCAGTTCATTTGAAACACATTTTTCGGTGAGTCCGCCATTTTTGCTTAGAAATGAGGCCGTTTACCCTACCTTTCGAGCTCATTTGAAACACATTTTTTAGTGAGACCACCACCCTACCTTTGGAGCTCATTTGAAACACATTTTTCGGCGAGTCCACCATTTTTGCTTAGAAATGAGGCCGTTTACCATACCTTTCGAACTCATTTGAAACACATTTTTCGGCGAGTCCACCATTTTTGCTTAGAAATGAGGCCGTTTACCCTACCTTTCGAACTCATTTGAAACACATTTTTTCGCGAGTCCACCACCCTACCTTTGGAGCTCATTTGAAACACATTTTTCGGCAAATCCACCATTTTTGCTTAGAAATGAGGCCGTTTACCCAACATTTCGAGCTCATTTTAAACACATTTTTTAGCGATTCTACCACTCTACCTTTGGAGCTAAATTGAAACACATTTTTCGACGAGGCCACCATTTTTGCTTAGAAATGAGGCCGTTTACCCTACCTTTAGAGCTCATTTGAAACACATTTTTAAGCGAGTCCACCACCCTACCTTTCGAGCTCATTTGAAACACATTTTTCGGCGGCTTAGAAATGAGGCCGTTTACCCTATCTTTCGAGCTCATTTGAAACACATTTTTTAGCGAGTCCACCACCCTACCTTTCGAGCTTATTTGAAACACATTTTTTAGCGAGTCCACCACCCTACCTTTGGAGCTCATTTGAAACACATTTTTCGGCGAGGACACCATTTTTTCTTAGAAATGAGACTGTTAACCCTACCTTTCCAGCTCATTTGAAACACATTTTGAAGCGAGTCCACCACCGTACCTTTCGAACTCATTTGAAATACATTTTTCGGCGAGTTCACCACCCTACCATTGGATCTTATTTGAAACACATTTTTTGGCGAGTCCACCATTTTTGCTTAGAAACGAGGTCGTTTACCATACCTTTCGAGCTAATTTGAAACACATTTTTTAGCGAGTCTACCACCCTACCTTTGGAGCTCATTTGAAACACATTTTTCGTCGTGGCCACCATTTTTTGCTTAGAAATGAGGCTGTTTACCCTATCTTTCGAACTCATTTGAAACACATTTTTAAACGAGTCCACCACCCTACCTTTCGAGCTCATATGAAACACATTTTTGGCGAGTCCACCATTTTTGCTTAGAAATGAGGCTGTTTATCCTACCTTTCGAGCTCATTTGAAACACATTTTTAAGCGAGTCCACCACCCTACCTTTTGAACTCATTTGAAACACATTTTTCAGCTAGTCGGCCATTTTTGCTTACAAATTAGGCCGTTTTCCCTACCTTTGGATCTCATTTGAAACACATTTTTCGGCGAGTCCATCATTTTTGCTTAGAAATGAGGCCGTTTACCATACCTTTCGAGCTCATTTGAAACACATTTTTCGGCAAGGCCACCATTCTTGCTTAGAAATGAGGCCGTTTACCCTACCTTTCAAGCTCATTTGAAACACATTTTTAAGCAAGTCCACCACCCTATCTTTTGAGCTCATTTGAAACACATTTTTCGGCGAGGCCACCATTTTTTCTTTGACATGAGGCCGTTTACCCTACCTTTCGAGCTCATTTGAAACGCATTTTTTAGCGAGTCCACCACCCTACCTTTCGAGCTTATTTGAAACACGTTTTTTGGCGAGTCTACCACCCTACCTTTGGAGCTCATTTGAATCACATTTTTCGGCGAGACCACCATTTTTGCTTAGAAATGAGGCCTTTTACCCTACCTTTTGAGATCCTTTGTAACACATTATTAAGCGAGTCCACCACCCTACCTTTAGAGCTATTTCAAAAAACATTTTTCGGCAAGTCCACCATTTTTGCTTAGAAATGAGGTCGTTTACCCTACCTTTCGAGCTCATTTTAAACACATTTTTTAGCGAGTCTACCACCCTACATTTGGAGCTAATTTGAAACACATTTTTCGACGAGGCCATCATTTTTGCTTAGAAATGAGGCCGTTTACCGTACCTTTAGAGCTCATTTGAAACACATTTTTATTCGAGTCCACCACACTACCTTTCGAGCTCATTTGAAACACATTTTTCGGGGAGTCTACCATTTTTGCTTAGAAATGAGGTCGTTTACCCTACCTTTCCAGCTCATTTGAAACACATTTTTTAGCGAGTCCACCACCCTACCTTTCCAGATCATTTGAAACACATTTTTCGGTGATTCCGCCATTTTTGCTTAGAAATGAGGCCGTTTACCCTACCTTTCGAGCTCATTTGAAACGCATTTTTTAGTGAGACCACCACCCTACCTTTGGAGCTCATTTGAAACACATTTTTCGGCGAGTCCACCATTTTTGCTTAGAAATGAGGCCGTTTACCCTACCTTTCGAGCTCATTTGAAACACATTTTTTCGCGAGTCCACCACCCTACCTTTGGAGCTCATTTGAAACACATTTTTCGGCAAATCCACCATTTTTGCTTAGAAATGAGGACGTTTACCCTACATTTCGAGCTCATTTTAAATACATTTTTTAGCGATTCTACCACTCTACCTTTGGAGCTAAATTGAAACACATTTTTCGACGAGGCCACCATTTTTGCTTAGAAATGAGGCCGTTTACCCTACCTTTAGAGCTCATTTGAAACACATTTTTAAGCGAGTCCACCACCCTACCTTTCGAGATCATTTGAAACACATTTTTCGGCGGCTTAGAAATGAGGCCGTTTACCCTATCTTTCGAGCTCATTCGAAACACATTTTTTAGCGAGTCCACCACCCTACCTTTCGAGCTTATTTGAAACACTTTTTTTGGTGAGTCCCCCATTTTTGTATAGAAATGAGGCCGTTTACCCTACCTTTCGAGCTCATTTGAAACACATTTTTTAGCGAGGCCACCACCCTACCTTTCGAGCTCATTTGAAACACATTTTTCGGCGAGTCCACCATTTTTTCTTAGAAATGAGGTTGTTTACCCTACCTTTCGAGCTCATTTGAAACACATTTTAAGCGAGTCCACCACCCTACCTTTCAAGCTCATTTGAAACACATTTTTTAGCGAGTCCACCACCCTACCTTTGGAGCTCATTTGAAACACATTTTTCGGCGAGGACACCATTTTTTCTTAGAAATGAGACTGTTAACCCTACCTTTCCAGCTCATTTGAAACACATTTTGAAGCGAGTCCACCACCGTACCTTTCGAACTCATTTGAAATACATTTTCGGCGAGTTCACCACCCTACCATTGGATCTTATTTGAAACACATTTTTTGGCGAGTCCACCATTCTTGCTTAGAAATGAGGTCGTTTACCATACCTTTCGAGCTCATTTGAAACACATTTTTTAGCGAGTCTACCACCCTACCTTTGGAGCTCGTTTGAAACACATTTTTCATCGTGGCCACCATTGTTTGCTTAGAAATGAGGTTGTTTACCCTACCTTTCGAACTCATTTGAAACACATTTTTAAACGAGTCCACCACCCTACCTTTCGAGCTCATATGAAACACATTTTCGGCGAGTCCACCATTTTTGCTTAGAAATGAGGCTGTTTATCCTACCTTTCGAGCTCATTTGAAACACATTTTTAAGCGAGTCCACCACCCTACCTTTTGAACTCATTTGAAACACATTTTTCAGCTAGTCGGCCATTTTTGCTTACAAATTAGGCCGTTTACCCTACCTTTGGATCTCATTTGAAACACATTTTTCGGCGAGTCCATCATTTTTGCTTAAAAATGAGGCCGTTTACCATACCTTTCGAGCTCATTTGAAACACATTTTTCGGCGAGGCCACCATTCTTGCTTAGAAATGAGGCCGTTTACCCTACCTTTCGAGCTCATTTGAAACACATTTTTAAGCGAGTCCACCACCCTATCTTTTGAGCTCATTTGAAACACATTTTTCGGCGAGGCCACCATTTTTTCTTAGACATGAGGCCGTTTACCCTACCTTTCGAGCTCATTTGAAACGCATTTTTGAGCGAGTCCACCACCCTACCTTTCGAGCTTATTTGAAACACGTTTTTTGGCGAGTCTACCACCCTACCTTTGGAGCTCATTTGAATCACATTTTTCGGCGAGACCACCATTTTTGCTTAGAAATGAGGCCTTTTACCCTACCTTTTGAGATCCTTTGTAACACATTATTAAGCGAGTCCACCACCCTACCTTTGGAGCTATTTCAAAAAACATTTTTCGGCAAGTCCACCATTTTTGCTTAGAAATGAGGTCGTTTACCCTACCTTTCGAGCTCATTTTAAACACATTTTTTAGCGAGTCTACCACCCTACATTTGGAGCTAATTTGAAACACATTTTTCGACGAGGCCATCATTTTTGCTTGGAAATGAGGCCGTTTACCCTACCTTTAGATCTCATTTGAAACACATTTTTATTCGAGTCCACCACACTACCTTTCGAGCTCATTTGAAACACATTTTTCGGCGAGTCTACCATTTTTGCTTAGAAATGAGGTCGTTTACCCTACCTTTCCAGCTCATTTGAAACACATTTTTTAGCGAGTCCACCACCCTACCTTTCCAGTTCATTTGAAACACATTTTTCGGTGAGTCCGCCATTTTTGCTTAGAAATGAGGCCGTTTACCCTACCTTTCGGGCTCATTTGAAACACATTTTTTAGTGAGACCACCACCCTACCTTTGGAGCTCATTTGAAACACATTTTTATGCGAGTCCACCACACTACCTTTCGAGCTCATTTGAAACACATTTTTCGGCGAGGCCACCATTCTTGCTTAGAAATGAGGCCGTTTACCCTACCTTTCGAGCTCATTTGAAACACATTTTTAAGCGAGTCCACCACCCTATCTTTTGAGCTCATTTGAAACACATTTTTCGGCGAGGCCACCATTTTTTCTTAGACATGAGGCCGTTTACCCTACCTTTCGAGCTCATTTGAAACGCATTTTTGAGCGAGTCCACCACCCTACCTTTCGAGCTTATTTGAAACACGTTTTTTGGCGAGTCTACCACCCTACCTTTGGAGCTCATTTGAATCACATTTTTCGGCGAGACCACCATTTTTGCTTAGAAATGAGGCCTTTTACCCTACCTTTTGAGATCCTTTGTAACACATTATTAAGCGAGTCCACCACCCTACCTTTGGAGCTATTTCAAAAAACATTTTTCGGCAAGTCCACCATTTTTGCTTAGAAATGAGGTCGTTTACCCTACCTTTCGAGCTCATTTTAAACACATTTTTTAGCGAGTCTACCACCCTACATTTGGAGCTAATTTGAAACACATTTTTCGACGAGGCCATCATTTTTGCTTGGAAATGAGGCCGTTTACCCTACCTTTAGATCTCATTTGAAACACATTTTTATTCGAGTCCACCACACTACCTTTCGAGCTCATTTGAAACACATTTTTCGGCGAGTCTACCATTTTTGCTTAGAAATGAGGTCGTTTACCCTACCTTTCCAGCTCATTTGAAACACATTTTTTAGCGAGTCCACCACCCTACCTTTCCAGTTCATTTGAAACACATTTTTCGGTGAGTCCGCCATTTTTGCTTAGAAATGAGGCCGTTTACCCTACCTTTCGGGCTCATTTGAAACACATTTTTTAGTGAGACCACCACCCTACCTTTGGAGCTCATTTGAAACACATTTTTATGCGAGTCCACCACACTACCTTTCGAGCTCATTTGAAACACATTTTTCGGCAAGGCCACCATTCTTGCTTAGAAATGAGGCCGTTTACCCTACCTTTCAAGCTCATTTGAAACACATTTTTAAGCAAGTCCACCACCCTATCTTTTGAGCTCATTTGAAACACATTTTTCGGCGAGGCCACCATTTTTTCTTTGACATGAGGCCGTTTACCCTACCTTTCGAGCTCATTTGAAACGCATTTTTTAGCGAGTCCACCACCCTACCTTTCGAGCTTATTTGAAACACGTTTTTTGGCGAGTCTACCACCCTACCTTTGGAGCTCATTTGAATCACATTTTTCGGCGAGACCACCATTTTTGCTTAGGAATGAGGCCTTTTACCCTACCTTTTGAGATCCTTTGTAACACATTATTAAGCGAGTCCACCACCCTACCTTTGGAGCTATTTCAAAAAACATTTTTCGGCAAGTCCACCATTTTTGCTTAGAAATGAGGTCGTTTACCCTACCTTTCGAGCTCATTTTAAACACATTTTTTAGCGAGTCTACCACCCTACATTTGGAGCTAATTTGAAACACATTTTTCGACGAGGCCATCATTTTTGCTTAGAAATGAGGCCGTTTACCCTACCTTTAGATCTCATTTGAAACACATTTTTATTCGAGTCCACCACACTACCTTTCGAGCTCATTTGAAACACATTTTTCGGCGAGTCTACCATTTTTGCTTAGAAATGAGGTCGTTTACCCTACCTTTCCAGCTCATTTGAAACACATTTTTTAGCGAGTCCACCACCCTACCTTTCCAGTTCATTTGAAACACATTTTTCGGTGATTCCGCCATTTTTGCTTAGAAATGAGGCCGTTTACCCTACCTTTCGAGCTCATTTGAAACACATTTTTTAGTGAGACCACCACCCTACCTTTGGAGCTCATTTGAAACACATTTTTATGCGAGTCCACCACACTACCTTTCGAGCTCATTTGAAACACATTTTTCGGCAAGGCCACCATTCTTGCTTAGAAATGAGGCCGTTTACCCTACCTTTCAAGCTCATTTGAAACACATTTTTAAGCAAGTCCACCACCCTATCTTTTGAGCTCATTTGAAACACATTTTTCGGCGAGGCCACCATTTTTTCTTTGACATGAGGCCGTTTACCCTACCTTTCGAGCTCATTTGAAACGCATTTTTTAGCGAGTCCACCACCCTACCTTTCGAGCTTATTTGAAACACGTTTTTTGGCGAGTCTACCACCCTACCTTTGGAGCTCATTTGAATCACATTTTTCGGCGAGACCACCATTTTTGCTTAGGAATGAGGCCTTTTACCCTACCTTTTGAGATCCTTCGTAACACATTATTAAGCGAGTCCACCACCCTACCTTTGGAGCTATTTCAAAAAACATTTTTCGGCAAGTCCACCATTTTTGCTTAGAAATGAGGTCGTTTACCCTACCTTTCGAGCTCATTTTAAACACATTTTTTAGCGAGTCTACCACCCTACATTTGGAGCTAATTTGAAACACATTTTTCGACGAGGCCATCATTTTTGCTTAGAAATGAGGCCGTTTACCCTACCTTTAGAGCTCATTTGAAACACATTTTTATTCGAGTCCACCACACTACCTTTCGAGCTCATTTGAAACACATTTTTCGGCGAGTCTACCATTTTTGCTTAGAAATGACGTCGTTTACCCTACCTTTCCAGCTCATTTGAAACACATTTTTTAGCGAGTCCACCACCCTACCTTTCCAGTTCATTTGAAACACATTTTTCGGTGATTCCGCCATTTTTGCTTAGAAATGAGGCCGTTTACCCTACCTTTCGAGCTCATTTGAAACGCATTTTTTAGTGAGACCACCACCCTACCTTTGGAGCTCATTTGAAACACATTTTTCGGCGAGTCCACCATTTTTGCTTAGAAATGAGGCCGTTTACCCTACCTTTCGAGCTCATTTGAAACACATTTTTTCGCGAGTCCACCACCCTACCTTTGGAGCTCATTTGAAACACATTTTTCGGCAAATCCACCATTTTTGCTTAGAAATGAGGACGTTTACCCTACATTTCGAGCTCATTTTAAATACATTTTTTAGCGATTCTACCACTCTACCTTTGGAGCTAAATTGAAACACATTTTTCGACGAGGCCACCATTTTTGCTTAGAAATGAGGCCGTTTACCCTACCTTTAGAGCTCATTTGAAACACATTTTTAAGCGAGTCCACCACCCTACCTTTCGAGATCATTTGAAACACATTTTTCGGCGGCTTAGAAATGAGGCCGTTTACCCTATCTTTCGAGCTCATTCGAAACACATTTTTTAGCGAGTCCACCACCCTACCTTTCGAGCTTATTTGAAACACTTTTTTTGGTGAGTCCCCCATTTTTGTATAGAAATGAGGCCGTTTACCCTACCTTTCGAGCTCATTTGAAACACATTTTTTAGCGAGGCCACCACCCTACCTTTCGAGCTCATTTGAAACACATTTTTCGGCGAGTCCACCATTTTTTCTTAGAAATGAGGTTGTTTACCCTACCTTTCGAGCTCATTTGAAACACATTTTAAGCGAGTCCACCACCCTACCTTTCGAGCTCATTTGAAACACATTTTTTAGCGAGTCCACCACCCTACCTTTGGAGCTCATTTGAAACACATTTTTCGGCGAGGACACCATTTTTTCTTAGAAATGAGACTGTTAACCCTACCTTTCCAGCTCATTTGAAACACATTTTGAAGCGAGTCCACCACCGTACCTTTCGAACTCATTTGAAATACATTTTTCGGCGAGTTCACCACCCTACCATTGGATCTTATTTGAAACACATTTTTTGGCGAGTCCACCATTCTTGCTTAGAAATGAGGTCGTTTACCATACCTTTCGAGCTCATTTGAAACACATTTTTTAGCGAGTCTACCACCCTACCTTTGGAGCTCGTTTGAAACACATTTTTCATCGTGGCCACCATTGTTTGCTTAGAAATGAGGTTGTTTACCCTACCTTTCGAACTCATTTGAAACACATTTTTAAACGAGTCCACCACCCTACCTTTCGAGCTCATATGAAACACATTTTCGGCGAGTCCACCATTTTTGCTTAGAAATGAGGCTGTTTATCCTACCTTTCGAGCTCATTTGAAACACATTTTTAAGCGAGTCCACCACCCTACCTTTTGAACTCATTTGAAACACATTTTTCAGCTAGTCGGCCATTTTTGCTTACAAATTAGGCCGTTTACCCTACCTTTGGATCTCATTTGAAACACATTTTTCGGCGAGTCCATCATTTTTGCTTAAAAATGAGGCCGTTTACCATACCTTTCGAGCTCATTTGAAACACATTTTTCGTCGAGGCCACCATTCTTGCTTAGAAATGAGGCCGTTTACCCTACCTTTCGAGCTCATTTGAAACACATTTTTAAGCGAGTCCACCACCCTATCTTTTGAGCTCATTTGAAACACATTTTTCGGCGAGGCCACCATTTTTTCTTAGACATGAGGCCGTTTACCCTACCTTTCGAGCTCATTTGAAACGCATTTTTTAGCGAGTCCACCACCCTACCTTTCGAGCTTATTTGAAACACGTTTTTTGGCGAGTCTACCACCCTACCTTTGGAGCTCATTTGAATCACATTTTTCGGCGAGACCACCATTTTTGCTTAGAAATGAGGCCTTTTACCCTACCTTTTGAGATCCTTTGTAACACATTATTAAGCGAGTCCACCACCCTACCTTTGGAGCTATTTCAAAAAACATTTTTCGGCAGGTCCACCATTTTTGCTTAGAAATGAGGTCGTTTACCCTACCTTTCGAGCTCATTTTAAACACATTTTTTAGCGAGTCTACCACCCTACATTTGGAGCTAATTTGAAACACATTTTTCGACGAGGCCATCATTTTTGCTTGGAAATGAGGCCGTTTACCCTACCTTTAGATCTCATTTGAAACACATTTTTATTCGAGTCCACCACACTACCTTTCGAGCTCATTTGAAACACATTTTTCGGCGAGTCTACCATTTTTGCTTAGAAATGAGGTCGTTTACCCTACCTTTCCAGCTCATTTGAAACACATTTTTTAGCGAGTCCACCACCCTACCTTTCCAGTTCATTTGAAATACATTTTTCGGTGAGTCCGCCATTTTTGCTTAGAAATGAGGCCGTTTACCCTACCTTTCGGGCTCATTTGAAACACATTTTTTAGTGAGACCACCACCCTACCTTTGGAGCTCATTTGAAACACATTTTTCGGCGAGTCCACCATTTTTGCTTAGAAATGAGGCCATTTACCCTACCTTTTGAGCTCATTTGAAACACATTTTTTCGCGAGTCCACCACCCTACCTTTGGAGCTCATTTGAAACACATTTTTCGGCAAATCCACCATTTTTGCTTAGAAATGAGGACGTTTACCCTACATTTCGAGCTCATTTTAAACACATTTTTTAGCGATTCTACCACTCTACCTTTGGAGCTAAATTGAAACACATTTTTCGACGAGGCCACCATTTTTGCTTAGAAATGAGGCCGTTTACCCTACCTTTAGAGCTCATTTGAAACACATTTTTAAGCGAGTCCACCACCCTACCTTTCGAGATCATTTGAAACACATTTTTCGGCGGCTTAGAAATGAGGCCGTTTACCCTATCTTTCGAGCTCATTCGAAACACATTTTTTAGCGAGTCCACCACCCTACCTTTCGAGCTTATTTGAAACACTTTTTTTGGTGAGTCCCCCATTTTTGTATAGAAATGAGGCCGTTTACCCTACCTTTCGAGCTCATTTGAAACACATTTTTTAGCGAGTCCACCACCCTACCTTTCGAGCTCATTTGAAACACATTTTTCGGCGAGTCCACCATTTTTTCTTAGAAATGAGGTTGTTTACCCTACCTTTCGAGCTCATTTGAAACACATTTTAAGCGAGTCCACCACCCTACCTTTCGAGCTCATTTGAAACACATTTTTTAGCGAGTCCACCACCCTACCTTTGGAGCTCATTTGAAACACATTTTTCGGCGAGAACACCATTTTTTCTTAGAAATGAGACTGTTAACCCTACCTTTCCAGCTCATTTGAAACACATTTTGAAGCGAGTCCACCACCGTACCTTTCGAACTCATTTGAAATACATTTTTCGGCGAGTTCACCACCCTACCATTGGATCTTATTTGAAACACATTTTTTGGCGAGTCCACCATTCTTGCTTAGAAATGAGGTCGTTTACCATACCTTTCGAGCTCATTTGAAACACATTTTTTAGCGAGTCTACCACCCTACCTTTGGAGCTCGTTTGAAACACATTTTTCATCGTGGCCACCATTTTTTGCTTAGAAATGAGGCTGTTTACCCTACCTTTCGAACTCATTTGAAACACATTTTTAAACGAGTCCACCACCCTACCTTTCGAGCTCATATGAAACACATTTTCGGCGAGTCCACCATTTTTGCTTAGAAATGAGGCTGTTTATCCTACCTTTCGAGCTCATTTGAAACACATTTTTAAGCGAGTCCACCACCCTACCTTTTGAACTCATTTGAAACACATTTTTCAGCTAGTCGGCCATTTTTGCTTACAAATTAGGCCGTTTACCCTACCTTTGGATCTCATTTGAAACACATTTTTCGGCGAGTCCATCATTTTTGCTTAGAAATGAGGCCGTTTACCATACCTTTCGAGCTCATTTGAAACACATTTTTCGGCGAGGCCACCATTCTTGCTTAGAAATGAGGCCGTTTACCCTACCTTTCGAGCTCATTTGAAACACGTTTTTAAGCGAGTCCACCACCCTATCTTTTGAGCTCATTTGAAATACATTTTTCGGCGAGGCCACCATTTTTGCTTAGACATGAGGCCGTTTACCCTACCTTTCGAGCTCATTTGAAACGCACTTTTTAGCGAGTCCACCACCCTACCTTTCGAGCTTATTTGAAACACGTTTTTTGGCGAGTCCACCATTTTTGCATAGAAATGAGGCCGTTTACCCTACCTTTCGAGCTCATTTGAAACACATTTTTTAGCGAGTCCACCACCCTACCTTTCGAGCTCATTTGAAACACATTTTTAAGCGAGTCCACCACCCTACCTTTCGAGCTCATTTGAAACACATTTTTCGGCGAGTCCACCAATTTTTCTTAGAAATGAGGCTGTTTACCCTACCTTTCGAGCTCATTTGAAACACATTTTTTAGCGAGTCCACCCACCCTACCTTTGGAGCTCATTTGAAACACATTTTTCGGCGAGTCCAGCATTTTTGCCTAAAAATGAGGCTGTTTACCCTACCTTTCGAGCTCATTTGAAACACATTTTGAAGCGAGTCCACCACCGTACCTTTCGAACTCATTTGAAATACATTTTTCGGCGAGTTCACCACCCTACCATTGGATCTTATTTGAAACACATTTTTTGGCGAGTCCACCATTCTTGCTTAGAAATGAGGTCGTTTACCATACCTTTCGAGCTCATTTGAAACACATTTTTTAGCGAGTCTACCACCCTACCTTTGGAGCTCGTTTGAAACACATTTTTCATCGTGGCCACCATTGTTTGCTTAGAAATGAGGTTGTTTACCCTACCTTTCGAACTCATTTGAAACACATTTTTAAACGAGTCCACCACCCTACCTTTCGAGCTCATATGAAACACATTTTCGGCGAGTCCACCATTTTTGCTTAGAAATGAGGCTGTTTATCCTACCTTTCGAGCTCATTTGAAACACATTTTTAAGCGAGTCCACCACCCTACCTT
Organism: Poa annua; assembly: GCA_026929855.1. Classification (NCBI taxonomy): domain Eukaryota; kingdom Viridiplantae; phylum Streptophyta; class Magnoliopsida; order Poales; family Poaceae; genus Poa; species Poa annua. Next base: position 39,100,704 of record CM049429.1, on the reverse strand, counting down.
TTGAACTCATTTGAAACACATTTTTCAGCTAGTCGGCCATTTTTGCTTACAAATTAGGCCGTTTACCCTACCTTTGGATCTCATTTGAAACACATTTTTCGGCGAGTCCATCATTTTTGCTTAGAAATGAGGCCGTTTACCATACCTTTCGAGCTCATTTGAAACACATTTTTCGGCGAGGCCACCATTCTTGCTTAGAAATGAGGCCGTTTACCCTACCTTTCGAGCTCATTTGAAACACGTTTTTAAGCGAGTCCACCACCCTATCTTTTGAGCTCATTTGAAACACATTTTTCGGCGAGGCCACCATTTTTGCTTAGACATGAGGCCGTTTACCCTACCTTTCGAGCTCATTTGAAACGCATTTTTTAGCGAGTCCACCACCCTACCTTTCGAGCTTATTTGAAACACTTTTTTTGGTGAGTCCCCCATTTTTGTATAGAAATGAGGCCGTTTACCCTACCTTTCGAGCTCATTTGAAACACATTTTTTAGCGAGTCCACCACCCTACCTTTCGAGCTCATTTGAAACACATTTTTCGGCGAGTCCACCATTTTTTCTTAGAAATGAGGTTGTTTACCCTACCTTTCGAGCTCATTTGAAACACATTTTAAGCGAGTCCACCACCCTACCTTTCGAGCTCATTTGAAACACATTTTTTAGCGAGTCCACCACCCTACCTTTGGAGCTCATTTGAAACACATTTTTCGGCGAGAACACCATTTTTTCTTAGAAATGAGACTGTTAACCCTACCTTTCCAGCTCATTTGAAACACATTTTGAAGCGAGTCCACCACCGTACCTTTCGAACTCATTTGAAATACATTTTTCGGCGAGTTCACCACCCTACCATTGGATCTTATTTGAAACACATTTTTTGGCGAGTCCACCATTCTTGCTTAGAAATGAGGTCGTTTACTATACCTTTCGAGCTCATTTGAAACACATTTTTTAGCGAGTCTACCACCCTACCTTTGGAGCTCGTTTGAAACACATTTTTCATCGTGGCCACCATTTTTTGCTTAGAAATGAGGCTGTTTACCCTACCTTTCGAACTCATTTGAAACACATTTTTAAACGAGTCCACCACCCTACCTTTCGAGCTCATATGAAACACATTTTCGGCGAGTCCACCATTTTTGCTTAGAAATGAGGCTGTTTATCCTACCTTTCGAGCTCATTTGAAACACATTTTTAAGCGAGTCCACCACCCTACCTTTTGAACTCATTTGAAACACATTTTTCAGCTAGTCGGCCATTTTTGCTTACAAATTAGGCCGTTTACCCTACCTTTGGATCTCATTTGAAACACATTTTTCGGCGAGTCCATCATTTTTGCTTAGAAATGAGGCCGTTTACCATACCTTTGGATCTCATTTGAAACACATTTTTCGGCGAGGCCACCATTCTTGCTTAGAAATGAGGCCGTTTACCCTACCTTTCGAGCTCATTTGAAACACGTTTTTAAGCGAGTCCACCACCCTATCTTTTGAGCTCATTTGAAACACATTTTTCGGCGAGGCCACCATTTTTGCTTAGACATGAGGCCGTTTACCCTACCTTTCGAGCTCATTTGAAACGCATTTTTTAGCGAGTCCACCACCCTACCTTTCGAGCTTATTTGAAACACTTTTTTTGGTGAGTCCCCCATTTTTGTATAGAAATGAGGCCGTTTACCCTACCTTTCGAGCTCATTTGAAACACATTTTTTAGCGAGTCCACCACCCTACCTTTCGAGCTCATTTGAAACACATTTTTCGGCGAGTCCACCATTTTTTCTTAGAAATGAGGTTGTTTACCCTACCTTTCGAGCTCATTTGAAACACATTTTAAGCGAGTCCACCACCCTACCTTTCGAGCTCATTTGAAACACATTTTTTAGCGAGTCCACCACCCTACCTTTGGAGCTCATTTGAAACACATTTTTCGGCGAGAACACCATTTTTTCTTAGAAATGAGACTGTTAACCCTACCTTTCCAGCTCATTTGAAACACATTTTGAAGCGAGTCCACCACCGTACCTTTCGAACTCATTTGAAATACATTTTTCGGCGAGTTCACCACCCTACCATTGGATCTTATTTGAAACACATTTTTTGGCGAGTCCACCATTCTTGCTTAGAAATGAGGTCGTTTACCATACCTTTCGAGCTCATTTGAAACACATTTTTTAGCGAGTCTACCACCCTACCTTTGGAGCTCGTTTGAAACACATTTTTCATCGTGGCCACCATTTTTTGCTTAGAAATGAGGCTGTTTACCCTACCTTTCGAACTCATTTGAAACACATTTTTAAACGAGTCCACCACCCTACCTTTCGAGCTCATATGAAACACATTTTCGGCGAGTCCACCATTTTTGCTTAGAAATGAGGCTGTTTATCCTACCTTTCGAGCTCATTTGAAACACATTTTTAAGCGAGTCCACCACCCTACCTTTTGAACTCATTTGAAACACATTTTTCAGCTAGTCGGCCATTTTTGCTTACAAATTAGGCCGTTTACCCTACCTTTGGATCTCATTTGAAACACATTTTTCGGCGAGTCCATCATTTTTGCTTAGAAATGAGGCCGTTTACCATACCTTTCGAGCTCATTTGAAACCCATTTTTCGGCGAGGCCACCATTCTTGCTTAGAAATGAGGCCGTTTACCCTACCTTTCGAGCTCATTTGAAACACGTTTTTAAGCGAGTCCACCACCCTATCTTTTGAGCTCATTTGAAATACATTTTTCGGCGAGGCCACCATTTTTGCTTAGACATGAGGCCGTTTACCCTACCTTTCGAGCTCATTTGAAACGCACTTTTTAGCGAGTCCACCACCCTACCTTTCGAGCTTATTTGAAACACGTTTTTTGGCGAGTCCACCATTTTTGCATAGAAATGAGGCCGTTTACCCTACCTTTCGAGCTCATTTGAAACACATTTTTTAGCGAGTCCACCACCCTACCTTTCGAGCTCATTTGAAACACATTTTTAAGCGAGTCCACCACCCTACCTTTCGAGCTCATTTGAAACACATTTTTCGGTGAGTCCACCAATTTTTCTTAGAAATGAGGCTGTTTACCCTACCTTTCGAGCTCATTTGAAACACATTTTTTAGCGAGTCCACCCACCCTACCTTTGGAGCTCATTTGAAACACATTTTTCGGCGAGTCCAGCATTTTTGCCTAAAAATGAGGCTGTTTACCCTACCTTTCGAGCTCATTTGAAACACATTTTGAAGCGAGTCCACCACCGTACCTTTCGAACTCATTTGAAATACATTTTTCGGCGAGTTCACCACCCTACCATTGGATCTTATTTGAAACACATTTTTTGGCGAGTCCACCATTCTTGCTTAGAAATGAGGTCGTTTACCATACCTTTCGAGCTCATTTGAAACACATTTTTTAGCGAGTCTACCACCCTACCTTTGGAGCTCGTTTGAAACACATTTTTCATCGTGGCCACCATTTTTTGCTTAGAAATGAGGCTGTTTACCCTACCTTTCGAACTCATTTGAAACACATTTTTAAACGAGTCCACCACCCTACCTTTCGAGCTCATATGAAACACATTTTCGGCGAGTCCACCATTTTTGCTTAGAAATGAGGCTGTTTATCCTACCTTTCGAGCTCATTTGAAACACATTTTTAAGCGAGTCCACCACCCTACCTTTTGAACTCATTTGAAACACATTTTTCAGCTAGTCGGCCATTTTTGCTTACAAATTAGGCCGTTTACCCTACCTTTGGATCTCATTTGAAACACATTTTTCGGCGAGTCCATCATTTTTGCTTAGAAATGAGGCCGTTTACCATACCTTTCGAGCTCATTTGAAACACATTTTTCGGCGAGGCCACCATTCTTGCTTAGAAATGAGGCCGTTTACCCTACCTTTCGAGCTCATTTGAAACACGTTTTTAAGCGAGTCCACCACCCTATCTTTTGAGCTCATTTGAAACACATTTTTCGGCGAGGCCACCATTTTTGCTTAGACATGAGGCCGTTTACCCTACCTTTCGAGCTCATTTGAAACGCATTTTTTAGCGAGTCCACCACCCTACCTTTCGAGCTTATTTGAAACACGTTTTTTGGCGAGTCCACCATTTTTGCATAGAAATGAGGCCGTTTACCCTACCTTTCGAGCTCATTTGAAACACATTTTTTAGCGAGTCCACCACCCTACCTTTCGAGCTCATTTGAAACACATTTTTAAGCGAGTCCACCACCCTACCTTTCGAGCTCATTTGAAACACATTTTTCGGCGAGTCCACCAATTTTTCTTAGAAATGAGGCTGTTTACCCTACCTTTCGAGCTCATTTGAAACACATTTTTTAGCGAGTCCACCCACCCTACCTTTGGAGCTCATTTGAAACACATTTTTCGGCGAGTCCAGCATTTTTGCCTAAAAATGAGGCTGTTTACCCTACCTTTCGAGCTCATTTGAAACACATTTTTTAGCGAGTCCACCACCCTACCTTTGGAGCTCATTTGAAACACATTTTTCGGCAAGTCCAACATTTTTTCTTAGAAATGGGGCCTTTTACCCTACCTTTTGAGATCATTTGTAACACATTATTAAGCGAGTCCACCACCCTACCTTTGGAGCTATTTCAAAAAACATTTTTCGGCAAGTCCACCATTTTTGCTTAGAAATGAGGTCGTTTACCCTACCTTTCGAGCTCATTTTAAACACATTTTTTAGCGAGTCTACCACCCTACATTTGGAGCTAATTTGAAACACATTTTCGACGAGGCCACCATTTTTGCTTAGAAATGAGTCCGTTTACCCTACCTTTAGAGCTCATTTGAAACACATTTTTATTCGAGTCCACCACACTACCTTTCGAGCTCATTTGAAACACATTTTTCGGCGAGTCTACCATTTTTATTTAGAAATGAGGTCGTTTACCCTACCTTTCCAGCTCATTTGAAACACATTTTTTAGCGAGTCCACCACCCTACCCTTCCAGTTCATTTGAAACACATTTTTCGGTGAGTCCGCCATTTTTGCTTAGAAATGAGGCCGTTTACCCTACCTTTCGAGCTCATTTGAAACACAGTTTTTAGTGAGACCACCACCCTACCTTTGGAGCTCATTTGAAACACATTTTTCGGCGAGTCCACCATTTTTGCTTAGAAATGAGGCCGTTTACCCTACCTTTCGAGCTCATTTGAAACACATTTTTTCGCGAGTCCACCACCCTACCTTTGGAGCTCATTTGAAACACATTTTTCGGCAAATCCACCATTTTTGCTTAGAAATGAGGCCGTTTACCCAACATTTCGAGCTCATTTTAAACACATTTTTTAGCGATTCTACCACTCTACCTTTGGAGCTAAATTGAAACAGATTTTTCGACGAGGCCACCATTTTTGCTTAGAAATGAGGCCGTTTACCCTACCTTTAGAGCTCATTTGAAACACATTTTTAAGCGAGTCCACCACCCTACCTTTCGAGCTCATTTGAAACACATTTTTCGGCGGCTTAGAAATGAGGCCGTTTACCCTATCTTTCGAGCTCATTTGAAACACATTTTTTAGCGAGTCCACCACCCTACCTTTCGAGCTTATTTGAAACACATTTTTTAGCGAGTCCACCACCCTACCTTTGGAGCTCATTTGAAACACATTTTTCGGCGAGGACACCATTTTTTCTTAGAAATGAGACTGTTAACCCTACCTTTCCAGCTCATTTGAAACACATTTTGAAGCGAGTCCACCACCGTACCTTTCGAACTCATTTGAAATACATTTTTCGGCGAGTTCACCACCGTACCATTGGATCTTATTTGAAACACATTTTTTGGCGAGTCCACCATTTTTGCTTAGAAATGAGGTCGTTTACCATACCTTTCGAGCTCATTTGAAACACATTTTTTAGCGAGTCTACCACCCTACCTTTGGAGCTCATTTGAAACACATTTTTCGTCGTGGCAACCATTTTTTGCTTAGAAATGAGGCTGTTTACCCTATCTTTCGAACTCATTTGAAACACATTTTTAAACGAGTCCACCACCCTACCTTTCGAGCTCATATGAAACACATTTTCGGCGAGTCCACCATTTTTGCTTAGAAATGAGGCTGTTTATCCTACCTTTCGAGCTCATTTGAAACACATTTTTAAGCGAGTCCACCACCCTACCTTTTGAACTCATTTGAAACACATTTTTTAGCTAGTCGGCCATTTTTCCTTACAAATTAGGCCGTTTACCCTACCTTTGGATCTCATTTGAAACACATTTTTCGGTGAGTCCATCATTTTTGCTTAGAAATGAGGCCGTTTACCATACCTTTCGAGCTCATTTGAAACACATTTTTCGGCAAGGCCACCATTCTTGCTTAGAAATGAGGCCGTTTACCCTACCTTTCGAGCTCATTTGAAACACATTTTTAAGCGAGTCCACCACCCTATCTTTTGAGCTCATTTGAAACACATTTTTCGGCGAGGCCACCATTTTTTCTTAGACATGAGGCCGTTTACCCTACCTTTCGAGCTCATTTGAAACGCATTTTTTAGCGAGTCCACCACCCTACCTTTCGAGCTTATTGGAAACACGTTTTTTGGCGAGTCTACCACCCTACCTTTGGAGCTCATTTGAATCACATTTTTCGGCGAGACCACCATTTTTGCTTAGAAATGAGGCCTTTTACCCTACCTTTTGAGATCCTTCGTAACACATTATTAAGCGAGTCCACCACCCTACCTTTGGAGCTATTTCAAAAAACATTTTTCGGCAAGTCCACCATTTTTGCTTAGAAATGAGGTCGTTTACCCTACCTTTCGAGCTCATTTTAAACACATTTTTTAGCGAGTCTACCACCCTACATTTGGAGCTAATTTGAAACACATTTTTCGACGAGGCCATCATTTTTGCTTAGAAATGAGGCCGTTTACCCTACCTTTAGAGCTCATTTGAAACACATTTTTATTTGAGTCCACCACACTACCTTTCGAGCTCATTTGAAACACATTTTTCGGCGAGTCTACCATTTTTGCTTAGAAATGAGGTCGTTTACCCTACCTTTCCAGCTCATTTGAAACACATTTTTTAGCGAGTCCACCACCCTACCTTTCCAGTTCATTTGAAACACATTTTTCGGTGAGTCCGCCATTTTTGCTTAGAAATGAGGCCGTTTACCCTACCTTTCGAGCTCATTTGAAACACAGTTTTTAGTGAGACCACCACCCTACCTTTGGAGCTCATTTGAAACACATTTTTCGGCGAGTCCACCATTTTTGCTTAGAAATGAGGCCGTTTACCCTACCTTTCGAGCTCATTTGAAACACATTTTTTCGCGAGTCCACCACCCTACCTTTGGAGCTCATTTGAAACACATTTTTCGGCAAATCCACCATTTTTGCTTAGAAATGAGGCCGTTTACCCAACATTTCGAGCTCATTTTAAACACATTTTTTAGCAATTCTACCACTCTACCTTTGGAGCTAAATTGAAACAGATTTTTCGACGAGGCCACCATTTTTGCTTAGAAATGAGGCCGTTTACCCTACCTTTAGAGCTCATTTGAAACACATTTTTAAGCGAGTCCACCACCCTACCTTTCGAGCTCATTTGAAACACATTTTTCGGCGGCTTAGAAATGAGGCCGTTTACCCTATCTTTCGAGCTCATTTGAAACACATTTTTTAGCGAGTCCACCACCCTACCTTTCGAGCTTATTTGAAACACATTTTTTAGCGAGTCCACCACCCTAACTTTGGAGCTCATTTGAAACACATTTTTCGGCGAGGACACCATTTTTTCTTAGAAATGAGACTGTTAACCCTACCTTTCCAGCTCATTTGAAACACATTTTGAAGCGAGTCCACCACCGTACCTTTCGAACTCATTTGAAATACATTTTTCGGCGAGTTCACCACCGTACCATTGGATCTTATTTGAAACACATTTTTTGGCGAGTCCACCATTTTTGCTTAGAAATGAGGTCGTTTACCATACCTTTCGAGCTCATTTGAAACACATTTTTTAGCGAGTCTACCACCCTACCTTTGGAGCTCATTTGAAACACATTTTTCGTCGTGGCAACCATTTTTTGCTTAGAAATGAGGCTGTTTACCCTATCTTTCAAACTCATTTGAAACACATTTTTAAACGAGTCCACCACCCTACCTTTCGAGCTCATATGAAACACATTTTCGGCGAGTCCACCATTTTTGCTTAGAAATGAGGCTGTTTATCCTACCTTTCGAGCTCATTTGAAACACATTTTTAAGCGAGTCCACCACCCTACCTTTTGAACTCATTTGAAACACATTTTTTAGCTAGTCGGCCATTTTTCCTTACAAATTAGGCCGTTTACCCTACCTTTGGATCTCATTTGAAACACATTTTTCGGCGAGTCCATCATTTTTGCTTAGAAATGAGGCCGTTTACCATACCTTTCGAGCTCATTTGAAACACATTTTTCGGCAAGGCCACCATTCTTGCTTAGAAATGAGGCCGTTTACCCTACCTTTCGAGCTCATTTGAAACACATTTTTAAGCGAGTCCACCACCCTATCTTTTGAGCTCATTTGAAACACATTTTTCGGCGAGGCCACCATTTTTTCTTAGACATGAGGCCGTTTACCCTACCTTTCGAGCTCATTTGAAACGCATTTTTTAGCGAGTCCACCACCCTACCTTTCGAGCTTATTGGAAACACGTTTTTTGGCGAGTCTACCACCCTACGTTTGGAGCTCATTTGAATCACATTTTTCGGCGAGACCACCATTTTTGCTTAGAAATGAGGCCTTTTACCCTACCTTTTGAGATCCTTCGTAACACATTATTAAGCGAGTCCACCACCCTACCTTTGGAGCTATTTCAAAAAACATTTTTCGGCAAGTCCACCATTTTTGCTTAGAAATGAGGTCGTTTACCCTACCTTTCGAGCTCATTTTAAACACATTTTTTAGCGAGTCTACCACCCTACATTTGGAGCTAATTTGAAACACATTTTTCGACGAGGCCATCATTTTTGCTTAGAAATGAGGCCGTTTACCCTACCTTTAGAGCTCATTTGAAACACATTTTTATTTGAGTCCACCACACTACCTTTCGAGCTCATTTGAAACACATTTTTCGGCGAGTCTACCATTTTTGCTTAGAAATGAGGTCGTTTACCCTACCTTTCCAGCTCATTTGAAACACATTTTTTAGCGAGTCCACCACCCTACCTTTCCAGTTCATTTGAAACACATTTTTCGGTGAGTCCGCCATTTTTGCTTAGAAATGAGGCCGTTTACCCTACCTTTCGAGCTCATTTGAAACACAGTTTTTAGTGAGACCACCACCCTACCTTTGGAGCTCATTTGAAACACATTTTTCGGCGAGTCCACCATTTTTGCTTAGAAATGAGGCCGTTTACCCTACCTTTCGAGCTCATTTGAAACATCGCGAGTCCACCACCCTACCTTTGGAGCTCATTTGAAACACATTTTTCGGCAAATCCACCATTTTTGCTTAGAAATGAGGCCGTTTACCCAACATTTCGAGCTCATTTTAAACACATTTTTTAGCGATTCTACCACTCTACCTTTGGAGCTAAATTGAAACAGATTTTTCGACGAGGCCACCATTTTTGCTTAGAAATGAGGCCGTTTACCCTACCTTTAGAGCTCATTTGAAACACATTTTTAAGCGAGTCCACCACCCTACCTTTCGAGCTCATTTGAAACACATTTTTCGGCGGCTTAGAAATGAGGCCGTTTACCCTATCTTTCGAGCTCATTTGAAACACATTTTTTAGCGAGTCCACCACCCTACCTTTCGAGCTTATTTGAAACACATTTTTTAGCGAGTCCACCACCCTACCTTTGGAGCTCATTTGAAACACATTTTTCGGCGAGGACACCATTTTTTCTTAGAAATGAGACTGTTAACCCTACCTTTCCAGCTCATTTGAAACACATTTTGAAGCGAGTCCACCACCGTACCTTTCGAACTCATTTGAAATACATTTTTCGGCGAGTTCACCACCGTACCATTGGATCTTATTTGAAACACATTTTTTGGCGAGTCCACCATTTTTGCTTAGAAATGAGGTCGTTTACCATACCTTTCGAGCTCATTTGAAACACATTTTTTAGCGAGTCTACCACCCTACCTTTGGAGCTCATTTGAAACACATTTTTCGTCGTGGCAACCATTTTTTGCTTAGAAATGAGGCTGTTTACCCTATCTTTCGAACTCATTTGAAACACATTTTTAAACGAGTCCACCACCCTACCTTTCGAGCTCATATGAAACACATTTTCGGCGAGTCCACCATTTTTGCTTAGAAATGAGGCTGTTTATCCTACCTTTCGAGCTCATTTGAAACACATTTTTAAGCGAGTCCACCACCCTACCTTTTGAACTCATTTGAAACACATTTTTTAGCTAGTCGGCCATTTTTCCTTACAAATTAGGCCGTTTACCCTACCTTTGGATCTCATTTGAAACACATTTTTCGGCGAGTCCATCATTTTTGCTTAGAAATGAGGCCGTTTACCATACCTTTCGAGCTCATTTGAAACACATTTTTCGGCAAGGCCACCATTCTTGCTTAGAAATGAGGCCGTTTACCCTACCTTTCGAGCTCATTTGAAACACATTTTTAAGCGAGTCCACCACCCTATCTTTTGAGCTCATTTGAAACACATTTTTCGGCGAGGCCACCATTTTTTCTTAGACATGAGGCCGTTTACCCTACCTTTCGAGCTCATTTGAAACGCATTTTTTAGCGAGTCCACCACCCTACCTTTCGAGCTTATTGGAAACACGTTTTTTGGCGAGTCTACCACCCTACCTTTGGAGCTCATTTGAATCACATTTTTCGGCGAGACCACCATTTTTGCTTAGAAATGAGGCCTTTTACCCTACCTTTTGAGATCCTTCGTAACACATTATTAAGCGAGTCCACCACCCTACCTTTGGAGCTATTTCAAAAAACATTTTTCGGCAAGTCCACCATTTTTGCTTAGAAATGAGGTCGTTTACCCTACCTTTCGAGCTCATTTTAAACACATTTTTTAGCGAGTCTACCACCCTACATTTGGAGCTAATTTGAAACACATTTTTCGACGAGGCCATCATTTTTGCTTAGAAATGAGGCCGTTTACCCTACCTTTAGAGCTCATTTGAAACACATTTTTATTTGAGTCCACCACACTACCTTTCGAGCTCATTTGAAACACATTTTTCGGCGAGTCTACCATTTTTGCTTAGAAATGAGGTCGTTTACCCTACCTTTCCAGCTCATTTGAAACACATTTTTTAGCGAGTCCACCACCCTACCTTTCCAGTTCATTTGAAACACATTTTTCGGTGAGTCCGCCATTTTTTCTTAGAAATGAGGCCGTTTACCCTACCTTTCGAGCTCATTTGAAACACATTTTTTAGTGAGAGCACCACCCTACCTTTGGAGCTCATTTGAAACACATTTTTGGCGAGTCCACCATTTTTGCTTAGAAATGAGGCCGTTTACCCTACCTTTCGAGCTCATTTGAAACACATTTTTTCGCGAGTCCACCACCCTACCTTTGGAGCTCATTTGAAACACATTTTTCGGCGAGACCACCATTTTTGCTTAGAAATGAGGCCTTTTACCCTACCTTTTGAGATCCTTCGTAACACATTATTAAGCGAGTCCACCACCCTACCTTTGGAGCTATTTCAAAAAACATTTTTCGGCAAGTCCACCATTTTTGCTTAGAAATGAGGTCGTTTACCCTACCTTTCGAGCTCATTTTAAACACATTTTTTAGCGAGTCTACCACCCTACATTTGGAGCTAATTTGAAACACATTTTTCGACGAGGCCATCATTTTTGCTTAGAAATGAGGCCGTTTACCCTACCTTTAGAGCTCATTTGAAACACATTTTTATTTGAGTCCACCACACTACCTTTCGAGCTCATTTGAAACACATTTTTCGGCGAGTCTACCATTTTTGCTTAGAAATGAGGTCGTTTACCCTACCTTTCCAGCTCATTTGAAACACATTTTTTAGCGAGTCCACCACCCTACCTTTCCAGTTCATTTGAAACACATTTTTCGGTGAGTCCGCCATTTTTTCTTAGAAATGAGGCCGTTTACCCTACCTTTCGAGCTCATTTGAAACACATTTTTTAGTGAGACCACCACCCTACCTTTGGAGCTCATTTGAAACACATTTTTGGCGAGTCCACCATTTTTGCTTAGAAATGAGGCCGTTTACCCTACCTTTCGAGCTCATTTGAAACACATTTTTTCGCGAGTCCACCACCCTACCTTTGGAGCTCATTTGAAACACATTTTTCGGCGAGACCACCATTTTTGCTTAGAAATGAGGCCTTTTACCCTACCTTTTGAGATCCTTCGTAACACATTATTAAGCGAGTCCACCACCCTACCTTTGGAGCTATTTCAAAAAACATTTTTCGGCAAGTCCACCATTTTTGCTTAGAAATGAGGTCGTTTACCCTACCTTTCGAGCTCATTTTAAACACATTTTTTAGCGAGTCTACCACCCTACATTTGGAGCTAATTTGAAACACATTTTTCGACGAGGCCATCATTTTTGCTTAGAAATGAGGCCGTTTACCCTACCTTTAGAGCTCATTTGAAACACATTTTTATTTGAGTCCACCACACTACCTTTCGAGCTCATTTGAAACACATTTTTCGGCGAGTCTACCATTTTTGCTTAGAAATGAGGTCGTTTACCCTACCTTTCCAGCTCATTTGAAACACATTTTTTAGCGAGTCCACCACCCTACCTTTCCAGTTCATTTGAAACACATTTTTCGGTGAGTCCGCCATTTTTTCTTAGAAATGAGGCCGTTTACCCTACCTTTCGAGCTCATTTGAAACACATTTTTTAGTGAGACCACCACCCTACCTTTGGAGCTCATTTGAAACACATTTTTGGCGAGTCCACCATTTTTGCTTAGAAATGAGGCCGTTTACCCTACCTTTCGAGCTCATTTGAAACACATTTTTTCGCGAGTCCACCACCCTACCTTTGGAGCTCATTTGAAACACATTTTTCGGCAAATCCACCATTTTTGCTTAGAAATGAGGCCGTTTACCCTACATTTCGAGCTCATTTTAAACACATTTTTTAGCGATTCTACCACTCTACCTTTGGAGCTAAATTGAAACACATTTTTCGACGAGGCCACCATTTTTTCTTAGAAATGAGGCCGTTTACCCTACCTTTCAAGCTCATTTGAAACACATTTTTTAGCGAGTCCACCACCCTACCTTTCGAGCTCATTTGAAACACATTTTTCGGCGAGTCCACCATTTTTTCTTAGAAATGAGGTTGTTTACCCTACCTTTCGAGCTCATTTGAAACACATTTTAAGCGAGTCCACCACCCTACCTTTCGAGCTCATTTGAAACACATTTTTTAGCGAGTCCACCACCCTACCTTTGGAGCTCATTTGAAACACATTTTTCGGCGAGGACACCATTTTTTCTTAGAAATGAGACTGTTAACCCTACCTTTCCAGCTCATTTGAAACACATTTTGAAGCGAGTCCACCACCGTACCTTTCGAACTCATTTGAAATATATTTTTCGGCGAGTTCACCACCCTACCATTGGATCTTATTTGAAACACATTTTTTGGCGAGTCCACCATTTTTGCTTAGAAATGAGGTCGTTTACCATACCTTTCGAGCTCATTTGAAACACATTTTTTAGCGAATCTACCACCCTACCTTTGGAGCTCATTTGAAACACATTTTTCGTCGTGGCCACCATTTTTTGCTTAGAAATGAGGCTGTTTACCCTATCTTTCGAACTCATTTGAAACACATTTTTAAACGAGTCCACCACCCTACCTTTCGAGCTCATATGAAACACATTTTCGGCGAGTCCACCATTTTTGCTTAGAAATGAGGCTGTTTATCCTACCTTTCGAGCTCATTTGAAACACATTTTAAAGCGAGTCCACCACCCTACCTTTTGAACACATTTGAAACACATTTTTTAGCTAGTCGGCCATTTTTGCTTACAAATTAGGCCGTTTACCCTACCTTTGGATCTCATTTGAAACACATTTTTCGGCGAGTCCATCATTTTTGCTTAGAAATGAGGCCGTTTACCATACCTTTCGAGCTCATTTGAAACACATTTTTCGGCAAGGCCACCATTCTTGCTTAGAAATGAGGCCGTTTACCCTACCTTTCGAGCTCATTTGAAACACATTTTTAAGCGAGTCCACCACCCTATCTTTTGAGCTCATTTGAAACACATTTTTCGGCGAGGCCACCATTTTTTCTTAGACATGAGGCCGTTTACCCTACCTTTCGAGCTCATTTGAAACGCATTTTTTAGCGAGTCCACCACCCTACCTTTCGAGCTTATTTGAAACACGTTTTTTGGCGAGTCTACCACCCTACCTTTGGAGCTCATTTGAATCACATTTTTCGGCGAGACCACCATTTTTGCTTAGAAATGAGGCCTTTTACCCTACCTTTTGAGATCCTTTGTAACACATTATTAAGCGAGTCCACCACCCTACCTTTGGAGCTATTTCAAAAAACATTTTTCGGCAAGTCCACCATTTTTGCTTAGAAATGAGGTCGTTTACCCTACGTTTCGAGCTCATTTTAAACACATTTTTTAGCGAGTCTACCACCCTACATTTGGAGCTAATTTGAAACACATTTTTCGACGAGGCCATCATTTTTGCTTAGAAATGAGGCCGTTTACCCTACCTTTAGAGCTCATTTGAAACACATTTTTATTTGAGTCCACCACACTACCTTTCGAGCTCATTTGAAACACATTTTTCGGCGAGTCTACCATTTTTGCTTAGAAATGAGGTCGTTTACCCTACCTTTCCAGCTCATTTGAAACACATTTTTTAGCGAGTCCACCACCCTACCTTTGGAGCTCATTTGAAACACATTTTGAAGCGAGTCCACCACCGTACCTTTCGAACTCATTTGAAATACATTTTTCGGCGAGTTCACCACCCTACCATTGGATCTTATTTGAAACACATTTTTTGGCGAGTCCACCATTTTTGCTTAGAAATGAGGTCGTTTACCATACCTTTCGAGCTCATTTGAAACACATTTTTTAGCGAGTCTACCACCCTACCTTTGGAGCTCATTTGAAACACATTTTTCGTCGTGGCCACCATTTTTTGCTTAGAAATGAGGCTGTTTACCCTATCTTTCGAACTCATTTGAAACACATTTTTAAACGAGTCCACCACCCTACCTTTCGAGCTCATATGAAACACATTTTCGGCGAGTCCACCATTTTTGCTTAGAAATGAGGCTGTTTATCCTACCTTTCGAGCTCATTTGAAACACATTTTAAAGCGAGTCCACCACCCTACCTTTTGAACACATTTGAAACACATTTTTTAGCTAGTCGGCCATTTTTGCTTACAAATTAGGCCGTTTACCCTACCTTTGGATCTCATTTGAAACACATTTTTCGGCGAGTCCATCATTTTTGCTTAGAAATGAGGCCGTTTAGCATACCTTTCGAGCTCATTTGAAACACATTTTTCGGCAAGGCCACCATTCTTGCTTAGAAATGAGGCCGTTTACCCTACCTTTCGAGCTCATTTGAAACACATTTTTAAGCGAGTCCACCACCCTATCTTTTGAGCTCATTTGAAACACATTTTTCGGCGAGGCCACCATTTTTTCTTAGACATGAGGCCGTTTACCCTACCTTTCGAGCTCATTTGAAACGCATTTTTTAGCGAGTCCACCACCCTACCTTTCGAGCTTATTTGAAACACGTTTTTTGGCGAGTCTACCACCCTACCTTTGGAGCTCATTTGAATCACATTTTTCGGCGAGACCACCATTTTTGCTTAGAAATGAGGCCTTTTACCCTGCCTTTTGAGATCCTTTGTAACACATTATTAAGCGAGTCCACCACCCTACCTTTGGAGCTATTTCAAAAAACATTTTTCGGCAAGTCCACCATTTTTGCTTAGAAATGAGGTCGTTTACCCTACGTTTCGAGCTCATTTTAAACACATTTTTTAGCGAGTCTACCACCCTACATTTGGAGCTAATTTGAAACACATTTTTCGACGAGGCCATCATTTTTGCTTAGAAATGAGGCCGTTTACCCTACCTTTAGAGCTCATTTGAAACACATTTTTATTTGAGTCCACCACACTACCTTTCGAGCTCATTTGAAACACATTTTTCGGCGAGTCTACCATTTTTGCTTAGAAATGAGGTCGTTTACCCTACCTTTCCAGCTCATTTGAAACACATTTTTTAGCGAGTCCACCACCCTACCTTTCCAGTTCATTTGAAACACATTTTTCGGTGAGTCCGCCATTTTTTCTTAGAAATGAGGCCGTTTACCCTACCTTTCGAGCTCATTTGAAACACATTTTTTAGTGAGACCACCACCCTACCTTTGGAGCTCATTTGAAACACATTTTTCGGCAAATCCACCATTTTTGCTTAGAAATGAGGACGTTTACCCTACATTTCGAGCTCATTTTAAACACATTTTTTACCGATTCTACTACTCTACCTTTGGAGCTAAATTGAAACACATTTTTTGACGAGGCCACCATTTTTGCTTAGAAATGAGGCCGTTTACCCAACATTTCGAGCTCATTTTAAACACATTTTTTAGCGATTCTACCACTCTACCTTTGGAGCTAAATTGAAACACATTTTTCGACGAGGCCACCATTTTTGCTTAGAAATGAGGCCGTTTACCCTACCTTTAGAGCTCATTTGAAACACATTTTTAAGCGAGTCCACCACCCTACCTTTCGAGCTCATTTGAAACACATTTTTCGGCGGCTTAGAAATGAGGCCGTTTACCCTATCTTTCGAGCTCATTTGAAACACATTTTTTAGCGAGTCCACCACCCTACCTTTCGAGCTTATTTGAAACACATTTTTTAGCGAGTCCACCACCCTACCTTTGGAGCTCATTTGAAACACATTTTTCGGCGAGGACACCATTTTTTCTTAGAAATGAGACTGTTAACCCTACCTTTCCAGCTCATTTGAAACACATTTTGAAGCGAGTCCACCACCGTACCTTTCGAACTCATTTGAAATACATTTTTCGGCGAGTTCACCACCCTACCATTGGATCTTATTTGAAACACATTTTTTGGCGAGTCCACCATTTTTGCTTAGAAATGAGGTCGTTTACCATACCTTTCGAGCTCATTTGAAACACATTTTTTAGCGAGTCTACCACCCTACCTTTGGAGCTGATTTGAAACACATTTTTCGTCGTGGCCACCATTTTTTGCTTAGAAATGAGGCTGTTTACCCTATCTTTCGAACTCATTTGAAACACATTTTTAAACGAGTCCACCACCCTACCTTTCGAGCTCATATGAAACACATTTTCGGCGAGTCCACCATTTTTGCTTAGAAATGAGGCTGTTTATCCTACCTTTCGAGCTCATTTGAAACACATTTTTAAGCGAGTCCACCACCCTACCTTTTGAACTCATTTGAAACACATTTTTTAGCTAGTCGGCCATTTTTGCTTACAAATTAGGCCGTTTACCCTACCTTTGGATCTCATTTGAAACACATTTTTCGGCGAGTCCATCATTTTTGCTTAGAAATGAGGCCGTTTACCATACCTTTCGAGCTCATTTGAAACACATTTTTCGGCAAGGCCACCATTCTTGCTTAGAAATGAGGCCGTTTACCCTACCTTTCGAGCTCATTTGAAACACATTTTTAAGCGAGTCCACCACCCTATCTTTTGAGCTCATTTGAAACACATTTTTCGGCGAGGCCACCATTTTTTCTTAGACATGAGGCCGTTTACCCTACCTTTCGAGCTCATTTGAAACGCATTTTTTAGCGAGTCCACCACCCTACCTTTCGAGCTTATTTGAAACACGTTTTTTGGCGAGTCTACCACCCTACCTTTGGAGCTCATTTGAATCACATTTTTCGGCGAGACCACCATTTTTGCTTAGAAATGAGGCCTTTTACCCTACCTTTTGAGATCCTTTGTAACACATTATTAAGCGAGTCCACCACCCTACCTTTGGAGCTATTTCAAAAAACATTTTTCGGCAAGTCCACCATTTTTGCTTAGAAATGAGGTCGTTTACCCTACGTTTCGAGCTCATTTTAAACACATTTTTTAGCGAGTCTACCACCCTACATTTGGAGCTAATTTGAAACACATTTTTCGACGAGGCCATCATTTTTGCTTAGAAATGAGGCCGTTTACCCTACCTTTAGAGCTCATTTGAAACACATTTTTATTTGAGTCCACCACACTACCTTTCGAGCTCATTTGAAACACATTTTTCGGCGAGTCTACCATTTTTGCTTAGAAATGAGGTCGTTTACCCTACCTTTCCAGCTCATTTGAAACACATTTTTTAGCGAGTCCACCACCCTACCTTTCCAGTTCATTTGAAACACATTTTTCGGTGAGTCCGCCATTTTTTCTTAGAAATGAGGCCGTTTACCCTACCTTTCGAGCTCATTTGAAACACATTTTTTAGTGAGACCACCACCCTACCTTTGGAGCTCATTTGAAACACATTTTTCGGCAAATCCACCATTTTTGCTTAGAAATGAGGACGTTTACCCTACATTTCGAGCTCATTTTAAACACATTTTTTACCGATTCTACTACTCTACCTTTGGAGCTAAATTGAAACACATTTTTTGACGAGGCCACCATTTTTGCTTAGAAATGAGGCCGTTTACCCAACATTTCGAGCTCATTTTAAACACATTTTTTAGCGATTCTACCACTCTACCTTTGGAGCTAAATTGAAACACATTTTTCGACGAGGCCACCATTTTTGCTTAGAAATGAGGCCGTTTACCCTACCTTTAGAGCTCATTTGAAACACATTTTTAAGCGAGTCCACCACCCTACCTTTCGAGCTCATTTGAAACACATTTTTCGGCGGCTTAGAAATGAGGCCGTTTACCCTATCTTTCGAGCTCATTTGAAACACATTTTTTAGCGAGTCCACCACCCTACCTTTCGAGCTTATTTGAAACACATTTTTTAGCGAGTCCACCACCCTACCTTTGGAGCTCATTTGAAACACATTTTTCGGCGAGGACACCATTTTTTCTTAGAAATGAGACTGTTAACCCTACCTTTCCAGCTCATTTGAAACACATTTTGAAGCGAGTCCACCACCGTACCTTTCGAACTCATTTGAAATACATTTTTCGGCGAGTTCACCACCCTACCATTGGATCTTATTTGAAACACATTTTTTGGCGAGTCCACCATTTTTGCTTAGAAATGAGGTCGTTTACCATACCTTTCGAGCTCATTTGAAACACATTTTTTAGCGAGTCTACCACCCTACCTTTGGAGCTCATTTGAAACACATTTTTCGTCGTGGCCACCATTTTTTGCTTAGAAATGAGGCTGTTTACCCTATCTTTCGAACTCATTTGAAACACATTTTTAAACGAGTCCACCACCCTACCTTTCGAGCTCATATGAAACACATTTTCGGCGAGTCCACCATTTTTGCTTAGAAATGAGGCTGTTTATCCTACCTTTCGAGCTCATTTGAAACACATTTTTAAGCGAGTCCACCACCCTACCTTTTGAACTCATTTGAAACACATTTTTTAGCTAGTCGGCCATTTTTGCTTACAAATTAGGCCGTTTACCCTACCTTTGGATCTCATTTGAAACACATTTTTCGGCGAGTCCATCATTTTTGCTTAGAAATGAGGCCGTTTACCATACCTTTCGAGCTCATTTGAAACACATTTTTCGGCAAGGCCACCATTCTTGCTTAGAAATGAGGCCGTTTACCCTACCTTTCGAGCTCATTTGAAACACATTTTTAAGCGAGTCCACCACCCTATCTTTTGAGCTCATTTGAAACACATTTTTCGGCGAGGCCACCATTTTTTCTTAGACATGAGGCCGTTTACCCTACCTTTCGAGCTCATTTGAAACGCATTTTTTAGCGAGTCCACCACCCTACCTTTCGAGCTTATTTGAAACACGTTTTTTGGCGAGTCTACCACCCTACCTTTGGAGCTCATTTGAATCACATTTTTCGGCGAGACCACCATTTTTGCTTAGAAATGAGGCCTTTTACCCTACCTTTTGAGATCCTTTGTAACACATTATTAAGCGAGTCCACCACCCTACCTTTGGAGCTATTTCAAAAAACATTTTTCGGCAAGTCCACCATTTTTTCTTAGAAATGAGGTCGTTTACCCTACCTTTCGAGCTCATTTTAAACACATTTTTTAGCGAGTCTACCACCCTACATTTGGAGCTAATTTGAAACACATTTTTCGACGAGGCCATCATTTTTTCTTAGAAATGAGGCCGTTTACCCTACCTTTAGAGCTCATTTGAAACACATTTTTATTTGAGTCCACCACACTACCTTTCGAGCTCATTTGAAACACATTTTTCGGCGAGTCTACCATTTTTGCTTAGAAATGAGGTCGTTTACCCTACCTTTCCAGCTCATTTGAAACACATTTTTTAACGAGTCCACCACCCTACCTTTCCAGTTCATTTGAAACACATTTTTCGGTGAGTCCGCCATTTTTTCTTAGAAATGAGGCCGTTTACCCTACCTTTCGAGCTCATTTGAAACACATTTTTTAGTGAGACCACCACCCTTCCTTTGGAGCTCATTTGAAACACATTTTTGGTGAGTCCACCATTTTTGCTTAGAAATGAGGCCGTTTACCCTACCTTTCGAGCTCATTTGAAACACATTTTTTCGCGAGTCCACCACCCTACCTTTGGAGCTCATTTGAAACACATTTTTCGGCAAATCCACCATTTTTGCTTAGAAATGAGGCCGTTTACCCTACATTTCGAGCTCATTTTAAACACATTTTTTAGCGATTCTACCACTCTACCTTTGGAGCTAAATTGAAACACATTTTTCGACGAGGCCACCATTTTTTCTTAGAAATGAGGCCGTTTACCCTACCTTTCGAGCTCATTTGAAACACATTTTTTAGCGAGTCCACCACCCTACCTTTCGAGCTCATTTGAAACACATTTTTCGGCGAGTCCACCATTTTTTCTTAGAAATGAGGTTGTTTACCCTACCTTTCGAGCTCATTTGAAACACATTTTAAGCGAGTCCACCACCCTACCTTTCGAGCTCATTTGAAACACATTTTTTAGCGAGTCCACCACCCTACCTTTGGAGCTCATTTGAAACACATTTTTCGGCGAGGACACCATTTTTTCTTAGAAATGAGACTGTTAACCCTACCTTTCCAGCTCATTTGAAACACATTTTGAAGCGAGTCCACCACCGTACCTTTCGAACTCATTTGAAATACATTTTTCGGCGAGTTCACCACCCTACCATTGGATCTTATTTGAAACACATTTTTTGGCGAGTCCACCATTCTTGCTTAGAAATGAGGTCGTTTACCATACCTTTCGAGCTCATTTGAAACACATTTTTTAGCGAGTCTACCACCCTACCTTTGGAGCTCGTTTGAAACACATTTTTCATCGTGGCCACCATTGTTTGCTTAGAAATGAGGCTGTTTACCCTACCTTTCGAACTCATTTGAAACACATTTTTAAACGAGTCCACCACCCTACCTTTCGAGCTCATATGAAACACATTTTCGGCGAGTCCACCATTTTTGCTTAGAAATGAGGCTGTTTATCCTACCTTTCGAGCTCATTTGAAACACATTTTTAAGCGAGTCCACCACCCTACCTTTTGAACTCATTTGAAACACATTTTTTAGCTAGTCGGCCATTTTTGCTTACAAATTAGGCCGTTTACCCTACCTTTGGATCTCATTTGAAACACATTTTTCGGCGAGTCCATCATTTTTGCTTAGAAATGAGGCCGTTTACCATACCTTTCGAGCTCATTTGAAACACATTTTTCGGCAAGGCCACCATTCTTGCTTAGAAATGAGGCCGTTTACCCTACCTTTCGAGCTCATTTGAAACACATTTTTAAGCGAGTCCACCACCCTATCTTTTGAGCTCATTTGAAACACATTTTTCGGCGAGGCCACCATTTTTTCTTAGACATGAGGCCGTTTACCCTACCTTTCGAGCTCATTTGAAACGCATTTTTTAGCGAGTCCACCACCCTACCTTTCGAGCTTATTTGAAACACGTTTTTTGGCGAGTCTACCACCCTACCTTTGGAGCTCATTTGAATCACATTTTTCGGCGAGACCACCATTTTTGCTTAGAAATGAGGCCTTTTACCCTACCTTTTGAGATCCTTTGTAACACATTATTAAGCGAGTCCACCACCCTACCTTTGGAGCTATTTCAAAAAACATTTTTCGGCAAGTCCACCATTTTTTCTTAGAAATGAGGTCGTTTACCCTACCTTTCGAGCTCATTTTAAACACATTTTTTAGCGAGTCTACCACCCTACATTTGGAGCTAATTTGAAACACATTTTTCGACGAGGCCATCATTTTTTCTTAGAAATGAGGCCGTTTACCCTACCTTTAGAGCTCATTTGAAACACATTTTTATTTGAGTCCACCACACTACCTTTCGAGCTCATTTGAAACACATTTTTCGGCGAGTCTACCATTTTTGCTTAGAAATGAGGTCGTTTACCCTACCTTTCCAGCTCATTTGAAACACATTTTTTAACGAGTCCACCACCCTACCTTTCCAGTTCATTTGAAACACATTTTTCGGTGAGTCCGCCATTTTTTCTTAGAAATGAGGCCGTTTACCCTACCTTTCGAGCTCATTTGAAACACATTTTTTAGTGAGACCACCACCCTTCCTTTGGAGCTCATTTGAAACACATTTTTGGTGAGTCCACCATTTTTGCTTAGAAATGAGGCCGTTTACCCTACCTTTCGAGCTCATTTGAAACACATTTTTTCGCGAGTCCACCACCCTACCTTTGGAGCTCATTTGAAACACATTTTTCGGCAAATCCACCATTTTTGCTTAGAAATGAGGCCGTTTACCCTACATTTCGAGCTCATTTTAAACACATTTTTTAGCGATTCTACCACTCTACCTTTGGAGCTAAATTGAAACACATTTTTCGACGAGGCCACCATTTTTTCTTAGAAATGAGGCCGTTTACCCTACCTTTCGAGCTCATTTGAAACACATTTTTTAGCGAGTCCACCACCCTACCTTTCGAGCTCATTTGAAACACATTTTTCGGCGAGTCCACCATTTTTTCTTAGAAATGAGGTTGTTTACCCTACCTTTCGAGCTCATTTGAAACACATTTTAAGCGAGTCCACCACCCTACCTTTCGAGCTCATTTGAAACACATTTTTTAGCGAGTCCACCACCCTACCTTTGGAGCTCATTTGAAACACATTTTTCGGCGAGGACACCATTTTTTCTTAGAAATGAGACTGTTAACCCTACCTTTCCAGCTCATTTGAAACACATTTTGAAGCGAGTCCACCACCGTACCTTTCGAACTCATTTGAAATACATTTTTCGGCGAGTTCACCACCCTACCATTGGATCTTATTTGAAACACATTTTTTGGCGAGTCCACCATTCTTGCTTAGAAATGAGGTCGTTTACCATACCTTTCGAGCTCATTTGAAACACATTTTTTAGCGAGTCTACCACCCTACCTTTGGAGCTCGTTTGAAACACATTTTTCATCGTGGCCACCATTGTTTGCTTAGAAATGAGGCTGTTTACCCTACCTTTCGAACTCATTTGAAACACATTTTTAAACGAGTCCACCACCCTACCTTTCGAGCTCATATGAAACACATTTTCGGCGAGTCCACCATTTTTGCTTAGAAATGAGGCTGTTTATCCTACCTTTCGAGCTCATTTGAAACACATTTTTAAGAGAGTCCACCACCCTACCTTTTGAACTCATTTGAAACACATTTTTCAGCTAGTCGGCCATTTTTGCTTACAAATTAGGCCGTTTACCCTACCTTTGGATCTCATTTGAAACACATTTTTCGGCGAGTCCATCATTTTTGATTAGAAATGAGGCCGTTTACCATACCTTTCGAGCTCATTTGAAACACATTTTTCGGCGAGGCCACCATTCTTGCTTAGAAATGAGGCCGTTTACCCTACCTTTCGATCTCATTTGAAACACATTTTTAAGCGAGTCCACCACCCTATCTTTTGAGCTCATTTGAAACACATTTTTCGGCGAGGCCACCATTTTTTCTTAGACATGAGGCCGTTTACCCTACCTTTCGAGCTCATTTGAAACGCATTTTTTAGCGAGTCCACCACCCTACCTTTCGAGCTTATTTGAAACACGTTTTTTGGCGAGTCTACCACCCTACCTTTGGAGCTCATTTGAATCACATTTTTCGGCGAGACCACCATTTTTGCTAAGAAATGAGGCCTTTTACCCTACCTTTTGAGATCCTTTGTAACACATTATTAAGCGAGTCCACCACCCTACCTTTGGAGCTATTTCAAAAAACATTTTTCGGCAAGTCCACCATTTTTGCTTAGAAATGAGGTCGTTTACCCTACCTTTCGAGCTCATTTTAAACACATTTTTTAGCGAGTCTACCACCCTACATTTGGAGCTAATTTGAAACACATTTTTCGACGAGGCCATCATTTTTGCTTGGAAATGAGGCCGTTTACCCTACCTTTAGATCTCATTTGAAACACATTTTTATTCGAGTCCACCACACTACCTTTCGAGCTCATTTGAAACACATTTTTCGGCGAGTCTACCATTTTTGCTTAGAAATGAGGTCGTTTACCCTACCTTTCCAGCTCATTTGAAACACATTTTTTAGCGAGTCCACCACCCTACCTTTCCAGTTCATTTGAAACACATTTTTCGGTGAGTCCGCCATTTTTGCTTAGAAATGAGGCCGTTTACCCTACCTTTCGAGCTCATTTGAAACACATTTTTTAGTGAGACCACCACCCTACCTTTGGAGCTCATTTGAAACACATTTTTCGGCGAGTCCACCATTTTTGCTTAGAAATGAGGCCGTTTACCCTACCTTTCGAGCTCATTTGAAACACATTTTTTCGCGAGTCCACCACCCTACCTTTGGAGCTCATTTGAAACACATTTTTCGGCAAATCCACCATTTTTGCTTAGAAATGAGGACGTTTACCCTACATTTCGAGCTCATTTTAAACACATTTTTTAGCGATTCTACCACTCTACCTTTGGAGCTCGTTTGAAACACATTTTTTCATCGTGGCCACCATTGTTTGCTTAGAAATGAGGCTGTTTACCCTACCTTTCGAACTCATTTGAAACACATTTTTAAACGAGTCCACCACCCTACCTTTCGAGCTCATATGAAACACATTTTCGGCGAGTCCACCATTTTTTGCTTAGAAATGAGGCTGTTTATCCTACCTTTCGAGCTCATTTGAAACACATTTTTAAGAGAGTCCACCACCCTACCTTTTGAACTCATTTGAAACACATTTTTCAGCTAGTCGGCCATTTTTGCTTACAAATTAGGCCGTTTACCCTACCTTTGGATCTCATTTGAAACACATTTTTCGGCGAGTCCATCATTTTTGCTTAGAAATGAGGCCGTTTACCCTACCTTTGGAGCTCATTTGAAACACATTTTTCGGCGAGGACACCATTCTTGCTTAGAAATGAGGCCGTTTACCATACCTTTCGAGCTCATTTGAAACACATTTTTAAGCGAGTCCACCACCCTATCTTTTGAGCTCATTTGAAACACATTTTTCGCCGAGGCCACCATTTTTTCTTAGACATGAGGCCGTTTACCCTACCTTTCGAGCTCATTTGAAACGCATTTTTTAGCGAGTCCACCACCCTACCTTTCGAGCTTATTTGAAACACGTTTTTTGGCGAGTCTACCACCCTACCTTTGGAGCTCATTTGAATCACATTTTTCGGCGAGACCACCATTTTTGCTTAGAAATGAGGCCTTTTACCCTACCTTTTGAGATCCTTTGTAACACATTATTAAGCGAGTCCACCACCCTACCTTTGGAGCTATTTCAAAAAACATTTTTCGGCAAGTCCACCATTTTTGCTTAGAAATGAGGCCGTTTACCCTACCTTTAGATCTCATTTGAAACACATTTTTATTCGAGTCCACCACACTACCTTTCGAGCTCATTTGAAACACATTTTTCGGCGAGTCTACCATTTTTGCTTAGAAATGAGGTCGTTTACCCTCCCTTTCCAGCTCATTTGAAACACATTTTTTAGCGAGTCCACCACCCTACCTTTCCAGTTCATTTGAAACACATTTTTCGGTGAGTCCGCCATTTTTGCTTAGAAATGAGGCCGTTTACCCTACCTTTCGAGCTCATTTGAAACACATTTTTTAGTGAGACCACCACCCTACCTTTGGAGCTCATTTGAAACACATTTTTCGGCGAGTCCACCATTTTTGCTTAGAAATGAGGCCGTTTACCCTACCTTTCGAGCTCATTTGAAACATATTTTTTCGCGAGTCCACCACCCTACCTTTGGAGCTCATTTGAAACACATTTTTCGGCAAATCCACCATTTTTGCTTAGAAATGAGGACGTTTACCCTACATTTCGAGCTCATTTTAAACACATTTTTAGCGATTCTACCACTCTACCTTTGGAGCTAAATTGAAACACATTTTTCGACGAGGCCACCATTTTTGCTTAGAAATGAGGCCGTTTACCCTACCTTTAGAGCTCATTTGAAACACATTTTTAAGCGATTCCACCACCCTACCTTTCGAGATCATTTGAAACACATTTTTCGGCGGCTTAGAAATGAGGCCGTTTACCCTATCTTTCGAGCTCATTCGAAACACATTTTTTAGCGAGTCCACCACCCTACCTTTCGAGCTTATTTGAAACACTTTTTTTGGTGAGTCCCCCATTTTTGTATAGAAATGAGGCCGTTTACCCTACCTTTCGAGCTCATTTGAAACACATTTTTTAGCGAGTCCACCACCCTACCTTTCGAGCTCATTTGAAACACATTTTTCGGCGAGTCCACCATTTTTTCTTAGAAATGAGGTTGTTTACCCTACCTTTCGAGCTCATTTGAAACACATTTTAAGCGAGTCCACCACCCTACCTTTCGAGCTCATTTGAAACACATTTTTTAGCGAGTCCACCACCCTACCTTTGGAGCTCATTTGAAACACATTTTTCGGCGAGGACACCATTTTTTCTTAGAAATGAGACTGTTAACCCTACCTTTCCAGCTCATTTGAAACACATTTTGAAGCGAGTCCACCACCGTACCTTTCGAACTCATTTGAAATACATTTTTCGGCGAGTTCACCACCCTACCATTGGATCTTATTTGAAACACATTTTTTGGCGAGTCCACCATTCTTGCTTAGAAATGAGGTCGTTTACCATACCTTTCGAGCTCATTTGAAACACATTTTTTAGCGAGTCTACCACCCTACCTTTGGAGCTCGTTTGAAACACATTTTTCATCGTGGCCACCATTTTTTGCTTAGAAATGAGGCTGTTTACCCTACCTTTCGAACTCATTTGAAACACATTTTTAAACGAGTCCACCACCCTACCTTTCGAGCTCATATGAAACACATTTTCGGCGAGTCCACCATTTTTGCTTAGAAATGAGGCTGTTTATCCTACCTTTCGAGCTCATTTGAAACACATTTTTAAGCGAGTCCACCACCCTACCTTTTGAACTCATTTGAAACACATTTTTCAGCTAGTCGGCCATTTTTGCTTACAAATTAGGCCGTTTACCCTACCTTTGGATCTCATTTGAAACACATTTTTCGGCGAGTCCATCATTTTTGCTTAGAAATGAGGCCGTTTACCATACCTTTCGAGCTCATTTGAAACACATTTTTCGGCGAGGCCACCATTCTTGCTTAGAAATGAGGCCGTTTACCCTACCTTTCGAGCTCATTTGAAACACGTTTTTAAGCGAGTCCACCACCCTATCTTTTGAGCTCATTTGAAACACATTTTCGGCGAGGCCACCATTTTTGCTTAGACATGAGGCCGTTTAGCCTACCTTTCGAGCTCATTTGAAACGCATTTTTTAGCGAGTCCACCACCCTACCTTTCGAGCTTATTTGAAACACGTTTTTTGGCGAGTCCACCATTTTTGCATAGAAATGAGGCCGTTTACCCTACCTTTCGAGCTCATTTGAAACACATTTTTTAGCGAGTCCACCACCCTACCTTTGGAGCTCATTTGAAACACATTTTTCGGCAAGTCCAACATTTTTTCTTAGAAATGGGGCTGTTTACCCTACCTTTCGAGCTCATTTGAAACACATTTTTTAGTGAGTCTACCACCCTACCTTTGGAGCTCATTTGAATCACATTTTTCGGCGAGACCACCATTTTTGCTTAGAAATGAGGTCGTTTACCCTACCTTTCGAGCTCATTTTAAACACATTTTTTAGCGAGTCTACCACCCTACATTTGGAGCTAATTTGAAACACATTTTTCGACGAGGCCACCATTTTTGCTTCGAAATGAGTCCGTTTACCCTACCTTTAGAGCTCATTTGAAACACATTTTTATTCGTGTCCACCACACTACCTTTCGAGCTCATTTGAAACACATTTTTCGGCGAGTCTACCATTTTTATTTAGAAATGAGGTCGTTTACCCTACCTTTCCAGCTCATTTGAAACACATTTTTTAGCGAGTCCACCACCCTACCTTTCCAGTTCATTTGAAACACATTTTTGGTGAGTCCGCCATTTTTGCTTAGAAATGAGGCCGTTTACCCTACCTTTCGAGCTCATTTGAAACACAGTTTTTAGTGAGTCTACCACCCTACCTTTGGAGCTCATTTGAAACACATTTTTCGTCGTGGCCACCATTTTTTTGCTTAGAAATGAGGCTGTTTACCCTATCTTTCGAACTCATTTGAAACACATTTTTAAACGAGTCCACCACCCTACCTTTCGAGCTCATATGAAACACATTTTCGGCGAGTCCACCATTTTTGCTTAGAAATGAGGCTGTTTATCCTACCTTTCGAGCTCATTTGAAACACATTTTTAAGCGAGTCCACCACCCTACCTTTTGAACTCATTTGAAACACATTTTTTAGATAGTCGGCCATTTTTGCTTACAAATTAGGCCGTTTACCCTACCTTTGGATCTCATTTAAAACACATTTTTCGGCGAGTCCATCATTTTTGCTTAGAAATGAGGCCGTTTACCATACCTTTCGAGCTCATTTGAAACACATTTTTCGGCAAGGCCACCATTCTTGCTTAGAAATGAGGCCGTTTACCCTACCTTTCGAGCTCATTTGAAACACATTTTTAAGCGAGTCCACCACCCTATCTTTTGAGCTCATTTGAAACACATTTTTCGCCGAGGCCACCATTTTTTCTTAGACATGAGGCCGTTTACCCTACCTTTCGAGCTCATTTGAAACGCATTTTTTAGCGAGTCCACCACCCTACCTTTCGAGCTTATTTGAAACACGTTTTTTGGCGAGTCTACCACCCTACCTTTGGAGCTCATTTGAATCACATTTTTCGGCGAGACCACCATTTTTGCTTAGAAATGAGGCCTTTTACCCTACCTTTTGAGATCCTTTGTAACACATTATTAAGCGAGTCCACCACCCTACCTTTGGAGCTATTTCAAAAAACATTTTTCGGCAAGTCCACCATTTTTGCTTAGAAATGAGGTCGTTTACCCTACCTTTCGAGCTCATTTTAAACACATTGTTTAGCGAGTCTACCACCCTACATTTGGAGCTAATTTGAAACACATTTTTCGACGAGGCCATCATTTTTGCTTAGAAATGAGGCCGTTTACCCTACCTTTAGAGCTCATTTGAAACACATTTTTATTTGAGTCCACCACACTACCTTTCGAGCTCATTTGAAACACATTTTTCGGCGAGTCTACCATTTTTGCTTAGAAATGAGGTCGTTTACCCTACCTTTCCAGCTCATTTGAAACACATTTTTTAGCGAGTCCACCACCCTACCTTTCCAGTTCATTTGAAACACATTTTTCGGTGAGTCCGCCATTTTTGCTTAGAAATGAGGCCGTTTACCCTACCTTTCGAGCTCATTTTAAACACATTTTTTAGTGAGACCACCACCCTACCTTTGGAGCTCATTTGAAACACATTTTTGGCGAGTCCACCATTTTTGCTTAGAAATGAGGCCGTTTACCCTACCTTTCGAGCTCATTTGAAACACATTTTTTCGCGAGTCCACCACCCTACCTTTGGAGCTCATTTGAAACACATTTTTCGGCAAATCCACCATTTTTGCTTAGAAATGAGGCCGTTTACCCTACATTTCGAGCTCATTTTAAACACATTTTTTAGCGATTCTACCACTCTACCTTTGGAGCTAAATTGAAACACATTTTTCGACGAGGCCACCATTTTTTCTTAGAAATGAGGCTGTTTACCCTACCTTTAGAGCTCATTTGAAACACATTTTTAAGCGAGTCCACCACCCTACCTTTCGAGCTCATTTGAAACACATTTTTCGGCAAGGCCACCATTCTTGCTTAGAAATGAGGCCGTTTACCCTACCTTTCGAGCTCATTTGAAACACATTTTTAAGCGAGTCTGCCACCCTATCTTTTGAGCTCATTTGAAACACATTTTTCGGCGAGGCCACCATTTTTGCTTAGACATGAGGCCGTTTACCCTACCTTTCGAGCTCATTTGAAACGCATTTTTTAGCGAGTCCACCACCCTACCTTTCGAGCTCATTTGAAACACATTTTTCGGCTAGTCCAGCATTTTTGCTTCGAAATGAGGCAGTTTACCTACCTTTAGAGCTCATTTGAAACACATTTTTAGCGAGTCCACCAACCTACCTTTGGAGCTCATTTGAAACACATTTTTCGGCAAGTCCAACATTTTTTCTTAGAAATGGGGTCGTTTACTCTACCTTTTGAGCTCATTTGTAACACATTATTAAGCGAGTCCACCACCCTACCTTTGGAGCTCAATTTAAACACAATTTTTTGGCGAGGCCACCATTTTTTCTTAGAAATGAGGCCGTTTACCCTACCTTTCGAGCTCATTTGAAACACATTTTTTAGCGAGTCCACCACCCTACCTTTCGAGCTCATTTAAAACACATTTTTCGGCGAGTCCACCATTTTTGCTTAGAAATGAGGTCGTTTAGCCTACCTTTCGAGCTCATTTTAAACACATTTTTTAGCGAGTCTTCCACCCTACCTTTGGACCTAATTTGAAACACATTTTTGGACGAGCCCACCATTTTTGCTTAGAAATGAGGCCGTTTACCCTACGTTTAGATCTCATTTGAAACACACTTTTAAGCGAGTCAACCACCCTACATTTCGAGCTCATTTGAAACATATTTTTCGGCGAATCCACCATTTTTGCTTAGAAATGAGGTTGTTTATCCTTCCTTTCGAGCTCATTTGAAACACATTTTTAAGCGAGTCCACCACCCTACCTTTTGAACTCATTTGAAACACATTTTTCGGCTAGTCGGCCATTTTTGCTTACAAATTAGGTCGTTTACCCTACCTTTGGATCTCATTTGAAACACATTTTTCGGCGAGTCCATCATTTTTGCTTAGAAATGAGGCCGTTTACCCTACGTTTAGATGTCATTTGAAACACATTTTTAAGCGAGTCAACCACCCTACATTTCGAGCTCATTTGAAACATATTTTTCGGCGAATCCACCATTTTTGCTTAGAAATGAGGCCGTTTACCCTACCTTTCGAGCTCATTTGAAACACATTTTTTAGCGAGTCCACCACCCTACATTTCGAGCTCATTTGAAACATATTTTTCGGCGAATCCACCATTTTTGCTTAGAAATGAGGCCGTTTACCCTACCTTTCGAGCTCATTTGAAACACATTTTTTAGCGAGTCCACCACCCTACCTTTCGAGCTCATTTGAAACACATTTTTAAGCGAGTCCGCCACCCTACCTTTCGAGCTCATTTGAAATATATTTTTCGGCGAGTCCACCAATTTTTCTTAGAAATGAGGCTGTTTACCCTACCTTTCGAGCTCATTTGAAACACATTTTTTAGCGAGTCCACCACCCTACCTTTGGAGCTCATTTGAAACACATTTTTCGGCGAGTCGAGCATTTTTGCTTCGAAATGAGGCAGTTTACCCTACCTTTCGAGCTCATTTGAAACACATTTTTAAGCGAGTCTGCCACCCTACCTTTCGATCTCATTTGAAACATATTTTTCGGCGAGTCCACCAATTTTTCTTAGAAATGAGGCCGTTTACCCTACCTTTCGAGCTCATTTGAAACACATTTTTTAGCGAGTCCACCACCCTACCTTTGGAGTTTATTTGAAACACATTTTTCGGCTAGTCCAGCATTTTTGCTTCGAAATGAGGCAGTTTACCTACCTTTAGAGCTCATTTGAAACACATTTTTAGCGAGTCCACCACCCTACCTTTGGAGCTCATTTGAAACACATTTTTCGGCAAGTCCAACATTTTTTCTTAGAAATGGGGTCGTTTACTCTACCTTTTGAGCTCATTTGTAACACATTATTAAGCGAGGCCACCACCCTACCTTTGGAGCTCAATTTAAACACATTTTTTTGGCGAGGCCACCATTTTTTCTTAGAAATGAGGCCGTTTACCCTACCTTTCGAGCTCATTTGAAACACATTTTTTAGCGAGTCCACCACCCTACCTTTCGAGCTCATTTAAAACACATTTTTCGGCGAGTCCACCATTTTTGCTTAGAAATGAGGTCGTTTACCCTACCTTTCGAGCTCATTTGAAACACATCTTTTAGCGAGTCCACCGCCCTACCTTTCGAGCTCATATGAAACAGATTTTTTAGCGAGTCTACCACCCTACCTTTGGAGCTCATTTGAAACACATTTTTCAGCAAGTCCACATTTTTTCTTAGAAATGGGGCCGTTTAGCCTACCTTTCGAGCTCATTTTAAAACATTTTTTAGCGAGTCTTCCACCCTACCTTTGGAGCTAATTTGAAACACATTTTTGGACGAGCCCACCATTTTTGCTTAGAAATGAGGCCGTTTACCCTACGTTTAGATCTCATTTGAAACACACTTTTAAGCGAGTCAACCACCCTACATTTCGAGCTCATTTGAAACATATTTTTCGGCGAATCCACCATTTTTGCTTAGAAATGAGGTTGTTTATCCTTCCTTTCGAGCTCATTTGAAACACATTTTTAAGCGAGTCCACCACCCTACCTTTTGAACTCATTTGAAACACATTTTCGGCTAGTCGGCCATTTTTGCTTACAAATTAGGTCGTTTACCCTACCTTTGGATCTCATTTGAAACACATTTTTCGGCGAGTCCATCATTTTTGCTTAGAAATGAGGCCGTTTACCCTACGTTTAGATCTCATTTGAAACACATTTTTATTCGAGTCAACCACCCTACATTTCGAACTCATTTGAAACATATTTTTCGGCGAATCCACCATTTTTGCTTAGAAATGAGGCCGTTTACCCTACCTTTCGAGCTCATTTGAAACACATTTTATAGCGAGTCCACCACCCTACCTTTCGAGCTCATTTGAAACACATTTTTCGGCGAGTCCACCATTTTTCCTTAGAAATGAGGCCGTTTACCCTACCTTTCGAGCTCATTTGAAACACATTTTTTAGCGAGTCCACCACCCTTCCTTTTGAGCTCATTTGACACACATTTTCGGTGAGTCCACCATTTTTTGCTTAGAAATGAGGCCGTTTACCCTACCTTTCGAGCTCATTTGAAACATATTTTTAAGCGAGTCCACCACCCTACCTTTCGAGCTCATTTGACACACATTTTCGGTGAGTCCACGATTTTTTTCTTAGAAATGAGGCCGTTTACCCTACCTTTCGAGCTCATTTGAAACATATTTTTAAGCGAGTCCACCACCCTACCTTTCGAGCTCATTTGACACACATTTTCGGTGAGTCCACCATTTTTTTCTTAGAAATGAGGCCGTTTACCGTACCTTTCGAGCTCACTTGATACACATTTTTTAGTGAGTCCACCACCCTACCTTTGGAGCTCATTTGAAACACATTTTTCGGCAAGTCCAACATTTTTTCTTAGAAATGGGGCCGGTTAACCTACCTTTCGAGCTCATTTTAAACACATTTTTTAGCGAGTCTACCACCCTACCTTTGGAGCAAATTTGAAACACATTTTTGGACGAGGCCACCATTTTTGCTTAGAAATGAGGCCGTTTACCCTACGTTTAGATCTCATTTGAAACACATTTTTATTCGAGTCAACCACCCTACATTTCGAACTCATTTGAAACATATTTTTCGGCGAATCCACCATTTTTGCTTAGAAATGAGGCCGTTTACCCTACCTTTCGAGCTCATTTGAAACACATTTTATAGCGAGTCCACCACCCTACCTTTCGAGCTCATTTGAAACACATTTTTCGGCGAGTCCACCATTTTTGCTTAGAAATGAGGCCGTTTACCCTACCTTTCGAGCTCATTTGAAACACATTTTTTAGCGAGTCCACCACCCTTCCTTTTGAGCTCATTTGACACACATTTTCGGTGAGTCCACCATTTTTTGCTTAGAAATGAGGCCGTTTACCCTACCTTTCGAGCTCATTTGAAACATATTTTTAAGCGAGTCCACCACCCTACCTTTCGAGCTCATTTGACACACATTTTCGGTGAGTCCACGATTTTTTTCTTAGAAATGAGGCCGTTTACCCAACCTTTCGAGCTCATTTGAAACATATTTTTAAGCGAGTCCACCACCCTACCTTTCGAGCTCATTTGACACACATTTTCGGTGAGTCCACCATTTTTTTCTTAGAAATGAGGCCGTTTACCGTACCTTTCGAGCTCACTTGATACACATTTTTTAGTGAGTCCGCCACCCTACCTTTGGAGCTTATTTGAAACACATTTTTCGGCGAGTCCACCATTTTTGCTTAGAAATGAGGCCGTTTTCCCTAACTTTCGAGCTCATTTGAAACACATTTTTTAGCGAGTCCACCACCCTTCCTTTTGAGCTCATTTGACACACATTTTCGGTGAGTCCACCATTTTTTGCTTAGAAATGAGGCCGTTTACCCTACCTTTCGAGCTCATTTGAAACATATTTTTAAGCGAGTCCACCACCCTACCTTTCGAGCTCATTTGACACACATTTTCGGTGAGTCCACCATTTTTTGCTTAGAAATGAGGCCGTTTACCCTACCTTTCGAGCTCATTTGAAACATATTTTTAAGCGAGTCCACCACCCTACCTTTCGAGCTCATTTGACACACATTTTCGGTGAGTCCACCATTTTTTCTTAGAAATGAGGCCGTTTACCCTACCTTTCGAGCTCATTTGAAACATATTTTTAAGCGAGTCCACCACCCTACCTTTGGAGCTCATTTGAAACACATTTTTAAGCAAGTCCACCATTTTTGCTTAGAAATGAGGCCGTTTACCCTACCTTTCGAGCTCATTTGAAACACATTTTTTAGCGAGTCCACCGCCCTACCTTTCGAGCTCATATGAAACACATTTTTTAGCGAGTCTACCACCCTACCTTTGGAGCTCATTTGAAACACATTTTTCGGCAAGTCCAACATTTTTTCTTAGAAATGGGGCCGTTTAACCTACCTTTCGAGCTTATTTTAAACACATTTTTTAGCGAGTCTACCACCCTACCTTTGGAGCAAATTTGAAACACATTTTTTGACGAGGCCACCATTTTTGCTTAGAAATGAGGCCGTTTACCCTACGTTTAGATCTCATTTGAAACACATTTTTATTCGAGTCAACCACCCTACATTTCGAACTCATTTGAAACATATTTTTCGGCGAATCCACCATTTTTGCTTAGAAATGAGGCCGTTTACCCTACCTTTCGAGCTCATTTGAAACACATTTTTTAGCGAGTCCACCACCCTACCTTTCGAGCTCATTTGAAACACATTTTTCGGCGAGTCCACCATTTTTGCTTAGAAATGAGGCCGTTTTCCCTAACTTTCGAGCTCATTTGAAACACATTTTTTAGCGAGTCCACCACCCTTCCTTTTGAGCTCATTTGACACACATTTTCGGTGAGTCCACCATTTTTTGCTTAGAAATGAGGCCGTTTACCCTACCTTTCGAGCTCATTTGAAACATATTTTTAAGCGAGTCCACCACCCTACCTTTCGAGCTCATTTGACACACATTTTCGGTGAGTCCACCATTTTTTCTTAGAAATGAGGCCGTTTACCCTACCTTTTGAGCTCATTTGTAACACATTATTAAGCGAGTCCACCACCCTACCTTTGGAGCTCAATTTAAACACATTTTTTGGCGAGGCCACCATTTTTGCTTAGAAATGAGGCCGTTTACCCTACCTTTCTAGCTCATTTGAAACACATTTTTTAGCGAGTCCACCACCCTACCTTTCGAGCTCATTTAAAACACATTTTTCGGGGAGTCCACCATTTTTGCTTAGAAATGAGGCCGTTTACCCTACCTTTCGAGCTCATTTGAAACACATCTTTTAGCGAGTCCACCGCCCTACCTTTCGAGCTCATATGAAACACATTTTTTAGCGAGTCTACCACCCTACCTTTGGAGCTCATTTGAAACACATTTTTCAGCAAGTCCACATTTTTTCTTAGAAATGGGGCCGTTTAGCCTACCTTTCGAGCTCATTTTAAACACATTTTTTAGCTAGTCTTCCACCCTACCTTTGGAGCTAATTTGAAACACATTTTTGGACGAGGCCACCATTTTTGCTTAGAAATGAGGCCGTTTACCCTACGTTTAGATCTCATTTGAAACACACTTTTAAGCGAGTCAACCACCCTACATTTCGAGCTCATTTGAAACATATTTTTCGGCGAATCCACCATTTTTGCTTAGAAATGAGGTTGTTTATCCTTCCTTTCGAGCTCATTTGAAACACATTTTTAAGCGAGTCCCCCACCCTACCTTTTGAACTCATTTGAAACACATTTTTCGGCTAGTCGGCCATTTTTGCTTACAAATTAGGTCGTTTACCCTACCTTTGGATCTCATTTGAAACACATTTTTCGGCGAGTCCATCATTTTTGCTTAGAAATGAGGCCGTTTACCATACCTTTCGAGCTCATTTGAAACACATTTTTTAGCGAGTCTACCACCCTACCTTTGGAGCTCATTTGAAACACATTTTTCGGCGAGGCCACCATTCTTGCTTAGAAATGAGGCTGTTTACCCTACCTTTCCAGCTCATTTGAAACACATTTTTGAGCGAGTCCACCACCCTACCTTTTGAGCTCATTTGAAACACATTTTTTGGCGAGGCCACCATTTTTTCTTAGACATGAGGCCGTTTACCCTACCTTTCGAGCTCATTTGAAACGCATTTTTTAGCGAGTCCACCACCCTACCTTTCGAGCTTATTTAAAACACGTTTTTTGGCGAGTCGACCATTTTTGCATAGAAATGAGGCCGTTGACCCTACCTTTCGAGCTCATTTGAAACACATTTTTTAGCGAGACCACCACCCTACCTTTCGAGCTCATTTGAAACACATTTTTAAGCGAGTCCACCACCCTACCTTTGGAGCTCATTTGAAACACATTTTTCGGCGAGTCCAACATTTTTTCTTAGAAATGGGGCCGGTTAACCTACCTTTCGAGCTCATTTTAAACACATTTTTTAGCGAGTCTACCACCCTACCTTTTGAGCTCATTTGACACACATTTTCGGTGAGTCCACCATTTTTTGCTTAGAAATGAGGCCGTTTACCCTACCTTTCGAGCTCATTTGAAACATATTTTTAAGCGAGTCCACCACCCTACCTTTCGAGCTCATTTGACACACATTTTCGGTGAGTCCACGATTTTTTTCTTAGAAATGAGGCCGTTTACCCTACCTTTCGAGCTCATTTGAAACATATTTTTAAGCGAGTCCACCACCCTACCTTTCGAGCTCATTTGACACACATTTTCGGTGAGTCCACCATTTTTTTCTTAGAAATGAGGCCGTTTACCGTACCTTTCGAGCTCACTTGATACACATTTTTTAGTGAGTCCACCACCCTACCTTTGGAGCTCATTTGAAACACATTTTTCGGCGAGTCCACCATTTTTGCTTAGAAATGAGGCCGTTTTCCCTAACTTTCGAGCTCATTTGAAACACATTTTTTAGCGAGTCCACCACCCTTCCTTTTGAGCTCATTTGACACACATTTTCGGTGAGTCCACCATTTTTTGCTTAGAAATGAGGCCGTTTACCCTACCTTTCGAGCTCATTTGAAACATATTTTTAAGCGAGTCCACCACCCTACCTTTCGAGCTCATTTGACACACATTTTCGGTGAGTCCACCATTTTTTGCTTAGAAATGAGGCCGTTTACCCTACCTTTCGAGCTCATTTGAAACATATTTTTAAGCGAGTCCACCACCCTACCTTTCGAGCTCATTTGACACACATTTTCGGTGAGTCCACCATTTTTTCTTAGAAATGAGGCCGTTTACCCTACCTTTTGAGCTCATTTGAAACATATTTTTAAGCGAGTCCACCACCCTACCTTTGGAGCTCATTTGAAACACATTTTTAAGCAAGTCCACCATTTTTGCTTAGAAATGAGGCCGTTTACCCTACCTTTCGAGCTCATTTGAAACACATTTTTTAGCGAGTCCACCGCCCTACCTTTCGAGCTCATATGAAACACATTTTTTAGCGAGTCTACCACCCTACCTTTGGAGCTCATTTGAAACACATTTTTCGGCAAGTCCAACATTTTTTCTTAGAAATGGGGCCGTTTAACCTACCTTTCGAGCTCATTTTAAACACATTTTTTAGCGAGTCTACCACCCTACCTTTGGAGCAAATTTGAAACACATTTTTTGACGAGGCCACCATTTTTGCTTAGAAATGAGGCCGTTTACCCTACGTTTAGATCTCATTTGAAACACATTTTTATTCGAGTCAACCACCCTACATTTCGAACTCATTTGAAACATATTTTTCGGCGAATCCACCATTTTTGCTTAGAAATGAGGCCGTTTACCCTACCTTTCGAGCTCATTTGAAACACATTTTTTAGCGAGTCCACCACCCTACCTTTCGAGCTCATTTGAAACACATTTTTCGGCGAGTCCACCATTTTTGCTTAGAAATGAGGCCGTTTTCCCTAACTTTCGAGCTCATTTGAAACACATTTTTTAGCGAGACCACCACCCTTCCTTTTGAGCTCATTTGACACACATTTTCGGTGAGTCCACCATTTTTTGCTTAGAAATGAGGCCGTTTACCCTACCTTTCGAGCTCATTTGAAACATATTTTTAAGCGAGTCCACCACCCTACCTTTCGAGCTCATTTGACACACATTTTCGGTGAGTCCACCATTTTTTCTTAGAAATGAGGCCGTTTACCCTACCTTTTGAGCTCATTTGTAACACATTATTAAGCGAGTCCACCACCCTACCTTTGGAGCTCAATTTAAACACATTTTTTGGCGAGGCCACCATTTTTGCTTAGAAATGAGGCCGTTTACCCTACCTTTCTAGCTCATTTGAAACACATTTTTTAGCGAGTCCACCACCCTACCTTTCGAGCTCATTTAAAACACATTTTTCGGGGAGTCCACCATTTTTGCTTAGAAATGAGGCCGTTTACCCTACCTTTCGAGCTCATTTGAAACACATCTTTTAGCGAGTCCACCGCCCTACCTTTCGAGCTCATATGAAACACATTTTTTAGCGAGTCTACCACCCTACCTTTGGAGCTCATTTGAAACACATTTTTCAGCAAGTCCACATTTTTTCTTAGAAATGGGGCCGTTTAGCCTACCTTTCGAGCTCATTTTAAACACATTTTTTAGCTAGTCTTCCACCCTACCTTTGGAGCTAATTTGAAACACATTTTTGGACGAGGCCACCATTTTTGCTTAGAAATGAGGCCGTTTACCCTACGTTTAGATCTCATTTGAAACACACTTTTAAGCGAGTCAACCACCCTACATTTCGAGCTCATTTGAAACATATTTTTCGGCGAATCCACCATTTTTGCTTAGAAATGAGGTTGTTTATCCTTCCTTTCGAGCTCATTTGAAACACATTTTTAAGCGAGTCCCCCACCCTACCTTTTGAACTCATTTGAAACACATTTTTCGGCTAGTCGGCCATTTTTGCTTACAAATTAGGTCGTTTACCCTACCTTTGGATCTCATTTGAAACACATTTTTCGGCGAGTCCATCATTTTTGCTTAGAAATGAGGCCGTTTACCATACCTTTCGAGCTCATTTGAAACACATTTTTTAGCGAGTCTACCACCCTACCTTTGGAGCTCATTTGAAACACATTTTTCGGCGAGGCCACCATTCTTGCTTAGAAATGAGGCTGTTTACCCTACCTTTCCAGCTCATTTGAAACACATTTTTAAGCGAGTCCACCACCCTACCTTTTGAGCTCATTTGAAACACATTTTTTGGCGAGGCCACCATTTTTTCTTAGACATGAGGCCGTTTACCCTACCTTTCGAGCTCATTTGAAACGCATTTTTTAGCGAGTCCACCACCCTACCTTTCGAGCTTATTTAAAACACGTTTTTTGGCGAGTCGACCATTTTTGCATAGAAATGAGGCCGTTGACCCTACCTTTCGAGCTCATTTGAAACACATTTTTTAGCGAGACCACCACCCTACCTTTCGAGCTCATTTGAAACACATTTTTAAGCGAGTCCACCACCCTACCTTTCGAGCTCATTTGAAACACCTTTTTTGGCGAGTCCACCAATTTTTCTTAGAAATGAGGCCGTTTACCCTACCTTTCGAGCTCATTTGAAACACATTTTTTAGCGAGTCCACCACCCTACCTTTGGAGCTCATTTGAAACACATTTTTCGGCGAGTCCAGCATTTTTGCTTAGAAATGAGGTTGTTTACCCTACCTTTCGAGCTCATTTGAAACACATTTTTTAGCGAGTCCACCACCCTACCTTTGGAGCTCATTTGAAACACATTTTTCGGCAAGTCCAACATTTTTTCTTAGAAATGGGGCCGTTTACTCTACCTTTTGAGCTCATTTGTAACACATTATTAAGCGAGTCCACCACCCTACCTTTGGAGCTCAATTTAAACACATTTTTTGGCGAGGCCACCATTTTTGCTTAGAAATGAGGTCGTTTACCCTACGTTTCGAGCTCATTTGAAACACATTTTTTAGCGAGTCCACCACCCTACCTTTCGAGCTCATTTGACACACATTTTCGGTGAGTCCACCATTTTTTGCTTAGAAATGAGGCCGTTTACCCTACCTTTCGAGCTCATTTTAAACACATTTTTTAGCGAGTCTACCACCCTACCTTTGGAGCTAATTTGAAACACATTTTTTGACGAGGCCACCATTTTTGCTTAGAAATGAGGCCGTTTACCCTACGTTTAGATCTCATTCGAAACACATTTTTATTCGAGTCAACCACCCTACATTTCGAACTCATTTGAAACATATTTTTCGGCGAATCCACCATTTTTGCTTAGAAATGAGGCCGCTTACCCTACCTTTCGAGCTCATTTGAAACACATTTTTCGGCGAGTCCACCACCCTACCTTTGGAGCTCATTTAAAACACATTTTTCGGGTAGTCCACCATTTTTGCTTAGAAATGAGGCCGTTTACCCTACCTTTCGAGCTCATTTGAAACACATTTTATAGCGAGTCCACCACCCTACCTTTCGAGCTCATTTGAAACACATTTTTCGGCGAGTCCACCATTTTTGCTTAGAAATGAGGCTGTTTACCTTACCTTTCAAGCTCATTTGAAACACATTTTTTAGCGAGTCCACCACCCTACCTTTCGAGCTCATATGAAACACATTTTCGGCGAGTCCACCATTTTTGCTTAGAAATGAGGCCGTTTACCCTACCTTTCGAGCTCATTTGAAACACATTTTTTAGCGAGTCCACCACCCTTCCTTTTGAGCTCATTTGACACACATTTTCGGTGAGTCCACCATTTTTTGCTTAGAAATGAGGCCGTTTACCCTACCTTTCGAGCTCATTTGAAACATATTTTTAAGCGAGTCCACCACCCTACCTTTCGAGCTCATTTGACACACATTTTCAGTGAGTCCACCATTTTTTTCTTAGAAATGAGGCCGTTTACCCTACCTTTCGAGCTCATTTGAAACATATTTTTAAGCGAGTCCACCACCCTACCTTTCGAGCTCATTTGACACACATTTTCGGTGAGTCCACCATTTTTTTCTTAGAAATGAGGCCGTTTACCCTACCTTTCGAGCTCACTTGATACACATTTTTTAGTGAGTCCACCACCCTACCTTTGGAGCTCATTTGAAACACATTTTTCGGCGTGTCTACCATTTTTGCTTAGAAATGAGGCCGTTTACCCTACCTTTCGAGCTCATTTGAAACACATTTTTCGGCGAGTCCACCACCCTACCTTTGGAGCTCATTCAAAAAACATTTTTCGGCAAGTCCACCATTTATGCTTAGAAATGAGGTCGTTTACCCTACCTTTCGAGCTCGTTTTAAACACATTTTTTAGCGAGTCTACCACCCAACATTTGGAGCTAATTTGAAACACATTTTCGACGAGGCCACCATTTTTGCTTAAGAATGAGGCCGTTTACCCTACCTTTCGAGCTCATTTGAAACACATTTTTATGCGAGTCCACCACACTACCTTTCGAGCTCATTTGAAACACATTTTTCGACGAGTCCACCATTTTTTCTTAGAAATGGGGCCGTTTACTCTACCTTTTGAGCTCATTTGTAACACATTATTAAGCGAGTCCACCACCCTACCTTTGGAGCTCAATTTAAACACATTTTTTGGCGAGGCCACCATTTTTGCTTAGAAATGAGGTCGTTTACCCTACCTTTCGAGCTCATTTGAAACACATTTTTTAGCGAGTCTACCACCCTACCTTTGGAGCTCATTTGACACACATTTTCGGTGAGTCCACCATTTTTTCTTAGAAATGGGGCCGTTTAGCCTACCTTTCGAGCTCATTTTAAACACATTTTTAGCGAGTCTTCCACCCTACCTTTGGAGCTAATTTGAAACACATTTTTGGACGAGGCCACCATTTTTGCTTAGAAATGAGGCCGTTTACCCTACGTTTAGATCTTATTTGAAACACACTTTTAAGCGAGTCAACCACCCTACATTTCGAGCTCATTTGAAACATATTTTTCGGCGAATCCACCATTTTCGCTTAGAAATGAGGTTGTTTATCCTTCCTTTCGAGCTCATTTGAAACACATTTTTAAGCGAGTCCACCACCCTACCTTTTGAACTCATTTGAAACACATTTTTCGGCTACTCGGCCATTTTTGCTTACAAATTAGGTCGTTTACCCTACCTTTGGATCTCATTTGAAACACATTTTTCGGCGAGTCCATCATTTTTGCTTAGAAATGAGGCCGTTTACCATACCTTTCGAGCTCATTTGAAACACATTTTTTAGCGAGTCTACCACCCTACCTTTGGAGCTCATTTGAAACACATTTTTCGGCGAGGCCACCATTCTTGCTTAGAAATGAGGCCGTTTACCCTACCTTTCCAGCTCATTTCAAACACATTTTTAAGCGAGTCCACCACCCTACATTTTGAGCTCATTTGAAACGCATTTTTTGGCGAGGCCACCATTTTTGGTTAGACATGAGGCCGTTTACCCTACCTTTCGAGCTCATTTGAAACGCATTTTTAGCGAGTCCACCACCCTACCTTTCGAGCTTATTTAAAACACGTTTTTTGGCGAGTCGACCATTTTTGCATAGAAATGAGGCCGTTTACCCTACCTTTCGAGCTCATTTGAAACACATTTTTTAGCGAGACCACCACCCTACCTTTCGAGCTCATTTGAAACACATTTTTAAGCGAGTCCACCACCCTACCTTTCGAGCTCATTTGAAACACATTTTTTGGCGAGTCCACCAATTTTTCTTAGAAATGAGGCCGTTTACCCTACCTTTCGAGCTCATTTGAAACACATTTTTTAGCGAGTCCACCACCCTACCTTTGGAGCTCATTTGAAACACATTTTTCGGCGAGTCCAGCATTTTTGCTTAGAGATGAGGCCGTTTACCCTACCTTTCGAGCTCATTTGAAACACATTTTTCGGCGAGTCCACCACCCTACCTTTGGAGCTCATTCAAAAAACATTTTTCGGCAAGTCCACCATTTATGCTTAGAAATGAGGTCGTTTACCCTATCTTTCGAGCTCGTTTTAAACACATTTTTTAGCGAGTCTAC
This sequence comes from Poa annua, assembly GCA_026929855.1. Classification (NCBI taxonomy): domain Eukaryota; kingdom Viridiplantae; phylum Streptophyta; class Magnoliopsida; order Poales; family Poaceae; genus Poa; species Poa annua. The sequence goes on along the minus strand of CM049429.1, from coordinate 39,056,677 downwards.
CACCCAACATTTGGAGCTAATTTGAAACACATTTTTCGACGAGGCCACCATTTTTGCTTAAGAATGAGGCCGTTTACCCTACCTTTCGAGCTCATTTGAAACACATTTTTATGCGAGTCCACCACCCTACCTTTGGAGCTCATTTGAAACACATTTTTCGACGAGTCCACCATTTTTTCTTAGAAATGGGGCCGTTTACTCTACCTTTTGAGCTCATTTGTAACACATTATTAAGCGAGTCCACCACCCTACCTTTGGAGCTCAATTTAAACACATTTTTTGGCGAGGCCACCATTTTTGCTTAGAAATGAGGTCGTTTACCCTACCTTTCGAGCTCATTTGAAACACATTTTTTAGCGAGTCTACCACCCTACCTTTGGAGCTCATTTGACACACATTTTCGGTGAGTCCACCATTTTTTCTTAGAAATGGGGCCGTTTAGCCTACCTTTCGAGCTCATTTTAAACACATTTTTTAGCGAGTCTTCCACCCTACCTTTGGAGCTAATTTGAAACACATTTTTGGACGAGGCCACCATTTTTGCTTAGAAATGAGGCCGTTTACCCTACGTTTAGATCTTATTTGAAACACACTTTTAAGCGAGTCAACCACCCTACATTTCGAGCTCATTTGAAACATATTTTTCGGCGAATCCACCATTTTTGCTTAGAAATGAGGTTGTTTATCTCTCCTTTCGAGCTCATTTGAAACACATTTTTAAGCGAGTCCACCACCCTACCTTTTGAACTCATTTGAAACACATTTTTCGGCTACTCGGCCATTTTTGCTTACAAATTAGGTCGTTTACCCTACCTTTGGATCTCATTTGAAACACATTTTTCGGCGAGTCCATCATTTTTGCTTAGAAATGAGGCCGTTTACCATACCTTTCGAGCTCATTTGAAACACATTTTTTAGCGAGTCTACCACCCTACCTTTGGAGCTCATTTGAAACACATTTTTCGGCGAGGCCACCATTCTTGCTTAGAAATGAGGCCGTTACCCTACCTTTCCAGCTCATTTCAAACACATTTTTAAGCGAGTCCACCACCCTACATTTTGAGCTCATTTGAAACGCATTTTTTGGCGAGGCCACCATTTTTGGTTAGACATGAGGCCGTTTACCCTACCTTTCGAGCTCATTTGAAACGCATTTTTAGCGAGTCCACCACCCTACCTTTCGAGCTTATTTAAAACACGTTTTTTGGCGAGTCGACCATTTTTGCATAGAAATGAGGCCGTTTACCCTACCTTTCGAGCTCATTTGAAACACATTTTTTAGCGAGACCACCACCCTACTTTTCGAGCTCATTTGAAACACATTTTTAAGCGAGTCCACCACCCTACCTTTCGAGCTCATTTGAAACACATTTTTTGGCGAGTCCACCAATTTTTCTTAGAAATGAGGCCGTTTACCCTACCTTTCGAGCTCATTTGAAACACATTTTTTAGCGAGTCCACCACCCTACCTTTGGAGCTCATTTGAAACACATTTTTCGGCGAGTCCAGCATTTTTGCTTAGAGATGAGGTTGTTTACCCTACCTTTCGAGCTCATTTGAAACACATTTTTTAGCGAGTCCACCACCCTACCTTTGGAGCTCATTTGAAACACATTTTTCGGCAAGTCCAACATTTTTTCTTAGAAATGGGGCCGTTTACTCTACCTTTTGAGCTCATTTGTAACACATTATTAAGCGAGTCCACCACCCTACCTTTGGAGCTCAATTTAAACACATTTTTTGGCGAGGCCACCATTTTTGCTTAGAAATGAGGCCGTTTACCCTACCTTTCGAGCTCATTTGAAACACATTTTTTAGCGAGTCCACCACCCTACCTTTCAAGCTCATTTAAAACACATTTTTCGGGTAGTCCACCATTTTTTCTTAGAAATGAGGCCGTTTACCCTACCTTTCGAGCTCATTTGAAACACATATTTTAGCGAGTCCACCGCCCTACCTTTCGAGCTCATATGAAACACATTTTTTAGCGAGTCTACCACCCTACCTTTGGAGCTCATTTGAAACACATTTTTCGGCAAGTCCAACATTTTTTCTTAGAAATGGGGCCGTTTAACCTACCTTTCGAGCTCATTTTAAACACATTTTTTAGCGAGTCTACCACCCTACCTTTGGACCTAATTTGAAACACATTTTTTGACGAGGCCACCAGTTTTGCTTAGAAATGAGGCCGTTTACCCTACGTTTAGATCTCATTTGAAACACATTTTTATTCGAGTCAACCACCCTACATTTCGAACTCATTTGAAACATATTTTTCGGCGAATCCACCATTTTTGCTTAGAAATGAGGCCGTTTACCCTACCTTTCGAGCTCATTTGAAACACATTTTATAGCGAGTCCACCACCCTACCTTTCGAGCTCATTTGAAACACATTTTTCGGCGAGTCCACCATTTTTGCTTAGAAATGAGGCCGTTTACCCTACCTTTCAAGCTCATTTGAAACACATTTTTTAGCGAGTCCACCACCCTACCTTTCGAGCTCATATGAAACACATTTTCGGCGAGTCCACCATTTTTGCTTAGAAATGAGGCTGTTTACCCTACCTTTCGAGCTCATTTGAAACACATTTTTTAGCGAGTCCACCACCCTTCCTTTTTGAGCTCATTTGACACACATTTTCGGTGAGTCCACCATTTTTTGCTTAGAAATGAGGCCGTTTACCCTACCTTTCGAGCTCATTTGAAACATATTTTTAAGCGAGTCCACCACCCTACCTTTCGAGCTCATTTGACACACATTTTCGGTGAGTCCACCATTTTTTTCTTAGAAATGAGGCCGTTTACCCTACCTTTCGAGCTCATTTGAAACATATTTTTAAGCGAGTCCACCAACCTACCTTTCGAGCTCATTTGACACACATTTTCGGTGAGTCCACCATTTTTTTCTTAGAAATGAGGCCGTTTACCCTACCTTTCGAGCCCACTTGATACACATTTTTTAGTGAGTCCACCACCCTACCTTTGGAGCTCATTTGAAACACATTTTTCGGCGTGTCTACCATTTTTGCTTAGAAATGAGGCCGTTTACCCTACCTTTCGAGCTCATTTGAAACACATTTTTCGGCGAGTCCACCACCCTACCTTTGGAGCTCATTCAAAACACATTTTTTGGCAAGTCCACCATTTATGCTTAGAAATGAGGTCGTTTACCCTACCTTTCGAGCTCGTTTTAAACACATTTTTTAGCGAGTCTACCACCCAACATTTGGAGCTAATTTGAAACACATTTTTCGACGAGGCCACCATTTTTGCTTAAGAATGAGGCCGTTTACCCTACCTTTCGAGCTCATTTGAAACACATTTTTATGCGAGTCCACCACACTACCTTTCGAGCTCATTTGAAACACATTTTTCGACGAGTCCACCATTTTTGCTTAGAAATGAGGCCGTTTACCCTACCTTTCGAGCTCATTTGAAACACATTTTTTAGCGAGTCCACCGCCCTACCTTTCAAGCTCATATGAAACACATTTTTTAGCGAGTCTACCACCCTACCTTTGGAGCTCATTTGAAACACATTTTTCGGCAAGTCCAACATTTTTTCTTAGAAATGGGGCCGTTTAACCTACCTTTCGAGCTCATTTTAAACACATTTTTTAGCGAGTCTACCACCCTACCTTTGGAGCTCATTTGAAACACATTTTTCGGCGAGGCCACCATTCTTGCTTAGAAATGAGGCCGACACATTTTTTAGCGAGACCACCACCCTACCTTTCGAGCTCATTTGAAACACATTTTTAAGCGAGTCCACCACCCTACCTTTCGAGCTCATTTGAAACACATTTTTTGGCGAGTCCACCAATTTTTCTTAGAAATGAGGCCGTTTACCCTACCTTTCGAGCTCATTTGAAACACATTTTTTAGCGAGTCCACCACCCTACCTTTGGAGCTCATTTGAAACACATTTTTCGGCGAGTCCAGCATTTTTGCTTAGAAATGAGGTTGTTTACCCTACCTTTCGAGCTCATTTGAAACACATTTTTTAGCGAGTCCACCACCCTACCTTTGGAGCTCATTTGAAACACATTTTTCGGCAAGTCCAACATTTTTTCTTAGAAATGGGGCCGTTTACTCTACCTTTTGAGCTCATTTGTAACACATTATTAAGCGAGTCCACCACCCTACCTTTGGAGCTCAATTTAAACACATTTTTTGGCGAGGCCACCATTTTTGCTTAGAAATGAGGCCGTTTACCCTACCTTTCGAGCTCATTTGAAACACATTTTTTAGCGAGTCCACCACCCTACCTTTCAAGCTCATTTAAAACACATTTTTCGGGTAGTCCACCATTTTTTCTTAGAAATGAGGCCGTTTACCCTACCTTTCGAGCTCATTTGAAACACATATTTTAGCGAGTCCACCGCCCTACCTTTCGAGCTCATATGAAACACATTTTTTAGCGAGCCTACCACCCTACCTTTGGAGCTCATTTGAAACACATTTTTCGGCAAGTCCAACATTTTTTCTTAGAAATGGGGCCGTTTAACCTACCTTTCGAGCTCATTTTAAACACATTTTTTAGCGAGTCTACCACCCTACCTTTGGAGCTAATTTGAAACACATTTTTTTACGAGGCCACCAGTTTTGCTTAGAAATGAGGCCGTTTACCCTACGTTTAGATCTCATTTGAAACACATTTTTATTCGAGTCAACCACCCTACATTTCGAACTCATTTGAAACATATTTTTCGGCGAATCCACCATTTTTGCTTAGAAATGAGGCCGTTTACCCTACCTTTCGAGCTCATTTGAAACACATTTTATTGCGAGTCCACCACCCTACCTTTCGAGCTCATTTGAAACACATTTTTCGGCGAGTCCACCATTTTTGCTTAGAAATGAGGCCGTTTACCCTACCTTTCAAGCTCATTTGAAACACATTTTTTAGCGAGTCCACCACCCTACCTTTCGAGCTCATATGAAACACATTTGGCGAGTCCACCATTTTTGCTTAGAAATGAGGCCGTTTACCCTACCTTTCGAGCTCATTTGAAACACATTTTTTAGCGAGTCCACCACCCTTCCTTTTGAGCTCATTTGACACACATTTTCGGTGAGTCCACCATTTTTTGCTTAGAAATGAGGCCGTTTACCCTACCTTTCGAGCTCATTTGAAACATATTTTTAAGCGAGTCCACCACCCTACCTTTCGAGCTCATTTGACACACATTTTCGGTGAGTCCACTATTTTTTTCTTAGAAATGAGGCCGTTTACCCTACCTTTCGAGCTCATTTGAAACATATTTTTAAGCGAGTCCACCAACCTACCTTTCGAGCTCATTTGACACACATTTTCGGTGAGTCCACCATTTTTTTCTTAGAAATGAGGCCGTTTACCCTACCTTTCGAGCTCACTTGATACACATTTTTTAGTGAGTCCACCACCCTACCTTTGGAGCTCATTTGAAACACATTTTTCGGCGTGTCTACCATTTTTGCTTAGAAATGAGGCCGTTTACCCTACCTTTCGAGCTCATTTGAAACACATTTTTCGGCGAGTCCACCACCCTACCTTTGGAGCTCATTCAAAACACATTTTTCGGCAAGTCCACCATTTATGCTTAGAAATGAGGTCGTTTACCCTACCTTTCGAGCTCGTTTTAAACACATTTTTTAGCGAGTCTACCACCCAACATTTGGAGCTAATTTGAAACACATTTTTCGACGAGGCCACCATTTTTGCTTAAGAATGAGGCCGTTTACCCTACCTTTCGAGCTCATTTGAAACACATTTTTATGCGAGTCCACCACACTACCTTTCGAGCTCATTTGAAACACATTTTTCGACGAGTCCACCATTTTTGCTTAGAAATGAGGCCGTTTACCCTACCTTTCGAGCTCATTTGAAACACATTTTTTAGCGAGTCCACCGCCCTACCTTTCGAGCTCATATGAAACACATTTTTTAGCGAGTCTACCACCCTACCTTTGGAGCTCATTTGAAACACATTTTTCGGCAAGTCCAACATTTTTTCTTAGAAATGGGGCCGTTTAACCTACCTTTCGAGCTCATTTTAAACACATTTTTTAGCGAGTCTACCACCCTACCTTTGGAGCTCATTTGAAACACATTTTTCGGCGAGGCCACCATTCTTGCTTAGAAATGAGGCCGTTTACCCTACCTTTCCAGCTCATTTGAAACACATTTTTAAGCGAGTCCACCACCCTACCTTTTGAGCTCATTTGAAACACATTTTTTGGCGAGGCCACCATTTTTGCTTAGACATGAGGCCGTTTACCCTACCTTTCGAGCTCATTTGAAACGCATTTTTTATCGAGTCCACCACCCTACCTTTCGAGCTTATTTAAAACACGTTTTTTGGCGAGTCGACCATTTTTGCATAGAAATGAGGCCGTTTACCCTACCTTTCGAGCTCATTTGAAACACATTTTTTAGCGAGACCACCACCCTACCTTTGGAGCTAATTTGAAACACATTTTTTTACGAGGCCACCAGTTTTGCTTAGAAATGAGGCCGTTTACCCTACGTTTAGATCTCATTTGAAACACATTTTTATTCGAGTCAACCACCCTACATTTCGAACTCATTTGAAACATATTTTTCGGCGAATCCACCATTTTTGCTTAGAAATGAGGCCGTTTACCCTACCTTTCGAGCTCATTTGAAACACATTTTATTGCGAGTCCACCACCCTACCTTTCGAGCTCATTTGAAACACATTTTTCGGCGAGTCCACCATTTTTGCTTAGAAATGAGGCCGTTTACCCTACCTTTCAAGCTCATTTGAAACACATTTTTTAGCGAGTCCACCACCCTACCTTTCGAGCTCATATGAAACACATTTTCGGCGAGTCCACCATTTTTGCTTAGAAATGAGGCCGTTTACCCTACCTTTCGAGCTCATTTGAAACACATTTTTTAGCGAGTCCACCACCCTTCCTTTTGAGCTCATTTGACACACATTTTCGGTGAGTCCACCATTTTTTGCTTAGAAATGAGGCCGTTTACCCTACCTTTCGAGCTCATTTGAAACATATTTTTAAGCGAGTCCACCACCCTACCTTTCGAGCTCATTTGACACACATTTTCGGTGAGTCCACTATTTTTTTCTTAGAAATGAGGCCGTTTACCCTACCTTTCGAGCTCATTTGAAACATATTTTTAAGCGAGTCCACAGACCTACCTTTCGAGCTCATTTGACACACATTTTCGGTGAGTCCACCATTTTTTTCTTAGAAATGAGGCCGTTTACCCTACCTTTCGAGCTCACTTGATACACATTTTTTAGTGAGTCCACCACCCTACCTTTGGAGCTCATTTGAAACACATTTTTCGGCGTGTCTACCATTTTTGCTTAGAAATGAGGCCGTTTACCCTACCTTTCGAGCTCATTTGAAACACATTTTTCGGCGAGTCCACCACCCTACCTTTGGAGCTCATTCAAAACACATTTTTCGGCAAGTCCACCATTTATGCTTAGAAATGAGGTCGTTTACCCTACCTTTCGAGCTCGTTTTAAACACATTTTTTAGCGAGTCTACCACCCAACATTTGGAGCTAATTTGAAACACATTTTTCGACGAGGCCACCATTTTTGCTTAAGAATGAGGCCGTTTACCCTACCTTTCGAGCTCATTTGAAACACATTTTTATGCGAGTCCACCACACTACCTTTCGAGCTCATTTGAAACACATTTTTCGACGAGTCCACCATTTTTGCTTAGAAATGAGGCCGTTTACCCTACCTTTCGAGCTCATTTGAAACACATTTTTTAGCGAGTCCACCGCCCTACCTTTCGAGCTCATATGAAACACATTTTTTAGCGAGTCTACCACCCTACCTTTGGAGCTCATTTGAAACACATTTTTCGGCAAGTCCAACATTTTTTCTTAGAAATGGAGCCGTTTAACCTACCTTTCGAGCTCATTTTAAACACATTTTTTAGCGAGTCTACCACCCTACCTTTGGAGCTCATTTGAAACACATTTTTCGGCGAGGCCACCATTCTTGCTTAGAAATGAGGCCGTTTACCCTACCTTTCCAGCTCATTTGAAACACATTTTTAAGCGAGTCCACCACCCTACCTTTTGAGCTCATTTGAAACACATTTTTTGGCGAGGCCACCATTTTTGCTTAGACATGAGGCCGTTTACCCTACCTTTCGAGCTCATTTGAAACGCATTTTTTATCGAGTCCACCACCCTACCTTTCGAGCTTATTTAAAACACGTTTTTTGGCGAGTCGACCATTTTTGCATAGAAATGAGGCCGTTTACCCTACCTTTCGAGCTCATTTGAAACACATTTTTTAGCGAGACCACCACCCTACCTTTCGAGCTCATTTGAAACACATTTTTAAGCGAGTCCACCACCCTACCTTTCGAGCTCATTTGAAACACATTTTTTGGCGAGTCCACCAATTTTTCTTAGAAATGAGGCCGTTTACCCTACCTTTCGAGCTCATTTGAAACACATTTTTTAGCGAGTCCACCACCCTACCTTTGGAGCTCATTTGAAACACATTTTTCGGCGAGTCCAGCATTTTTGCTTAGAAATGAGGTTGTTTACCCTACCTTTCGAGCTCATTTGAAACACATTTTTTAGCGAGTCCACCACCCTACCTTTGGAGCTCATTTGAAACACATTTTTCGGCAAGTCCAACATTTTTTCTTAGAAATGGGGCCGTTTACTCTACCTTTTGAGCTCATTTGTAACACATTATTAAGCGAGTCCACCACCCTACCTTTGGAGCTCAATTTAAACACATTTTTTGGCGAGGCCACCATTTTTGCTTAGAAATGAGGCCGTTTACCCTACCTTTCGAGCTCATTTGAAACACATTTTTTAGCGAGTCCACCACCCTACCTTTCAAGCTCATTTAAAACACATTTTTCGGGTAGTCCACCATTTTTTCTTAGAAATGAGGCCGTTTACCCTACCTTTCGAGCTCATTTGAAACACATATTTTAGCGAGTCCACCGCCCTACCTTTCGAGCTCATATGAAACACATTTTTTAGCGAGCCTACCACCCTACCTTTGGAGCTCATTTGAAACACATTTTTCGGCAAGTCCAACATTTTTTCTTAGAAATGGGGCCGTTTAACCTACCTTTCGAGCTCATTTTAAACACATTTTTTAGCGAGTCTACCACCCTACCTTTGGAGCTAATTTGAAACACATTTTTTGACGAGGCCACCAGTTTTGCTTAGAAATGAGGCCGTTTACCCTACGTTTAGATCTCATTTGAAACACATTTTTATTCGAGTCAACCACCCTACATTTCGAACTCATTTGAAACATATTTTTCGGCGAATCCACCATTTTTGCTTAGAAATGAGGCCGTTTACCCTACCTTTCGAGCTCATTTGAAACACATTTTATTGCGAGTCCACCACCCTACCTTTCGAGCTCATTTGAAACACATTTTTCGGCGAGTCCACCATTTTTGCTTAGAAATGAGGCCGTTTACCCTACCTTTCAAGCTCATTTGAAACACATTTTTTAGCGAGTCCACCACCCTACCTTTCGAGCTCATATGAAACACATTTTCGGCGAGTCCACCATTTTTGCTTAGAAATGAGGCCGTTTACCCTACCTTTCGAGCTCATTTGAAACACATTTTTTAGCGACTCCACCACCCTTCCTTTTGAGCTCATTTGACACACATTTTCGGTGAGTCCACCATTTTTTGCTTAGAAATGAGGCCGTTTACCCTACCTTTCGAGCTCATTTGAAACATATTTTTAAGCGAGTCCACCACCCTACCTTTCGAGCTCATTTGACACACATTTTCGGTGAGTCCACCATTTTTTTCTTAGAAATGAGGCCGTTTACCCTACCTTTCGAGCTCATTTGAAACATATTTTTAAGCGAGTCCACCAACCTACCTTTCGAGCTCATTTGACACACATTTTCGGTGAGTCCACCATTTTTTTCTTAGAAATGAGGCCGTTTACCCTACCTTTCGAGCTCACTTGATACACATTTTTTAGTGAGTCCACCACCCTACCTTTGGAGCTCATTTGAAACACATTTTTCGGCGTGTCTACCATTTTTGCTTAGAAATGAGGCCGTTTACCCTACCTTTCGAGCTCATTTGAAACACATTTTTCGGCGAGTCCACCACCCTACCTTTGGAGCTCATTCAAAACACATTTTTCGGCAAGTCCACCATTTATGCTTAGAAATGAGGTCGTTTACCCTACCTTTCGAGCTCGTTTTAAACACATTTTTTAGCGAGTCTACCACCCAACATTTGGAGCTAATTTGAAACACATTTTTCGACGAGGCCACCATTTTTGCTTAAGAATGAGGCCGTTTACCCTACCTTTCGAGCTCATTTGAAACACATTTTTATGCGAGTCCACCACACTACCTTTCGAGCTCATTTGAAACTCATTTTTCGACGAGTCCACCATTTTTGCTTAGAAATGAGGCCTTTTACCCTACCTTTCGAGCTCATTTGAAACACATTTTTTAGCGAGTCCACCGCCCTACCTTTCGAGCTCATATGAAACACATTTTTTAGCGAGTCTACCACCCTACCTTTGGAGCTCATTTGAAACACATTTTTCGGCAAGTCCAACATTTTTTCTTAGAAATGGGGCCGTTTAACCTACCTTTCGAGCTCATTTTAAACACATTTTTTAGCGAGTCTACCACCCTACCTTTCGAGCTAATTTGAAACACATTTTTTGACGAGGCCACCATTTTTGCTTAGAAATGAGGCCGTTTACCCTACGTTTAGATCTCATTTGAAACACATTTTTATTCGAGTCAACCACCCTACATTTCGAACTCATTTGAAACATATTTTTTGGCGAATCCACCATTTTTTACTTAGAAATGAGGCCGTTTACCCTACCTTTCGAGCTCATTTGAAACACATTTTTTAGCGAGTCCACCACCCTTCCTTTTGAGCTCATTTGACACACATTTTCGGTGAGTCCACCATTTTTTACTTAGAAATGAGGCCGTTTACCCTACCTTTCGAGCTCATTTGAAACATATTTTTAAGCGAGTCCACCACCCTACCTTTCGAGCTCATTTGAAACACATTTTTCGGCGAGTCCACCATTTTTGCTTAGAAATGAGGCCGTTTTCCCTAACTTTCGAGCTCATTTGAAACACATTTTTTAGCGAGTCCACCACCCTTCCTTTTGAGCTCATTTGACACACATTTTCGGTGAGTCCACCATTTTTTGCTTAGAAATGAGGCCGTTTACCCTACCTTTCGAGCTCATTTGAAACATATTTTTAAGCGAGTCCACCACCCTACCTTTCGAGCTCATTTGACACACATTTTCGGTGAGTCCACCATTTTTTTCTTAGAAATGAGGCCGTTTACCCTACCTTTCGAGCTCGAGCTCATTTGAAACATATTTTTAAGCGAGTCCACCACCCTACCTTTGGAGCTCATTTGAAACACATTTTTAAGCAAGTCCAACATTTTTTCTTATAAATGGGGCCGTTTACTCTACCTTTTGAGCTCATTTGTAACACATTATTAAGCGAGTCCACCACCCTACCTTTGGAGCTCAATTTAAACACATTTTTTGGCGAGGCCACCATTTTTGCTTAGAAATGAGGCCGTTTACCCTACCCTTCGAGCTCATTTGAAACACATTTTTCGGGGAGTCCACCATTTTTGCTTAGAAATGAGGCCGTTTACCCTACGTTTAGATCTCATTTGAAACACATTTTTATTCGAGTCAACCACCCTACATTTCGAACTCATTTGAAACATATTTTTTGGCGAATCCACCATTTTTACTTAGAAATGAGGCCGTTTACCCTACCTTTCGAGCTCATTTGAAACACATTTTTTAGCGAGTCCACCACCCTTCCTTTTGAGCTCATTTGACACACATTTTCGGTGAGTCCACCATTTTTTACTTAGAAATGAGGCCGTTTACCCTACCTTTCGAGCTCATTTGAGACATATTGTATGGATGGATGCAGTTTTAAAATTCCTTGGGCTGTCCAATTAGAAACTTTTTTTGTTTTCCTATCGGTTGCCTACGCATAGAGATGGATGTAGTTTCAAGGTTCTTTATGTTGCCTACTGTGTTTCTTGCACTGATATGTTACTATGGTGTTTTTTGAGCTCATTTGACACACATTTTCGGTGAGTCCACCATTTTTTGCTTAGAAATGAGGCCGTTTACCCTACCTTTCGAGCTCATTTGAAACATATTTTTAAGCGAGTCCACCACCCTACCTTTCGAGCTCATTTGACACACATTTTCGGTGAGTCCACCATTTTTTTCTTAGAAATGAGGCCGTTTACCCTACCTTTCGAGCTCATTTGAAACATATTTTTAAGCGAGTCCACCACCCTACCTTTGGAGCTCATTTGAAACACATTTTTAAGCAAGTCCAACATTTTTTCTTATAAATGGGGCCGTTTACTCTACTTTTGAGCTCATTTGTAACACATTATTAAGCGAGTCCACCACCCTACCTTTGGAGCTCAATTTAAACACATTTTTTGGCGAGGCCCACCATTTTTGCTTAGAATGAGGCCGTTTACCCTACCTTTCGAGCTCATTTGAAACACATTTTTTAGCGAGTCCACCACCATACCTTTCGAGCTCATTTAAAACACATTTTTCGGGGAGTCCACCATTTTTGCTTAGAAATGAGGCCGTTTACCCTACCTTTCGAGCTCATTTGAAACACATATTTTAGCGAGTCCACCGCCCTACCTTTCGAGCTCATATGAAACACATTTTTTAGCGAGTCTACCACCCTACCTTTGGAGCTCATTTGAAACACATTTTTCGGCAAGTCCAACATTTTTTCTTAGAAATGGGGCCGTTAAACCTACCTTTCGAGCTCATTTTAAACACATTTTTAGCGAGTCTACCACCCTACCTTTGGAGCTAATTTGAAACACATTTTTTGACGAGGCCACCATTTTTGCTTAGAAATGAGGCCGTTTACCCTACGTTTAGATCTCATTTGAAACACATTTTTATTCGAGTCAACCACCCTACATTTCGAACTCATTTGAAACATATTTTTCGGCGAATCCACCATTTTTGCTTAGAAATGAGGCCGTTTACCCTACCTTTCGAGATCATTTGAAAAACTTTTTTAGCGAGTCCACCACCCTACCTTTCGAGCTCATTTGAAACACATTTTTCGGCGAGTCCACCATTTTTGCTTAGAAATGAGGCCGTTTCCCCTTACATTCGAGCTCATTTGAAACACATTTTTTAGCGAGTCCACCACCCTTCCTTTTGAGCTCATTTGACACACATTTTCGGTGAGTCCACCATTTTTGCTTAGAAATGATGCCGTTTACCCTAACTTTCGAGCTCATTTGAAACATTATTTTTAAGCGAGTCCACCACCCTACCTTTCGAGCTCATTTGACACACATTTTCGGTGAGTCCACCATTTTTTTCTTAGAAATGAGGCCGTTTACCCTACCTTTCGAGCTCATTTGAAACATATTTTAAGCGAGTCCACCACCCTACCTTTGGAGCTCATTTGAAACACATTTTTAAGCAAGTCCAACATTTTTTCTTATAAATGGGGCCGTTTACTCTACCTTTTGAGCTCATTTGTAACACATTATTAAGCGAGTCCACCACCCTACCTTTGGAGCTCAATTTAAACACATTATTTTGGCGAGGCCACCATTTTTGCTTAGAAATGAGGCCGTTTACCCTACCTTTCGAGCTCATTGAAACACATTTTTTAGCGAGTCCACCACCCTACCTTTCGAGCTCATTTAAAACACATTTTTCGGGGAGTCCACCATTTTTGCTTAGAAATGAGGCCGTTTACCCTACCTTTCGAGCTCATTTGAAACACATATTTTAGCGAGTCCACCACCCTACCTTTCGAGCTCATATGAAACACATTTTTTAGCGAGTCTACCACCCTACCTTGGAGCTCATTTGAAACACATTTTTCGGCAAGTCCAACATTTTTTCTTAGAAATGGGGCCGTTTAAACCTACCTTTCGAGCTCATTTTAAACACATTTTTTAGCGAGTCTACCACCCTACCTTTGGAGCTAATTTGAAACACATTTTTTGACGAGGCCACCATTTTTGCTTAGAAATGAGGCGTTTACCCTACGTTTAGATCTCATTTGAAACACATTTTTATTCGAGTCAACCACCCTACATTTCGAACTCATTTGAAACATATTTTTCGGCGAGTCCACCATTTTTGCTTAGAAATGAGGCCGTTTTCCCTTACATTCGAGCTCATTTGAAACACATTTTTTAGCGAGTCCACCACCCTTCCTTTTGAGCTCATTTGACACACATTTTCAGTGAGTCCACCATTTTTTGCTTAGAAATGATGCCGTTTACCCTAACTTTCGAGCTCATTTGAAACATATTTTTAAGCGAGTCCACCACCCTACCTTTCGAGCTCATTTGACACACATTTTCGGTGAGTCCACCATTTTTTTCTTAGAAATGAGGCCTTTTACCCTACCTTTCGAGCTCATTTGAAACATATTTTTAAGCGAGTCCACCACCCTACCTTTCGAGCTCATTTGACACAATTTTCAGTGAGTCCACCATTTTTTTCTTCGAAATGAGGCGTTTACCCTACCTTTCGAGCTAACTTGATACACATTTTTTAGTGAGTCCACCACCCTACCTTTCGAGCTCATTTGACACACATTTTCGGTGAGTCCACCATTTTTTGCTTAGAAATGATGCCGTTTACCCTAACTTTCGAGCTCATTTGAAACATATTTTTAAGCGAGTCCACCACCCTACCTTTCGAGCTCATTTGACACACATTTTCGGTGAGTCCACCATTTTTTTCTTAGAAATGAGGCCGTTTACCCTACCTTTCGAGCTCATTTGAAACATATTTTTAAGCGAGTCCACCACCCTACCTTTGGAGCTCATTTGAAACACATTTTTAAGCAAGTCCAACATTTTTTCTTATAAATGGGGCCGTTTACTCTACCTTTTGAGCTCATTTGTAACACATTATTAAGCGAGTCCACCACCCTACCTTTGGAGCTCAATTTAAACACATTTTTTGGCGAGGCCACCATTTTTGCTTAGAAATGAGGCCGTTTACCCTACCTTTCGAGCTCATTTGAAACACATTTTTTAGCGAGTCCACCACCCTACCTTTCGAGCTCATTTAAAACACATTTTTCGGGGAGTCCACCATTTTTGCTTAGAAATGAGGCCGTTTACCCTACCTTTCGAGCTCATTTGAAACACATATTTTAGCGAGTCCACCGCCCTACCTTTCGAGCTCATATGAAACACATTTTTTAGCGAGTCTACCACCCTACCTTTGGAGCTCATTTGAAACACATTTTTCGGCAAGTCCAACATTTTTTCTTAGAAATGGGGCCGTTTAACCTACCTTTCGAGCTCATTTTAAACACATTTTTTAGCGAGTCTACCACCCTACCTTTGGAGCTAATTTGAAACACATTTTTTGACGAGGCCACCATTTTTGCTTAGAAATGAGGCCGTTTACCCTACGTTTAGATCTCATTTGAAACACATTTTTATTCGAGTCAACCACCCTACATTTCGAACTCATTTGAAACATATTTTTCGGCGAATCCACCATTTTTGCTTAGAAATGAGGCCGTTTACCCTACCTTTCGAGATCATTTGAAAAACATTTTTTAGCGAGTCCACCACCCTACCTTTCGAGCTCATTTGAAACACATTTTTCGGCGAGTCCACCATTTTTGCTTAGAAATGAGGCCGTTTTCCCTTACATTCGAGCTCATTTGAAACACATTTTTTAGCGAGTCCACCACCCTTCCTTTTGAGCTCATTTGACACACATTTTCAGTGAGTCCACCATTTTTTGCTTAGAAATGATGCCGTTTACCCTAACTTTCGAGCTCATTTGAAACATATTTTTAAGCGAGTCCACCACCCTACCTTTCGAGCTCATTTGACACACATTTTCGGTGAGTCCACCATTTTTTTCTTAGAAATGAGGCCTTTTACCCTACCTTTCGAGCTCATTTGAAACATATTTTTAAGCGAGTCCACCACCCTACCTTTCGAGCTCATTTGACACACATTTTCAGTGAGTCCACCATTTTTTTCTTAGAAATGAGGCCGTTTACCCTACCTTTCGAGCTAACTTGATACACATTTTTTAGTGAGTCCACCACCCTACCTTTGGAGCTCATTTGAAACACATTTTTTCGGCGTGTCCACCATTTTTGCTTAGAAATGAGGCCGTTTACCCTACCTTTCGAGCTCATTTGAAACACATCTTTTAGCGAGTCCACCACCCTACCTTTCGAGCTCATATGAAACACATTTTTTAGCGAGTCTACCACCCTACCTTTGGAGCTCATTTGAAACACATTTTTCAGCAAGTCCACATTTTTTCTTAGAAATGGGGCCGTTTAGCCTACCTTTCGAGCTCATTTTAAACACATTTTTTAGCGAGTCTACCACCCTACCTTTGGAGCTAATTTGAAACACATTTTTGGACGAGGCCACCATTTTTGCTTAGAAATGAGGCCGTTTACCCTACGTTTAGATCTCATTTGAAACACACTTTTAAGCGAGTCAACCACCCTACATTTCGAGCTCATTTGAAACATATTTTTCGGCGAATCCACCATTTTTGCTTAGAAATGAGGTTGTTTATCCTTCCTTTCGAGCTCATTTGAAACACATTTTTAAGCGAGTCCACCACCCTACCTTTTGAACTCATTTGAAACACATTTTTCGGCTAGTCGGCCATTTTTGCTTACAAATTAGGTCGTTTACCCTACCTTTGGATCTCATTTGAAACACATTTTTCGGCGAGTCCATCATTTTTGCTTAGAAATGAGGCCGTTTACCATACCTTTCGAGCTCATTTGAAACACATTTTTTAGCGAGTATACCACCCTACCTTTGGAGCTCATTTGAAACACATTTTTCGGCGAGTCCACCATTTTTGCTTAGAAATGAGGCCGTTTTCCCTAACTTTCGAGCTCATTTGAAACACATTTTTTAGCGAGTCCACCACCCTTCCTTTTGAGCTCATTTGACACACATTTTCGGTGAGTCCACCATTTTTTGCTTAGAAATGAGGCCGTTTACCCTACCTTTCGAGCTCATTTGAAACATATTTTTAAGCGAGTCCACCACCCTACCTTTCGAGCTCATTTGACACACATTTTCGGTGAGTCCACCATTTTTTTCTTAGAAATGAGGCCGTTTACCCTACCTTTCGAGCTCATTTGAAACATATTTTTAAGCGAGTCCACCACCCTACCTTTGGAGCTCATTTGAAACACATTTTTAAGCAAGTCCAACATTTTTTCTTATAAATGGGGCCGTTTACTCTACCTTTTGAGCTCATTTGTAACACATTATTAAGCGAGTCCACCACCCTACCTTTGGAGCTCAATTTAAACACATTTTTTGGCGAGTCCACCATATTTGCTTAGAAATGAGGCCGTTTACCCTACCTTTCAAGCTCATTTGAAACACATTTTTTAGCGAGTCCACCACCCTACCTTTCGAGCTCATATGAAACACATTTTCGGCGAGTCCACCATTTTTGCTTAGAAATGAGGCAGTTTACCCTACCTGTCGAGCTCATTTGAAACACATTTTTTAGCGAGTCCACCACCCTTCCTTTTGAGCTCATTTGACACACATTTTCGGTGAGTCCACCATTTTTTGCTTAGAAATGAGGCCGTTTACCCTACCTTTCAAGCTCATTTGAAACATATTTTTAAGTGAGTCCACCACCCTACCTTTCGAGCTCATTTGACACACATTTTCGGTGAGTCCACCATTTTTTTCTTAGAAATGAGGCCGTTTACCCTACCTTTCGAGCTCATTTGAAACATATTTTTAAGCGAGTCGACCAACCTACCTTTCGAGCTCATTTGACACACATTTTCGGTGAGTCCACCATTTTTTTCTTAGAAATGAGGCCGTTTACCCTACCTTTCGAGCTCACTTGATACACATTTTTTAGCGAGTCCACCACCCTACCTTTGGAGCTCATTTGAAACACATTTTTCGGCGTGTCTACCATTTTTGCTTAGCAATGAGGCCGTTTACCCTACCTTTCGAGCTCATTTGAAACACATTTTTCGGCGAGTCCACCACCCTACCTTTGGAGGTCATTCAAAACACATTTTTCGGCAAGTCCACCATTTATGCTTAGAAATGAGGTCGTTTACCCTACCTTTCGAGCTCGTTTTAAACACATTTTTTAGCGAGTCTACCACCCAACATTTGGAGCTAATTTGAAACACATTTTTCGACGAGGCCACCATTTTTCCTTAAGAATGAGGCCGTTTACCCTACCTTTCGAGCTCATCTGAAACACATTTTTATGCGAGTCCACCACACTACCTTTCGAGCTCATTTGAAACACATTTTTCGACGAGTCCACCATTTTTGCTTAGAAATGAGGCCGTTTACCCTACCTTTCGAGCTCATTTGAAACACATTTTTTAGCGAGTCCACCGCCCTACCTTTCGAGCTCATATGAAACACATTTTTTAGCGAGTCTACCACCCTACCTTTGGAGCTCATTTGAAACACATTTTTCGGCAAGTCCAACATTTTTTCTTAGAAATGGGGCCGTTTAACCTACCTTTCGAGCTCATTTTAAACACATTTTTTAGCGAGTCTACCACCCTACCTTTGGAGCTAATTTGAAACACATTTTTTGACGAGGCCACCATTTTTGCTTAGAAATGAGGCCGTTTACCCTACGTTTAGATCTCATTTGAAACACATTTTTATTCGAGTCAACCACCCTACATTTCGAACTCATTTGAAACATATTTTTCGGCGAATCCACCATTTTTGCTTAGAAATGAGGCCGTTTACCCTACCTTTCGAGCTCATTTGAAACACATTTTTTAGCGAGTCCACCACCCTTCCTTTTGAGCTCATTTGACACACATTTTCGGTGAGTCCACCATTTTTTGCTTAGAAATGAGGCCGTTTACCCTACCTTTCGAGCTCATTTGAAACATATTTTTAAGCGAGTCCACCACCCTACCTTTCGAGCTCATTTGAAACACATTTTTCGGCGAGTCCACCATTTTTGCTTAGAAATGAGGCCGTTTTCCCTAACGTTCGAGCTCATTTGAAACAGATTTTTTAGTGAGTCCACCACCCTTCCCTTTGAGCTCATTTGACACACATTTTCGGTGAGTCCACCATTTTTTGCTTAGAAATGAGGCCGTTTACCCTACCTTTCGAGCTCATTTGAAACATATTTTTAAGCGAGTCCACCACCCTACCTTTCGAGCTCATTTGACACACATTTTCGGTGAGTCCACCATTTTTTTCTTAGAAATGAGGCCGTTTACCCTACCTTTCGAGCTCATTTGAAACATATTTTTAAGCGAGTCCACCACCCTACCTTTGGAGCTCATTTGAAACACATTTTTAAGCAAGTCCAACATTTTTTCTTATAAATGGGGCCGTTTACTCTACCTTTTGAGCTCATTTGTAACACATTATTAAGCGAGTCCACCACCCTACCTTTGGAGCTCAATTTAAACACATTTTTTGGCGAGGCCACCATTTTTGCTTAGAAATGAGGCCGTTTACCCTACCTTTCGAGCTCATTTGAAACACATTTTTTAGCGAGTCCACCACCCTACCTTTCGAGCTCATTTAAAACACATTTTTCGGGGAGTCCACCATTTTTGCTTAGAAATGAGGCCGTTTACCCTACCTTTCGAGCTCATTAGAAACACATATTTTAGCGAGTCCACCGCCCTACCTTTCGTGCTCATATGAAACACATTTTTTAGCGAGTCTACCACCCTACCTTTGGAGCTCATTTGAAACACATTTTTCGGCAAGTCCAACATTTTTTCTTAGAAATGGGGCCGTTTAACCTACCTTTCGAGCTCATTTTAAACACATTTTTTAGCGAGTCTACCACCCTACCTTTGGAGCTAATTTGAAACACATTTTTTGACGAGGCCACCATTTTTGCTTAGAAATGAGGCCGTTTACCCTACGTTTAGATCTCATTTGAAACACATTTTTATTCGAGTCAACCACCCTACATTTCGAACTCATTTGAAACATATTTTTCGGCGAATCCACCATTTTTGCTTAGAAATGAGGCCGTTTACCCTACCTTTCGAGCTCATTTGAAAAACATTTTTTAGCGAGTCCACCACCCTACCTTTCGAGCTCATTTGAAACACATTTTTCAGCGAGTCCACCATTTTTGCTTAGAAATGAGGCCGTTTTCTCTAACATTCGAGCTCATTTGAAACACATTTTTTAGCGAGTCCACCACCCTTCCTTTTGAGCTCATTTGACACACATTTTCGGTGAGTCCACCATTTTTTGCTTAGAAATGATGCCGTTTACCCTAACTTTCGAGCTCATTTGAAACATATTTTTAAGCGAGTCCACCACCCTACCTTTCGAGCTCATTTGACACACATTTTCGGTGAGTCCACCATTTTTTTCTTAGAAATGAGGCCATTTACCCTACCTTTCGAGCTCATTTGAAACATATTTTTAAGCGAGTCCACCACCCTACCTTTCGAGCTCATTTGAAACACATTTTCAGTGAGTCCACCATTTTTTTCTTAGAAATGAGGCCGTTTACCCTACCTTTCGAGCTCACTTGATACAAATTTTTTAGTGAGTCCACCACCCTACCTTTGGAGCTCATTTGAAACACATTTTTCGGCGTGTCCACCATTTTTGCTTAGAAATGAGGCCGTTTACCCTACCTTTCGAGCTCATTTGAAACACATCTTTTAGCGAGTCCACCGCCCTACCTTTCGAGCTCATATGAAACACATTTTTTAGCGAGTCTACCACCCTACCTTTGGAGCTTATTTGAAACACATTTTTCAGCAAGTCCACATTTTTTCTTAGAAATGGGGCCGTTTAGCCTACCTTTCGAGCTCATTTTAAACACATTTTTTAGCGAGTCTACCACCCTACCTTTGGAGCTAATTTGAAACACATTTTTGGACGAGGCCACCATTTTTGCTTAGAAATGAGGCCGTTTACCCTACGTTTAGATCTCATTTGAAACACACTTTTAAGCGAGTCAACCACCCTACATTTCGAGCTCATTTGAAACATATTTTTCGGCGAATCCACCATTTTTGCTTAGAAATGAGGTTGTTTATCCTTCCTTTCGAGCTCATTTGAAACACATTTTTAAGCGAGTCCACCACCCTACCTTTTGAACTCATTTGAAACACATTTTTCGGCTAGTCGGCCATTTTTGCTTACAAATTAGGTCGTTTACCCTACCTTTGGATCTCATTTGAAACACATTTTTCGGCGAGTCCATCATTTTTGCTTAGAAATGAGGCCGTTTACCATACCTTTCGAGCTCATTTGAAACACATTTTTTAGCGAGTCTACCACCCTACCTTTGGAGCTCATTTGAAACACATTTTTCGGCGAGTCCACCATTTTTGCTTAGAAATGAGGCCGTTTTCCCTAACTTTCGAGCTCATTTGAAACACATTTTTTAGCGAGTCCACCACCCTACCTTTCGAGCTCATTTAAAACACATTTTTCGGGGAGTCCACCATTTTTGCTTAGAAATGAGGCCGTTTACCCTACCTTTCGAGCTCATTAGAAATACATATTTTAGCGAGTCCACCGCCCTACCTTTCGTGCTCATATGAAACACATTTTTTAGCGAGTCTACCACCCTACCTTTGGAGCTCATTTGAAACACATTTTTCGGCAAGTCCAACATTTTTTCTTAGAAATGGGGCCGTTTAACCTACCTTTCGAGCTCATTTTAAACACATTTTTTAGCGAGTCTACCACCCTACCTTTGGAGCTAATTTGAAACATATTTTTTGACGAGGCCACCATTTTTGCTTAGAAATGAGGCCGTTTACCCTACGTTTAGATCTCATTTGAAACACATTTTTATTCGAGTCAACCACCCTACATTTCGAACTCATTTGAAACATATTTTTCGGCGAATCCACCATTTTTGCTTAGAAATGAGGCCGTTTACCCTACCTTTCGAGCTCATTTGAAAAACATTTTTTAGCGAGTCCACCACCCTACCTTTCGAGCTCATTTGAAACACATTTTTCAGCGAGTCCACCATTTTTGCTTAGAAATGAGGCCGTTTTCTCTAACATTCGAGCTCATTTGAAACACATTTTTTAGCGAGTCCACCACCCTTCCTTTTGAGCTCATTTGACACACATTTTCGGTGAGTCCACCATTTTTTGCTTAGAAATGATGCCGTTTACCCTAACTTTCGAGCTCATTTGAAACATATTTTTAAGCGAGTCCACCACCCTACCTTTCGAGCTCATTTGACACACATTTTCGGTGAGTCCACCATTTTTTTCTTAGAAATGAGGCCATTTACCCTACCTTTCGAGCTCATTTGAAACATATTTTTAAGCGAGTCCACCACCCTACCTTTCGAGCTCATTTGAAACACATTTTCAGTGAGTCCACCATTTTTTTCTTAGAAATGAGGCCGTTTACCCTACCTTTCGAGCTCACTTGATACAAATTTTTTAGTGAGTCCACCACCCTACCTTTGGAGCTCATTTGAAACACATTTTTCGGCGTGTCCACCATTTTTGCTTAGAAATGAGGCCGTTTACCCTACCTTTCGAGCTCATTTGAAACACATCTTTTAGCGAGTCCACCGCCCTACCTTTCGAGCTCATATGAAACACATTTTTTAGCGAGTCTACCACCCTACCTTTGGAGCTTATTTGAAACACATTTTTCAGCAAGTCCACATTTTTTCTTAGAAATGGGGCCGTTTAGCCTACCTTTCGAGCTCATTTTAAACACATTTTTTAGCGAGTCTACCACCCTACCTTTGGAGCTAATTTGAAACACATTTTTGGACGAGGCCACCATTTTTGCTTAGAAATGAGGCCGTTTACCCTACGTTTAGATCTCATTTGAAACACACTTTTAAGCGAGTCAACCACCCTACATTTCGAGCTCATTTGAAACATATTTTTCGGCGAATCCACCATTTTTGCTTAGAAATGAGGTTGTTTATCCTTCCTTTCGAGCTCATTTGAAACACATTTTTAAGCGAGTCCACCACCCTACCTTTTGAACTCATTTGAAACACATTTTTCGGCTAGTCGGCCATTTTTGCTTACAAATTAGGTCGTTTACCCTACCTTTGGATCTCATTTGAAACACATTTTTCGGCGAGTCCATCATTTTTGCTTAGAAATGAGGCCGTTTACCATACCTTTCGAGCTCATTTGAAACACATTTTTTAGCGAGTCTACCACCCTACCTTTGGAGCTCATTTGAAACACATTTTTCGGCGAGTCCACCATTTTTGCTTAGAAATGAGGCCGTTTTCCCTAACTTTCGAGCTCATTTGAAACACATTTTTTAGCGAGTCCACCACCCTTCCTTTTGAGCTCATTTGACACACATTTTCGGTGAGTCCACCATTTTTTGCTTAGAAATGAGGCCGTTTACCCTACCTTTCGAGCTCATTTGAAACATATTTTTAAGCGAGTCCACCACCCTACCTTTCGAGCTCATTTGACACACATTTTCGGTGAGTCCACCATTTTTTTCTTAGAAATGAGGCCGTTTACCCTACCTTTCGAGCTCATTTGAAACATATTTTTAAGCGAGTCCACCACCCTACCTTTGGAGCTCATTTGAAACACATTTTTAAGCAAGTCCAACATTTTTTCTTATAAATGGGGCCGTTTACTCTACCTTTTGAGCTCATTTGTAACACATTATTAAGCGAGTCCACCACCCTACCTTTGTAGCTCAATTTAAACACATTTTTTGGCGAGGCCACCATTTTTGCTTAGAAATGAGGCCGTTTACCCTACCTTTCGAGCTCATTTGAAACACATTTTTTAGCGAGTCCACCGTCCTACCTTTCGAGCTCATTTAAAACACATTTTTCGGGGAGTCCACCATTTTTGCTTAGAAATGAGGCCGTTTACCCTACCTTTCGAGCTCATTTGAAACACATATTTTAGCGAGTCCACCGCCCTACCTTTCGAGCTCATATGAAACACATTTTTTAGCGAGTCTACCACCCTACCTTTGGAGCTCATTTGAAACACATTTTTCGGCAAGTCCAACATTTTTTCTTAGAAATGGGGCCGTTTAACCTACCTTTCAAGCTCATTTTAAACACATTTTTTAGCGAGTCTACCACCCTACCTTTGGAGCTAATTTGAAACACATTTTTTGACGAGGCCACCTTTTTTGCTTAGAAATGAGGCCGTTTACCCTACGTTTAGATCTCATTTGAAACACATTTTTATTCGAGTCAACCACCCTACATTTCGAACTCATTTGAAACATATTTTTCGGCGAATCCACCATTTTTGCTTAGAAATGAGGCCGTTTACCCTACCTTTCGAGCTCATTTGAAAAACATTTTTTAGCGAGTCCACCACCCTACCTTTCGAGCTCATTGAAACACATTTTTCGGCGAGTCCACCATTTTTGCTTAGAAATGAGGCCGTTTTACCTAACATTCGAGCTCATTTGAAACACATTTTTTAGCGAGTCCGCCACCCTTCCTTTTGAGCTCATTTGACACAACATTTTCGGTGAGTCCACCATTTTTTGCTTAGAAATGATGCCGTTTACCCTAACTTTCGAGCTCATTTGAACATATTTTTAAGCGAGTCCACCACCCTACCTTTCGAGCTCATTGACACACATTTTCGGTGAGTCCACCAATTTTTTTCTTAGAAATGAGGCCGTTTACCCTACCTTTCGAGCTCATTTGAAACACATTTTTAGCGAGTCCACCACCCTTCCTTTTGAGCTCATTTGACACACATTTTCGGTGAGTCCACCATTTTTTGCTTAGAAATGAGGCCGTTTACCCTACCTTTCGAGCTCATTTGAAACATATTTTTAAGTGAGTCCACCACCCTACCTTTCGAGCTCATTTGACACACATTTTCGGTGAGTCCACCATTTTTTTCTTAGAAATGAGGCCGTTTACCCTACCTTTCGAGCTCATTTGAAACATATTTTTAAGCGAGTCCACCAACCTACCTTTCGAGCTCATTTGACACACATTTTCGGTGAGTCCACCATTTTTTTCTTAGAAATGAGGCCGTTTACCATACCTTTCGAGCTCACTTGATACACATTTTTTAGCGAGTCCACCACCCTACCTTTGGAGCTCATTTGAAACACATTTTTCGGCGTGTCTACCATTTTTGCTTAGAAATGAGGCCGTTTACCCTACCTTTCGAGCTCATTTGAAACACATTTTTCGGCGAGTCCACCACCCTACCTATGGAGCTCATTCAAAACACATTTTTCAGCAAATCCACCATTTATGCTTAGAAATGAGGTCGTTTACCCTACCTTTCGAGCTCGTTTTAAACACATTTTTTAGCGAGTCTACCACCCAACATTTGGAGCTAATTTGAAACACATTTTTCGACGAGGCCACCATTTTTGCTTAAGAATGAGGCCGTTTACCCTACCTTTCGAGCTCATTTGAAACACATTTTTATGCGAGTCCACCACACTACCTTTCGAACTCATTTGAAACACATTTTTCGACGAGTCCACCATTTTTGCTTAGAAATGAGGCCGTTTACCCTACGTTTAGATCTCATTTGAAACACATTTTTATTCGAGTCAACCACCCTACATTTCGAACTCATTTGAAACATATTTTTTGGCGAATCCACCATTTTTACTTAGAAATGAGGCCGTTTACCCTACCTTTCGAGCTCATTTGAAACACATTTTTTAGCGAGTCCACCACCCTTCCTTTTGAGCTCATTTGACACACATTTTCGGTGAGTCCACCATTTTTTGCTTAGAAATGAGGCCGTTTACCCTACCTTTCGAGCTCATTTGAAACATATTTTTAAGCGAGTCCACCACCCTACATTTCGAACTCATTTGAAACATATTTTTTGGCGAATCCACCATTTTTGCTTAGAAATGAGGCCGTTTACCCTACCTTTCGAGCTCATTTGAAACACATTTTTTAGCGAGTCCACCACCCTTCCTTTTGAGCTCATTTGACACACATTTTCGGTGAGTCCACCATTTTTTACTTAGAAATGAGGCCGTTTACCCTACCTTTCGAGCTCATTTGAGACATATTTTTAAGCGAGTCCACCACCCTACCTTTCGAGCTCATTTGAAACACATTTTTCGGCGAGTCCACCATTTTTGTTTAGAAATGAGGCCGTTTTCCCTAACTTTCGAGCTCATTTGAAACACATTTTTTAGCGAGTCCACCACCCTTCCTTTTGAGCTCATTTGACACACATTTTCGGTGAGTCCACCATTTTTTGCTTAGAAATGAGGCCGTTTACCCTACCTTTCGAGCTCATTTGAAACATATTTTTAAGCGAGTCCACCACCCTACCTTTCGAGCTCATTTGACACACATTTTCGGTGAGTCCACCATTTTTTTCTTAGAAATGAGGCCGTTTACCCTACCTTTCGAGCTCATTTGAAACATATTTTTAAGCGAGTCCACCACCCTACCTTTGGAGCTCATTTGAAACACATTTTTAAGCAAGTCCAACATTTTTTCTTATAAATGGGGCCGTTTACTCTACCTTTTGAGCTCATTTGTAACACATTATTAAGCGAGTCCACCACCCTACCTTTGGAGCTCAATTTAAACACATTTTTTGGCGAGGCCACCATTTTTGCTTAGAAATGAGGCCGTTTACCCTACCTTTCGAGCTCATTTGAAACACATTTTTTAGCGAGTCCACCACCATACCTTTCGAGCTCATTTAAAACACATTTTTCGGGGAGTCCACCATTTTTGCTTAGAAATGAGGCCGTTTACCCTACCTTTCGAGCTCATTTGAAACACATATTTTAGCGAGTCCACCGCCCTACCTTTCGAGCTCATATGAAACACATTTTTTAGCGAGTCTACCACCCTACCTTTGGAGCTCATTTGAAACACATTTTTCGGCAAGTCCAACATTTTTTCTTAGAAATGGGGCCGTTTAACCTACCTTTCGAGCTCATTTTAAACACATTTTTTAGCGAGTCTACCACCCTACCTTTGGAGCTAATTTGAAACACATTTTTTGACGAGGCCACCATTTTTGCTTAGAAATGAGGCCGTTTACCCTACGTTTAGATCTCATTTGAAACACATTTTTATTCGAGTCAACCACCCTACATTTCGAACTCATTTGAAACATATTTTTCGGCGAATCCACCATTTTTGCTTAGAAATGAGGCCGTTTACCCTACCTTTCGAGATCATTTGAAAAACATTTTTTAGCGAGTCCACCACCCTACCTTTCGAGCTCATTTGAAACACATTTTTCGGCGAGTCCACCATTTTTGCTTAGAAATGAGGCCGTTTTCCCTTACATTCGAGCTCATTTGAAACACATTTTTTAGCGAGTCCACCACCCTTCCTTTTGAGCTCATTTGACACACATTTTCGGTGAGTCCACCATTTTTTGCTTAGAAATGATGCCGTTTACCCTAACTTTCGAGCTCATTTGAAACATATTTTTAAGCGAGTCCACCACCCTACCTTTCGAGCTCATTTGACACACATTTTCGGTGAGTCCACCATTTTTTTCTTAGAAATGAGGCCGTTTACCCTACCTTTCGAGCTCATTTGAAACATATTTTTAAGCGAGTCCACCACCCTACCTTTGGAGCTCATTTGAAACACATTTTTAAGCAAGTCCAACATTTTTTCTTATAAATGGGGCCGTTTACTCTACCTTTTGAGCTCATTTGTAACACATTATTAAGCGAGTCCACCACCCTACCTTTGGAGCTCAATTTAAACACATTTTTTGGCGAGGCCACCATTTTTGCTTAGAAATGAGGCCGTTTACCCTACCTTTCGAGCTCATTTGAAACACATTTTTTAGCGAGTCCACCACCCTACCTTTCGAGCTCATTTAAAACACATTTTTCGGGGAGTCCACCATTTTTGCTTAGAAATGAGGCCGTTTACCCTACCTTTCGAGCTCATTTGAAACACATATTTTAGCGAGTCCACCACCCTACCTTTCGAGCTCATATGAAACACATTTTTTAGCGAGTCTACCACCCTACCTTTGGAGCTCATTTGAAACACATTTTTCGGCAAGTCCAACATTTTTTCTTAGAAATGGGGCCGTTTAACCTACCTTTCGAGCTCATTTTAAACACATTTTTTAGCGAGTCTACCACCCTACCTTTGGAGCTAATTTGAAACACATTTTTTGACGAGGCCACCATTTTTGCTTAGAAATGAGGCCGTTTACCCTACGTTTAGATCTCATTTGAAACACATTTTTATTCGAGTCAACCACCCTACATTTCGAACTCATTTGAAACATATTTTTCGGCGAGTCCACCATTTTTGCTTAGAAATGAGGCCGTTTTCCCTTACATTCGAGCTCATTTGAAACACATTTTTTAGCGAGTCCACCACCCTTCCTTTTGAGCTCATTTGACACACATTTTCAGTGAGTCCACCATTTTTTGCTTAGAAATGATGCCGTTTACCCTAACTTTCGAGCTCATTTGAAACATATTTTTAAGCGAGTCCACCACCCTACCTTTCGAGCTCATTTGACACACATTTTCGGTGAGTCCACCATTTTTTTCTTAGAAATGAGGCCTTTTACCCTACCTTTCGAGCTCATTTGAAACATATTTTTAAGCGAGTCCACCACCCTACCTTTCGAGCTCATTTGACACACATTTTCAGTGAGTCCACCATTTTTTTCTTCGAAATGAGGCCGTTTACCCTACCTTTCGAGCTAACTTGATACACATTTTTTAGTGAGTCCACCACCCTACCTTTCGAGCTCATTTGACACACATTTTCGGTGAGTCCACCATTTTTTGCTTAGAAATGATGCCGTTTACCCTAACTTTCGAGCTCATTTGAAACATATTTTTAAGCGAGTCCACCACCCTACCTTTCGAGCTCATTTGACACACATTTTCGGTGAGTCCACCATTTTTTTCTTAGAAATGAGGCCGTTTACCCTACCTTTCGAGCTCATTTGAAACATATTTTTAAGCGAGTCCACCACCCTACCTTTGGAGCTCATTTGAAACACATTTTTAAGCAAGTCCAACATTTTTTCTTATAAATGGGGCCGTTTACTCTACCTTTTGAGCTCATTTGTAACACATTATTAAGCGAGTCCACCACCCTACCTTTGGAGCTCAATTTAAACACATTTTTTGGCGAGGCCACCATTTTTGCTTAGAAATGAGGCCGTTTACCCTACCTTTCGAGCTCATTTGAAACACATTTTTTAGCGAGTCCACCACCCTACCTTTCGAGCTCATTTAAAACACATTTTTCGGGGAGTCCACCATTTTTGCTTAGAAATGAGGCCGTTTACCCTACCTTTCGAGCTCATTTGAAACACATATTTTAGCGAGTCCACCGCCCTACCTTTCGAGCTCATATGAAACACATTTTTTAGCGAGTCTACCACCCTACCTTTGGAGCTCATTTGAAACACATTTTTCGGCAAGTCCAACATTTTTTCTTAGAAATGGGGCCGTTTAACCTACCTTTCGAGCTCATTTTAAACACATTTTTTAGCGAGTCTACCACCCTACCTTTGGAGCTAATTTGAAACACATTTTTTGACGAGGCCACCATTTTTGCTTAGAAATGAGGCCGTTTACCCTACGTTTAGATCTCATTTGAAACACATTTTTATTCGAGTCAACCACCCTACATTTCGAACTCATTTGAAACATATTTTTCGGCGAATCCACCATTTTTGCTTAGAAATGAGGCCGTTTACCCTACCTTTCGAGATCATTTGAAAAACATTTTTTAGCGAGTCCACCACCCTACCTTTCGAGCTCATTTGAAACACATTTTTCGGCGAGTCCACCATTTTTGCTTAGAAATGAGGCCGTTTTCCCTTACATTCGAGCTCATTTGAAACACATTTTTTAGCGAGTCCACCACCCTTCCTTTTGAGCTCATTTGACACACATTTTCAGTGAGTCCACCATTTTTTGCTTAGAAATGATGCCGTTTACCCTAACTTTCGAGCTCATTTGAAACATATTTTTAAGCGAGTCCACCACCCTACCTTTCGAGCTCATTTGACACACATTTTCGGTGAGTCCACCATTTTTTTCTTAGAAATGAGGCCTTTTACCCTACCTTTCGAGCTCATTTGAAACATATTTTTAAGCGAGTCCACCACCCTACCTTTCGAGCTCATTTGACACACATTTTCAGTGAGTCCACCATTTTTTTCTTAGAAATGAGGCCGTTTACCCTACCTTTCGAGCTAACTTGATACACATTTTTTAGTGAGTCCACCACCCTACCTTTGGAGCTCATTTGAAACACATTTTTCGGCGTGTCCACCATTTTTGCTTAGAAATGAGGCCGTTTACCCTACCTTTCGAGCTCATTTGAAACACATCTTTTAGCGAGTCCACCACCCTACCTTTCGAGCTCATATGAAACACATTTTTTAGCGAGTCTACCACCCTACCTTTGGAGCTCATTTGAAACACATTTTTCAGCAAGTCCACATTTTTTCTTAGAAATGGGGCCGTTTAGCGTACCTTTCGAGCTCATTTTAAACACATTTTTTAGCGAGTCTACCACCCTACCTTTGGAGCTAATTTGAAACACATTTTTGGACGAGGCCACCATTTTTGCTTAGAAATGAGGCCGTTTACCCTACGTTTAGATCTCATTTGAAACACACTTTTAAGCGAGTCAACCACCCTACATTTCGAGCTCATTTGAAACATATTTTTCGGCGAATCCACCATTTTTGCTTAGAAATGAGGTTGTTTATCCTTCCTTTCGAGCTCATTTGAAACACATTTTTAAGCGAGTCCACCACCCTACCTTTTGAACTCATTTGAAACACATTTTTCGGCTAGTCGGCCATTTTTGCTTACAAATTAGGTCGTTTACCCTACCTTTGGATCTCATTTGAAACACATTTTTCGGCGAGTCCATCATTTTTGCTTAGAAATGAGGCCGTTTACCATACCTTTCGAGCTCATTTGAAACACATTTTTTAGCGAGTATACCACCCTACCTTTGGAGCTCATTTGAAACACATTTTTCGGCGAGTCCACCATTTTTGCTTAGAAATGAGGCCGTTTTCCCTAACTTTCGAGCTCATTTGAAACACATTTTTTAGCGAGTCCACCACCCTTCCTTTTGAGCTCATTTGACACACATTTTCGGTGAGTCCACCATTTTTTGCTTAGAAATGAGGCCGTTTACCCTACCTTTCGAGCTCATTTGAAACATATTTTTAAGCGAGTCCACCACCCTACCTTTCGAGCTCATTTGACACACATTTTCGGTGAGTCCACCATTTTTTTCTTAGAAATGAGGCCGTTTACCCTACCTTTCGAGCTCATTTGAAACATATTTTTAAGCGAGTCCACCACCCTACCTTTGGAGCTCATTTGAAACACATTTTTAAGCAAGTCCAACATTTTTTCTTATAAATGGGGCCGTTTACTCTACCTTTTGAGCTCATTTGTAACACATTATTAAGCGAGTCCACCACCCTACCTTTGGAGCTCAATTTAAACACATTTTTTGGCGAGTCCACCATATTTGCTTAGAAATGAGGCCGTTTACCCTACCTTTCAAGCTCATTTGAAACACATTTTTTAGCGAGTCCACCACCCTACCTTTCGAGCTCATATGAAACACATTTTCGGCGAGTCCACCATTTTTGCTTAGAAATGAGGCAGTTTACCCTACCTGTCGAGCTCATTTGAAACACATTTTTTAGCGAGTCCACCACCCTTCCTTTTGAGCTCATTTGACACACATTTTCGGTGAGTCCACCATTTTTTGCTTAGAAATGAGGCCGTTTACCCTACCTTTCAAGCTCATTTGAAACATATTTTTAAGTGAGTCCACCACCCTACCTTTCGAGCTCATTTGACACACATTTTCGGTGAGTCCACCATTTTTTTCTTAGAAATGAGGCCGTTTACCCTACCTTTCGAGCTCATTTGAAACATATTTTTAAGCGAGTCGACCAACCTACCTTTCGAGCTCATTTGACACACATTTTCGGTGAGTCCACCATTTTTTTCTTAGAAATGAGGCCGTTTACCCTACCTTTCGAGCTCACTTGATACACATTTTTTAGCGAGTCCACCACCCTACCTTTGGAGCTCATTTGAAACACATTTTTCGGCGTGTCTACCATTTTTGCTTAGCAATGAGGCCGTTTACCCTACCTTTCGAGCTCATTTGAAACACATTTTTCGGCGAGTCCACCACCCTACCTTTGGAGGTCATTCAAAACACATTTTTCGGCAAGTCCACCATTTATGCTTAGAAATGAGGTCGTTTACCCTACCTTTCGAGCTCGTTTTAAACACATTTTTTAGCGAGTCTACCACCCAACATTTGGAGCTAATTTGAAACACATTTTTCGACGAGGCCACCATTTTTCCTTAAGAATGAGGCCGTTTACCCTACCTTTCGAGCTCATCTGAAACACATTTTTATGCGAGTCCACCACACTACCTTTCGAGCTCATTTGAAACACATTTTTCGACGAGTCCACCATTTTTGCTTAGAAATGAGGCCGTTTACCCTACCTTTCGAGCTCATTTGAAACACATTTTTTAGCGAGTCCACCGCCCTACCTTTCGAGCTCATATGAAACACATTTTTTAGCGAGTCTACCACCCTACCTTTGGAGCTCATTTGAAACACATTTTTCGGCAAGTCCAACATTTTTTCTTAGAAATGGGGCCGTTTAACCTACCTTTCGAGCTCATTTTAAACACATTTTTTAGCGAGTCTACCACCCTACCTTTGGAGCTAATTTGAAACACATTTTTTGACGAGGCCACCATTTTTGCTTAGAAATGAGGCCGTTTACCCTACGTTTAGATCTCATTTGAAACACATTTTTATTCGAGTCAACCACCCTACATTTCGAACTCATTTGAAACATATTTTTCGGCGAATCCACCATTTTTGCTTAGAAATGAGGCCGTTTACCCTACCTTTCGAGCTCATTTGAAACACATTTTTTAGCGAGTCCACCACCCTTCCTTTTGAGCTCATTTGACACACATTTTCGGTGAGTCCACCATTTTTTGCTTAGAAATGAGGCCGTTTACCCTACCTTTCGAGCTCATTTGAAACATATTTTTAAGCGAGTCCACCACCCTACCTTTCGAGCTCATTTGAAACACATTTTTCGGCGAGTCCACCATTTTTGCTTAGAAATGAGGCCGTTTTCCCTAACGTTCGAGCTCATTTGAAACAGATTTTTTAGTGAGTCCACCACCCTTCCCTTTGAGCTCATTTGACACACATTTTCGGTGAGTCCACCATTTTTTGCTTAGAAATGAGGCCGTTTACCCTACCTTTCGAGCTCATTTGAAACATATTTTTAAGCGAGTCCACCACCCTACCTTTCGAGCTCATTTGACACACATTTTCGGTGAGTCCACCATTTTTTTCTTAGAAATGAGGCCGTTTACCCTACCTTTCGAGCTCATTTGAAACATATTTTTAAGCGAGTCCACCACCCTACCTTTGGAGCTCATTTGAAACACATTTTTAAGCAAGTCCAACATTTTTTCTTATAAATGGGGCCGTTTACTCTACCTTTTGAGCTCATTTGTAACACATTATTAAGCGAGTCCACCACCCTACCTTTGGAGCTCAATTTAAACACATTTTTTGGCGAGGCCACCATTTTTGCTTAGAAATGAGGCCGTTTACCCTACCTTTCGAGCTCATTTGAAACACATTTTTTAGCGAGTCCACCACCCTACCTTTCGAGCTCATTTAAAACACATTTTTCGGGGAGTCCACCATTTTTGCTTAGAAATGAGGCCGTTTACCCTACCTTTCGAGCTCATTAGAAACACATATTTTAGCGAGTCCACCGCCCTACCTTTCGTGCTCATATGAAACACATTTTTTAGCGAGTCTACCACCCTACCTTTGGAGCTCATTTGAAACACATTTTTCGGCAAGTCCAACATTTTTTCTTAGAAATGGGGCCGTTTAACCTACCTTTCGAGCTCATTTTAAACACATTTTTTAGCGAGTCTACCACCCTACCTTTGGAGCTAATTTGAAACACATTTTTTGACGAGGCCACCATTTTTGCTTAGAAATGAGGCCGTTTACCCTACGTTTAGATCTCATTTGAAACACATTTTTATTCGAGTCAACCACCCTACATTTCGAACTCATTTGAAACATATTTTTCGGCGAATCCACCATTTTTGCTTAGAAATGAGGCCGTTTACCCTACCTTTCGAGCTCATTTGAAAAACATTTTTTAGCGAGTCCACCACCCTACCTTTCGAGCTCATTTGAAACACATTTTTCAGCGAGTCCACCATTTTTGCTTAGAAATGAGGCCGTTTTCTCTAACATTCGAGCTCATTTGAAACACATTTTTTAGCGAGTCCACCACCCTTCCTTTTGAGCTCATTTGACACACATTTTCGGTGAGTCCACCATTTTTTGCTTAGAAATGATGCCGTTTACCCTAACTTTCGAGCTCATTTGAAACATATTTTTAAGCGAGTCCACCACCCTACCTTTCGAGCTCATTTGACACACATTTTCGGTGAGTCCACCATTTTTTTCTTAGAAATGAGGCCATTTACCCTACCTTTCGAGCTCATTTGAAACATATTTTTAAGCGAGTCCACCACCCTACCTTTCGAGCTCATTTGAAACACATTTTCAGTGAGTCCACCATTTTTTTCTTAGAAATGAGGCCGTTTACCCTACCTTTCGAGCTCACTTGATACAAATTTTTTAGTGAGTCCACCACCCTACCTTTGGAGCTCATTTGAAACACATTTTTCGGCGTGTCCACCATTTTTGCTTAGAAATGAGGCCGTTTACCCTACCTTTCGAGCTCATTTGAAACACATCTTTTAGCGAGTCCACCGCCCTACCTTTCGAGCTCATATGAAACACATTTTTTAGCGAGTCTACCACCCTACCTTTGGAGCTTATTTGAAACACATTTTTCAGCAAGTCCACATTTTTTCTTAGAAATGGGGCCGTTTAGCCTACCTTTCGAGCTCATTTTAAACACATTTTTTAGCGAGTCTACCACCCTACCTTTGGAGCTAATTTGAAACACATTTTTGGACGAGGCCACCATTTTTGCTTAGAAATGAGGCCGTTTACCCTACGTTTAGATCTCATTTGAAACACACTTTTAAGCGAGTCAACCACCCTACATTTCGAGCTCATTTGAAACATATTTTTCGGCGAATCCACCATTTTTGCTTAGAAATGAGGTTGTTTATCCTTCCTTTCGAGCTCATTTGAAACACATTTTTAAGCGAGTCCACCACCCTACCTTTTGAACTCATTTGAAACACATTTTTCGGCTAGTCGGCCATTTTTGCTTACAAATTAGGTCGTTTACCCTACCTTTGGATCTCATTTGAAACACATTTTTCGGCGAGTCCATCATTTTTGCTTAGAAATGAGGCCGTTTACCATACCTTTCGAGCTCATTTGAAACACATTTTTTAGCGAGTCTACCACCCTACCTTTGGAGCTCATTTGAAACACATTTTTCGGCGAGTCCACCATTTTTGCTTAGAAATGAGGCCGTTTTCCCTAACTTTCGAGCTCATTTGAAACACATTTTTTAGCGAGTCCACCACCCTACCTTTCGAGCTCATTTAAAACACATTTTTCGGGGAGTCCACCATTTTTGCTTAGAAATGAGGCCGTTTACCCTACCTTTCGAGCTCATTAGAAATACATATTTTAGCGAGTCCACCGCCCTACCTTTCGTGCTCATATGAAACACATTTTTTAGCGAGTCTACCACCCTACCTTTGGAGCTCATTTGAAACACATTTTTCGGCAAGTCCAACATTTTTTCTTAGAAATGGGGCCGTTTAACCTACCTTTCGAGCTCATTTTAAACACATTTTTTAGCGAGTCTACCACCCTACCTTTGGAGCTAATTTGAAACATATTTTTTGACGAGGCCACCATTTTTGCTTAGAAATGAGGCCGTTTACCCTACGTTTAGATCTCATTTGAAACACATTTTTATTCGAGTCAACCACCCTACATTTCGAACTCATTTGAAACATATTTTTCGGCGAATCCACCATTTTTGCTTAGAAATGAGGCCGTTTACCCTACCTTTCGAGCTCATTTGAAAAAACATTTTTTAGCGAGTCCACCACCCTACCTTTCGAGCTCATTTGAAACACATTTTTCAGCGAGTCCACCATTTTTGCTTAGAAATGAGGCCGTTTTCTCTAACATTCGAGCTCATTTGAAACACATTTTTTAGCGAGTCCACCACCCTTCCTTTTGAGCTCATTTGACACACATTTTCGGTGAGTCCACCATTTTTTGCTTAGAAATGATGCCGTTTACCCTAACTTTCGAGCTCATTTGAAACATATTTTTAAGCGAGTCCACCACCCTACCTTTCGAGCTCATTTGACACACATTTTCGGTGAGTCCACCATTTTTTTCTTAGAAATGAGGCCATTTACCCTACCTTTCGAGCTCATTTGAAACATATTTTTAAGCGAGTCCACCACCCTACCTTTCGAGCTCATTTGAAACACATTTTCAGTGAGTCCACCATTTTTTTCTTAGAAATGAGGCCGTTTACCCTACCTTTCGAGCTCACTTGATACAAATTTTTTAGTGAGTCCACCACCCTACCTTTGGAGCTCATTTGAAACACATTTTTCGGCGTGTCCACCATTTTTGCTTAGAAATGAGGCCGTTTACCCTACCTTTCGAGCTCATTTGAAACACATCTTTTAGCGAGTCCACCGCCCTACCTTTCGAGCTCATATGAAACACATTTTTTAGCGAGTCTACCACCCTACCTTTGGAGCTTATTTGAAACACATTTTTCAGCAAGTCCACATTTTTTCTTAGAAATGGGGCCGTTTAGCCTACCTTTCGAGCTCATTTTAAACACATTTTTTAGCGAGTCTACCACCCTACCTTTGGAGCTAATTTGAAACACATTTTTGGACGAGGCCACCATTTTTGCTTAGAAATGAGGCCGTTTACCCTACGTTTAGATCTCATTTGAAACACACTTTTAAGCGAGTCAACCACCCTACATTTCGAGCTCATTTGAAACATATTTTTCGGCGAATCCACCATTTTTGCTTAGAAATGAGGTTGTTTATCCTTCCTTTCGAGCTCATTTGAAACACATTTTTAAGCGAGTCCACCACCCTACCTTTTGAACTCATTTGAAACACATTTTTCGGCTAGTCGGCCATTTTTGCTTACAAATTAGGTCGTTTACCCTACCTTTGGATCTCATTTGAAACACATTTTTCGGCGAGTCCATCATTTTTGCTTAGAAATGAGGCCGTTTACCATACCTTTCGAGCTCATTTGAAACACATTTTTTAGCGAGTCTACCACCCTACCTTTGGAGCTCATTTGAAACACATTTTTCGGCGAGTCCACCATTTTTGCTTAGAAATGAGGCCGTTTTCCCTAACTTTCGAGCTCATTTGAAACACATTTTTTAGCGAGTCCACCACCCTTCCTTTTGAGCTCATTTGACACACATTTTCGGTGAGTCCACCATTTTTTGCTTAGAAATGAGGCCGTTTACCCTACCTTTCGAGCTCATTTGAAACATATTTTTAAGCGAGTCCACCACCCTACCTTTCGAGCTCATTTGACACACATTTTCGGTGAGTCCACCATTTTTTTCTTAGAAATGAGGCCGTTTACCCTACCTTTCGAGCTCATTTGAAACATATTTTTAAGCGAGTCCACCACCCTACCTTTGGAGCTCATTTGAAACACATTTTTAAGCAAGTCCAACATTTTTTCTTATAAATGGGGCCGTTTACTCTACCTTTTGAGCTCATTTGTAACACATTATTAAGCGAGTCCACCACCCTACCTTTGTAGCTCAATTTAAACACATTTTTTGGCGAGGCCACCATTTTTGCTTAGAAATGAGGCCGTTTACCCTACCTTTCGAGCTCATTTGAAACACATTTTTTAGCGAGTCCACCGTCCTACCTTTCGAGCTCATTTAAAACACATTTTTCGGGGAGTCCACCATTTTTGCTTAGAAATGAGGCCGTTTACCCTACCTTTCGAGCTCATTTGAAACACATATTTTAGCGAGTCCACCGCCCTACCTTTCGAGCTCATATGAAACACATTTTTTAGCGAGTCTACCACCCTACCTTTGGAGCTCATTTGAAACACATTTTTCGGCAAGTCCAACATTTTTTCTTAGAAATGGGGCCGTTTAACCTACCTTTCAAGCTCATTTTAAACACATTTTTTAGCGAGTCTACCACCCTACCTTTGGAGCTAATTTGAAACACATTTTTTGACGAGGCCACCTTTTTTGCTTAGAAATGAGGCCGTTTACCCTACGTTTAGATCTCATTTGAAACACATTTTTATTCGAGTCAACCACCCTACATTTCGAACTCATTTGAAACATATTTTTCGGCGAATCCACCATTTTTGCTTAGAAATGAGGCCGTTTACCCTACCTTTCGAGCTCATTTGAAAAACATTTTTTAGCGAGTCCACCACCCTACCTTTCGAGCTCATTTGAAACACATTTTTCGGCGAGTCCACCATTTTTGCTTAGAAATGAGGCCGTTTTACCTAACATTCGAGCTCATTTGAAACACATTTTTTAGCGAGTCCGCCACCCTTCCTTTTGAGCTCATTTGACACACATTTTCGGTGAGTCCACCATTTTTTGCTTAGAAATGATGCCGTTTACCCTAACTTTCGAGCTCATTTGAAACATATTTTTAAGCGAGTCCACCACCCTACCTTTCGAGCTCATTTGACACACATTTTCGGTGAGTCCACCAATTTTTTCTTAGAAATGAGGCCGTTTACCCTACCTTTCGAGCTCATTTGAAACACATTTTTAGCGAGTCCACCACCCTTCCTTTTGAGCTCATTTGACACACATTTTCGGTGAGTCCACCATTTTTTGCTTAGAAATGAGGCCGTTTACCCTACCTTTCGAGCTCATTTGAAACATATTTTTAAGTGAGTCCACCACCCTACCTTTCGAGCTCATTTGACACACATTTTCGGTGAGTCCACCATTTTTTTCTTAGAAATGAGGCCGTTTACCCTACCTTTCGAGCTCATTTGAAACATATTTTTAAGCGAGTCCACCAACCTACCTTTCGAGCTCATTTGACACACATTTTCGGTGAGTCCACCATTTTTTTCTTAGAAATGAGGCCGTTTACCATACCTTTCGAGCTCACTTGATACACATTTTTTAGCGAGTCCACCACCCTACCTTTGGAGCTCATTTGAAACACATTTTTCGGCGTGTCTACCATTTTTGCTTAGAAATGAGGCCGTTTACCCTACCTTTCGAGCTCATTTGAAACACATTTTTCGGCGAGTCCACCACCCTACCTATGGAGCTCATTCAAAACACATTTTTCAGCAAATCCACCATTTATGCTTAGAAATGAGGTCGTTTACCCTACCTTTCGAGCTCGTTTTAAACACATTTTTTAGCGAGTCTACCACCCAACATTTGGAGCTAATTTGAAACACATTTTTCGACGAGGCCACCATTTTTGCTTAAGAATGAGGCCGTTTACCCTACCTTTCGAGCTCATTTGAAACACATTTTTATGCGAGTCCACCACACTACCTTTCGAACTCATTTGAAACACATTTTTCGACGAGTCCACCATTTTTGCTTAGAAATGAGGCCGTTTACCCTACGTTTAGATCTCATTTGAAACACATTTTTATTCGAGTCAACCACCCTACATTTCGAACTCATTTGAAACATATTTTTTGGCGAATCCACCATTTTTACTTAGAAATGAGGCCGTTTACCCTACCTTTCGAGCTCATTTGAAACACATTTTTTAGCGAGTCCACCACCCTTCCTTTTGAGCTCATTTGACACACATTTTCGGTGAGTCCACCATTTTTTGCTTAGAAATGAGGCCGTTTACCCTACCTTTCGAGCTCATTTGAAACATATTTTTAAGCGAGTCCACCACCCTACCTTTCGAGCTCATTTGAAACACATTTTTCGGCGACTCCAACATTTTTGCTTAGAAATGAGGCCGTTTTCCCTAACTTTCGAGCTCATTTGAAACACATTTTTTAGCGAGTCCACCACCCTTCCCTTTGAGCTCATTTGACACACATTTTCGGTGAGTCCACCATTTTTTGCTTAGAAATGAGGCCGTTTACCCTACCTTTCGAGCTCATTTGAAACATATTTTTAAGCGAGTCCACCACCCTACCTTTCGAGCTCATTTGACACACATTTTCGGTGAGTCCACCATTTTTTTCTTAGAAATGAGGCCGTTTACCCTACCTTTCGAGCTCATTTGAAACATATTTTTAAGCGAGTCCACCACCCTACCTTTGGAGCTCATTTGAAACACATTTTTAAGCAAGTCCAACATTTTTTCTTATAAATGGGGCCGTTTACTCTACCTTTTGAGCTCATTTGTAACACATTATTAAGCGAGTCCACCACCCTACCTTTGGAGCTCAATTTAAACACATTTTTTTGCGAGGCCACCATTTTTGCTTAGAAATGAGGCCGTTTACCCTACCTTTCGAGCTCATTTGAAACACATTTTTTAGCGAGTCCACCACCCTACCTTTCGAGCTCATTTAAAACACATTTTTCGGGGAGTCCACCATTTTTGCTTAGAAATGAGGCCGTTTACCCTACCTTTCGAGCTCATTTGAAACACATATTTTAGAGAGTCCACCGCCCTACCTTTCGTGCTCATATGAAACACATTTTTTAGCGAGTCTACCACCCTACCTTTGGAGCTCATTTGAAACACATTTTTCGGCAAGTCCAACATTTTTTCCTAGAAATGGGGCCGTTTAACCTACCTTTCGAGCTCATTTTAAACACATTTTTTAGCGAGTCTACCACCCTACCTTTGGAGCTAATTTGAAACATATTTTTTGACGAGGCCACCATTTTTGCTTAGAAATGAGGCCGTTTACCCTACGTTTAGATCTCATTTGAAACACATTTTTATTCGAGTCAACCACCCTACATTTCGAACTCATTTGAAACATATTTTTCGGCGAATCCACCATTTTTGCTTAGAAATGAGGCCGTTTACCCTACCTTTCGAGCTCATTTGAAAAACATTTTTTAGCGAGTCCACCACCCTACCTTTCGAGCTCATTTGAAACACATTTTCAGTGAGTCCACCATTTTTTTCTTAGAAATGAGGCCGTTTACCCTACCTTTAGAGCTCACTTGATACAAATTTTTTAGTGAGTCCACCACCCTACCTTTGGAGCTCATTTGAAACACATTTTTCGGCGTGTCCACCATTTTTGCTTAGAAATGAGACCGTTTACCCTACCTTTCGAGCTCATTTGAAACACATCTTTTAGCGAGTCCACCGCCCTACCTTTCGAGCTCATATGAAACACATTTTTTAGCGAGTCTACCACCCTACCTTTGGAGCTTATTTGAAACACATTTTTCAGCAAGTCCACATTTTTTCTTAGAAATGGGGCCGTTTAGCCTACCTTTCGAGCTCATTTTAAACACATTTTTTAGCGAGTCTACCACCCTACCTTTGGAGCTAATTTGAAACACATTTTTGGACGAGGCCACCATTTTTGCTTAGAAATGAAGCCGTTTACCCTACGTTTAGATCTCATTTGAAACACACTTTTAAGCGAGTCAACCACCCTACATTTCGAGCTCATTTGAAACATATTTTTCGGCGAATCCACCATTTTTGCTTAGAAATGAGGTTGTTTATCCTTCCTTTCGAGCTCATTTGAAACACATTTTTAAGCGAGTCCACCACCCTACCTTTTGAACTCATTTGAAACACATTTTTCGGCTAGTCGGCCATTTTTGCTTACAAATTAGGTCGTTTACCCTACCTTTGGATCTCATTTGAAACACATTTTTCGGCGAGTCCATCATTTTTGCTTAGAAATGAGGCCGTTTACCATACCTTTCGAGCTCATTTGAAACACATTTTTTAGCGAGTCTACCACCCTACCTTTGGAGCTCATTTGAAACACATTTTTCGGCGAGTCCACCATTTTTGCTTAGAAATGAGGCCGTTTTCCCTAACTTTCGAGCTCATTTGAAACACATTTTTTAGCGAGTCCACCACCCTTCCTTTTGAGCTCATTTGACACACATTTTCGGTGAGTCCACCATTTTTTGCTTAGAAATGAGGCCGTTTACCCTACCTTTCGAGCTCATTTGAAACATATTTTTAAGCGAGTCCACCACCCTACCTTCAGAGCTCATTTGACACACATTTTCGGTGAGTCCACCATTTTTTTCTTAAAAATGAGGCCGTTTACCCTACCTTTCGAGCTCATTTGAAACATATTTTTAAGCGAGTCCACCACCCTACCTTTGGAACTCATTTGAAACACATTTTTAAGCAAGTCCAACATTTTTTCTTATAAATGGGGCCGTTTACTCTACCTTTTGAGCTCATTTGTAACACATTATTAAGCGAGTCCACCACCCTACCTTTGTAGCTCAATTTAAACACATTTTTTGGCGAGGCCACCATTTTTGCTTAGAAATGAGGCCGTTTACCCTACCTTTCGAGCTCATTTGAAACACATTTTTTAGCGAGTCCACCGTCCTACCTTTCGAGCTCATTTAAAACACATTTTTCGGGGAGTCCACCATTTTTGCTTAGAAATGAGGCCGTTTACCCTACCTTTCGAGCTCATTTGAAACACATATTTTAGCGAGTCCACCGCCCTACCTTTCGAGCTCATATGAAACACATTTTTTAGCGAGTCTACCACCCTACCTTTGGAGCTCATTTGAAACACATTTTTCGGCAAGTCCAACATTTTTTCTTAGAAATGGGGCCGTTTAACCTACCTTTCAAGCTCATTTTAAACACATTTTTTAGCGAGTCTACCACCCTACCTTTGGAGCTAATTTGAAACACATTTTTTGACGAGGCCACCTTTTTTGCTTAGAAATGAGGCCGTTTACCCTACGTTTAGATCTCATTTGAAACACATTTTTATTCGAGTCAACCACCCTACATTTCGAACTCATTTGAAACATATTTTTTGGCGAATCCACCATTTTTGCTTAGAAATGAGGCCGTTTACCCTACCTTTCGAGCTCATTTGAAAAACATTTTTTAGCGAGTCCACCACCCTACCTTTCGAGCTCATTTGAAACACATTTTTCGGCGAGTCCACCATTTTTGCTTAGAAATGAGGCCGTTTTCCCTAACATTCGAGCTCATTTGAAACACATTTTTTAGCGAGTCCGCCACCCTTCCTTTTGAGCTCATTTGACACACATTTTCGGTGAGTCCACCATTTTTTGCTTAGAAATGATGCCGTTTACCCTAACTTTCGAGCTCATTTGAAACATATTTTTAAGCGAGTCCACCACCCTACCTTTCGAGCTCATTTGACACACATTTTCGGTGAGTCCACCATTTTTTTCTTAGAAATGAGGCCGTTTACCCTACCTTTCGAGCTCATTTGAAACACATTTTTTAGCGAGTCCACCACCCTTCCTTTTGAGCTCATTTGACACACATTTTCGGTGAGTCCACCATTTTTTGCTTAGAAATGAGGCCGTTTACCCTACCTTTCGAGCTCATTTGAAACATATTTTTAAGTGAGTCCACCACCCTACCTTTCGAGCTCATTTGACACACATTTTCGGTGAGTCCACCATTTTTTTCTTAGAAATGAGGCCGTTTACCCTACCTTTCGAGCTCATTTGAAACATATTTTTAAGCGAGTCCACCAACCTACCTTTCGAGCTCATTTGACACACATTTTCGGTGAGTCCACCATTTTTTTCTTAGAAATGAGGCCGTTTACCCTACCTTTCGAGCTCACTTGATACACATTTTTTAGCGAGTCCACCACCCT
Organism: Poa annua; assembly: GCA_026929855.1. Lineage (NCBI taxonomy): Eukaryota > Viridiplantae > Streptophyta > Magnoliopsida > Poales > Poaceae > Poa > Poa annua. The sequence continues at coordinate 39,012,857 of CM049429.1, read as the reverse complement.
ACCTTTGGAGCTCATTTGAAACACATTTTTCGGCGTGTCTACCATTTTTGCTTAGAAATGAGGTCGTTTACCCTACCTTTCGAGCTCATTTGAAACACATTTTTGGGCGAGTCCACCACCCTACCTTTGGAGCTCATTCAAAACACATTTTTCGGCAAATCCACCATTTATGCTTAGAAATGAGGTCGTTTACCCTACCTTTCGAGCTCGTTTTAAACACATTTTTTAGCGAGTCTACCACCCAACATTTGGAGCTAATTTGAAACACATTTTTCGACGAGGCCACCATTTTTGCTTAAGAATGAGGCCGTTTACCCTACCTTTCGAGCTCATTTGAAACACATTTTTATGCGAGTCCACCACACTACCTTTCGAACTCATTTGAAACACATTTTTCGACGAGTCCACCAATTTTGCATAGAAATGAGGCCGTTTACCCTACCTTTCGAGCTCATTTGAAACACATTTTTTAGCGAGTCCACCGCCCTACCTTTCGAGCTCATATGAAACACATTTTTTAGCGAGTCTACCACCCTACCTTTGGAGCTCATTTGAAACACATTTTTCGGCAAGTCCAACATTTTTTCTTAGAAATGGGGCCGTTTAACCTACCTTTCGAGCTCATTTTAAACACATTTTTTAGCGAGTCTACCACCCTACCTTTCGAGCTAATTTGAAACACATTTTTTGACGAGGCCACCATTTTTGCTTAGAAATGAGGCCGTTTACCCTACGTTTAGATCTCATTTGAAACACATTTTTATTCGAGTCAACCACCCTACATTTCAAACTCATTTGAAACATATTTTTTGGCGAATCCACCATTTTTACTTAGAAATGAGGCCGTTTACCCTACCTTTCGAGCTCATTTGAAACACATTTTTTAGCGAGTCCACCACCCTTCCTTTTGAGCTCATTTGACACACATTTTCGGTGAGTCCACCATTTTTTGCTTAGAAATGAGGCCGTTTACCCTACCTTTCGAGCTCATTTGAAACATATTTTTAAGTGAGTCCACCACCCTACCTTTCGAGCTCATTTGAAACACATTTTTCGGCGAGTCCACCATTTTTGCTTAGAAATGAGGCCGTTTTCCCTAACTTTCGAGCTCATTTGAAACACATTTTTTAGCGAGTCCACCACCCTTCCCTTTGAGCTCATTTGACACACATTTTCGGTGAGTCCACCATTTTTTGCTTAGAAATGAGGCCGTTTACCCTACCTTTCGAGCTCATTTGAAACATATTTTTAAGCGAGTCCACCACCCTACCTTTCGAGCTCATTTGACACACATTTTCGGTGAGTCCACCATTTTTTTCTTAGAAATGAGGCCGTTTACCCTACCTTTCGAGCTCATTTGAAACATATTTTTAAGCGAGTCCACCACCCTACCTTTGGAGCTCATTTGAAACACATTTTTAAGCAAGTCCAACATTTTTTCTTATAAATGGGGCCGTTTACTCTACCTTTTGAGCTCATTTGTAACACATTATTAAGCGAGTCCACCACCCTACCTTTGGAGCTCAATTTAAACACATTTTTTGGCGAGGCCACCATTTTTGCTTAGAAATGAGGCCGTTTACCCTACCTTTCGAGCTCATTTGAAACACATTTTTTAGCGAGTCCACCACCCTACCTTTCGAGCTCATTAAAAACACATTTTTCGGGGAGTCCACCATTTTTGCTTAGAAATGAGGCCGTTTACCCTACCTTTCGAGCTCATTTGAAACACATATTTTAGAGAGTCCACCGCCCTACCTTTCGTGCTCATATGAAACACATTTTTTAGCGAGTCTACCACCCTACCTTTGGAGCTCATTTGAAACACATTTTTCGGCAAGTCCAACATTTTTTCTTAGAAATGGGGCCGTTTAACCTACCTTTCGAGCTCATTTTAAACACATTTTTTAGCGAGTCTACCACCCTACCTTTGGAGCTAATTGAAACACATTTTTTGACGAGGCCACCATTTTTGCTTAGAAATGAGGCCGTTTACCCTGCGTTTAGATCTCATTTGAAACACATTTTTATTCGAGTCAACCACCCTACATTTCGAACTCATTTGAAACATATTTTTCGGCGAATCCACCCTTTTTGCTTAGAAATGAGGCCGTTTACCCTACCTTTCGAGCTCATTTGAAAAACATTTTTTAGCGAGTCCACCACCCTACCTTTCGAGCTCATTTGAAACACATTTTTCGGCGAGTCCACCATTTTTGCTTAGAAATGAGGCCGTTTTCCCTAACATTCGAGCTCATTTGAAACACATTTTTTAGCGAGTCCACCACCCTTCCTTTTGAGCTCATTTGACACACATTTTCTGTGAGTCCACCGTTTTTTGCTTAGAAATGATGCCGTTTACCCTAACTTTCGAGCTCATTTGAAACATATTTTTAAGCGAGTCCACCACCCTACCTTTCGAGCTCATTTGACACACATTTGCGGTGAGTCCACCATTTTTTTCTTAGAAATGAGGCCTTTTACCCTACCTTTCGAGCTCATTTGAAACATATTTTTAAGCGAGTCCACCACCCTACCTTTCGAGCTCATTTGAAACACATTTTCAGTGAGTCCACCATTTTTTTCTTAGAAATGAGGCCGTTTACCCTACCTTTCGAGCTCACTTGATACACATTTTTTAGTGAGTCCACCACCCTACCTTTGGAGCTCATTTGAAACACATTTTTCGGCGTGTCCACCATTTTTGCTAAGAAATGAGGCCGTTTACCCTACCTTTCGAGCTCATTTGAAACACATCTTTTAGCGAGTCCACCGCCCTACCTTTCGAGCTCATATGAAACACATTTTTTAGCGAGTCTACCACCCTACCTTTGGAGCTCATTTGAAACACATTTTTCAGCAAGTCCACATTTTTTCTTAGAAATGGGGCCGTTTAGCCTACCTTTCGAGCTCATTTTAAACACATTTTTTAGCGAGTCTACCACCCTACCTTTGGAGCTAATTTGAAACACATTTTTGGACGAGGCCACCATTTTTGCTTAGAAATGAGGCCGTTTACCCTACGTTTAGATCTCATTTGAAACACACTTTTAAGCGAGTCAACCACCCTACATTTCGAGCTCATTTGAAACATATTTTTCGGCGAATCCACCATTTTTGCTTAGAAATGAGGTTGTTTATCCTTCCTTTCGAGCTCATTTGAAACACATTTTTAAGCGAGTCCACCACCCTACCTTTTGAACTCATTTGAAACACATTTTTCGGCTAGTCGGCCATTTTTGCTTACAAATTAGGTCGTTTACCCTACCTTTGGATCTCATTTGAAACACATTTTTCGGCGAGTCCATCATTTTTGCTTAGAAATGAGGCCGTTTACCATACCTTTCGAGCTCATTTGAAACACATTTTTTAGCGAGTCTACCACCCTACCTTTGGAGCTCATTTGAAACACATTTTTCGGCGAGTCCACCATTTTTGCTTAGAAATGAGGCCGTTTTCCCTAACTTTCGAGCTCATTTGAAACACATTTTTTAGCGAGTCCACCACCCTTCCTTTTGAGCTCATTTGACACACATTTTCGGTGAGTCCACCATTTTTTGCTTAGAAATGAGGCCGTTTACCCTACCTTTCGAGCTCATTTGAAACATATTTTTAAGCGAGTCCACCACCCTACCTTTCGAGCTCATTTGACACACATTTTCGGTGAGTCCACCATTTTTTTCTTAGAAATGAGGCCGTTTACCCTACCTTTCGAGCTCATTTGAAACACATATTTTAGCGAGTCCACCGCCCTACCTTTCGAGCTCATATGAAACACATTTTTTAGCGAGTCTACCACCCTACCTTTGGAGCTCATTTGAAACACATTTTTCGGCAAGTCCAACATTTTTTCTTAGAAATGGGGCCGTTTAACCTACCTTTCGAGCTCATTTTAAACACATTTTTTAGCGAGTCTACCACCCTACCTTTGGAGCTAATTTGAAACACATTTTTTGACGGGGCCACCATTTTTGCTTAGAAATGAGGCCGTTTACCCTACGTTTAGATCTCATTTGAAACACATTTTTATTCGAGTCAACCACCCTACATTTCGAACTCATTTGAAACATATTTTTCGGCGAATCCACCATTTTTGCTTAGAAATGAGGCCGTTTACCCTACCTTTCGAGCTCATTTGAAAAACATTTTTTAGCGAGTCCACCACCCTACCTTTCGAGCTCATTTGAAACACATTTTTCGGCGAGTCCACCATTTTTGCTTAGAAATGAGGCCGTTTTCCCTAACATTCGAGCTCATTTGAAACACATTTTTTAGCGAGTCCACCACCCTTCCTTTTGAGCTCATTTGACACACATTTTCGGTGAGTCCACCATTTTTTGCTTAGAAATGATGCCGTTTACCCTAACTTTCGAGCTCATTTGAAACATATTTTTAAGCGAGTCCACCACCCTACCTTTCGAGCTCATTTGACACACATTTTCGGTGAGTCCACCATTTTTTTCTTAGAAATGAGGCCTTTTACCCTACCTTTCGAGCTCATTTGAAACATATTTTTAAGCGAGTCCACCACCCTACCTTTCGAGCTCATTTGACACACATTTTCGGTGAGTCCACCATTTTTTTCTTAGAAATGAGGCCGTTTACCCTACCTTTCGAGCTCACTTGATACACATTTTTTAGTGAGTCCACCACCCTACCTTTGGAGCTCATTTGAAACACATTTTTCGGCGTGTCCACCATTTTTGCTTAGAAATGAGGCCGTTTACCCTACCTTTCGAGCTTATTTGAAACACATCTTTTAGCGAGTCCACCGCCCTACCTTTCGAGCTCATATGAAACACATTTTTTAGCGAGTCTACCACCCTACCTTTGGAGCTCATTTGAAACACATTTTTCAGCAAGTCCACATTTTTTCTTAGAAATGGGGCCGTTTAGCCTACCTTTCGAGCTCATTTTAAACACCTTTTTAGCGAGTCTACCACCCTACCTTTGGAGCTAATTTGAAACACATTTTTGGACGAGGCCACCATTTTTGCTTAGAAATGAGGCCGTTTACCCTACGTTTAGATCTCATTTGAAACACACTTTTAAGCGAGTCAACCACCCTACATTTCGAGCTCATTTGAAACATATTTTTCGGCGAATCCACCATTTTTGCTTAGAAATGAGGTTGTTTATCCTTCCTTTCGAGCTCATTTGAAACACATTTTTAAGCGAGTCCACCACCCTACCTTTTGAACTCATTTGAAACACATTTTTCGGCTAGTCGGCCATTTTTGCTTACAAATTAGGTCGTTTACCCTACCTTTGGATCTCATTTGAAACACATTTTTCGGCGAGTCCATCATTTTTGCTTAGAAATGAGGCCGTTTACCATACCTTTCGAGCTCATTTGAAACACATTTTTTAGCGAGTCTACCACCCTACCTTTGGAGCTCATTTGAAACACATTTTTCGGCGAGGCCACCATTCTTGCTTAGAAATGAGGCCGTTTACCCTACCTTTCCAGCTCATTTGAAACACATTTTTAAGCGAGTCCACCACCCTACCTTTTGAGCTCATTTGAAACACATTTTTTGGCGAGGCCACCATTTTTGCTTAGACATGAGGCCGTTTACCCTACCTTTCGAGCTCATTTGAAACGCATTTTTTAGCGAGTCCACCACCCTACCTTTCGAGCTTATTTAAAACACGTTTTTTGGCGAGTCGACCATTTTTGCATAGAAATGAGGCCGTTTACCCTACCTTTCGAGCTCATTTGAAACACATTTTTTAGCGAGACCACCACCCTACCTTTCGAGCTCATTTGAAACACATTTTTAAGCGAGTCCACCACCCTACCTTTCGAGCTCATTTGAAACACATTTTTTGGCGAGTCCACCAATTTTTCTTAGAAATGAGGCCGTTTACCCTACCTTTCGAGATCATTTGAAACACATTTTTTAGCGAGTCCACCACCCTACCTTTGGAGCTCATTTGAAACACATTTTTCGGCGAGTCCAGCATTTTTTCTTAGAAATGAGGTTGTTTACCCTACCTTTCGAGCTCATTTGAAACACATTTTCTCGCGAGTCCACCACCCTACCTTTCGAGCTCATATGAAACACATTTTCGGCGAGTCCACCATTTTTGCTTAGAAATGAGGCCGTTTACCCTACCTTTCGAGCTCATTTGAAACACATTTTTTAGCGAGTCCACCACCCTTCCTTTTGAGCTCATTTGACACACATTTTTGGTGAGTCCACCATTTTTTGCTTAGAAATGAGGCCGTTTACCCTACCTTTCGAGCTCATTTGAAACATATTTTTAAGCGAGTCCACCACCCTACCTTTCGAGCTCATTTGACACACATTTTCGGTGAGTCCACCATTTTTTTCTTAAAAATGAGGCCGTTTACCCTACCTTTCGAGCTCATTTGAAACATATTTTTAAGCGAGTCCACCAACCTACCTTTCGAGCTCATTTGAGACACATTTTCGGTGAGTCCACCATTTTTTTCTTAGAAATGAGGCCGTTTACCCTACCTTTCGAGCTCACTTGATACACATTTTTTAGTGAGTCCACCACCCTACCTTTGGAGCTCATTTGAAACACATTTTTCGGCGTGTCTACCATTTTTGCTTAGAAATGAGGCCGTTTACCCTACCTTTCGAGCTCATTTGAAACACATTTTTCGGCGAGTCCACCACCCTACCTTTGGAGCTCATTCAAAACACATTTTTCGGCAAGTCCACCATTTATGCTTAGAAATGAGGTCGTTTACCCTACCTTTCGAGCTCGTTTTAAACACATTTTTTAGCGAGTCTACCACCCAACATTTGGAGCTAATTTGAAACACATTTTTCGACGAGGCCACCATTTTTGCTTAAGAATGAGGCCGTTTACCCTACCTTTCGAGCTCATTTGAAACACATTTTTATGCGAGTCCACCACACTACCTTTCGAGCTCATTTGAAACACATTTTTCGACGAGTCCACCATTTTTGCTTAGAAATGAGGCCGTTTACCCTACCTTTCGATCTCATTTGAAACACATTTTTTAGCGAGTCCACCGCCCTACCTTTCGAGCTCATATGAAACACATTTTTTAGCGAGTCTACCACCCTACCTTTGGAGCTCATTCGAAACACATTTTTCGGCAAGTCCAACATTTTTTCTTAGAAATGGGGCCGTTTATCCTACCTTTCGAGCTCATTTTAAACACATTTTTTAGCGAGTCTACCACCCTACCTTTCGAGCTAATTTGAAACACATTTTTTGACGAGGCCACCATTTTTGCTTAGAAATGAGGCCGTTTACCCTACGTTTAGATCTCATTTGAAACACATTTTTATTCGAGTCAACCACCCTACATTTCGAACTCATTTGAAACATATTTTTCGGCGAATCCACCATTTTTGCTTAGAAATGAGGCCGTTTACCCTACCTTTCGAGCTCATTTGAAAAACATTTTTTAGCGAGTCCACCACCCTACCTTTCGAGCTCATTTGAAACACATTTTTCGGCGAGTCCACCATTTTTGCTTAGAAATGAGGCCGTTTTCCCTAACTTTCGAGCTCATTTGAAACACATTTTTTAGCGAGTCCACCACCCTTCCTTTTGAGCTCATTTGACACACATTTTCGGTGAGTCCACCATTTTTTGCTTAGAAATGAGGCCGTTTACCCTACCTTTCGAGCTCATTTGAAACATATTTTTAAGCGAGTCCACCACCGTACCTTTCGAGCTCATTTGACACACATTTTCGGTGAGTCCACCATTTTTTTCTTAGAAATGAGGCCGTTTACCCTACCTTTCGAGCTCATTTGAAACATATTTTTAAGCGAGTCCACCACCCTACCTTTGGAGCTCATTTGAAACACATTTTTAAGCAAGTCCAACATTTTTTCTTATAAATGGGGCCGTTTACTCTTCCTTTTGAGCTCATTTGTAACACATTATTAAGCGAGTCCACCACCCTACCTTTGGAGCTCAATTTAAACACATTTTTTGGCGAGGCCACCATTTTTGCTTAGAAATGAGGCCGTTTACCCTACCTTTCGAGCTCATTTGAAACACATATTTTAGCGAGTCCACCGCCCTACCTTTCGAGCTCATATGAAACACATTTTTTAGCGAGTCTACCACCCTACCTTTGGAGCTCATTTGAAACACATTTTTTGGCAAGTCCACCAATTTTTCTTAGAAATGAGGCCGTTTACCCTACCTTTCGAGATCATTTGAAACACATTTTTTAGCGAGTCCACCACCCTACCTTTGGAGCTCATTTGAAACACATTTTTCGGCGAGTCCAGCATTTTTTCTTAGAAATGAGGTTGTTTACCCTACCTTTCGAGCTCATTTGAAACACATTTTTTCGCGAGTCCACCACCCTACCTTTCGAGCTCATATGAAACACATTTTCGGCGAGTCCACCATTTTTGCTTAGAAATGAGGCCGTTTACCCTACCTTTCGAGCTCATTTGAAACACATTTTTTAGCGAGTCCACCACCCTTCCTTTTGAGCTCATTTGACACACATTTTTGGTGAGTCCACCATTTTTTTCTTAGAAATGAGGCCGTTTACCCTACCTTTCGAGCTCATTTGAAACATATTTTTAAGCGAGTCCACCACCCTACCTTTCGAGCTCATTTGACACACATTTTCGGTGAGTCCACCATTTTTTTCTTAAAAATGAGGCCGTTTACCCTACCTTTCGAGCTCATTTGAAACATATTTTTAAGCGAGTCCACCAACCTACCTTTCGAGCTCATTTGAGACACATTTTCGGTGAGTCCACCATTTTTTTCTTAGAAATGAGGCCGTTTACCCTACCTTTCGAGCTCACTTGATACACATTTTTTAGTGAGTCCACCACCCTACCTTTGGAGCTCATTTGAAACACATTTTTCGGCGTGTCTACCATTTTTGCTTAGAAATGAGGCCGTTTACCCTACCTTTCGAGCTCATTTGAAACACATTTTTCGGCGAGTCCACCACCCTACCTTTGGAGCTCATTCAAAACACATTTTTCGGCAAGTCCACCATTTATGCTTAGAAATGAGGTCGTTTACCCTACCTTTCGAGCTCGTTTTAAACACATTTTTTAGCGAGTCTACCACCCAACATTTGGAGCTAATTTGAAACACATTTTTCGACGAGGCCACCATTTTTGCTTTAGAATGAGGCCGTTTACCCTACCTTTCGAGCTCATTTGAAACACATTTTTATGCGAGTCCACCACACTACCTTTCGAGCTCATTTGAAACACATTTTTCGACGAGTCCACCATTTTTGCTTAGAAATGAGGCCGTTTACCCTACCTTTTGATCTCATTTGAAACACATTTTTTAGCGAGTCCACCGCCCTACCTTTCGAGCTCATATGAAACACATTTTTTAGCGAGTCTACCACCCTACCTTTGGAGCTCATTCGAAACACATTTTTCGGCAAGTCCAACATTTTTTCTTAGAAATGGGGCCGTTTATCCTACCTTTCGAGCTCATTTTAAACACATTTTTTAGCGAGTCTACCACCCTACCTTTCGAGCTAATTTGAAACACATTTTTTGACGAGGCCACCATTTTTGCTTAGAAATGAGGCCGTTTACCCTACGTTTAGATCTCATTTGAAACACATTTTTATTCGAGTCAACCACCCTACATTTCGAACTCATTTGAAACATATTTTTCGGCGAATCCACCATTTTTGCTTAGAAATGAGGCCGTTTACCCTACCTTTCGAGCTCATTTGAAAAACATTTTTTAGCGAGTCCACCACCCTACCTTTCGAGCTCATTTGAAACACATTTTTCGGCGAGTCCACCATTTTTGCTTAGAAATGAGGCCGTTTTCCCTAACTTTCGAGCTCATTTGAAACACATTTTTTAGCGAGTCCACCACCCTTCCTTTTGAGCTCATTTGACACACATTTTCGGTGAGTCCACCATTTTTTGCTTAGAAATGAGGCCGTTTACCCTACCTTTCGAGCTCATTTGAAACATATTTTTAAGCGAGTCCACCACCCTACCTTTCGAGCTCATTTGACACACATTTTCGGTGAGTCCACCATTTTTTTCTTAGAAATGAGGCCGTTTACCCTACCTTTCGAGCTCATTTGAAACATATTTTTAAGCGAGTCCACCACCCTACCTTTGGAGCTCATTTGAAACACATTTTTAAGCAAGTCCAACATTTTTTCTTATAAATGGGGCCGTTTACTCTTCCTTTTGAGCTCATTTGTAACACATTATTAAGCGAGTCCACCACCCTACCTTTGGAGCTCAATTTAAACACATTTTTTGGCGAGGCCACCATTTTTGCTTAGAAATGAGGCCGTTTACCCTACCTTTCGAGCTCATTTGAAACACATATTTTAGCGAGTCCACCGCCCTACCTTTCGAGCTCATATGAAACACATTTTTTAGCGAGTCTACCACCCTACCTTTGGAGCTCATTTGAAACACATTTTTTGGCAAGTCCAACATTTTTTCTTAGAAATGGGGCCGTTTAACCTACCTTTCGAGCTCATTTTAAACACATTTTTTAGCGAGTCTACCACCCTACCTTTGGAGCTAATTTGAAACACATTTTTCGGCGAGTCCACCATTTTTGCTTAGAAATGAGGCCGTTTTCCCTTACATTCGAGCTCATTTGAAACACATTTTTTAGCGAGTCCACCACCCTTCCTTTTGAGCTCATTTGACACACATTTTCGGTGAGTCCACCATTTTTTGCTTAGAAATTATGCCGTTTACCCTAACTTTCGAGCTCATTTGAAACATATTTTTAAGCGAGTCCACCACCCTACCTTTCGAGCTCATTTGACACACATTTTCGGTGAGTCCACCATTTTTTTCTTAGAAATGAGGCCTTTTACCCTACCTTTCGAGCTCATTTGAAACATATTTTTAAGCGAGTCCACCACCCTACCTTTCGAGCTCATTTGACACACATTTTCAGTGAGTCCACCATTTTTTTCTTAGAAATGAGGCCGTTTACCCTACCTTTCGAGCTCACTTGATACACATTTTTTAGCGAGTCTACCACCCTACCTTTGGAACTCATTCGAAACACATTTTTCGGCGTGTCCACCATTTTTGCTTAGAAATGAGGCCGTTTACCCTACCTTTCGAGCTCATTTGAAACACATCTTTTAGCGAGTCCACCGCCCTACCTTTCGAGCTCATATGAAACACATTTTTTAGCGAGTCTACCACCCTACCTTTGGAGCTCATTTGAAACACATTTTTCAGCAAGTCCACATTTTTTCTTAGAAATGGGGCCGTTTACCCTACCTTTCGAGCTCATTTGAAAAACATTTTTTAGCGAGTCCACCACCCTACCTTTCGAGCTCATTTGAAACACATTTTTCGGCGAGTCCACCATTTTTGCTTAGAAATGAGGCCGTTTTCCCTAACTTTCGAGCTCATTTGAAACACATTTTTTAGCGAGTCCACCACCCTTCCTTTTGAGCTCATTTGACACACATTTTCGGTGAGTCCACCATTTTTTGCTTAGAAATGAGGCCGTTTACCCTACCTTTCGAGCTCATTTGAAACATATTTTTAAGCGAGTCCACCACCCTACCTTTCGAGCTCATTTGACACACATTTTCGGTGAGTCCACCATTTTTTTCTTAGAAATGAGGCCGTTTACCCTACCTTTCGAGCTCATTTGAAACATATTTTTAAGCGAGTCCACCACCCTACCTTTGGAGCTCATTTGAAACACATTTTTAAGCAAGTCCAACATTTTTTCTTATAAATGGGGCCGTTTACTCTTCCTTTTGAGCTCATTTGTAACACATTATTAAGCGAGTCCACCACCCTACCTTTGGAGCTCAATTTAAACACATTTTTTGGCGAGGCCACCATTTTTGCTTAGAAATGAGGCCGTTTACCCTACCTTTCGAGCTCATTTGAAACACATATTTTAGCGAGTCCACCGCCCTACCTTTCGAGCTCATATGAAACACATTTTTTAGCGAGTCTACCACCCTACCTTTGGAGCTCATTTGAAACACATTTTTCGGCAAGTCCAACATTTTTTCTTAGAAATGGGGCCGTTTAACCTACCTTTCGAGCTCATTTTAAACACATTTTTTAGCGAGTCTACCACCCTACCTTTGGAGCTAATTTGAAACACATTTTTCGGCGAGTCCACCATTTTTGCTTAGAAATGAGGACGTTTTCCCTTACATTCGAGCTCATTTGAAACACATTTTTTAGCGAGTCCACCACCCTTCCTTTTGAGCTCATTTGACACACATTTTCGGTGAGTCCACCATTTTTTGCTTAGAAATTATGCCGTTTACCCTAACTTTCGAGCTCATTTGAAACATATTTTTAAGCGAGTCCACCACCCTACCTTTCGAGCTCATTTGACACACATTTTCGGTGAGTCCACCATTTTTTTCTTAGAAATGAGGCCTTTTACCCTACCTTTCGAGCTCATTTGAAACATATTTTTAAGCGAGTCCACCACCCTACCTTTCGAGCTCATTTGACACACATTTTCAGTGAGTCCACCATTTTTTTCTTAGAAATGAGGCCGTTTACCCTACCTTTCGAGCTCACTTGATACACATTTTTTAGTGAGTCCACCATCCTACCTTTGGAGCTCATTTGAAACACATTTTTCGGCGTGTCCACCATTTTTGCTTAGAAATGAGGCCGTTTACCCTACCTTTCGAGCTCATTTGAAACACATCTTTTAGCGAGTCCACCGCCCTACCTTTCGAGCTCATATGAAACACATTTTTTAGCGAGTCTACCACCCTACCTTTGGAGCTCATTTGAAACACATTTTTCAGCAAGTCCACATTTTTTCTTAGAAATGGGGCCGTTTAGCGTACCTTTCGAGCTCATTTTAAACACATTTTTTAGCGAGTCTACCACCCTACCTTTGGAGCTAATTTGAAACACATTTTTGAACGAGGCCACCATTTTTGCTTAGAAATGAGGCCGTTTACCCTACGTTTAGATCTCATTTGAAACACACTTTTAAGCGAGTCAACCACCCTACATTTCGAGCTCATTTGAAACATATTTTTCGGCGAATCCACCATTTTTGCTCAGAAATGAGGTTGTTTATCCTTCCTTTCGAGCTCATTTGAAACACATTTTTAAGCGAGTCCACCACCCTACCTTTTGAACTCATTTGAAACACATTTTTCGGCTAGTCGGCCATTTTTGCTTACAAATTAGGTCGTTTACCCTACCTTTGGATCTCATTTGAAACACATTTTTCGGCGAGTCCATCATTTTTGCTTAGAAATGAGGCCGTTTACCATACCTTTCGAGCTCATTTGAAACACATTTTTTAGCGAGTCTACCACCCTACCTTTGGAGCTCATTTGAAACACATTTTTCGGCGAGTCCACCATTTTTGCTTAGAAATGAGGCCGTTTTCCCTAACTTTCGAGCTCATTTGAAACACATTTTTTAGCGAGTCCACCACCCTTCCTTTTGAGCTCATTTGACACACATTTTCGGTGAGTCCACCATTTTTTGCTTAGAAATGAGGCCGTTTACCCTACCTTTCGAGCTCATTTGAAACATATTTTTAAGCGAGTCCACCACCCTACCTTTCGAGCTCATTTGACACACATTTTCGGTGAGTCCACCATTTTTGTCTTAGAAATGAGGCCGTTTACCCTACCTTTCGAGCTCATTTGAGACATATTTTTAAGCGAGTCCACCACCCTACCTTTGGAGCTCATTTGAAACACATTTTTAAGCAAGTCCAACATTTTTTCTTATAAATGGGGCCGTTTACTCTACCTTTTGAGCTCATTTGTAACACATTATTAAGCGAGTCCACCACCCTACCTTTGGAGCTCAATTTAAACACATTTTTAGGCGAGGCCACCATTTTTGCTTAGAAATGAGGCCGTTTACCCTACCTTTCGAGCTCATTTGAAACACATTTTTTAGCGAGTCCACCACCCTACCTTTCGAGCTCATTTAAAACACATTTTTCGGGGAGTCCACCATTTTTGCTTAGAAATGAGGCCGTTTACCCTACCTTTCGAGCTCATTTGAAACACATATTTTAGCGAGTCCACCGCCCTACCTTTCGAGCTCATATGAAACACATTTTTTAGCGAGTCTACCACCCTACCTTTGGAGCTCATTTGAAACACATTTTTCGGCAAGTCCAACATTTTTTCTTAGAAATGGGGCCGTTTAACCTACCTTTCGAGCTCATTTTAAACACATTTTTTAGCGAGTCTACCACCCTACCTTTGGAGCTAATTTGAAACACATTTTTTGACGAGGCCACCATTTTTCCTTAGAAATGAGGCCGTTTACCCTACGTTTAGATCTCATTTGAAACACATTTTTATTCGAGTCAACCACCCTACATTTCGAACTCATTTGAAACATATTTTTCGGCGAATCCACCATTTTTGCTTAGAAATGAGGCCGTTTACCCTACCTTTCGAGCTCATTTGAAAAACATTTTTTAGCGAGTCCACCACCCTACCTTTCGAGCTCATTTGAAACACATTTTTCGGCGAGTCCACCATTTTTGCTTAGAAATGAGGCCGTTTTCCCTAACATTCGAGCTCATTTGAAACACATTTTTTAGCGAGTCCACCACCCTTCCTTTTGAGCTCATTTGACACACATTTTCGGTGAGTCCACCATTTTTTGCTTAGAAATGATGCCGTTTACCCTAACTTTCGAGCTCATTTGAAACATATTTTTAAGCGAGTCCACCACCCTACCTTTCGAGCTCATTTGACACACATTTTCGGTGAGTCCACCATTTTTTTCTTAGAAATGAGGCCTTTTACCCTACCTTTCGAGCTCATTTGAAACATATTTTTAAGCGAGTCCACCACCCTACCTTTCGAGCTCATTTGACACACATTTTCGGTGAGTCCACCATTTTTTTCTGAGAAATGAGGCCGTTTACCCTACCTTTCGAGCTCACTTGATACACATTTTTTAGTGAGTCCACCACCCTACCTTTGGAGCTCATTTGAAACACATTTTTCGGCGTGTCCACCATTTTTGCTTAGAAATGAGGCCGTTTACCCTACCTTTCGAGCTCATTTGAAACACATCTTTTAGCGAGTCCACCGCCCTACCTTTCGAGCTCATATGAAACACATTTTTTAGCGAGTCTACCACCCTACCTTTGGAGCTCATTTGAAACACATTTTTCAGCAAGTCCACATTTTTTCTTAGAAATGGGGCCGTTTAGCCTACCTTTCGAGCTCATTTTAAACACATTTTTTAGCGAGTCTACCACCCTACCTTTGGAGCTAATTTGAAACACATTTTTGGACGAGGCCACCATTTTTGCTTAGAAATGAGGCCGTTTACCCTACGTTTAGATCTCATTTGAAACACACTTTTAAGCGAGTCAACCACCCTACATTTCGAGCTCATTTGAAACATATTTTTCGGCGAATCCACCATTTTTGCTTAGAAATGAGGTCGTTTATCCTTCCTTTCGAGCTCATTTGAAACACATTTTTAAGCGAGTCCACCACCCTACCTTTTGAACTCATTTGAAACACATTTTTCGGCTAGTCGGCCATTTTTGCTTACAAATTAGGTCGTTTACCCTACCTTTGGATCTCATTTGAAACACATTTTTCGGCGAGTCCATCATTTTTGCTTAGAAATGAGGCCGTTTACCATACCTTTCGAGCTCATTTGAAACACATTTTTTAGCGAGTCTACCACCCTACCTTTGGAGCTCATTTGAAACACATTTTTCGGCGAGGCCACCATTCTTGCTTAGAAATGATGCCGTTTACCCTACCTTTCCAGCTCATTTGAAACACATTTTTAAGCGAGTCCACCACCCTACCTTTTGAGCTTATTTGAAACACATTTTTTGGCGAGGCCACCATTTTTGCTTAGACATGAGGCCGTTTACCCTACCTTTCGAGCTCATTTGAAACGCATTTTTTAGCGAGTCCACCACCCTACCTTTCGAGCTTATTTAAAACACGTTTTTTGGCGAGTCGACCATTTTTGCATAGAAATGAGGCCGTTTACCCTACCTTTCGAGCTCATTTGAAACACATTTTTTAGCGAGACCACCACCCTACCTTTCGAGCTCATTTGAAACACATTTTTAAGCGAGTCCACCACCCTACCTTTCGAGCTCATTTGAAACACATTTTTTGGCGAGTCCACCAATTTTTCTTAGAAATGAGGCCGTTTACCCTACCTTTCGAGATCATTTGAAACACATTTTTTAGCGAGTCCACCACCCTACCTTTGGAGCTCATTTGAAACACATTTTTCGGCGAGTCCAGCATTTTTTCTTAGAAATGAGGTTGTTTACCCTACCTTTCGAGCTCATTTGAAACACATTTTTTAGCGAGTCCACCACCCTACCTTTGGAGCTCATTTGAAACACATTTTTCGGCAAGTCCAACATTTTTTCTTAGAAATGGGGCCGTTTACTCTACCTTTTGAGCTCATTTGTAACACATTATTAAGCGAGTCCACCACCCTACCTTTGGAGCTCAATTTAAACACATTTTTTGGCGAGGCCACCATTTTTGCTTAGAAATGAGGCCGTTTACCCTAC
Source organism: Poa annua (assembly GCA_026929855.1). Taxonomy (NCBI): domain Eukaryota; kingdom Viridiplantae; phylum Streptophyta; class Magnoliopsida; order Poales; family Poaceae; genus Poa; species Poa annua. The sequence continues at coordinate 38,996,354 of CM049429.1, read as the reverse complement.
CTTTCGAGCTCATTTGAAACACATTTTTTAGCGAGTCCACCACCCTACCTTTCGAGCTCATTTAAAACACATTTTTCGGGTAGTCCACCATTTTTGCTTAGAAATGAGGCCGTTTACCCTACCTTTCGAGCTCATTTGAAACACATATTTTAGCGAGTCCACCGCCCTACCTTTCGAGCTCATATGAAACACATTTTTTAGCGAGTCTACCACCCTACCTTTGGAGCTCATTTGAAACACATTTTTCGGCAAGTCCAACATTTTTTCTTAGAAATGGGGCCGTTTAACCTACCTTTCGAGCTCATTTTAAACACATTTTTTAGCGAGTCTACCACCCTACCTTTGGAGCTAATTTGAAACACATTTTTTGACGAGGCCACCATTTTTGCTTAGAAATGAGGCCGTTTACCCTACGTTTAGATCTCATTTGAAACACATTTTTATTCGAGTCAACCACCCTACATTTCGAACTCATTTGAAACATATTTTTCGGCGAATCCACCATTTTTGCTTAGAAATGAGGCCGTTTACCCTACCTTTCGAGCTCATTTGAAACACATTTTATAGCGAGTCCACCACCCTACCTTTCGAGCTCATTTGAAACACATTTTTCGGCGAGTCCACCCTTTTTGCTTAGAAATGAGGCCGTTTACCCTACCTTTCAAGCTCATTTGAAACACATTTTTTAGCGAGTCCACCACCCTACCTTTCGAGCTCATATTAAACACATTTTCGGCGAGTCCACCATTTTTGCTTAGAAATGAGGCCGTTTACCCTACCTTTCGAGCTCATTTGAAACACATTTTTTAGCGAGTCCACCACCCTTCCTTTTGAGCTCATTTGACACACATTTTCGGTGAGTCCACCATTTTTTGCTTAGAAATGAGGCCGTTTACCCTACCTTTCGAGCTCATTTGAAACATATTTTTAAGCGAGTCCACCATACCTTTCGAGCTCATTTGACACACATTTTCGGTGAGTCCACCATTTTTTTCTTAGAAATGAGGCCGTTTACCCTACCTTTCGAGCTCATTTGAAACATATTTTTAAGCGAGTCCACCACCCTACCTTTCGAGCTCATTTGACACACATTTTCGGTGAGTCCACCATTTTTTTCTTAGAAATGAGGCCGTTTACCCTACCTTTCGAGCTCACTTGATACACATTTTTTAGTGAGTCCACCACCCTACCTTTGGAGCTCATTTGAAACACATTTTTTGGCGTGTCTACCATTTTTGCTTAGAAATGAGGCCGTTTACCCTACCTTTCGAACTCATTTGAAACACATTTTTCGGCGAGTCCACCACCCTACCTTTGGAACTCATTCAAAAAACATTTTTTGGCAAGTCCACCATTTATGCTTAGAAATGACGTCGTTTACCCTACCTTTCGAGCTCGTTTTAAACACATTTTTTAGCGAGTCTACCACCCAACATTTGGAGCTAATTTGAAACACATTTTTCGACGAGGCCACCATTTTTGCTTAAGAATGAGGCCGTTTACCCTACCTTTCGAGCTCATTTGAAACACATTTTTATGCGAGTCCACCACACTACCTTTCGAGCTCATTTGAAACACATTTTTCGACGAGTCCACCATTTTTGCTTAGAAATGAGGCCGTTTGCCCTACCTTTCGAGCTCATTTGAAACACATTTTTTAGCGAGTCCACCGCCCTACCTTTCGAGCTCATATGAAACACATTTTTTAGCGAGTCTACCACCCTACCTTTGGAGCTCATTTGAAACACATTTTTCGGCGAGTCCACAATTTTTGCTTAGAAATGAGGCCGTTTACCCTACCTTTCAAGCTCATTTGAAACACATTTTTTAGCGAGTCCACCACCCTACCTTTCGAGCTCATATGAAACACATTTTCGGCGAGTCCACCATTTTTGCTTACAAATGAGGCCGTTTACCCTACCTTTCGAGCTCATTTGAAACACATTTTTCAGCGAGTCCACCACCCTTCCTTTTGAGCTCATTTGACACACATTTTCGGTGAGTCCACCATTTTTTGCTTAGAAATGAGGCCGTTTACCCTTCCTTTCGAGCTCATTTGAAACATATTTTTAAGCGAGTCCACCACCCTACCTTTCGAGCTCATTTGACACACATTTTCGGTGAGTCCACCATTTTTTTCTTAGAAATGAGGCCGTTTACCCTACCTTTCAAGCTCATTTGAAACAAATTTTTAAGCGAGTCCACCACCCTACCTTTCGAGCTCATTTGACACACATTTTCGGTGAGTCCACCATTTTTTTTTTTTAGAAATGAGGCCGTTTACCCTACCTTTCGAGCTCACTTGATACACATTTTTTAGTGAGTCCACCACCCTACCTTTGGAGCTCATTTGAAACACATTTTTCGGCGTGTCTACCATTTTTGCTTAGAAATGAGGCCGTTTTCCCTACCTTTCGAGCTCATTTGAAACACATTTTTAGGCGAGTCCACCACCCTACCTTTGGAGCTCATTCAAAAAACATTTTTCGGCAAGTCCACCATTTATGCTTAGAAATGAGGTCGTTTACCCTACCTTTCGAGCTCGTTTTAAACATATTTTTTAGCGAGTCTACCACCCAACATTTGGAGCTAATTTGAAACACATTTTTCGACGAGGCCACCATTTTTGCTTAAGAATGAGGCCGTTTACCCTACCTTTCGAGCTCATTTGAAACACATTTTTATGCGAGTCCACCACACTACCTTTCGAGCTCATTTGAAACACATTTTTCGACGAGTCCACCATTTTTGCTTAGAAATGAGGCCGTTTACCCTACCTTTCGAGCTCATTTGAAACACATTTTTTAGCGAGTCCACCGCCCTACCTTTCGAGCTCATATGAAACACATTTTTTAGCGAGTCTACCACCCTACCTTTGGAGCTCATTTGAAACACATTTTTCGGCAAGTCCAACATTTTTTCTTAGAAATGGGGCCGTTTAACCTACCTTTCGAGCTCATTTTAAACACATTTTGTAGCGAGTCTACCACCCTACCTTTGGAGCTAATTTGAAACACATTTTTTGACGAGGCCACCATTTTTGCTTAGAAATGAGGCCGTTTACCCTACGTTTAGATCTCATTTGAAACACATTTTTATTCGAGTCAACCACCCTACATTTCGAACTCATTTGAAACATATTTTTCGGCGAATCCACCATTTTTGCTTAGAAATGAGGCCGTTTACCCTACCTTTCGAGCTCATTTGAAACACATTTTTTAGCGAGTCCACCACCCTACCTTTCGAGCTCATTTGAAACACATTTTTCGGCGAGTCCACCATTTTTGCTTAGAAATGAGGCCGTTTTCCCTAACTTTCGAGCTCATTTGAAACACATTTTTTAGCGAGTCCACCACCCTTCCTTTTGAGCTCATTTGACACACATTTTCGGTGAGTCCACCATTTTTTGCTTAGAAATGAGGCCGTTTACCCTACCTTTCGAGCTCATTTGAAACATATTTTTAAGCGAGTCCACCACCCTACCTTTCGAGCTCATTTGACACACATTTTCGGTGAGTCCACCATTTTTTTCTTAGAAATGAGGCCGTTTACCCTACCTTTCGAGCTCATTTGAAACATATTTTTAAGCGAGTCCACCACCCTACCTTTGGAGCTCATTTGAAACACATTTTTAAGCAAGTCCAACATTTTTTCTTAGAAATGGGGCCGTTTACTCTACCTTTTGAGCTCATTTGTAACACATTATTAAGCGAGTCCACCACCCTACCTTTGGAGCTCAATTTAACCACATTTTTTGGCGAGGCCACCATTTTTTGCTTAGAAATGAGGCCGTTTACCCTACCTTTCGAGCTCATTTGAAACACATTTTTTAGCGAGTCCACCACCCTACCTTTCGAGCTCATTTAAAACACATTTTTCGGGGAGTCCACCATTTTTGCTTAGAAATGAGGCCGTTTACCCTACCTTTCGAGCTCATTTGAAACACATATTTTAGCGAGTCCACCGCCCTACCTTTCGAGCTCATATGAAACACATTTTTTAGCGAGTCTACCACCCTACCTTTGGAGCTCATTTGAAACACATTTTTCGGCAAGTCCAACATTTTTTCTTAGAAATGGGGCCGTTTAACCTACCTTTCGAGCTCATTTTAAACACACTTTTTAGCGAGTCTACCACCCTACCTTTGGAGCTAATTTGAAACATATTTTTTGACGAGGCCACCATTTTTGCTTAGAAATGAGGCCGTTTACCCTACGTTTAGATCTCATTTGAAACACATTTTTATTCGAGTCAACCACCCTACATTTCGAACTCATTTGAAACATATTTTTCGGCGAATCCACCATTTTTGCTTAGAAATGAGGCCGTTTACCCTACCTTTCGAGCTCATTTGAAACACATTTTTTAGCGAGTCCACCACCCTACCTATCGAGCCCATTTGAAACACATTTTTCGGCGAGTCCACCATTTTTGCTTAGAAATGAGGCCGTTTTCCCTAACTTTCGAGCTCATTTGAAACACATTTTTTAGCGAGTCCACCACCCTTCCTTTTGAGCTCATTTGACACACATTTTCGGTGAGTCCACCATTTTTTGCTTAGAAATGAGGCCGTTTACCCTACCTTTCGAGCTCATTTGAAACATATTTTTAAGCGAGTCCACCACCCTACCTTTCGAGCTCATTTGACACACATTTTCGGTGAGTCCACCATTTTTTTCTTAGAAATGAGGCCGTTTACCCTACCTTTCGAGCTCATTTGAAACATATTTTTAAGCGAGTCCACCACCCTACCTTTCGAGCTCATTTGAAACATATTTTTAAGCGAGTCCACCACCCTACCTTTCGAGCTCATTTGACACACATTTTCGGTGAGTCCACCATTTTTTTTTTAGAAATGAGGCCGTTTACCCTACCTTTCGAGCTCACTTGATACACATTTTTTAGTGAGTCCACCACCCTACCTTTGGAGCTAATTTGAAACACATTTTTCGGCGTGTCTACCATTTTTGCTTAGAAATGAGGCCGTTTACCCTACCTTTCGAGCTCATTTGAAACACATTTTTCGGCGAGTCCACCACCCTACCTTTGGAGCTCATTCAAAAAACATTTTTCGGCAAGTCCACCATTTATGCTTAGAAATGAGGTCGTTTACCCTACCTTTCGAGCTCGTTTTAAACACATTTTTTAGCGAGTCTACCACCCAACATTTGGAGCTAATTTGAAACACATTTTTCGACGAGGCCACCATTTTTGTTTAAGAATGAGGCCGTTTACCCTACCTTTCGAGCTCATTTGAAACACATTTTTATGCGAGTCCACCACACTACCTTTCGAGCTCATTTGAAACACATTTTTCGACGAGTCCACCATTTTTGCTTAGAAATGAGGCCGTTTACCCTACCTTTCGAGCTCATTTGAAACACATTTTTTAGCGAGTCCACCGCCCTACCTTTCGAGCTCATATGAAACACATTTTTTAGCGAGTCTACCACCCTACCTTTGGAGCTCATTTGAAACACATTTTTCGGCAAGTCCAACATTTTTTCTTAGAAATGGGGCCGTTTAACCTACCTTTCGAGCTCATTTTAAACACATTTTGTAGCGAGTCTACCACCCTACCTTTGGAGCTAATTTGAAACACATTTTTTGACGAGGCCACCATTTTTGCTTAGAAATGAGGCCGTTTACCCTACGTTTAGATCTCATTTGAAACACATTTTTATTCGAGTCAACCACCCTACATTTCGAACTCATTTGAAACATATTTTTCGGCGAATCCACCATTTTTGCTTAGAAATGAGGCCGTTTACCCTACCTTTCGAGCTCATTTGAAACACATTTTTTAGCGAGTCCACCACCCTACCTTTCGAGCTCATTTGAAACACATTTTTCGGCGAGTCCACCATTTTTGCTTAGAAATGAGGCCGTTTTCCCTAACTTTCGAGCTCATTTGAAACACATTTTTTAGCGAGTCCACCACCCTTCCTTTTGAGCTCATTTGACACACATTTTCGGTGAGTCCACCATTTTTTGCTTAGAAATGAGGCCGTTTACCCTACCTTTCGAGCTCATTTGAAACATATTTTTAAGCGAGTCCACCACCCTACCTTTCGAGCTCATTTGACACACATTTTCGGTGAGTCCACCATTTTTTTCTTAGAAATGAGGCCGTTTACCCTACCTTTCGAGCTCATTTGAAACATATTTTTAAGCGAGTCCACCACCCTACCTTTGGAGCTCATTTGAAACACATTTTTAAGCAAGTCCAACATTTTTTCTTAGAAATGGGGCCGTTTACTCTACCTTTTGAGCTCATTTGTAACACATTATTAAGCGAGTCCACCACCCTACCTTTGGAGCTCAATTTAACCACATTTTTTGGCGAGGCCACCATTTTTTGCTTAGAAATGAGGCCGTTTACCCTACCTTTCGAGCTCATTTGAAACACATTTTTTAGCGAGTCCACCACCCTACCTTTCGAGCTCATTTAAAACACATTTTTCGGGGAGTCCACCATTTTTGCTTAGAAATGAGGCCGTTTACCCTACCTTTCGAGCTCATTTGAAACACATATTTTAGCGAGTCCACCGCCCTACCTTTCGAGCTCATATGAAACACATTTTTTAGCGAGTCTACCACCCTACCTTTGGAGCTCATTTGAAACACATTTTTCGGCAAGTCCAACATTTTTTCTTAGAAATGGGGCCGTTTAACCTACCTTTCGAGCTCATTTTAAACACACTTTTTAGCGAGTCTACCACCCTACCTTTGGAGCTAATTTGAAACATATTTTTTGACGAGGCCACCATTTTTGCTTAGAAATGAGGCCGTTTACCCTACGTTTAGATCTCATTTGAAACACATTTTTATTCGAGTCAACCACCCTACATTTCGAACTCATTTGAAACATATTTTTCGGCGAATCCACCATTTTTGCTTAGAAATGAGGCCGTTTACCCTACCTTTCGAGCTCATTTGAAACACATTTTTTAGCGAGTCCACCACCCTACCTATCGAGCCCATTTGAAACACATTTTTCGGCGAGTCCACCATTTTTGCTTAGAAATGAGGCCGTTTTCCCTAACTTTCGAGCTCATTTGAAACACATTTTTTAGCGAGTCCACCACCCTTCCTTTTGAGCTCATTTGACACACATTTTCGGTGAGTCCACCATTTTTTGCTTAGAAATGAGGCCGTTTACCCTACCTTTCGAGCTCATTTGAAACATATTTTTAAGCGAGTCCACCACCCTACCTTTCGAGCTCATTTGACACACATTTTCGGTGAGTCCACCATTTTTTTCTTAGAAATGAGGCCGTTTACCCTACCTTTCGAGCTCATTTGAAACATATTTTTAAGCGAGTCCACCACCCTACCTTTCGAGCTCATTTGAAACATATTTTTAAGCGAGTCCACCACCCTACCTTTCGAGCTCATTTGACACACATTTTCGGTGAGTCCACCATTTTTTTTTTAGAAATGAGGCCGTTTACCCTACCTTTCGAGCTCACTTGATACACATTTTTTAGTGAGTCCACCACCCTACCTTTGGAGCTAATTTGAAACACATTTTTCGGCGTGTCTACCATTTTTGCTTAGAAATGAGGCCGTTTACCCTACCTTTCGAGCTCATTTGAAACACATTTTTCGGCGAGTCCACCACCCTACCTTTGGAGCTCATTCAAAAAACATTTTTCGGCAAGTCCACCATTTATGCTTAGAAATGAGGTCGTTTACCCTACCTTTCGAGCTCGTTTTAAACACATTTTTTAGCGAGTCTACCACCCAACATTTGGAGCTAATTTGAAACACATTTTTCGACGAGGCCACCATTTTTGTTTAAGAATGAGGCCGTTTACCCTACCTTTCGAGCTCATTTGAAACACATTTTTCGGCGAGTCCACCATTTTTGCTTAGAAATGAGGCCGTTTTCCCTAACTTTCGAGCTCATTTGAAACACATTTTTTAGCGAGTCCACCACCCTTCCTTTTGAGCTCATTTGACACACATTTTCGGTGAGTCCACCATTTTTTGCTTAGAAATGAGGCCGTTTACCCTACCTTTCGAGCTCATTTGAAACATATTTTTAAGCGAGTCCACCACCCTACCTTTCGAGCTCATTTGACACACATTTTCGGTGAGTCCACCATTTTTTTCTTAGAAATGAGGCCGTTTACCCTACCTTTCGAGCTCATTTGAAACATATTTTTAAGCGAGTCCACCACCCTACCTTTGGAGCTCATTTGAAACACATTTTTAAGCAAGTCCAACATTTTTTCTTAGAAATGGGGCCGTTTACTCTACCTTTTGAGCTCATTTGTAACACATTATTAAGCGAGTCCACCACCCTACCTTTGGAGCTCAATTTAACCACATTTTTTGGCGAGGCCACCATTTTTTGCTTAGAAATGAGGCCGTTTACCCTACCTTTCGAGCTCATTTGAAACACATTTTTTAGCGAGTCCACCACCCTACCTTTCGAGCTCATTTAAAACACATTTTTCGGGGAGTCCACCATTTTTGCTTAGAAATGAGGCCGTTTACCCTACCTTTCGAGCTCATTTGAAACACATATTTTAGCGAGTCCACCGCCCTACCTTTCGAGCTCATATGAAACACATTTTTTAGCGAGTCTACCACCCTACCTTTGGAGCTCATTTGAAACACATTTTTCGGCAAGTCCAACATTTTTTCTTAGAAATGGGGCCGTTTAACCTACCTTTCGAGCTCATTTTAAACACACTTTTTAGCAAGTCTACCACCCTACCTTTGGAGCTAATTTGAAACATATTTTTTGACGAGGCCACCATTTTTGCTTAGAAATGAGGCCGTTTACCCTACGTTTAGATCTCATTTGAAACACATTTTTATTCGAGTCAACCACCCTACATTTCGAACTCATTTGAAACATATTTTTCGGCGAATCCACCATTTTTGCTTAGAAATGAGGCCGTTTACCCTACCTTTCGAGCTCATTTGAAACACATTTTTTAGCGAGTCCACCACCCTACCTATCGAGCCCATTTGAAACACATTTTTCGGCGAGTCCACCATTTTTGCTTAGAAATGAGGCCGTTTTCCCTAACTTTCGAGCTCATTTGAAACACATTTTTTAGCGAGTCCACCACCCTTCCTTTTGAGCTCATTTGACACACATTTTCGGTGAGTCCACCATTTTTTGCTTAGAAATGAGGCCGTTTACCCTACCTTTCGAGCTCATTTGAAACATATTTTTAAGCGAGTCCACCACCCTACCTTTCGAGCTCATTTGACACACATTTTCGGTGAGTCCACCATTTTTTTCTTAGAAATGAGGCCGTTTACCCTACCTTTCGAGCTCATTTGAAACATATTTTTAAGCGAGTCCACCACCCTACCTTTCGAGCTCATTTGAAACATATTTTTAAGCGAGTCCACCACCCTACCTTTCGAGCTCATTTGACACACATTTTCGGTGAGTCCACCATTTTTTTTTTAGAAATGAGGCCGTTTACCCTACCTTTCGAGCTCACTTGATACACATTTTTTAGTGAGTCCACCACCCTACCTTTGGAGCTAATTTGAAACATATTTTTCGGCGTGTCTACCATTTTTGCTTAGAAATGAGGCCGTTTACCCTACCTTTCGAGCTCATTTGAAACACATTTTTCGGCGAGTCCACCACCCTACCTTTGGAGCTCATTCAAAAAACATTTTTCGGCAAGTCCACCATTTATGCTTAGAAATGAGGTCGTTTACCCTACCTTTCGAGCTCGTTTTAAACACATTTTTTAGCGAGTCTACCACCCAACATTTGGAGCTAATTTGAAACACATTTTTCGACGAGGCCACCATTTTTGTTTAAGAATGAGGCCGTTTACCCTACCTTTCGAGCTCATTTGAAACACATTTTTATGCGAGTCCACCACACTACCTTTCGAGCTCATTTGAAACACATTTTTCGACGAGTCCACCATTTTTGCTTAGAAATGAGGCCGTTTACCCTACCTTTCGAGCTCATTTGAAACACATTTTTTAGCGAGTCCACCGCCCTACCTTTCGAGCTCATATGAAACACATTTTTTAGCGAGTCTACCACCCTACCTTTGGAGCTCATTTGAAATACATTTTTCGGCAAGTCCAACATTTTTTCTTAGAAATGGGGCCGTTTAACCTACCTTTCGAGCTCATTTTAAACACATTTTGTAGCGAGTCTACCACCCTACCTTTGGAGCTAATTTGAAACACATTTTTTGACGAGGCCACCATTTTTGCTTAGAAATGAGGCCGTTTACCCTGCGTTTAGATCTCATTTGAAACACATTTTTATTCGAGTCAACCACCCTACATTTCGAACTCATTTGAAACATATTTTTCGGCGAATCCACCATTTTTCTTAGAAATGAGGCCGTTTACCCTACCTTTCGAGCTCATTTGAAACACATTTTTTAGCGAGTCCACCACCCTACCTTTCGAGCTCATTTGAAACACATTTTTCGGCGAGTCCACCATTTTTGCTTAAAAATGAGGCCGTTTTCCCTAACTTTCGAGCTCATTTGAAACACATTTTTTATCGAGTCCACCACCCTTCCTTTTGAGCTCATTTGACACACATTTTCGGTGAGTCCACCATTTTTTGCTTAGAAATGAGGCCGTTTACCCTACCTTTCGAGCTCATTTGAAACATATTTTTAAGCGAGTCCACCACCCTACCTTTCGAGCTCATTTGACACACATTTTCGGTGAGTCCACCATTTTTTTCTTAGAAATGAGGCCGTTTACCCTACCTTTCGAGCTCATTTGAAACATATTTTTAAGCGAGTCCACCACCCTACCTTTGGAGCTCATTTCAAACACATTTTTAAGCAAGTCCAACATTTTTTCTTAGAAATGGGGCCGTTTACTCTACCTTTTGAGCTCATTTGTAACACATTATTAAGCGAGTCCACCACCCTACCTTTGGAGCTCAATTTAACCACATTTTTTGGCGAGGCCACCATTTTTTGCTTAGAAATGAGGCCGTTTACCCTACCTTTCGAGCTCATTTGAAACACATTTTTTAGCGAGTCCACCACCCTACCTTTCGAGCTCATTTAAAACACATTTTTCGGGGAGTCCACCATTTTTGCTTAGAAATGAGGCCGTTTACCCTACCTTTCGAGCTCATTTGAAACACATATTTTAGCGAGTCCACCGCCCTACCTTTCGAGCTCATATGAAACACGTTTTTTAGCGAGTCTACCACCCTACCTTTGGAGCTCATTTGAAACACATTTTTCGGCAAGTCCAACATTTTTTCTTAGAAATGGGGCCGTTTAACCTACCTTTCGAGCTCATTTTAAACACACTTTTTAGCGAGTCTACCACCCTACCTTTGGAGCTAATTTGAAACACATTTTTTGACGAGGCCACCATTTTTGCTTAGAAATGAGGCCGCTAAACCCCTACGTTTAGATCTCATTTGAAACACATTTTTATTCGAGTCAACCACCCTACATTTCGAACTCATTTGAAACATATTTTTCGGCGAATCCACCATTTTTGCTTAGAAATGAGGCCGTTTACCCTACCTTTCGAGCTCATTTGAAACACATTTTTTAGCGAGTCCACCACCCTACCTATCGAGCTCATTTGAAACACATTTTTCGGCGAGTCCACCATTTTTGCTTAGAAATGAGGCCGTTTTCCCTAACTTTCGAGCTCATTTGAAACACATTTTTTAGCGAGTCCACCACCCTTCCTTTTGAGCTCATTTGACACACATTTTCGGTGAGTCCACCATTTTTTGCTTAGAAATGAGGCCGTTTACCCTACCTTTCGAGCTCATTTGAAACATATTTTTAAGTGAGTCCACCACCCTACCTTTCGAGCTCATTTGACACACATTTTCGGTGAGTCCACCATTTTTTTCATAGAAATGAGGCCGTTTACCCTACCTTTCGAGCTCATTTGAAACATATTTTTAAGCGAGTCCACCACCCTACCTTTCGAGCTCATTTGAAACACATTTTTAAGCAAGTCCAACATTTTTTCTTAGAAATGGGGCCATTTACTCTACCTTTTGAGCTCATTTGTAACACATTATTAAGCGAGTCCACCACCCTACCTTTGGAGCTCAATTTAAACACATTTTTTGGCGAGGCCACCATTTTTTGCTTAGAAATGAGGCCGTTTACCCTACCTTTCGAGCTCATTTGAAACACATTTTTTAGCGAGTCCACCACCATACCTTTCGAGCTCATTTAAAACACATTTTTCGGTGAGTCCACCATTTTTGCTTAGAAATGAGGCCGTTTACCCTACCTTTCGAGCTCATTTGAAACACATATTTCAGCGAGTCCACCGCCCTACCTTTCGAGCTCATATGAAACACATTTTTTAGCGAGTCTACCACCCTACCTTTGGAGCTCATTTGAAACACATTTTTCGGCAAGTCCAACATTTTTTCTTAGAAATGGGGCCGTTTAACCTACCTTTCGAGCTCATTTTAAACACATTTTTTAGCGAGTCTACCACCCTACCTTTGGAGCTAATTTGAAACACATTTTTTGACGAGGCCACCATTTTTGCTTAGAAATGAGGCCGTTTACCCTACGTTTAGATCTCATTTGAAACACATTTTTATTCGAGTCAACCACCCTACATTTCGAACTCATTTGAAACATATTTTTCGGCGAATCCACCATTTTTGCTTAGAAATGAGGCCGTTTACCCTACCTTTCGAGCTCATTTGAAAAACATTTTTTAGCGAGTCCACCACCCTACCTTTCGAGCTCATTTGAAACACATTTTTCGGCGAGTCCACCATTTTTGCTTAGAAATGAGGCCGTTTTCCCTAACTTTCGAGCTCATTTGAAACACATTTTTTAGCGAGACCACCACCCTTCCTTTTGAGCTCATTTGACACACATTTTCGGTGAGTCCACCATTTTTTGCTTAGAAATGAGGCCGTTTACCCTACCTTTCGAGCTCATTTGAAACATATTTTTAAGCGAGTCCACCACCCTACCTTTCGAGCTCATTTGACACACATTTTCGGTGAGTCCACCATTTTTTCTTAGAAATGAGGCCTTTTACCCTACCTTTCGAGCTCATTTGAAACATATTTTTAAGCGAGTCCACCACCCTACCTTTCGAGCTCATTTGACACACATTTTCGGTGAGTCCACCATTTTTTTCTTAGAAATGAGGCCGTTTACCCTACCTTTCGAGCTCACTTGATACACATTTTTTAGTGAGTCCACCACCCTACCTTTGGAGCTCATTTGAAACACATTTTTCGGCGTGTCTACCATTTTTGCTTAGAAATGAGGTTGTTTACCCTACCTTTCGAGCTCATTTGAAACACATTTTTCGGCGAGTCCACCACCCTACCTTTGGAGCTCATTCAAAAAACATTTTTCGGCAAGTCCACCATTTATGCTTAGAAATGAGGTCGTTTACCCTACCTTTTGAGCTCGTTTTAAACACATTTTTTAGCGAGTCTACCACCCAACATTTGGAGCTAATTTGAAACACATTTTTCGAGGAGGCCACCGTTTTTGCTTAAGAATGAGGCCGTTTACCCTACCTTTCGAGCTCATTTGAAACATATTTTTATGCGAGTTCACCACACTACCTTTCGAGCTCATTTGAAACACATTTTTCGACGAGTCCACCATTTTTGCTTAGAAATGAGGCCGTTTACCCTACCTTTCGAGCTCATTTGAAACACATTTTTTAGCGAGTCCACCACCCTACCTTTCCAGCTCATTTGAAACACATTTTTCGGCGAGTCAACCATTTTTGCTTAGAAATGAGTCCGTTTACCCTACCTTTCGATCTCATTTGAAACACATCTTATAGCGAGTCCACCGCCCTACCTTTCGAGCTCATATGAAACACATTTTTTAGCGAGTCTACCACCCTACCTTTCGAGCTCATCTGAAACACATTTTTCGGCAAGTCCAACATTTTTTCTTAGAAATGAGGCCGTTTACCCTACCTTTCGAGCTCATTTGAAACATATTTTTAAGCGAGTCCACCACCCTACCTTTCGAGCTCATTTGAAACATATTTTTAAGCGAGTCCACCACCCTACCTTTCGAGCTCATTTGACACACATTTTCGGTGAGTCCACCATTTTTTTTTTAGAAATGAGGCCGTTTACCCTACCTTTCGAGCTCACTTGATACACATTTTTTAGTGAGTCCACCACCCTACCTTTGGAGCTAATTTGAAACACATTTTTCGGCGTGTCTACCATTTTTGCTTAGAAATGAGGCCGTTTACCCTACCTTTCGAGCTCATTTGAAACACATTTTTCGGCGAGTCCACCACCCTACCTTTGGAGCTCATTCAAAAAACATTTTTCGGCAAGTCCACCATTTATGCTTAGAAATGAGGTCGTTTACCCTACCTTTCGAGCTCGTTTTAAACACATTTTTTAGCGAGTCTACCACCCAACATTTGGAGCTAATTTGAAACACATTTTTCGACGAGGCCACCATTTTTGTTTAAGAATGAGGCCGTTTACCCTACCTTTCGAGCTCATTTGAAACACATTTTTATGCGAGTCCACCACACTACCTTTCGAGCTCATTTGAAACACATTTTTCGACGAGTCCACCATTTTTGCTTAGAAATGAGGCCGTTTACCCTACCTTTCGAGCTCATTTGAAACACATTTTTTAGCGAGTCCACCGCCCTACCTTTCGAGCTCATATGAAACACATTTTTTAGCGAGTCTACCACCCTACCTTTGGAGCTCATTTGAAATACATTTTTCGGCAAGTCCAACATTTTTTCTTAGAAATGGGGCCGTTTAACCTACCTTTCGAGCTCATTTTAAACACATTTTGTAGCGAGTCTACCACCCTACCTTTGGAGCTAATTTGAAACACATTTTTTGACGAGGCCACCATTTTTGCTTAGAAATGAGGCCGTTTACCCTGCGTTTAGATCTCATTTGAAACACATTTTTATTCGAGTCAACCACCCTACATTTCGAACTCATTTGAAACATATTTTTCGGCGAATCCACCATTTTTCTTAGAAATGAGGCCGTTTACCCTACCTTTCGAGCTCATTTGAAACACATTTTTTAGCGAGTCCACCACCCTACCTTTCGAGCTCATTTGAAACACATTTTTCGGCGAGTCCACCATTTTTGCTTAAAAATGAGGCCGTTTTCCCTAACTTTCGAGCTCATTTGAAACACATTTTTTATCGAGTCCACCACCCTTCCTTTTGAGCTCATTTGACACACATTTTCGGTGAGTCCACCATTTTTTGCTTAGAAATGAGGCCGTTTACCCTACCTTTCGAGCTCATTTGAAACATATTTTTAAGCGAGTCCACCACCCTACCTTTCGAGCTCATTTGACACACATTTTCGGTGAGTCCACCATTTTTTTCTTAGAAATGAGGCCGTTTACCCTACCTTTCGAGCTCATTTGAAACATATTTTTAAGCGAGTCCACCACCCTACCTTTGGAGCTCATTTCAAACACATTTTTAAGCAAGTCCAACATTTTTTCTTAGAAATGGGGCCGTTTACTCTACCTTTTGAGCTCATTTGTAACACATTATTAAGCGAGTCCACCACCCTACCTTTGGAGCTCAATTTAACCACATTTTTTGGCGAGGCCACCATTTTTTGCTTAGAAATGAGGCCGTTTACCCTACCTTTCGAGCTCATTTGAAACACATTTTTTAGCGAGTCCACCACCCTACCTTTCGAGCTCATTTAAAACACATTTTTCGGGGAGTCCACCATTTTTGCTTAGAAATGAGGCCGTTTACCCTACCTTTCGAGCTCATTTGAAACACATATTTTAGCGAGTCCACCGCCCTACCTTTCGAGCTCATATGAAACACGTTTTTTAGCGAGTCTACCACCCTACCTTTGGAGCTCATTTGAAACACATTTTTCGGCAAGTCCAACATTTTTTCTTAGAAATGGGGCCGTTTAACCTACTTTTCGAGCTCATTTTAAACACACTTTTTAGCGAGTCTACCACCCTACCTTTGGAGCTAATTTGAAACACATTTTTTGACGAGGCCACCATTTTTGCTTAGAAATGAGCCGCTAAACCCCTACGTTTAGATCTCATTTGAAACACATTTTTATTCGAGTCAACCACCCTACATTTCGAACTCATTTGAAACATATTTTTCGGCGAATCCACCATTTTTGCTTAGAAATGAGGCCGTTTACCCTACCTTTCGAGCTCATTTGAAACACATTTTTTAGCGAGTCCACCACCCTACCTATCGAGCTCATTTGAAACACATTTTTCGGCGAGTCCACCATTTTTGCTTAGAAATGAGGCCGTTTTCCCTAACTTTCGAGCTCATTTGAAACACATTTTTTAGCGAGTCCACCACCCTTCCTTTTGAGCTCATTTGACACACATTTTCGGTGAGTCCACCAATTTTTTGCTTAGAAATGAGGCCGTTTACCCTACCTTTCGAGCTCATTTGAAACATATTTTTAAGTGAGTCCACCACCCTACCTTTCGAGCTCATTTGACACACATTTTCGGTGAGTCCACCATTTTTTTCATAGAAATGAGGCCGTTTACCCTACCTTTCGAGCTCATTTGAAACATATTTTTAAGCGAGTCCACCACCCTACCTTTCGAGCTCATTTGAAACACATTTTTAAGCAAGTCCAACATTTTTTTCTTAGAAATGGGGCCATTTACTCTACCTTTTGAGCTCATTTGTAACACATTATTAAGCGAGTCCACCACCCTACCTTTGGAGCTCAATTTAAACACATTTTTTGGCGAGGCCACCATTTTTTGCTTAGAAATGAGGCCGTTTACCCTACCTTTCGAGCTCATTTGAAACACATTTTTTAGCGAGTCCACCACCATACCTTTCGAGCTCATTTAAAACACATTTTTCGGTGAGTCCACCATTTTTGCTTAGAAATGAGGCCGTTTACCCTACCTTTCGAGCTCATTTGAAACACATATTTCAGCGAGTCCACCGCCCTACCTTTCGAGCTCATATGAAACACATTTTTTAGCGAGTCTACCACCCTACCTTTGGAGCTCATTTGAAACACATTTTTCGGCAAGTCCAACATTTTTTCTTAGAAATGGGGCCGTTTAACCTACCTTTCGAGCTCATTTTAAACACATTTTTTAGCGAGTCTACCACCCTACCTTTGGAGCTAATTTGAAACACATTTTTGACGAGGCCACCATTTTTGCTTAGAAATGAGGCCGTTTACCCTACGTTTAGATCTCATTTGAAACACATTTTTATTCGAGTCAACCACCCTACATTTCGAACTCATTTGAAACATATTTTTCGGCGAATCCACCATTTTTGCTTAGAAATGAGGCCGTTTACCCTACCTTTCGAGCTCATTTGAAAAACATTTTTTAGCGAGTCCACCACCCTACCTTTCGAGCTCATTTGAAACACATTTTTCGGCGAGTCCACCATTTTTGCTTAGAAATGAGGCCGTTTTCCCTAACTTTCGAGCTCATTTGAAACACATTTTTTAGCGAGGACCACCACCCTTCCTTTTGAGCTCATTTGACACACATTTTCGGTGAGTCCACCATTTTTTGCTTAGAAATGAGGCCGTTTACCCTACCTTTCGAGCTCATTTGAAACATATTTTTAAGCGAGTCCACCACCCTACCTTTCGAGCTCATTTGACACACATTTTCGGTGAGTCCACCATTTTTTCTTAGAAATGAGGCCTTTTACCCTACCTTTCGAGCTCATTTGAAACATATTTTTAAGCGAGTCCACCACCCTACCTTTCGAGCTCATTTGACACACATTTTCGGTGAGTCCACCATTTTTTTCTTAGAAATGAGGCCGTTTACCCTACCTTTCGAGCTCACTTGATACACATTTTTTAGTGAGTCCACCACCCTACCTTTGGAGCTCATTTGAAACACATTTTTCGGCGTGTCTACCATTTTTGCTTAGAAATGAGGTTGTTTACCCTACCTTTCGAGCTCATTTGAAACACATTTTTCGGCGAGTCCACCACCCTACCTTTGGAGCTCATTCAAAAAACATTTTTCGGCAAGTCCACCATTTATGCTTAGAAATGAGGTCGTTTACCCTACCTTTTGAGCTCGTTTTAAACACATTTTTTAGCGAGTCTACCACCCAACATTTGGAGCTAATTTGAAACACATTTTTCGAGGAGGCCACCGTTTTTGCTTAAGAATGAGGCCGTTTACCCTACCTTTCGAGCTCATTTGAAACATATTTTTATGCGAGTTCACCACACTACCTTTCGAGCTCATTGAAACACATTTTTCGACGAGTCCACCATTTTTGCTTAGAAATGAGGCCGTTTACCCTAACCTTTCGAGCTCATTTGAAACACATTTTTTAGCGAGTCCACCACCCTACCTTTCCAGCTCATTTGAAACACATTTTTCGGCGAGTCAACCATTTTTTGCTTAGAAATGAGTCCGTTTACCCTACCTTTCGATCTCATTTGAAACACATCTTATAGCGAGTCCACCGCCCTACCTTTCGAGCTCATATGAAACACATTTTTTAGCGAGTCTACCACCCTACCTTTCGAGCTCATCTGAAACACATTTTTCGGCAAGTCCAACATTTTTCTTAGAAAATGGGGCCGTTTAGCCTACCTTTCAAGCTTATTTTCAACACATTTTTTAGCGAGTCTACCACCCTACCTTTGGAGCTAATTTGAAACACATTTTTGGACGAGGCCACCATTTTTTCTTAGAAATGAGGCCGTTTACCCTACATTTAGATGTCATTTGAAACACATTTTTAAGCGAGTCAACCACCCTATATTTCGAGCTCATTTGAAACATATTTTTCGGCGAATCCACCATTTTTTCTTAGAAATGAGGCCGTTTACCCTACCTTTCGAGCTCATTTGAAACACATTTTTTAGCGAGTCCACCACCCT